>CM046294.1:46333520-46980971 GCA_025267735.1 Mactra quadrangularis
GAATCCACAATATTGCAATACCTCGATTGTAAGACAAGGAACACTTTAACACACGAAGTTACCGTGAAAATATTCATGTTTTGACACTATGGAAAAATATACTATAGAAAAAGTAAACTCCGTCTTGGAAGTATGGTGGGTTTGAAGGCCGATAGATAAAACAGCAAGAATCTTAAAGATTGACCAACTTAAGCCGCCGATGTTTACTGCATCAATTCTACAACCAATCTACTTAAAACACTGTCTTATTTGATTATTGAATGTATCATTTAATATGGAATTCACTATTTATAAACATGAGACTACATGTAGCCCCTTTAACCTTTATAAACATGAGCATTCATATAGCCCCTTTAACCTTTATAAACATGAGACTTCATGTAGCCCCTTTAACTTTTATAAACATAAGACTTCATGTAGCCCCTTTACAAATATGAGACTAAATGTATCACATGTGTTGGGACATCTTCACTAAGGATTAAACACTAAACTCCAGTCCAAATTAAGTTCATGCGCCGCATGGACAAAATCCACTATATACAGTCTCTATCGACCAATAACTAGTATAATGAACTAGAATAGAAATTTTTTATGCGCGGCATGAACAAAATTTGAAAACTACAATACGAATAGGCTACATACAGTCTATTTTGTTGAACAAAATGAACTGTACAGTGAGTATAGTGAATTCCATATTAAATGATACATTTCATATTCAAATAAGACAGTGTTTTAAATAATACATTCTGGCTCTAGACATTAAGTCTCCCTTCCTATCTTGTCCCTCAATCTCTTATGATAAAAAACACATCGGAATAAACTTGTAACATTTTAATTATTAAAATTTAGATTCCTTGTAATTTGATTTTTTGATTATTTTCATTTTCTTTATTCTCTTATTTCTTTTATTTATGATCCGATCTGGATTGGAAATCATGGCTGCATTTTGTCAATAAAAACTCTAACATAATTAGTTCAACAATAAAACATTTATTTATGAGTTTTTTTTCTTTTCAAGTTTTGCGAATGCTGTGATTCACGCGCGATCTCGTATGATCACGAGAATTTATGTCGAACCGGAAACGCCCATTCGATTGGTCGCGCGAGTTACACGTACAACGGTGAAATCTTTCGAAAACATGTGCATTCTTGTATTACGTCAGCAATTCATCAGTGTGGGGAATCACGTGACCTAAAATGGTTCTTTACACGGAAAAAATGGCTGCCATATCGTAAAATTTGGGCTAAAAGACAAGATAAATGACATTTATACTTCACCAATTTTTATCAAACCTAGCGCAGTCTAAGCAGCACAAAATTCTCTTTCTAACGGTAGTTCTGCCAAACCCACAACGGTTCTAGTTTTCTAGATTACCTCGAGGTTTTGAACGAGTTAAGAGTTTCTTGGAGGAAAAATGCCGTGGTGCCTAACACGTACATGTTATGATTTTTTGAAAAATAATTTCTTTTAGCAAAAATACACCAAAATTTTGGCAATGTATGTTTATCTTATGCAGAAATGCAAATCACCTGTCAATTATTCATTGTTACGTTTCCATTTGAAAAAGATATTACTGAAAAAGTAATAATGGTGCTTCACACGTACAATTTTTCTGTCATGAAATGACGGTGCTTTACACGTTCGATGAAGAACTGATAGTGATTTACAAAAGGTTATTAGTATTATCAGGTTGATATTTATGATAAAAGTTTAACTATGTTCTAGACCTTTTTAACTAGTTATTTCAAATCCCTCACACATTCTTGCGTTAGAGGGTTGCGGGTAGATGTACAAGCAGTTGAGTATATAGCTTGAATAGTTTTAAACACATTTCGTAGCATTGGGTCTAACAAATTTTCTCAAAAGTTCCAACAATCAACTATACATTTCTACGTCCTATTTATTCCAAATATTTAAATTCTTCATCTCTTAAAAGGGCAAAATACATCTAGCCGTTATTATTGATAGTGATGATGGAACTGGGTCATTATTATCTTAATTTATTATTTGCATAATAGATTTATTGATGTTTTATTGTTTTAGAGTGTAGATATATACGAATTAGATCGGTACCTTCCCTTACCGGACTGCCCGTCAGTCCGGTAATTTACCGGACTATACCGGACTGACCTAAATATTTCATTGTTTTGATAAAGATACATATTAAAATGGTACTTTTTGCATGTAGTATTGTTATACAACTCAATAAATAAAGTTTTAAATCATTTTTTAGCATTTTATTGTGTATATACCCATATAATAATAAAGTATGTATCACCGCTGACTGAGCTCACATGGCTTATTCACAGTGATCGTCTAGATTGACAATGATCAATACCTTTATGGCCATTGAAAGTGCGTGGGATACATTTATTTATGCTATATATACTATATCACTCATCTAAGGATAGAATTTGGTAATAAATACTTAGTTCTGATAACAGATTCATCAACTATCTATACCGGACTGGCATTTTCAGCGATGGAAAGATTACTCTCCCTTTTCTCTACCGGACTGGCCTTGAAATATACATATAAAATCTTACAACTACCGGACTGGCGATATTTTCATAATTGAATAGCTTCACAAATACATGTAGCTAAGAATAGATACTTAAATCGTTTAAAAACATTTTATGCAATATAAGAAGAATTAAATGATGTTATTTGCCACCGAACTGGCATTTATCTATTAATTCTTAACTATTTGTGTTGGTATTCCATCATACAAATATCGCCAGTCCGGTAGTATTTAGATTTTATAAGTAGATATTAAGGCCAGTCCGGCAGTGAAAAGGGAGAGTAATCTTACACAATTTAGAAATGCCAGTCCGGTAGCAAATAACATTTTTTTTCTTCTTATATTGCATAAAATGTTTTTAAAACATTTATTTATTCTTAACTATTTATGTAGGTATTCCATCATGAAAATATCGCCAGTCCGGTAGGTTTACAATTTTATAAGTATAAATTAAGGCTAGTCCGTTTGTAAAAAGTGAGAATAATCTTACATATTCATTTCTTTGGCTCTAAGTCGGTTTAAAACGCTATTTTCACTGTTTGAAATCAATCGATTATCAAGATATGGCCTTTTAAAATAATAAAAAAGTCAAAACATGTAATTTTATTGTTAATCTTTATCAAAACAATGAAATATTTAGGCCAGTCCGGTATAGTCCGGTAAATTATCGGACTGACGGGCAGTCCGGTAAGGGAAGGTACCCCGAATTAGATAAATACATATATACGTCATTTCTAATGACGAATGCCCTATTTTCTGTTTCAGATTGAAAACACTATGCCATTATTAGATAAATCTTTTTCATCAAACATCGGCCTATAAAAATACCGAATTTGAGTTGACTAATTACTCAATTTTATTTGCCATGCGGCACGTTATTTTATGTGACTGTGAAAAAACAATCGGCGAACAAAAGAATTAAAAATTTTAATATACAAATTTGACAAGTGACAATTGTTATATTCTTTGAAAACGATAACGTGTTTGAAGTTAATTCATATATGAGGTCAGGTTATTACATTTAATTAGCACCCTGCACTGTCGGTTTGAGTAAACCTTGTTGTGATTTTGGCATCGTATATATTTATAAATATCCAAAAATATCGTACTATTTACGGGCGTATGATTTTATTTTTATCTAAGTATGAACAATTACGTCAATAAAAATTGATTTATGTGAGTCGGCACCGAGTCCCTTTCACTGATAATCAAGGTAAGTAGTATATAGAGAGTTAAAATACACCCCGTGACACATTTAGGATCGGACACATTTTTGATCAGGTTAATATCTAGAACGTATAAACGTATCACGACGACGTCCAGCGATTGGCTAACGAAAATGCCCGAAGCGGTATCGGTGACAGTCGGGTGTAAATATTTGTTTAACCGGCTGAATAGAAATAGAGTCGGATGTAAAGAGCGTTATATATATTCGCTATAAAGTTACCTGTATACGATAGAGCATTTGTTTTAATATTGAGGTAAATCATGAAATAATGCAGTATTGCTTTGACGTTATTTGCGCATATATAGTATTAAATCTAGTAAATAGACACTGAAAACCACACATTCATCACTAGGCGCTCGGTTAAAACGGACTTAAAATAGTAATTTCATCGACGCTAGCAAAATGTCTTTCAAACGATTTGCAGAAAATCAACTGGAATATGTTCAAAATAAGCGCCATCTATAAACGCAAATAAGTTACCTGTACATTGTTGCCTTTACGATGGGTAATGCAGGCAAACCCGAACATAAGTCGTTTCTGCACAGACGTTTACTTATACTGTATTAAAGTTACCTGTACATTACCGTATTTACAACAGGTAATATAACTAAAACCGGATATAAATTATTTTTACAACGACGTTATGTGTACATCGTATATATTTGTATAAAGTAACACTATCAACTCGTTCTGATTTATTTTGCAACAATATCTAAATGTCTCACTGTGTGCTCATGTTGCTCGTAGTTTGCTCATTCAATCCCAACATGTCCTCTAGCCTGTTCATACCTGCTCGTAAATTGCTCATCCTTGCCCAAAATATCCTCTAGCCGGCTCATACCTGCTCGTAGATTGCTCATTAGCGGGAAGTGTGTGGTCCTGGACTTCTCGATGATGAACCTGGTCAACGGTTTCTGCCTTCATACATATAGTCAATGCAACAATATTTAAATGTCTCACTGTGTGCTCATGTTGCTCGTAGTTTGCTCATTCAATCCCAACATGTCCTCTAGCCTACAAATTACAGCTTTTAGATTGCTCATTCGTTCCCGAAATATCCTCTAGCCTGATCGTACCTACTCAATAGAAGTAGTAGTAGTTGTTGTATTAATGATAGTCGTTTGTTTTGTTGATATGAGACTTTAATAGACTCAAATATCGTTGTAACTGTCTCATTATGAGCTCAAGTCTGATCCTAGATTGCTCGCTAATCCCAAAATGTCCTCTAGCCAGATCATACCTGCTCGTAGTTTGCTCATTTATTACAAAAGGCTCTATAGCCAGCTTATACCAGCTCGTAGTTTGCTCATTCATTCCCAAAAGGTCCTCTAGCCGGCTCAAAGATTGCTCATTAATTCCTAAAGATTTAATGTTCTCTAGCCAGCTCATACCTGCTCGTAAATTGCTCATTCATTCCCAAACTGTCATTTAGCCTGCTGCTCGACAATAGTATATTTACATCTAGCGTTGAACGTTTGAGTCATTTATCATTCGCAACTCGAACTACACAGAGGTTTTATCAGTGAGCACATTCAACTTAAAATTATGTTTGCCTGCAGCGATTGTGACAAAAACTTTGCAAAGAAATACAATTTGCTTAGACATAAGAAATCCGTTCACGAAGAGGACACCCGTTCGAAAGAGAATGAGGAATCAGAAATCAGTGACAGCGACGATACAGAGGAATCGGATTTGGAAAGTAAGTCGGATGAAGAACTAGCTGAAGAAACAATTGACCCTTGGTGGGATATCGTCAAATATGGTTATGATGAACATCAGGAAGAAGTGAACGCGTTAGCATCCGAGATAATGGAAGATGATAATGACATAAGCGAAAAGGATGCTAGCAAAAATGCTTACCACAAGCTACTTCCGGTGATCAGAAAGGCAGTGATGAAAAAGTATCTGTTCAGGATTATGTGGTTTGAATCGATAAAAAAGGATCGCTTTCACAGAGCTGTCAAACAAACTATGAGAAGGCTTCGAGACGAAGATGACTTTGAAGCAGAAGAAGCATGGAAGGCAGCCGTTAGTAAAAGGAAATATCTGTTCGATAAACTATTGAAAAAATATCAACCGATGATAAATTACAAATAAACATGCGGTTACTAAAGTGAACTGACGCCAAAATGTTTGGTTTTTGTATTACAAAAAATACCATTCCAATTTAGTGTCTTTGATTCTGCATTTATAAAACATGTTTATGGAATAAATAAAATGAAAAAGAAAATACCGTTATTTGTTTTGTTGTACTTTACCTACGAAAATGATATTGCATCACTTAATATAACAAACGAAGACAACATATTGGAAAATCAACTGTTATTGTCTTATATAACTTACAGCACAACACTTCTGCATGTCTCACCTAGAGAAAATTGTCAAACAGTTTGAATTAATGTATTAGTTTGTATGGTTTGCTCAGCTTCTTTTTGTCTTTTGTAAGATCCCTCCTCCATACAAGCGGTAAATACAGTTCAGATAAGCTCCGGTTTTTTTTGAGGTCGGTGATTTAAATTTGTAATGTTGGAACCTGCGTGTTGTATGTCGTCCCTTGACTAAGTTTTACGTGTTGGTTGATTTGTTGAACATTAATCGACAAATGACCTGTCACCTTGCGCTAGGTAACGAATGAAACAAAGCTCATACCTGTCGGCATTTTTTTTTCAATAGCAACTATGCTTTTTGATCGTTTGATGGTATGAGTTTACTAGGCGCATACAGGCTACAAAAATGACACATTTACTTAATAGATGACACCAGACGCGCGACATATACGACAACGATTGAGCAATTGTATTCCGGTTCATGTACATTAGACGCATACTCGACCGAAATTTAAATTAGTATTGTCAAAAGCGTCATATTGTACGTCGAATTCTCATAGATCGGAGATGTCTCGACAATTTTCGTATTTGAATTAGAGTGACCGTTGAATTACAAAGTTTAATTAAATCAACGTATTGTTTTTAGGATACACAACCCTCAAAAAGTAAATATAATGACCCAAGCTCAAATAAAATCCGTCACGCCTGATGATAGTGATCATATTCAGATAATTTCAATCCGACGAGAAAGACAATAGGAAGGTTAATTTGTGTTTAGGAAAACAGCAATATATTTCAGTCTTTAAAAATGAACAGAACGAAACGGTAATAAACTTGAGGAAAGGCACACGCTCTGTAGCTATAAGTCGAGACTTTCTCGGTCAAGTATACGATCTGAAAGAGACTATACTTACCTGTTGTTACGAATGAACAACATTTTGGCGTCAGTTCACTTTAGTAACCGCATGTTTATTTGTAATTTATCATCGGTTGATATTTTTTCAATAGTTTATCGAACAGATATTTCCTTTTACTAACGGCTGCCTTCCATGCTTCTTCTGCTTCAAAGTCATCTTCGTCTCGAAGCCTTCTCATAGTTTGTTTGACAGCTCTGTGAAAGCGATCCTTTTTTATCGATTCAAACCACATAATCCTGAACAGATACTTTTTCATCACTGCCTTTCTGATCACCGGAAGTAGCTTGTGGTAAGCATTTTTGCTAGCATCCTTTTCGCTTATGTCATTATCATCTTCCATTATCTCGGATGCTAACGCGTTCACTTCTTCCTGATGTTCATCATAACCATATTTGACGATATCCCACCAAGGGTCAATTGTTTCTTCAGCTAGTTCTTCATCCGACTTACTTTCCAAATCCGATTCCTCTGTATCGTCGCTGTCACTGATTTCTGATTCCTCATTCTCTTTCGAACGGGTGTCCTCTTCGTGAACGGATTTCTTATGTCTAAGCAAATTGTATTTCTTTGCAAAGTTTTTGTCACAATCGCTGCAGGCAAACATAATTTTAAGTTGAATGTGCTCACTGATAAAACCTCTGTGTAGTTCGAGTTGCGAATGATAAATGACTCAAACGTTCAACGCTAGATGTAAATATACTATTGTCGAGCAGCAGGCTAAATGACAGTTTGGGAATGAATGAGCAATTTACGAGCAGGTATGAGCTGGCTAGAGAACATTAAATCTTTAGGAATTAATGAGCAATCTTTGAGCCGGCTAGAGGACCTTTTGGGAATGAATGAGCAAACTACGAGCTGGTATAAGCTGGCTATAGAGCCTTTTGTAATAAATGAGCAAACTACGAGCAGGTATGATCTGGCTAGAGGACATTTTGGGATTAGCGAGCAATCTAGGATCAGACTTGAGCTCATAATGAGACAGTTACAACGATATTTGAGTCTATTAAAGTCTCATAGCAACAAAACAAACGACTATCATTAATACAACAACTACTACTACTTCTATTGAGTAGGTACGATCAGGCTAGAGGATATTTCGGGAACGAATGAGCAATCTAAAAGCTGTAATTTGTAGGCTAGAGGACATGTTGGGATTGAATGAGCAAACTACGAGCAACATGAGCACACAGTGAGACATTTAAATATTGTTGCATTGACTATATGTATGAAGGCAGAAACCGTTGACCAGGTTCATCATCGAGAAGTCCAGGACCACACACTTCCCGCTAATGAGCAATCTACGAGCAGGTATGAGCCGGCTAGAGGATATTTTGGGCAAGGATGAGCAATTTACGAGCAGGTATGAACAGGCTAGAGGACATGTTGGGATTGAATGAGCAAACTACGAGCAACATGAGCACACAGTGAGACATTTAGATATTGTTGCAAAATAAATCAGAACGAGTTGATAGTGTTACTTTATACAAATATATACGATGTACACATAACGTCGTTGTAAAAATAATTTATATCCGGTTTTAGTTATATTACCTGTTGTAAATACGGTAATGTACAGGTAACTTTAATACAGTATAAGTAAACGTCTGTGCAGAAACGACTTATGTTCGGGTTTGCCTGCATTACCCATCGTAAAGGCAACAATGTACAGGTAACTTATTTGCGTTTATAGATGGCGCTTATTTTGAACATATTCCAGTTGATTTTCTGCAAATCGTTTGAAAGACATTTTGCTAGCGTCGATGAAATTACTATTTTAAGTCCGTTTTAACCGAGCGCCTAGTGATGAATGTGTGGTTTTCAGTGTCTATTTACTAGATTTAATACTATATATGCGCAAATAACGTCAAAGCAATACTGCATTATTTCATGATTTACCTCAATATTAAAACAAATGCTCTATCGTATACAGGTAACTTTATAGCGAATATATATAACGCTCTTTACATCCGACTCTATTTCTATTCAGCCGGTTAAACAAATATTTACACCCGACTGTCACCGATACCGCTTCGGGCATTTTCGTTAGCCAATCGCTGGACGTCGTCGTGATACGTTTATACGTTCTAGATATTAACCTGATCAAAAATGTGTCCGATCCTAAATGTGTCACGGGGTGTATTTTAACTCTCTATATACTACTAAGGTATATCAACTTTTTTGATGATTACCGCCGATCAGTTTTTATAATGGCAGACGATAACTTCGTTATTAATTTGAGAGTTCAGTGGTTGCTATAAGTAAATTAACTCTCAATAAATAACTGATCGAATGATAACGGGAGTTGCATCGGTAACGTTTTAGCTTCTTACACGACAGAGTGAAAATATGCGATCCTGTCAACGTTCGATATCGCCAAAAATCGGCTTTAAGATTTTTCTTTTTCGATTTTGCCGAGGAAATCGGCCGATTTTTTTGTGTTTTCGCCGAAAACTCGGCCCAATCTCTGGATTTCGCCGTAAAAAATCGGCAGACTTTTCAGAGTTTGTTAATTTAAACCATTTATTTCAGGCTAAAGAGTAAATGGGATCGTGAAACATTTGTCTCATTAATTTCGTATCCAGGGGATATCGGCACATTTTGTGTAGGTGTATATGAAGCCAATCTAAATCAAGCCAAGTTGGATAATGTATACAGAAATGAAAATTCTAGTCATTAAATGAAAAGCAATATGCTAAAATTGTTAAAAACTTCTCCATAACAGATTAAAACTCAGACTCAGTAATTATAAGAAATATACTTTACCTTTCCAGTGAATCTACTACACTTACGTCCAAAGAGGTTTCTCTGTTCTGGATCGTTCATGGAGTTAATTTTCTTCAACTCAGAGCGAATATTTATTTACCTTGAAATTTTCGGTGACATCACATCACCTTCTTCAGCTGACTGATTTTTTATCACATGACCGGTAGATTTGTATGTATATTCAACATAATGGTACTCTAACAAACAGTTCATACAAAAGGCAGATAAACAGTTATTACAGTGGTAGACGAATAGTTCTAGCAAAGGCTAAATTTAAAAGTATTTCAAGTAATTGAAATGCTTAAATCACTGGAGCTTCAGAGGGCTTCGCCTCCAGTGACCCCACCATTGCGTTGCCCTGGACCCAAAATAGGACACAGCGCGACCCCATTGATCCCCGGCCTTAATTTTCAGGTTTTTACAACCAATATCACCCCTGAGCAATCATATAAAAAAGTCCTTTGTGTTTTTGTTTCAATACATACTTGATAAAATTGTACGGAGCCTTTAAAGTTACATTTGAATTTCTATTTTTATTACGCAATTATTTCGTAAAACGTTACATTTTATTAATTTACTTTAACGATTTTTCTTTTCGTTAAACGAAAACATATTTTGTTGAAACAAAATAACTGTGAAAATAAAAAGTACTTAAAGTGTCACTTTATTTGCCTTTTACATATCTTACATACCCAAGTTGACTCCCGACACTATGTATAATGCCTTGTCCACAAAAATCAGCAACCTTAGCTCAATTACATATAAGTGTGAAAATGAATATATATGCACGCATATATTTGATGACGTAGATGTATATAATAAAGCTACTCAAGTCCCATTTTCATTGTTTGAAACATTTTTGCCTCGTTCTTCCTCGCTTTCTCCCATCTGACACCTAATGCTCCTTTCTAGATCGCTTTTCTATTTACACTCACTGTTCACTCTTTTCGGCGACCTGGCAGCCGCGTACACTTCTTCAAATCGAACGTGTAAAGGGAAAATCTGATATGTCACATAAAATCAAATGCTATTTTTTGTAGATATGTGTATAGAAAAGCGTGCATTGGTATGAATTTGCAAACTTTATTTGGTAAAAGGCGACTTTGTTATCAATTGGTGACAATATACCGATATATGAATATCTCGTCAAACGGACGTGTGGGTGCTATAATGGATGTAAAAAAATTCCGTTAGAGATATGTAATGTACAATGAGTTCTTTATCGAACGTGTAAAGCACCATCATTTTATGACAGAAAAATTGTACGTGTGAAGCACCAATAGTCACTTAGCATGAATATCGTTCTTATTTAAAGACGTACCAGAAAATTATCGACAGGTTATGTGTATTTCTGCAGAAGGTTAACATACATTCGCAAAAGCTCGGTCAATTTCAGTTTAAATTTGTTAATTTTCAATAATTCTTAGCAACAACGTGTTAGGCACCACGGCATTTTTCCTCCAGGAAACTCTCAACTCGTTCAAAACCTCGAGGTAATCTAGAAAACTAGAACCGTTGTGGGTTTGGCAGAACTACCTTTAGAAAGAGAATTTTGTGCTGCTTAGACTGCGCTAGGTTTGATAAAAATTGGTTAAGTATAAATGTCATTTATCTTGTCTTTTAGCCCAAATTTTACGATATGGCAGCCATTTTTTCCGTGTAAAGAACCATTTTAGGTCACGTGATTCCCCACACTGATTCATGTGCACTCAAATGAGTGTGCAAGTGTAACACGACCTTTGAGCAGCCCTGATCGAGTATGATCGTAATTACTCGACAATTTTCGTGACTTTGTAACTGAACAAAACCTATCGAGTTCAGAGTTGATAAAGTGAATACATTCGGAGCTCCTCTAATATTCTGAGAACGTCAACTAAAATTGAACCTTAAGAAATACGAAAGGAATGGGTGCCATTAGAGTGAAAATGTTGAAATTAAACACCATATGTTTACATTTGCAAAAAATGTGGTCCTTTATGAAATACGTACTTAAATTCAAGCTGTCCTTCAAGAGATAACCTTAGCGCTATAACAGCTCGGTCGCTTATTTCAACTCCATGTCCCACACAAACAATAAATGATTTTGTTACTTTCTTCGCTTAGCACTTTCAAGTTCCTCAGAGTCTCTTACAACGCGAGGTCTAACATAAAAATAGTGATTTTGTTAGTATCTTTACATATCGGTCACTCGACGTCACTGAACTGCATTTAGAGCAAAAATAAACTTATGTGAAATTATCATATATGTAATCGTTATTTGTACAGGCCCAGGGCCAGGCAGTACAAGACTGTGGATAACTTAATTACGTTAATGTACTCACGATGAAATGACAAGACAAGTTTAACGACTCTGGAACATTCTTGAGTTTGCCTCAGGTCACCCAGGAAAAATTTGCTATACTAGGATACAATTAGTTCAATGAGTACGCTCGGCTTTCTTCGGTATTTTCCGTCAGTGGTCGGAATATGTGTAACTTGGAACGCATATATATTTCAAAACGTCATATGATTGTTTTATAATCGGAATTCCCGTGAGTTTCCGTTATTAGTCGGTATACATGAAACTTGGTACGTAGTTATATTGCAAAACGTCGTATGTTTTCCATTTTCAATCGTAAATTCTCGGTATTTTTCCGCCAGTCGTCGGTATGTAGGAATACATGAAACTTGGTATGCAGTTATATTGCAAAACGTCGTACGCAGGGGACTCTTTACGGTATATTTTAAGTAAACCTATTTTTACTTATGAAAACAATCATATAACGTCCACGGTTTACGGCGACCAACTAACCTAACCAGTTTTTATCTTTTTTAATAGTTCTGACTGAAAAACGAAACAAAAACAGCTCAAATGGACTCTAAACCATGCATGATTTACGGCTATGATTAGGAAATCTGTTCAGTATTGAAATATCTTATAGAAAACTTTATAGCTGTCTTCCTCATATATCAAACCTCTTAATTTTATAGATAAGTAATTCCTATCAACACAGCCTGATAAAATGTATCATAAAATCTAAATAAACAACTGATATGTCCAGGGTCAAGACTGGGTGAGCTCAGTTCAAGCTTGGAGTTAAAGGTTTTATGTGTTTGGTTTTGTTTATTATTTACAATATAAATCAAAGTTGTTGATTGACTCCTTGATAATTATAATAAATGAGGCATACACCTTTAGATTATTTCTGAAAATGTACTGCTTATTGTTACCTCGCTGATTGATTTAATAGGGAAAGGGGCAATTGGCTGTGATACGATTTACAGCGTCGCCCTGATTCCAGCCGTACATAAATACAGATCTCACCAACTTTCATATTGTGGTACTGTTACTCTTGTCTCGTCAATTTTTACATAATTATCACATTTGTTAATCCAAGCTTTATTTCTGTTTAAATCGAAATGCGGAGCATTTTTCAGCTTTCACATTTCGATTTCTCCAATTCTGTTTTTGTAACTCAGTTTAGTGTTCTGTTCGAGTTGAACTCTAATTGAGGTTTCTAAGTGGGCCAGTAGGGTTCAACTAAAGGAGAGAGCATGGCATCCTTGTTAACGGCCCAAGGAATTTAGTCTATTAGGGTTTACAACATTAAAGATTTGTGCCTGGGGCTTTTTAATATTGGGGTATCACCCTTTTAGAAGGTGGGCATTGGGCTTCGGGGGCTTGGAACTTGGTGGGTCATTGGCTTTGATAGGGAGTCTAGGCATTGAGAAAGAGGCGTGTGCTTTTGGAGGGCGTTCTCGTCCTTGTGGTAGGGGTCTTACGCTTTACGAGGTTCTAAAAACGTTATCAATAAAATGATGAATTCATTAGTGAAATTAGTGAAATTTACTTTTATGATATTTTGACGTCATAATTTATGAGAAACTTCGAATTTAGATAAAGACGTTGTTACTCCAGTTTCAAGAACCAAACAAATTGGTTTATGAGTGTTAATTTTTGTGAAGTAATTGCTACTTAAGAAGATGAAATCCACTTTCAAATATAAGAGCTCGTTTTAAATCTATGTAATTACTTTCTTGAAATTGAATTAAGGTAAAATGCATACCTTTGAGTGCATTGGTATTAAACTTGAACAAAATTCAACAAAAAAATAAATATTGATACCATAAAAATTGATAAGGAGATAATTTGAAGACAGGCAAATTTTATCGTAAGAAAATATATAAATTTTATGATAGCGTTTATTGCATGCATTTTAACAATGCACCGATGACTTAGTCTCAAATCCTTTTCAAAACAGATAGTTACTGATAATATTGATAAATTTGAAATTCTGGGGAAACATTTCTGACAGATAATAAGATAGAATATCTCCTTTGATTGGCGACTTTGAAGTGTAATGAAATGAAATATTAGAATAAATCTCAAGACTTAATTTATTATATGGTAGTTTACTTGCTATTTCTGAGCGCTTTAGTTTTTTCAAAACTGAAAACTTTATCATGATAGCTGGTATCAAAATATTAAATATTAAAAAGAGTTAAGCCTTTGCTGCACGAAGTTTATTGAAATGTGAATATTCAATATTGCTAAACAATAATTGATTATTGCTTTGTACTCACTTTGGCAATCAATTAATTTTCTGTAATTTATATTATTAATTATATTTTATTATACATGTATATTTATGTGTTTTATAGAAAACTTGGGATAAGCCTTGGGGACCTTGGCCTTGGTGTTGGCCTGGGGTCCTGGGACTAGGCCATAGGCCTATGTGCGGCCTAGGACCTTTGACATGGGTCTTGGGGCCTGTACCTATGACCTTTGGCCTGGGGGGCTGGGCCTTGGGTAAGGGGTCAATGACAATTGAATCTACTCAAAACATTATATTTCGTTAATATTCTTCGCCATACATTGAATATAGGCCTATTGTCCGTTTCTTCTCAACTGTCAGAGCTTGAATAATTTCACGGTGACTGAATGCATTGTTTTTGTACTGGCGGCCTAGTTTTTATTAAAAATATCTTGACTAAAACTTATAATACGGCATAAGAAGCTTTACTCGATCATAATACACACTTTCGGAAACTCATGGGTGTTTTACGACAAGAATTTTAACAAACGCATTCACCATGAAATTATTCATGTTTTGACAGTTGAGAAAAAACGAACAATACTTGGTAAACATACTTTTTTATATTTTTTATTACAAGAAAGTCCAAATGAACACCCCCCCCCCCTATACGATAGAACTTTAAAAACTCAAATTCAACAACGCGAGAATAATGAAACTCTTTCCAGGAATTATAATGTTCTGTTACTGGATATATTCTCCACAAATTGGCAACACTCTATAGAATTACACTGAAGTATGGGTCTAATGTCCCACATTACTGGGTAATATTTTAATGACACCATTCCAGTAAACCTTATAATTAACATTGGCTCCGAAACTTGTCCCATAGGACAACTAGTCATTCTAAATGTTGGTAATATACCCTGGAAGACAGCTACATGTACTAATCAATGATAATAATACGGTTACTGACTTAATCCATAGGTGGATATAGCGTATAATTTTTGGTTAGATTACGGCGGTCAGTAAACCTAACCACTGATCTTAGAAAGTCTAGATCTCTGGATATAGCTGTTACATGTACATGTAACCAGTTAATAGGCACATACTTCCGTCAGTGACTGACAACTGTCCTACACGATTCAAAAATAACTTCCGTCAGTGACTGACAACTGTCCTAAACGATTCAAAAATAACTTCCGTCAGTGACTGACAACTGTCCTAAACTATTCAAAAATAACTTCCGTCAGTGACTGACAACTGTCCTACACGATTAAAAAATAACTTCCGTCAGTGACTGACAACTGTCCTACACGATTAAAAAATAACTACCGTCAGTGACTGACAACTGTCCTACACGATTAAAAACCACTTCCGTCAGTGACTGACAACTGTCCTACATGATTAAAAACCACTTCCGTCAGTGACTGACAACTGTCTTACACGATTCAAAAACAATTAATGAAAGCTGTAGTAATCAAGTGACCTTATTAGAGATGTCAACCCAAGAAAAACATAGTTTACATAATTTATGCCTCTTTTGTAATAGTTAGTATAAGTTACAAAACCTTTATCAATCATTTGTTCTTTTAACGATATTTGTGTACGTTGGGCTGTGAACAGAGAAACAGATAGAAAAAAGTTTCAGCGAAAAACTATCGTTTATAATCCAGAAATCTGGGCCTACCAGATTAACACATACCTTCTCAAAAGAGTGGAAGCACCTAAATGTATACCCTGTGACTAGCATTTCAATGTCAAACACGTTCTCCTTGACTGTCAGGATCTTAAATACATTCGTGACAAACATTTTAAAGTAAACTCACTTGAATAACTTTTTGAATCTGTTTCATTATATGCGATACTTAACTTTTTGAAAGAAATAAATGTTTATAATAAGATATAGAGCTTTACATCATTAATTTCGTTTGAATTAATAGTATCATTGATTGCTTTCGGCTCGATATGACCTTTTTGTGTTGGTGCACTGTAAAAACCAAACAAACAAACAAACAGAAATCTGGGCCTGACATGGACTAGCCTTACGCTCCCCTCGCAGCTCAGTGAATACATTCCATTCACCCGCTGCCTTAAAACGCGTCGATTGATGATATTGACCTTTACTATGAACCTTTGAACGACCAATGAAAGTTTACCAAATTCCAATTTAGCTGAAAATCTTTATACGCATTTTCATTGGTTGAACGGGTAAACATTACCTTATATCGTATGATCATACTAGAGACAATTGCAACCCGTATGACGTCATATATAGCGAGACTACAATTTGTATTTAAGTTCAATAAGTTGCTCTATGTTTACAGTTAAAAGATCAGCATCTATTTTTTAAAAATCACGTGACAGACATGCGATTTAAATGTTTATGTGTCTCTGTCTAAAAATAGAAATATCAGTTTGTACGTAGTATTTTAGCAGAGGAAGAAAGTGAGCGAGTGAATCTTTCGAACCGATGTATTGGAGAGTAGGACTAGCCTCAGTTATCTGATTAAAAATATCGCTGAAATAGCAGCACAATAACACCATGAATTAATGATCAACATTTTATCTGCATAAATGTTGACTTTAAAATGCAATTACTTTCGTGTTTATGAATATTTTCTTTTTGCTTGCGTTGAAAATTTCAAAATTGTCTAAACTAAACTTCTGTCAATTGTAAATATTTATGATGTTTACATCAACAACGTAGAGCATGTCTAGATATGTGAAACTTTATAAACAACATCACAAGTGCCATCATTAATCAACGACAACTAAATACATATCTAAGACAGTTTTATTGAGTTCTAAGATCATTTTATTATCAATGGAATTTGAACAATATTGTTGTCATTTCTTGGAAAATGAAAAAAAATGAAATTGTTAAAACCTTGTTACTCAAAGTGAATGCGATTATTCAAATATTTACTTCAAATTATTTTGAAATGTGAAGTCAGAATGTATTATTACGGTGTAAAACCCAACAAAAAACCAACAATTGAAATAACAACTACAAAATGAACAGAAAAGGACTCTCTTAATTGAACAGGATGACTCAATTAGGATGCATGCAGTAGCCTGTTCAATTACCCTAAACGTTCCAAAACGTTCCGTAACGATACATTCGGAACTCCTCGACCATTCGCTGCGAAAAATCTAATCTAATAAACAAATATACGATCGTTAAGACAATGAGTGATGTTTCAAAATGTACGGACTAAAAATGAAACATCACTCATTGCCTAAACGATCATATATTTGTTTACTTTAACACCGGTAGTTTCAAAATAGCGTATTAGTATGTCCAAGAAGTTCCGAATGTATCGTTACGGAACGTCATGGAACGTTAGGGTAACTGAACACGCAGCAAGTAACCAGTTTTGAGATTAGATTAGTTACAAGTAAAACCATACACTCAGTGAGTTGTGACTAAAATTCAAGTACATTTATAGGGCCTAACTCGCAAAGGTAAAACATTCGTTTCATTTCAGACGAAAAACTATTTGAGCCTTTCCCAAAATTGCTGATTATTTTTCCACAGACGTCTTTAGTGTGTTATAACTCAGTCATAAACTAATCAGAGTTTACCTGTATATCCGACAGCCGACGGCCTCACAGTGCTCGTAAGTTACTATTTTCTCCCTGATAAATCTAAGACCTTTATCTCATTAATGTATTGAAACAATTTTGGCTTATCATGACCAATAATAATGAAATACGACATTCGAGATATATATCGGCTGATAGAGGATTGCTTTCTACTGTAAAACCCATACAAACAAGTACCAGAAGATACAGGATACAGTCATTTTTTTGCATTGACCATTTTAACCCCATTCTAAAGTAGTTGTAGGTTCGATTTCACGGAGTGGGGGCATACTTTCGTTAGGTGGTAGAAAGGCCAAATCTCTGGATATAACTTATAACAAATTCCAAGGTGCATACTTCCGTCAATGACTGACAACTGTCCTACATAATTTAGTTTCAGTGGTAGGAGGGAGGATGACCGTAGGAATTATACCAAGTCAAAGCTCCACGAAAGTATGCTCCGCCCTGGAATCCATCCCACGACCTCTCGATCAGTAAACTTGTTTGCTATCGACAGAGTCAGACAAGCGTATGTTGTTGAGTAGTTTCTCTGTACGTATTCCAAGCCGTGAAATTAGATTTTTTTTTTGTTCTGAACAATCAGTATATATAACATTGTTTTCAAAGATACAATCTAACTCATTTATCCTCTACTTGTTATATTCTTGTTAAATTTAGAGAGAAAGAAAATCTCTTATATTCCTGACAATGATGAATGCTATATCTACTTTCCTGAAGATTGGAACAAAATATTCATTATCTTTAAACATGCTTCCCGAGTATTTTTTATTCTTTACTCTAAATTGTGTTACTTATTTTGATACTTTTCGCTATGGTGTGATAACTCCTTAAGGCCTCAAAATTAATCATGTGTTTTGAGTCGAAGTAATGGTCCAGTGATAGGGTGTATGCTCAGGGATCGAGATGTTTGAGGTTTGAGCCCCACTAGTGGCACTGCTAATTAAAAATAACAAAAAAAAACTTAATGCCTACCTTATCTAATTTTTTTCTGACCGTTGCCTTTAACGCAGGATATTTGGTATTATTTTTGCGGTTTGACTTGGCTTAGTCTAAGACTTTGGCGGTGACTGGTTCACCAAACCTTTTTCCGATTACATGTATTTTGTATACTTTTTTGGAACAATCTCTACGTTGTCAGTTCTTTTGCTTTGCCCATGTTTTCTTATTTGAAGACATTTTAATTAGTGATTTTAGCGATTCATTGAATGGATTTTAATAGGAACCGATTTTGAATCGAAATTATAACGAACGTTTTGGTGGCATAAAATATACGACAAGAAGGAGAATTTTCTATATATTTTATTATTGTACTATAGGGGATCTAAGACCCCATAATTCTGGTGAACCCTATGGCCCCTTTACTGCATCAAATTAATAATATGGATGTACAAAGTGTTTGTTCGGCGTTTTTCTCTAAGAAATTCAAATAAAGTCCCAACATCTTGATTCGAGTCATCTAAGCGCTCAGCCAAACAATAAATGTCTAGTTAATTGTTTAATTGAAACTGAGTGAAAACACAGAGTCAATTCCACGCTCAGAAATTAGTTTTTGTGGAAACTGTGCATCGTTGTATTAAAGTTTATATAATTGTCTAATATCATGCACGTGAGTGTAATTGTGTTGCTTTATTCACATTTGACTGGCAGGTAAATTGCATACAATAATTTAGGAAAAGAAATTAACTTAAGGGTTGTAGCAAGTTAGACAACGGAATTAACTTCTAAGATTGAAAACACCAGAAAATCCCTCAATCTAATCATATACAACCTTGAAATGACCTCCTTTCGTTATGATCTCCGTGGTTAAAGGCTTTGCTCATTATATGCATGCTATGTGCACATGCGCGCACATTTCTAAAAACTAATTTTTCATCAAATTATGAGCACAGGCATTCTATATTATTTGGGTTTCTTTTGCCAAGCATTTTCCAAACACTATCAGTTTCTATCAATGTTCGCCATGATTTTAATCACATTGTCTGTTTACTATGTGATGTAGACTTTGGAAAGCTTATTGAAAAAGAGTTTCATAAATATATGCCTTGAAATACATTTTGTGTGTTTGTGCTTTTGTATGCTACACTGGTGAAAACAAGAACCTATTGGATTTCCGCCTTGATACTGACATTGGCAAAATAAATGCCACCGGGGAATTAAACCAGGTACTAGGGCGTACTAGCCTCTCATTTGCTCCAACATGTTAAAATGATAATAGTAATAATAATACATGTAATAATTATTATAATATTAATGATAATAATGATAATATTAATGATAATGATGATAATGATGATGATGATGATAAAAATGATAATAATGATAAAAATGATGATGATGATGATGATGATGATGATGATGATGATGATGATGATGAT
This sequence comes from Mactra quadrangularis, assembly GCA_025267735.1. Classification (NCBI taxonomy): domain Eukaryota; kingdom Metazoa; phylum Mollusca; class Bivalvia; order Venerida; family Mactridae; genus Mactra; species Mactra quadrangularis. The sequence goes on from CM046294.1 coordinate 46,353,776, forward strand.
GATGATGATGATGATGATGATGATAAAAATGATAATAATGATAAAAATGATAATGATGATGATAAAAATGATAATGATGATGATAAAAATGATAATGATGATGATAAAAATGATAATGATGATTAAAATGATAATAATGATAATAATGATAAAAATGATAATGATGATAATGATGATGATGATGATGATGATGATGATAAAAATGATAATAATGAAAAAAATGATAATAATGATAAAAATGATAATGATGATGATGATGATGATGTCTTAGCGCAAAAACTTTAACACACCATTCACTAGACAATGCTGCAAGCAAAAACACAAGATTTTTTAAAAACAAAAAACTAATATTATTGACAAGGTAGAGGGCACATCTGGTATGAACCGGACAATTAGATTAAAATGTAAGAGTGTTTTTCATATTAAGGTTATTTCAGATCAAGTATGAATAATTTAATCATTGATATTCGAATCATCTTTATCTAAAATAGATCATTTTCTCAGATGGTTATTTTTGGCAGAGCATGAAATTTATAAAATTAAGATATTTTCACACAAAGCAAAAGTTTCCACGTAGAAACAAGCTGGCAAAGATCTAAGTATGATAGATTGTATTTTAATGTTAAGAAGGGTTAATCTTAAAGCCCCTCCACCAAGATTAACAGTGTGTTTAAATTTAAAATAGTTCTAAGCGTTGCATTGGTATAAATGTTTGTTGCATATACATAAATGACTTAACCGGGAACACAACTTGTTAAAAGTAAGTTCTACTTGACAAAAATGTTTGAGTTATTTGTTACGTTTTAAAGTGAAAGTACATCGGACCGTTAATAGAATTTTATCGGCAGTTAATGAAACATAACAGTTTTCATCAACAGCTGATTATAGATCAAGCCTTAATGAAAGAAGAAATATCCCTAAACAGTATCATTAAGCTCTGGGCCATGAGTTGTGATCATGTGTATTGAACGTATTCAAAACAATGATTATACCAATGTTATTAAGGGACTCCCTTTTTTTCAAGGAATGGCTATGCGTCGAACTTAAAGGTAGATAGCGTTAGACTTGTTTATTGTGTCTCGAATGCTCGCTATATTTAATTGACTCAATCAACATTTTCTATATCTACTGTAAATAAATATTAGTATTTTAGTAAAGGGGCATTACGCCAGTATGCATATCTACTTCGAACGAATATACGTGCTAAAGAGTTCTCTAAGACTTTCTAAAGAATTTCGATATATGAATACGCAATAACATACGGACCTTCTAAAAAAGGTATTTTTTCTGATGTTAATGAATATATCGTTATACTGAGCCATTTAGACAATTACATTTATGTTGTATATATCGTGTTGAAAGGTTCTAAGACATATTCAATTATGTTGTAAATTGATATATTGTGGCATATGGACCTTCAAAATACAGTAAATGTGCATACCTGCTATCAACTAATACTAAAGTATCGTGGTGAATTGTTCTTAAACTAATTAAAATCTGCTGTAAATGCATTTATTGTGGCTTTTGTGCTTTAAAAAGACAGTTTTCTTATATGCTGTAAATTAATATATCGTGTAACGGGGCTTTAAGACAGTTTGAATACCTGCTGTAAATAAATTACTTCATAGTAATGATGGGGCTTTAAGACAATTTCTTTTTCTGTTGAATTTGTATATATATCGTGGTCAACAGTTCTTCAACATGTTCAATGATATTCTAAATAAATACAAACTAACATATCATGATGTAGTGGCTTTAAAACGGCAGTTTTAATGTAAGTTACGAATGATTGTGTCGTGATATAGGGCCTTTAAGATTATTTTCATTACACGTATATTATTATAATTTACAGAAGTTGTGAACTGTTATAACATTTTGAGAACCTTATACCATAATTATAGTTCGTTCGCTATAGGACAGATTTTATAGAGCCACCCGGCTAGCTCAGTTGGTAGCACGCAAGTCTACTGGTGGAAGGGTCGTGGGTTCGATTCTCGGGAGGGCCATACTTTCGTGGAGCTTGGTCATGATATAATAATTACGACCATTTTCCCTCCTACCAATGATTCATAATTATGTAGGGCAATTGTCAGTCACTGACGAAAGTATGCGCTTAGTAGTTGGTTAACAGCTGAATCCAGAGATTAAGCCTTTTCAGGAGGAGTGAGTAGGTGGACTGACCGCCGTTATATGACCTATATAATGTGTTGCTACGGCGTTAAACCCAACAAAAACAAACAAACAAAAGGCTTTTTATAGCCACTGTAAATGAATGAAATTACTATATTTAACAGCAGATATAGTGATTAAAATTCTAAACCCCATATACCATAATATTTCATTTCGACAGTGAATAAATGATTCTTATCGTAGTAGTGGGCCTTTAAATATATATATTAGTAAATCCATTATCAAATACTTGGTCTCTTGATGCACTTAGATATTGTTATCATGAAATTTGATAGATGTTTAAGTAGAATGTTAGATATTGTCTTGTAGTACGTAGATTATAAACCTCGTAATTCTCATCATTGAGAAGTAACATTTGACTTCACTGTTGTTACTTTTGATATTTCACAAACAGGTTGGTTTTTTGGCACGTGTATAGCCCTTGTTGTTTTAATAATGGTGTTATTTCAAAGCAAACAAGCTGGTTGATTTTAGTGCTTGCATTGTTGCAGTTTTCACAAGTTTTTCTTTTTTGAAAATTGCTTTGATAGAAAATCGTTGTTTTCAGCGCACGCTCTTTGTTTTGATATTTCACAAGTTTTTGCTTTTTAAATTTTGCTTTGAAACTTATTTTGAAATGTTATTATTAAAACTCCATGTTTTGACGTGCATGTGTCTATTTATTATTTAGATGTTTAAAATTCTATTTAGTTATTTTGTCTAAAGCTGTTCTGTTTGACATTTTAGACACTTAAGAATTTAAGATTGTATAAACATTTCTCATTAATTTTAGGTCTGTAGTAAATACCATCAATAATTCTTACTAATAGCTAGCAGTTGCAGATGATGCGAATCTAGAATTTAAGTATCCCTCGGACGATCGTCAGGTGAAACTGTTGTCCCCTTTATATTACATTGGCTGTTGCAAAGAAGCATACCGCATTAACACTCAAGCTCTATTTATAAATATATATAAAGGGAAGTAATCACATAATTATTGTCTCATTTTTATAAATTCATTTTTAATAAACATCCCGGTGTTATGTTCCCCAAATGACTGTAGTTTAAAATAAGTCTTTATTCAAAATGAGGCTTGATTTCAAAACGAAGTTATTCCTCGTTCCCTTGTAAAGACAAAAAAATCATGTAATTCCGTACTTTCTCTCGATGAAATTTGAATTAAACCGCAGCTTAATTTAAAAACGAGGCTTTGTATCGTGAATTCAAAACGAGGCTTTGTATCGTGAATTCAAAACGAGGCATTGTATCGTGAATTCAAAACGAGGCATTGTATTGGGAATTCAAAACGAGTCTTAATTTGAAAACGAGGCATTGTATCAAAATGAGGCTTAATTTCTAAACGAGGCGTTGTATCAGAGCGAGGCTCAGGTGGAAAACTTCTATGATGATATGATATATTATCATCTCTTAGAATCTATCATTCTCACTAATTAGATGTCAGTCATTTCTGAAAGGAGAAAAAGTGAAAGTTTTAATTTACTAGATAAGAAACATCGCTAGAAAACTTGGAGCCAGAAAATAATGAATTCTTCATACATGTAGACTATCATTTGGAATTGACTGAGATGATCGCGACTAAATGTTCAACTTAAGCTTTAGTCCCATAAACATAAAATAGCCGTGAGGCTCCGATCAAGCTCCGCAAGGACCCGTACGAAGTTTTGCGTACCCGTACGGACTGTTACGTTTTTACCAGGGTCCGTGAGATGAGCCCAGGATACACGTATCAGTTTCAGGTTCAAATCGTGGCCGAGTATGGATTCAACTTGCATATCTTCCAGCTACAGCTCCGTATGGATGTGTTGTTTTGTGCCATGTGCGTACTGTCACCTTAATACGCAAGGCTTCCCACGGCCTACGACTGTCTGCACGTACAGGTCCGTAACAAGCCACGATTTTATGGGACTGAGGCATAAGTTTTAAAGTTAAAGTAAGGTTTAAGGGCAGCTTTCACATACATGTTCAGCCAACCCAAAAATTGTGTATGATATCCTCTGATCATTGAAATCACCTTCAGACAAAAAATCATTAACAGTACCCATTTACACCAGTGTGGAGTGGAACATACGTACGTAAGTTTCTTGCTCAGGGAATTCAGCAGTGCCCCTAGTGGGGTTAGAAGCCGGGACCTCTCGGTCCCTAATCGCGTGTCCTACCACTGGACCTACTTCACATGCATACTGCATGGTTGTTTGTGTATAAAAATATGAACGAGTATCTACGATTTCAGCGGCCATCAGTTTAAAGTGTTTATAATTTTTTTGCTTCCTATTCAATTGGTCATAAATCATACAAATAACAGCTTCACCTGTTCGCAGCTAAGTTTGACACATTCCACTTAAAATTCAATCTTTGAAACTGTGCACGTAGTTCTGCTAATTTCCAATATTTCTGAATTTAAAACTACAATCTTGCAAATTCATTGGATCATTTTTTTTTTGCTATTTTAACTTGCAAATTACGTTTTAACGGAATGCAGTGACTCGTTGAAATAATTCATACCCCTTCACGGTTTTACACTTTTGATGAGCTACTTAAGTTTGATTTTTAGAGAAAATCAATGGAATCGAGTAATAAAACGAAGCAGATTGGCTCTGAATCACTCTTTTTATGACTTTAAAATCACAGATCTGAGTTTTATACACGTTATAAAGTATGGTATAAAGATTTAGTGGAAAGTTTGCGAGTATTTCATGTTTGGTATTATTTTGTTTTAAACATGCTCTCTCTTTTTAACTGGGTTTTAACGCCGTGTCAACACAATTCAGGTCATTTTACGGCGTCCAGCGCATCTAACCAAGCTTTCCTGGACCCTTGCTTATAACCAGTACTCACCTACCCTTCCATAAGGCCGGAAACTTCTCCATATTATCTTATCAATGGAGGAAAATCGACATTATTGCCAAATTTTCATGGAAGGGTATAACATCCCCATACCCCCTTCGGGACACGAGATTCCAAATCCCGGCGTGCTACCGACTGCGCTATCGACCCGGGTTAAACATGCTGTCTGAAGAGCATAAGTGATCGCCTTTTGCTACCATAACATGCAAGTTGAGGTACTTTAGTCTAATTTTATCATTTATACCTTGTTTTTTATTATATTATTATACTGAATATTTTATGCCTACTTAAAATCGAACTTTATTAATTCAATTTAACTTACTGGTATTCTTAAGCATAGTAATGAAAATAAATTTTGATGATAAAAAACTTTTTATGAAATTACCTAACTTTTTGAGAAAAAACCGTACGTTTTGTGAAAAGACCTAACCTTTTTAATACACAATGCAAAACGCTATTTATTTATTATCAAACGAAATGTATATTTATCAAAACTGATGTCCATTTATAATATTGATAAATTGCGTAGAACATTATTACTCTGTAAAAGAACTCACTCTTCTGACCTCAAATAATTATGATGCAAAACTTTATCTATTCGTTTGTTTGTTGGGTTTAACGCCGTAGCAACACATTGTATAGGTCATATAACGACGGTCGGTCAACCTACTCACGCCTCCTGGAAAGGCTAAATCTCTGGATTTAACTGTTAACCAACTACTAAGCGCATACTTTCGTCAGTGACTGACAACTGCCCTTCATAATTAAAATCATTGGTAGGAGGGAGAATGACCGTAGAAATAATTTCATGACCAAGCTCCACGAAAGTATGCCCCGCCCGAGAATCGAATCCACGGCCCCTATAGATCAGTAGACTTGCGTGCTACCAACTGAGCTAGCGTGGCGGCTTTCAATGTTATTTATTTATAAATGAACATAATACATTATGACATATTAAACATATTTATTATATACCATAAATCGTGCTTTAGAATGCTACACTGAGTGCTATTTGATATATAAACTTATAAATACGGTACAGCCTCTCTATAAAAACACCCACTGGGAGGGGCTGAAAAGTGTGTCGCTGTTCAGAGGTTGTTGTTCATCAGAGGTTTATTTCAACTAAAATTTTGCCTATTGGAAATATCAAAAGCTGTTGGTGTGCAGAGGATTTGTTCTGTAGAAGGCTGTTCTGCAGGGTATACTGTATACAGCCTCGTGAATAAATAAACCATGTCTTAAAGTGACTTTCTATCAAATTTGCTATTTTTGTGATTTTTTTCAAATTACTCGTCAATATCTGTATTCATATTGAGAAAATAAACTCTGAATAATTTAAAGGAGAAATTACCTCAATTTTTGAAAAAAATATCAAATAAAAGTCATGAAGTGCAATAAAATTATAAAGCGTTACACACGGGTTACGTTTTCATACATAAAATTACCATCGTATGCATTTGTATGTCATTATCGGACCATTCTGATTCAAGCTTAGTATTTTTTAGGGTAAAGAACTATCTAAATTTCATCACTTCAGTAAATATCTTTATTAACAAGTAAGATATTAGATGAAGTACGAGTAATTTGTTATTCTTACTTAGGAATTCAATGATAAATCCGAGGATTCCTATTGTAAGGACCTACTTACCAATTGGATTGCTATATATTTAATCAGGGAAAGATAACTGACCAAAGTACCTAATTGTTAGAGTTTAGAAAAGTTTATATTAAAGTTGAAATCTATTAACCAGCTTCTTTAACATTTTAATGAAATTTTTAATAACATTTACAGCCTAATTAAGATCGTTCAATCATTTCTATGAAAGAACTGAAAATTCTCTTTTTACTTGCTCAGTGAAATGGGCGTATCTCAAATATTTATACATGTACTTGCATAATACCTATCAAATTAGCAGCATTAATATTCTCATTTTGCAAAATGGTACAAGTTATGGCATTTAAATACTACCATTCACGTTTTTAAATGTTGCGGTAATTAGAAAACAGGATTGATTTTAGCATCAAGCGGTGTAATCGTAAATTTTAGCATTTTGTGTAACCCGAAGGCTAATTGAGTAACAAATTGACGTAAAGGATTATTTGATTATTATACTAGATAGCTGTAAGAAATCTTTTTTTCTGTACAGTAAAATTTAATTATATCTTTCTCATAATGAATCATTATTAAAGAGTCGACAGTTTTTTCGTTGAGTTTGTTGTTGGGCGATTGTTAAATTTTTCCCTTAACATTTTAAGTGCTGTTTTAAGTCTGCTTCGGTATACTTCTTGGCAATTTCTGAGAAATGAAAATGAAGTTTGTTTTCATGGACGTATACCCCATAAAAGAACAGCAGCCCACACAAATATGGCTAAGCAAACATATCATAAACAGCAAATGTCAAAAAACGCAGACCTACCATACAGTCATTAAGCAAAGCGTGGGATTATTTAAGATATTTTAACTTCTGTAATAAAAGGGACGTTTCATGCAAATAACGAATACACGAATCTTATGGTTATTGTCTTGGACCGGAAAGTGGCAAAATAAATGCTACTGGGTGTTCTGTTGTTGTTGTTTTTTTAAATCATTTTTCAACGTCGTATTCAACACATATTTAGGTTAAATACACGACGGTCATCTCTTCCTACTACATGTATAGGTTTCCTGGAAACTTTTTCTATCACCAGTACTAACTTACCCTACCACGAGGCCGACAACTCATGTATAGGGTATGGCCTACCGCGACCGGGCTCAAACCCGCAATCTCCGGATTCGAAGTCAGACATGCTAACCACTGCGCCACGGCCGCGACTTACTGGGTGTTTAAACCAAGTTCAAGGGTGCACCTATCACACTTTTGCCAAAAAAGTTTCAAGAATAAACAAATACAAATATTCTTGGTGAAAAAACTCCAACCAATCCTTTACTCCAAATCGTCGAGAATATTCAGATTAAATAATTATTTGCATTGTATCTACACATATAATCCGATCATATAATTCCACACGATGGTAATATATTTTATCTCATCTTATTTGATTAAGTCTTAAATAGTTAGAATGACATATCATCATATGACGTGATTCAGTCTTATTATTTAGAACTACATGTTGCTAAGACACGCGATTGAACAAATGTAATCATTAATTAATTAAACATGAAATGGAGTCTTAATTCTTTCTAACGTTCTTCGATGGAAATCTAAAAGATTCTACACTTTTCATTGATTTTAGTTATTTTGCTTTAATTTCTTTTTTATCATCTTGAGCATGGACAATTCATCGTGGCGCATGTCGCCTTTTGGACCAAATGTTCAGTCATTTCACGGCAGTTAGTTGATACATATTCTGTTTGCGATGGTCTTGGATCTTTTGACAATCAGCATAATTTATGTCTACCATTTACTCATTACTAAAAAAGTCAACGAGCGTTTGATCTATCATTTTACGGCGGTCAATTAACCAACTCTGTATTCAATGTTCCCAGATTTGGACTTCAGTAGCCTGTTCAATTACACAAAACGTTACAGAACGTTCCGTAACGATACATTCGGAAGTCCTCGGCCATTCACTGCGATTAATCTCGGACATATTTAGACGCTATTTTGAAACTACCGGTGTTGAAGTAAACAAGTATATGATCGTTTAGGCAATTAGTGATGTTTCGTTTTTAGTCCGTAAATTTTGAAACATCACTCTTTGCCTTCACGATCGCATATTTGTGTATTAGATGAGATTATTTTCAGTGAATGGCCGAGGACTTCCGAATGTATCGTTACGGAACGTTCTATAACGTTTTGTGTATTTGAACAGGCTACTGACCAACCGACATCTCGTTGCCGGACTCTCTTGAACTAAGTTAAAGTCTGCATAGCGAACTCTTTGAGGCTGCATCGTTCATTATTGTGTGATCTTAAACAGTGTCACATATTTGCTTACGGATGTCCGATAGTTTTCTAAATGATGAATTTATTCTTTTACCTCGTAGCGTTCTTCATGACGTAAATCAAATATATGCCGCAGATAAAACAAATTCGAGATTTGCACATTGAACTCGAGTAAGCCATTGGGTTCATTATAGTGTAAACTAATTCAATACCATATGTATGCTCGCAGCGATCAGACGATTCCTCTAAATAATGAATTACAAGCGTCCAATGATGACATATATAATCAGACTGTCCAACCAGCCGTATACCACGAATACTTCGATTTAAATAATCAAATCAAATTCTTCCCGATTTTTTCTGTGTTTCTCCTTTCCTATTGACGTGAAGGAGTCGAGTTCTTAAATCTCGGAGTGAATGATTTTATTCCACCGAATTACGTTCAATTGATCACTATTATGTGCAATTCAAGAAAATGTTCTGGTGGAATTTGTGTCCAATACAAACTGTAATTCAGTAACAAATTTCAATGTATAAGGTCTAAGCACGCTTACAGAAAATCAATTGTTACAATAAGATGAGATGAAAAGGAACAAACTTGTTGTCAATTTATTAATATTCGTTTGTGATATGAGCTGAAAAGATAATATTACTTGTGGTTCAAAACAATGACAGACGAAATTAGATTAATAAACGGATTGATCTTTGGAAAAAGTAAATGAGCAGTTGGGAACGATAAACCTAATTACGCAAAATAATCTGTGATAAAAATCTCGAAGTTTGAGTCATGGAGATTTCATTTCGTCGTTTGCATCTTGGCCTTGGAAGACCAGATAAGACCATAAACGGTCTGTATTTTCTATAGGAGATTTCGTCAATACGATTGGAAATGTTATTGGCAGTTTATGATGTTTTAACAAAACCTTTCTGTATTTTCTCAGTGTTCTTCCCTTTTTTTCGTTCCCTCTACAACCTCAGGCCGGCCACATCGATGAAGGTTGCCGTCTTCTTCAGATCCCCCATCGCGCCGTTCAGTTTAGTTCTTGACATGGTCTCCACTGGCCACACCGCTCTTCTCTGTTGTTCTAGAAAAGGACAATTTTGTAGAAGGTGCTCAGCAGTTTGATTGTCATTCCCACAGGAGCACTTAGGAGAGGCAGCCATGTCTTTTCTCAGTCAATGTATGCCGGAAAGCAGACAGATATATATACGATTTGTAGACATATTTAAGTCTGAAAAGCATCCTAAAATTCTGGCTGACAGCAAACGCAATTTCCGATCATGTATTTTCATTTTACATTTCATTGGTCTTTCTCGTCACAAGGATAACAAATATTATATACATCAAATAATATAAATACAAAACTAATGGGAAAAACGTCCTTCAGACAAGATATCAAATTTTTCGAATGAAAAGACATTCTGTTAGCTTTCAAGGTTAACATGCTTTCACAATAGAAGTCTCAAAACACTAATTTATAGATTTTTTTCGAAGCATTCTTTCACGTAATTAGTTGTGTCCTCCCAAAACATGAAAATGGAATTTTAATTCTTTTCTTCTGATGATTGGTTCTGTTTTATTTCGTCAGAATAATCTTTTGTACTAAACTAATTCCGTCAGTCGATGTTTTTGTACCACAAGTAATATTATCTTTCGTGCTCACATCACAAACGAATATTAATAAATTGACAACAAGTTTGTTTCTTTTCATCTCATCTAATTCCAACAATTGATTTTCTGTTAGCGTGCTTAGATCTTACACATTGAAATTTGTTACTGAATTACAGTTTGTATTGGACACAAATTTCACCAGAATATTACCTTGAATTGCTCATATTAGTGATCAATTGAACGTAATATGGTGGAATAAAATCATTCACTTCGAGATTTAAGAACTCAACTCCTTTACGTCAATAGGAAAGGAGAAACACAGAAAAAAATCGGGAAGAATTTGATTTGATTATTTAAATTGAAGTATTCGTGATATACGGCTGGTTGAAGAGTCTGATTGTATATGTCATCATTGGACGCTTGTAATTCATTATTTAGAGGAAACCTCTGATCGCTGAGAGCATACATATGGCATTGAATTAGTTTACACTGTAATGGACGCTACGGTTATATTTGAATAATTTTTGGTTTTAACGTCGTATTCAACACATATATAGGTCATATACACGACGGCCAGCTCTTCCTACTATAGGTTTCCTGAACCATTTTCTATCACCAGTACTAACTTACCCTACCATGAGGCCTACAACTCATGTAAAGGGTATGACCTACCGCGACTGGGCTCGAACCCGCGATCTCCGGATTCGAAGTCAGACATGCCAACCACTACGCCACGGCCGCGGCGCTACGGTCTTAAAGAGTTCACAACGCAAAACTTAAATAATTTCTCGAACGCTGGTGGATAATTAACGAATGAGCACGTAGTAGGAGCTTCAATATGCTTACAAAATTAAGTTTGTCTCAGAATCGGTACATACTTTCGTAGTGCTTGGTCATGAAATAATTTCTACGCCATTCTCCCTCCTACTACTGATTCTTAATCATGTAGGACAGTTGTCAGTCACTGACGAAGGTAAAGCTGAATAAAGCTATGAATTCAGTATCTACCGCATGCTCTCAGCTTGACCGATCAGTCATTTTCTCACGGTGCATATTATATCATTCCTGTGTTGCCACCTTTTCACGTGTCATTGTAACCACCCAGTGTTCTCAATGACAGTAATGAACCATAAATAAATATTATATAAAAAAGAAAATTGATGGTTTTCTATATAGTTTATTATCTATGAAATTAACGTCAAATGCCAGTATAATGACGAATGCCTCCTGACGCCTACCAGCAATTCTGAACTTTATTTCAGACGTTTTAGGCCCTTTTTTCTATTTTTGGTTTGATTTTACGCCGTAGCAACACATTGTATAAAATCATGACACGGCGGTCAGTCAACCTACTCACTGTTCCTAGTAAAGCTAAATCGCAGGATTTAGCTGTTAATAAGTAATAGTCATATACCGTTCGTCAGTGACTGACAACTGTCTTGAATGATTTAGAATTGGTTATAGGAAGAAGAAATGACATAGGAATTATTTAATGATTTAACTTTACTAAAGTATGACCCACTTAGGAATCGAGTCCACGACCCATCGCCAGTAGACTTGTGTACTAACGACTTAGCTAGCTGGACGGGTTCAGAAGTTAACTATGATAGGCTATATGGAATCTCGTGCCCGAGGGGATGCGGGTTCGAATCCCACCCGGGGAGGTTATACCCTTCCATGAAAATTTGACAATAATGTCGATTTTCCTCCATTGATTAGATAATATGGAGAAGTTTCCGGCCTTGTGGAAGGGTAGGCGAGTACTGGTTATAGACAAGGGATCAAGAAAGCTAGGTTAGGTGCGCTGGACGCCGTGAAATGACCTAAATTGTGTTGACACGGCGTTAAATCCAGTAAATAAATATGAATGGCTATATAATAACAGAGGTTTGCTATACTCGTTCTGCTGTAATTCATCTCAAATTGTTCTTTTAAAGTCCCAGACGAGTATTTGATCCCCTGACAGTCTTGTCTTGTTTCAAATGTTGATTTTTCTAATTCAACACTATCGACTCTTCTACTTGAATGTATAACAAATATTGATGGACGAAATTCTCTAGGAATTTCAAAGAGTGGAGCTGCATTGAACATAATAATGTATTGTATTTGGTGCTGTACACAACTTAAAAGCCGCGGCCGTGGCGTAGTGGTTATCATGTCTGACTTCGAATCCAGAGATCGCGGGTTCGACACCCGGTCGCGGTAGGTCATACCCTATACAAGAGTTGTCGGCCTCGTGGTATGTTAAGTTAGTACTGGTGATAGAAAAAGTGTCCAGGGAACCTATAGTAGGAAGAGCTGGCCGTCGTATAAATAACCTAAATATGTATGTGCTGAATATGAAAGCCAATTTAAATAAAAAGCAATTTTAAACAAAATTTCAGTCATATAACAGTGGTCAGTCGTGTGTTACTGACTTTCCCTGAACTGACCTACATTTCTAGATCCAGGATTTTACCTAGTTAGGTACTAACCGTCGCTTTTGATTGAAAACTGCCCTACTTTATGCATTGTGGGCCAGAGTAATGGCGGTAGAATTAAAACTGTTCTACTTTATGCATTGTGGGCCAGAGTAATGGCGGTAGAATTAAAACTGTTCTACTTTATGCATTGTGGGCCAGAGTAATGGCGGTAGAATTAAAACTGTTCTACTTTATGCATTGTGGGCCAGAGTAATGGCGGTAGAATTAAAACTGTTCTACTTTATGCATTGTGGGCCAGAGTAATGGCGGTAGAATTAAAACTGTTCTACTTTATGCATTGTGGGCCAGAGTAATGGCGGTAGAATTAAAACTGTTCTACTTTATGCAATGTGGGCCAGAGTAATGGCGGTAGAATTAAAACCGTTCTACTTTATGCAATGTGAGCCAGAGTAATGGCGGTAGAATTAAAACTGCCCTACTTTATGCATTGTGGGCCAGAGTAATGGCGGTAGAATTAAAACTGCCCTACTTTATGCGTTGTGGGCCAGAGTAATGGCGGTAGAATTAAAACTGCCCTACTTTATGCATTGTGGGCCAGAGTAATGGCGGTAGAATTAAAACTGTTCTACTTTATGCAATGTGGGCCAGAGTAATGGCGGTAGAATTAAAACTGTTCTACTTTATGCAATGTGGGCCAGAGTAATGGCGGTAGAATTAAAACCGTTCTACTTTATGCATTGTGGGCCAGTGTAATGGCGGTAGAATTAAAACTGCCCTACTTTATGCATTGTGGGCCAGAGTAATGGCGGTAGAATTAAAACTGCCCTACTTTATGCGTTGTGGGCCAGTGTAATGGCGGTAGAATTAAAACTGTTCTACTTTATGCATTGTGGACCAGAGTAATGGCGGTAGAATTAAAACTGCCCTACTTTATGCATTGTGGGCCAGAGTAACTGCGGTAGAATTAAACCCGTTCTACTTTATGCATTGTGGGCCAGAGTAATGGCGGTAGAATTAAAACTGTTCTACTTTATGCATTGTGGGCCAGAGTAATGGCGGTAGAATTAAACTGCCCTACTTTATGCGTTGTGGGCCAGAGTAATGGCGGTAGAATTAAAACTGCCCTACTTTATGCGTTGTGGGCCAGAGTAATGGCGGTAGAATTAAAACTGCCCTACTTTATGCATTGTGGGCCAGAGTAATGGCGGTAGAATTAAAACTGTTCTACTTTATGCATTGTGGGCCAGAGTAATGGCGGTAGAATTAAACTGCCCTACTTTATGCATTGTGGGCCAGAGTAATGGCGGTAGAATTAAAACTGTTCTACTTTATGCATTGTGGGCCAGAGTAATGGCGGTAGAATTAAAACTGTTCTACTTTATGCATTGTGGGCCAGAGTAATGGCGGTAGAATTAAAACTGCCCTACTTTATGCATTGTGGGCCAGAGTAATGGCGGTAGAATTAAAACCGTTCTACTTTATGCATTGTGGGCCAGTGTAATGGCGGTAGAATTAAAACTGTTCTACTTTATGCAATGTGGGCCAGAGTAATGGCGGTAGAATTAAAACTGCCCTACTTTATGCGTTGTGGGCCAGAGTAATGGCGGTAGAATTAAAACTGTTCTACTTTATGCATTGTGGACCAGAGTAATGGCGGTAAAATTAAAACCGTTCTACTTTATGCATTGTGGGCCAGAGTAATGGCGGTAGAATTAAAACCGTTCTACTTTATGCATTGTGGGCCAGAGTAATGGCGGTAGAATTAAAACTGTTCTACTTTATGCATTGTGGGCCAGAGTAATAGCGGTAGAATTAAAACTGTTCTACTTTATGCAATGTGGGCCAGAGTAATGGCGGTAGAATTAAAACTGTTCTACTTTATGCAATGTGGGCCAGAGTAATGGCGGTAGAATTAAAACTGTTCTACTTTATGCAATGTGGGCCAGAGTAATGGCGGTAGAATTAAAACTGTTCTACTTTATGCATTGTGGGCCAGAGTAATGGCGGTAGAATTAAAACCGTTCTACTTTATGCATTGTGGGCCAGAGTAATGGCGGTAGAATTAAAACCGTTCTACTTTATGCATTGTGGGCCAGAGTAATGGCGGTAGAATTAAAACTGTTCTACTTTATGCATTGTGGGCCAGAGTAATGGCGGTAGAATTAAAACTGTTCTACTTTATGCATTGTGGGCCAGAGTAATGGCGGTAGAATTAAAACTGCCCTACCTTATGCATTGTGGGCCAGAGTAATGGCGGTAGAATTAAAACCGTTCTACTTTATGCATTGTGGGCCAGATTAATGGTGGTAGAATTAAAACTGTTCTACTTTATGCATTGTGGGCCAGAGTAATGGCGGTAGAATTAAATCTGTTCTACTTTATGCATTGTGGGCCAGAGTAATGGTGGTAGAATTAAAACCGTTCTACTTTATGCATTGTGGGCCAGAGTAATGGCGGTAGAATTAAAACTGTTCTACTTTATGCACTGTGGGCCAGAGTAATGGCGGTAGAATTAAAACTGTTCTACTTTATGCAATGATGACCAGAAGAATGGCGGTAGAATATATCTAATGAAGGTATGAAGGTTTCAGTTGGTAATTGAACCCACGACCCCTTGATATGATATCAGAAGCCCAAGTGCCTGAGATGATTGGTAGGATCGAAATGCTTTGGAAATATTACAACAGCAAATTAACTAGACGAAAAATATAAGAACAAAATATGTGTAACAACATGTCGGAGAAACATACGTGCGTGAGATCAAACTATAACAATGTACATCAAAATGTTGGGGCTAAATCTTTGAAGCAATATATTTGAACAGCATATTGATGAAAAACAACAACAACAAATAGGACCTAAATATTTGATCAAAATATTGGCCAGAAATATTGTCTTGAACTAATCTATTCCATCATTGTTTTATCTGTTGTAACAAATCGATCAATAATGACAATGGTTTAGTATTATTTGATATCATAAACAATGTCTATGAGTAATACGCTGATTTACGTATAGTCCATTTTTTTCTCAACTGTCAAAGCTTGAATAATTTCACGGTGACTGAATACATTGTTTTTGTACCGGCGGCCTAATTGTTATTAAAAATGTTGGCTAAAACATATCATACGGCATAAGAAGCTTTTTCTCGATCATAATAATTACACACTTTCGGAAACTCATGGATGTTTTACGACAATAATATTAACAAACGTATTCACCGTGAAATTATTCATGTTTTGACAGTTGAGAAAAAACAACTATATTGAGGGAAATATTGGCCATGTTACATCGTCTAATAAGACACAAAGCTAGGTTGGTAATTTGGATTTTCGAAAGCGATACAAACTCCATAACATGGAATATCCCTTACAAAAAAACTTTCAAGATCTTACCGTAAAGTCTATTCGGTCCTGAACGCCTAGATTTTAGGAAAACATAAGTCACTGGTTTAAGCTGACTCTTGAATGATGATCAACCAAACTTTGTAGCAGTTCGTAGACCTTGTTCTTTCACCATTCAAAATACTTTCCGTTTGCCAGATTCAACTTATTCATATTTGTAGTTTGCGAATAAACAAAAATGTATTTCAGATCAATTCGAATAAATCGTACACTGTCTTTAAATCGTCTCTGGGACATAAAATTCAATAAACTAAATGAAAAATACAATTGAAATGAACTATCAGCAAAATTTAGGGGTTTATTCGCCCTCCGATATCGTCCATGAAACTTTTGCACCAAAGAGCGCTCCCTGCCAAATGCTTTATTTTCAACCTATTAAACAACATGCGTAGTTAAAATACTGCAAATGTCTCTTTGTCAATAGTTCAATTGCATGAATCATGCGAAAAAGCGACGATTAAGTCTGCATGTATATTCTAAGTGCTCACGAAAAATAGCGGAAATTGCCGGAAATGAAACAATTCAAACGCCATTCTGTACACACGCCATTCTGTACACAAACGGTCTGACTGACCTCTGTACGGAGACGCCGCGCATCAAGGGTAAAACTGTTTGTTTACCTGAAAACACGTGGCAATGTTTACATTCTATCAATTTCCCCCCTTCAAGTATACTGAACAAAAATAGAATGAATTTTGTGTCTACTCAATAAAATTTGACTATCCAACCAACTAACCTCATTAAATTAAACTTTTATACCGGTTGTTAAACCTTCGTCATAACGTGTTTACATCTGTCATTCTTTACGCAGTAATTTGAATTCGAAACTAGGTTACATGGTTTAACTATGCACCTATACCTACAGAGGTTTAAAAGTACTTTGTATTGATAGATATATGATCCTGTAGCTATGAGTGATCATTTATTTTACATTTCAACAACGAGTCTGTAAAAAAACGAAAAAATGCAACGATTTTGTCTTCATCCGCCGCACTTTATTCTGTTGCGTACCAAACGCCGAATTTTGAGACGGTTGCGCGTCTTAGTATAGAGGTGATATCTTCACCGTCTATTTATAGAATGTTCAAACGCGGCTAAATCAACATGCGTGTCTAAATACTCGCGGAAATTGGCGGAAATTGGCGAAAATAAAACAGTTTGAACGCGATTGGAAATGACGGAAATGCCATAATGTTGTGTTGTATTGTTTTTGCGTTGCAACTCAGCATTTAGTATGTACATTGTACTTTTAGAAACAAAACAGTAGATCTCCCCCCAATAAAGAGATATTTATGGATCAATAAACCTCCACAGGAATAATTGTTTAACATAACTACAGCAGTAATCATATAATAATTACTGTACTAGGTCGTATTTGAAGCCATACACAACATAGTTTCCGGAAACGTGATGCTAAAGTCGTTCAGGAAAGCCATTTATCGGCGGGAATTGTATGGAAAAACAAAATATACTGCAACTTGACTTGCGATCAATACCAACTACGATAGCTGTATGAATCCAGAACATTGTCGTAAGAGAATGTCATCATTGTACGTCGAGTTTAGTTATATTCGTAAATATGTGGAAAAAAATGTTGTAGCTTTTTTGTGTGAGTGTATTTTTGGAAGGTATATGAGTTTTTTAACATAACTTGATTAAACGCTGTTTGAAATCGGATTGTTATGCATTGTGCGCTTGTTTTTTGTGAAATATCTGGTTTTAAAGATTTTATTATCGTGGATCTTGGCAGTATTCAATAATTTTCTACATGCTTGATACTATTCTTATCAGATGAACTACTCTGAATCAAGTATGACAAGATAAACGGTGCATGTTTCTGGGAAAAACGCTAATGTATTCAGTGCGCATGCGTAACCGGAAGTTTAATTGATAATTGAAGTTCAAACCGAATTATGGAAATTTCGAATTGAATTAGAAAGTACTGATGGAAATCGACTTACAAATGTGTTAGAAATGCTACAAATCTACGCTGTTTAAGTATTTTCTTAAGGCGCCATGCTGAGATTACATCTTTTATGTTATCAGAAAGCTTAGCGAATAAATCTATTGAACAACGAGGACGGTTACATGTAAAGGGAATAGACCTATTATTTATTCATTGAGTTTCCTTCTGATATCGAACTTCATTTTAAGATAAACATCTGTAACATTGCCAAGAATGATCAATTTGAGCTCTACTTTGTTACATGTTTACTATGTAGAGTTTGGTACTTCAATTGAATGACGTATTATTCTTAGAAAATTCTGTTTCTTGCTCGCTGAGTATCATTACGCAGGCTTTACTCAAAGTGTTAATGTATTTTATATTAGATTTGATGAACGCGTGATTAATGCCGAACACTTAATTGCCTTAATGTTTTTTAGAGATAATGAATGTTTGTTTTGATGGTTTTATCTAATAAAGGTTTCTTCATATTGACCTGAAATTTATAAATCTTAGTTTATGATTGACCTGAGGCAGATATCTACGTTTTTACATTTCATTGTGTAGTCCCTACACTGTAACTAACCTATTTAATGAATGATAATGATGCTAAAATTGCATTTTCTTTGTCTTTGGTCAATGTGAACATTCTATTATTAAGTCCATGTAATAAACACTACACAGTTATGTCGCAATCTCATATCCATAATGACCGAAGTGTTCCGATGTTTATTAATGGTTTGTCATTAGATTTCGCGACCATAAGAATAAAAGATTGGCACGATTTGTTTCTCAATTTAAACGTGTGTTGAACACGTCACGTGCATTCTCGTACCCCGAGGTTATCAAGCCGTTAGTATAGAGAATCCTACTAGACTCTGGGTACGAGAATGGTCACGTGGCTCATATTGATATTTATAAGATATATTAGAGATTTTCACTCCAAATCATCGTATAATATTACTGTCATGTAAGATTTTAAAAGATAAAACAGAAACCTATAGGGAAAGATCCAATAAATTGATAATGACTTTACTCAATAGCTAATTTTGTAATTATCATTTCGTTTGGTATTGACTATTGACACTTAATAACTTGTAATAATTTTAAAGGTACTAGTTCACAGATTAGGTCAAGATTTTTCAATATTTTCAAAATACCATTCCGTGTCTGTAAATGTGTCAAAAAATTAAGTCTTAATATTTTAGGACAAACTGACCAATAGGTTGCAAGAAATATACAATAAAAGTCACAAAATTGCACTAAAATTGTCTATACCGTGACATACGGGGTAGATTTTTACTACTTGAAACATCATCATTTGTACTTGTGTGTCAATTTGCACTAAAGTTGTCATTATCAAACAGTAATTTTCTGCTTTAAAAAGTTTCCAAACAAATTTGATAGTTTCAGAAAAAGTTTATGTTTCAGATGAAGTCTGTGAACGAGTACCTTTAAAGACAAGACTTTTCTTTAAAGACAGCAAAATTATAATCTGACATGCATTCAATAAGGGACTTCTGTCAGTTATTTCCCCTTGTATACTCTTCAAAATAGGTAGGTCTAATTAGTTGGATTACTCGGATTTTACCCTTACTTTTCAATGTTAATTTGCCAAATTTAATCTTAAAAAAAAACTTTTTTGTAAATCATATATTAATTTGTTTGAAATATAAGCTAATTATTAAGTTAAAGAACTATCTAAATTCCATCACTTCTGTTAATATCTTCATTAACAAGAAAGATATTAGATGAAATATTATGTTATCCTTACATAAGAATTCAATGATAAAATCCGAGGATTCCAACTGTAAGGACTTACTTACCAATTGGATTGCTTCAGATTTTATCAGGGACAGATAACTGGCTAAAGTCCATAATTGCTAGTGGCTCGTACATTTGCCCCGCTGATTTAAATACTCGACATTTGTTTGATATTCCCCGTGTATAAATACAAGTAACTATTTTCATCGATATTGTGTAGGCCTTCAAAATTATTGTTGTGAGTAGAAAATGATCATAAATAGCTTCAAATTAGACTGAATTTATTCAAATAGATTTGATAAGCAGACTCGTGCATACATTTTAAATACGTTTTCTTAAAAATGTTTTATTGCTCAGCTGACGTCCTACGACCAAAATGGTAAATTGACTTAAGTTGACTTTTGTCGTAAGGCATTTTGGCAAAATATTCACCAAAGATTTGACCTTATGGTCATTACTACAGCTTACGCATGTATTCACGCTAACTGATCCCATCTTAAGGGTTCTTAACATTAAGCCCTAATTAACCACGAGGGCTTCAGTTTAACCCAATCAACTCAAATACATGCAAGTAGGGATAATACTTAAACCTTGGTTTAATCATTTCCGTTACAGTTAAAAATTATTATTCGTTTGTTATTTATATCGACAGAGAACAAAACAGCCAGTGTTACTTTGTAACAGAAGTCAAAGTCAGCGACAAAGATAACATTTTAAACGAACTAAGATCGGAGATTGACTTTATAGTTAAGAGTGTATACTTATATGTCTGAACGTGAAAAAAAACGTTACTCAAATTTATCTGTTTATTGACCGTATGTTACAACTAATTGATGAATAATTTGACAATTAAGGGGCGGGCTGACCTCGTCACGTGGTATGTTTAGATTACATCGACAGTACTACAGTATCTGTGCTATTTATAGATTTCGAAAGACAAGTCAGGGGTTAAAGGTCATTTGTCATAATATGAAACTAGATTTGGTTTATCAGTGATTCATTTTATTTATGAAATTATGACAAGCGAGGATCGTATTGTTTTATCCTACCTCAGTGTATGTGTTTATGTGAATTAGGACATATAAGGGATAGTATAAATGATATTAAACATAAGTAGGGAAAGATATTAACATTTTTATATGATAACATTGGATTATACATGTATAACTCGCTGTAGTTTCTATGTTTTAGAACCGATAAGCAGAAATACACTGTTCAAGTTTTTTGTATGATAAAATTTGGATTTAAAATGCGCTTTAAATAAATAAGAAATAAAACGCAACGAACGTTTTTATTTGATAAAATTTGATTGTGCATACACTACACATTCGAAGTTTTAAGGAACTATGCTGAGATATGCTGTTCTAGGGACCTTATGATAAAATAGGGATAACACTTGTTGAAGGGGTCATATATGCTACATTTTGGTTAGAAAAAAAACTTGTGTTTAAAAGATCTTAACAGATATATACATTGTTAAAAGTTGTATGTATGTTAAATTGAATGTAACGTTCTGAAATTGAAAGACATTTACAAAACATACTTTACTAAGTTTTTTATAAATGTATGCAGAACTTTTCTGATTCTAAAACCCGTGTTTAAAGACATTAACGTTAGTGTGTGATCAAACTTTGGATGCTAATTTCTGTGTTCTAAAGATACAAACCGAAACAGGACGTACTAAAACTTGTGAGTAAATTGCTGTATGTTTTGTATGATAAGTTTCGGATACTAAATTCTTGCGTTTAAAGGATTAAGTTTATGAACAGAAGATTTCAGCATGAACAAAGTTTACCAGCCTTCGGTGAGTAGTAAATTAGCTTGTTAACAACACGAACATGTATCTCTCGTCGAAATATTTTAGCCGGAAACATTTATGTTATACATAGGTGCAAGTTTTTTTTATGACTGAGCATGAATTTATGGTCGTTATGATTTGAATACTCGTAAGAGTTGAAAAGAGTTCTTTTCCAGTGTTAAAACAATGCATTCAGTGGTTTTCAAGGTTCCATCCATGGTATATTTATAACTGTGTCTTACTTTGAGATGATAAGTCAGTCAAATTATTTTGCATTGGTGGTAGATGCTAAGAATGAATCTGAGGTTCCTGATTTAGGGACCTGAGAAAAGGGTCGTAAAAAAGGTTACTAACTTATGGTTGTTTTTTTTCTTATGAGCTAAATTAATTACTGAAATTTTGAAACCTCATGGCCTATGTTTGTCTGCAACTCGCCAAATTTCATGGCACCTTTATGACTTGAATTTCGCCATAAAAACGAGCAGGTAAAAGTCCTTTCATAAAATTATATATTTTAAAAGCATATCATCTTTGTCTTACGATCGATTACGTCGTAAACTGTATTATGTCGTATTATAATATCGTAAGATTTGAGGCTTAATGTTTCCATGGTAAATTACACACCAGAAAACTTGTGTAATATTGCAATACTGCATATAAATGTATTATCAAAAGAATAACAGAGTGATTTTAGATATACATTAAAGTTTTCAATGAGTTGTAAAATTTACAGAAAGGCCGATAGCGCGTATTTGTTATAACCGTTTCATATTTGTAATGCTAAGTATTGGAGCTATCAATTTACAATGTAAATACTGAATATCAAAGGGTTTTATTATTATAAATATCTAAACCTGTTTGAATACCAATATTTTGAGTATCATTTAGTTTATTTACACTATAAAACTTTTTATGACTATGTATTAAAGTTATGCTCAAAATTCAAAACGCTGTGGCCTTTTCTGTACGTAGGGCTCTAAACCAATCCCGACGTTGTACTCTAAACTCAAAAAGCTGGGACCTTTTATAGGCTCAGAGCACTGACTCTAACCTCACTTTCTATTAAAGGGCCATTATTTTGTATGTACTATGCATTCGGAACGCCTCGACCTTTCATTGAATGTTATTCATAGTGAAAGGCTGTGGAGTTTTTAATGTGTAGTCACAAATGAAAACGGTATTACGAGTTCACCAGGGAATAAACGCAGAATGCCTTTGTAATTGAGACGCACGTGTTTACACATCAAACCCAGCCATGCAGGGCTTATCAGCAGGCAATTTATAATCAACTAAGTTTTAGAGTATTAGATTTCAACCACAGTCGTGTTTATCTGTAGTGTTTATGTTAAACTCATTTGATCCATTCGTCAATCATCGGATGTTTCCGTATTTCTTCGTAAAATATAAGATAATGTTTCTATAACAATGCATACCGTCGTCAATCATCGGTTGTTTTCGTATTTCTTCGTAAAGTGTAAGATAATATTGTTTTTATACAAATGTACACCGTCGCTAAACATCGGGTGTTTCCGTATTTCTTCGTAAAATATAAGATAATGTTTCTTTAACAATGCACACCGTCGTCTATCATCGGATGTTTTCGCACTCCTTCGTTAAAATATGAAATCTGTCATTCTATTTTCCTTTTGAGCGTTGTTTTCATGAGTCCTACCCGTTCATTTTGAGCTACTTTGAACGGAAACTAAGACAAATGTAGTTTTTACTCAGTCCACTTAATAAACAATGAGTTTGTCGAAGAAAAAAACACTCCATCGTTCGTTTCTACAACGTTCTTACCAAGGAATATCGAACGCGAACACGTTTTACTCTTTTATCTAAATGTCGGCAAGATCAAACATAGTAACTCATGTATATTTATTGATAAACAATGTATACAGGGAAAATATTGAGTGGTTTTTTATGAATTACAAAGCAACAGCTGTGTTAGAGAGAATAAGAAAGAGAGAGGGAGAGAGAGAGAGAGGGGGGGGGGTAGTTTGTTAAGATATTAAAATCGATACTATCGTGATTTCCTTTGTAAAACAACATTTGATCTTTTTATATTCATATATATATATATCTGTAACAAAAATCAATAGACAAATTTTACATACATGCATTGTTATTTTGATATTAAGAAAATACTAACAGATGTCCCCTTGTGGGAGGTTTGAGACTTGCTTGCGTGTGAACAGCTCAAACCGGGATGACATATTCTCAGTCTTAGTGCATGTGTACTTAAAACGGAAATTCGAAGGAAAAATTCATCTATTATGAACTATTATGAAATTAGGGTTCATTTACATTTTTATTGACAGTATATACTATAATTCGAAAAAATAACATCTCAAAACGAGGCGTAAAACGTTATTACACATTGAAATTGAAAATTGCCGAGTTAGCTTCTTTCTTATCCACAAAATAACATTTTCGTTCTTTATGTTACAAATTTTCGACTACGCAATCTTTGTATTGGTTTGCTTTGACTCATTCAACTACGACCAGACAAAATGCTTAGCTTTGTTATTTAAAGTTTAAACTAGTCGCTTTGATTTTAAAATGTATTTTTTGTAAATTGAAACAAACGTCAATATTTGATCTGTTTCATTTTTCTGTTACCACGACATTTCAAATGTCAAGTCGGTATAACTTTAGCTAATCTTTTCTATCAATGCAATGTCGTGGCCATACAATGGAGTCTTTTATCAGTCTGAATATAGCCTTTTGCAGCAAATGTTAACTTTAACAAAGATGCTTAGCTTGATTAAATGTGTTATCTTATAGCAAGATCTTACGACTCGGAAGGTTTGAAAAGGTGACTTTGTCTTACTTTGTCACAATACTGCAGTGTGACGAAATTGTTTAAAGTTAGCTCAGCCGTGTTGATCGGTGTTGCGGTTTTGCGCCCCTACGGCCATAAAGACGGTATCTTTTTTTAATTGATGTAGGTTGTCTTTTAAAGCTCCTCCGCTCCTGTCATGTAACGTTACCTCATTGAGTTGCGGCCCCTTAGGCGGTACCTTGTTTGCAATTGATATCGTTTGCATTTAAACCCCTTTTCGGTCCATTTTGAAACATTAGCTCAGGAGTGATGACCGGTGTTGCGCCCCTTAGGCGACTCTTGTTTAATGATGTAGTTTTTCTTTTAAGCCTCCCCGCCTCTCTCACAACGTCGCCGCACTGTCAATAAGGTGTCAGATTCACAACCTTGAGTACTACGTCACAGATGTCAATATATAGGTCAATCGGTCATTAACACATCGACGATAAATTGACACCTTTATACAGGATGTAAAACCTTGCAATAATAACACAATATAGGCTAATGATGACCCATTATTATCAATGATTATGCAAATGATATGAAAATTAACGCTTGGCCAATCGCCCGTGACGACTAAAATTTATCAAAGCGCTGAAGACGCTTAATAAAAATGTAGAGACGGTCGACCGGGACACAATTATCATACTATTTTAGAAGTTTGAAATCTCGAACTTGAAGGTTCATGACAAAATGTTCTAAAGAACATGAGACTAGTATTATCAAGCGTCTTACGACAAACTTTAGTCGTAAGTCCTACTTTACTGTATTGTTAAAATATCGTAAGATTTTTGATAATATGCAGCCCAGGTGTTGGATCAACCAATATTCAACTTCCCCATGTTTTTCGCAGATCCATTTTAATGATTAAGCATTAAAACATATTCTAAAATTAATTAGACAACAGAGGTACCCTCTCAGCCAATTCATTTGCTTAAAAAGTGTTTCGCACGTTGATAAATCTCATATAAAACTGCTACTCATGCTCTGTTCTATACATTACAGGACACGGGCGCCTCGTGCAGAAATTGACACATGAAATTAACAAGGTTTCCAATCAATTACAGCGCACGGGCGCCTCGTGCAGAAATTGACACATGAAATTAACATGGTTTCCAATCAATTACAGCGCACGGGCGCCTCGTGTAGAAATTGACACATGAAATTAACATGGTTTCCAATCAATTACAACGCACGGACACCCTGTGCAGAAATTGACACGTGAAATTGACAAGGTTTCCAATTAATTACAGCGCACGGTTGCCTCGTGCAGAAGTTGACTCATGGAATTGACAAACTTTCCAATCAGTTACATCGCACGTGCAACCCGTGCAGAAATCCAGGAAGTTCGAGATTGCCGAGTCTGAGTCACGAATTTTCTTTGTATATTTATTGTCAGATTAACGAATTGTCACTTGTATAAAATAATTATGTAGTTATGATTTAAGCTGATTTTAGTTCGAAAAACTCCGTATAAACAAAACATAATATATGGATAAGAATCAATTAGTACGATCTCGTAAAACCTCGCGAGACAAGAACCTGTTGCCATGGTAACAGAATTTAATACATGACAATTATTGAATACTAAAGATTGAAGATTGTATAATAATGATGAATCGTGTAAATTAATATTATCTTCTCGTATTGAATTAATATTTTAAGATTTACTTCAAATGTATTATTTTCTCTAGCATGTATGATCGTTATTGGTTATAAGGCCACAACAAGTTGATGATAGGTTTTACGGATTTTTCTAGAAAAAAATGGGGCGAGCGAGCGAAGAAAAAAAAAATATGAATTAAATTGCTTTATATAGCGGTTTGACCAAATTCTTATGAGCGAGCGAGGAAATAAAATTATATTTTTTGTAAAAATCGTCAAAATTAAGGTGCGAGCAAATCCATGGATCACATGATCAATTTGTTGTGGCCTAAAACAAAAACATGTTTTGTTTTTGCGGCTTCTTTGATATATAAGTTGCATAAAGATTATTCATTGTAGAAAACATGTCTTTTATTAAAATAATGTATATAGTACTTGGGAATAATTGTCGATGAATTTTAAACTCAGAAAAAAAACAATCATGTCTTATGTAAGTTCTTATAGTGTCTTGGAATTATGACGGATGGGGTTCTGGCTAAAGCTACAGTCCCATAAACATAAAAGCAGTCGTGAGGGCACCGTACGGGCGCCGTGCAATCAAGCTTCGCAAGAACCCGTACGAACTCTTGCGAACCCGTACGGACTTACGTGTTTACCAGGGTCATGAGCCATGGATACATGTATCAAATTCAAAGTCACGTCTTGAACACAAACGCGGCCGAGTATGGATTAAACTTGCATATCTTCCAGCTACGGCTCCATATGGATGTCTTGTTTTGTGCCATGTGCGAACCGTCACCTTAATACGCAAGGCTTCCCACGGTCTACGACTGTCTGCACGTACGGGTCCGCTTTAAGCCACGATTTTATGGGACTGAAGCATTAATGTTCGGGAACTAGTTTATGAGAATATCAACGTTACTGATCTCTAAGAAAATATCGTATACATGTGGGAGACAATTGTCTAATGATTTTGAAAAGCCATGTTGAAATTGGAAGAAAGATAAACATTTTTTGTCTAAATGAAAAAGCTAGATCTCAAAAGATTAACAAAAAAAAACACTAAAACTTAGACAAAAACAAAAACTATAATAACGAGTTGCCCAAAAAATTAAACAAACATGGTCAAAAGAATCACTAAAAAGATTCCGTTACATGAATTACCAAAAAGATTCCAAAAAAAGAATCACCAAAAAGATTCCATTTTATGAATTACCAAAAAGATTTCATAAAAAGAATCACCCAAAGGATTCCGTTATATGAATTACCAAATTACCATTATCGAAAAGGATCAACAAAAGAATCACCACAAAAATGTACCATAAAAAATTGACCAAAAAGAAACATAAAAAAACAGTTGAGAAGTGTGAGTCATACTTTACTTCATAAAATAAATAGATAAACTGCGTTAATTACACAAAAAAATACAAAAATAAAAACTGAATGTTTGACAAAAACTTTAATATTAAAACAAGACATAAAGCAATACCGTGTTCAATCACATAAAACGTTACAGAACGTTACATAACGAATAACGATACATTCGGAACTTCTCGGCCATTCGCTGCGAATATCCTAATCTAATACACATATATGAGATCGTTAAGGCAATGAGTGATGTTTCAAAATTTACGGACTAAAATCGAAACATCCCTCAATGCCTAAACGATCGTATATTTGTTTACTTTAACACCGGTAGTTTCAAAATAGCGTCTAAATATGTCCGAGATTATTCGCAGCGAGTGGCCGAGGAGGTCCGAATGTATCGTTACGGAACGTTTTGTAACGTTCGCGGTAACTGAACGCAGGGCAAGTCTATTTGTTAAACAAAAACACGACAATATCATCGTGATGTAATGATCTATCGTTAATCTAGACAACCTGGGGGCAGACATTGCATCCGTATAATAACAAGTCTCATTTTCTAAACATAACAACATGTACAGTAGAACCGCTATATCCCAGACAGTGAGGGGACTGTAACACAGCGTCTGTCACCGTAGAAGGAAGTAACTACACTGCCTGCAACCAGCAGCCTGTTCAATAACCCCTAACGTCCCAAAACGTTCTGTCACGTTACAATTAGAACCCCTCGGTCATTAGCTGCGAATAATCTCGGACATATTATATTTTGAAACTACCGGGCTCGAAGTAAACAAATATACGATCGTTTAGGCAATGAGTGAAAGTTTCGTTTTTGTCCATAAATTTTTAAACATCACTTATTGCCTTAACGATCGTATATCTGTTTATTAGATTATATTATTCGCAGCGAATGGCCAAGGAGTTCCGAATGTAACTTTACGGAACGTTTTGGAACGTTTAGGATTATTGAACAGGCTACAGTTACAGGGAGAAAACTAAACCACTACAGAGAGTTTCCGACTTTAACTGTAGTGTAGCAATTGTCTTCAGTTCGGTTAGTAACCGATAACTGGGCGCTGAAACCCCGTCCCCATGCTCTTTTTTTTTGCTCAAACAAATTATCAGTGCTCCTTGTGAAGTTCGAACAGCGGTTTTCTTGATACTTGAGCGTGCGTTTTACCATCGAAATACAAATTATTATATAAAGCGAGGTTTGCCTGTAATGTGTGTTTTCCTCACAGCATCCATAACTAACAGCGTTTTGTAATTAAGTTATGTTTTATAAGCAATGGTTTTCGTCGTAAACAAAACGGGTACACGTGGTTTTATACTCACGTCGCGAGATAATATGCGGAAGTCTTCTAACAACATCAACTTAGTTCCAATGAAGCAAGCAGGCATGTAATTAACGCTTCCACTGTAGACAGGCTTTTAGCTTTCCTTTTGACTTGTGGCAATATAATTGACATGTTCCATATTTTGGAGAAGGACAAAATTATCAGCTATTATGAGATACATGAAACAAGTTCTGTAGTTTTAAAACATTTTGAAGGATATTCGTCAAGTTTGGTGTAAGATCGATTTTTATTTCACTGAGTGAGCTCAGAAAACAAAACATCACGAGTGGCATAGCTACGAGTGAAACTATCGTTTTCTGAACTCACGAGTTGTAATAACGAAGAATTTATTCAAAATTGACGACTTTCCGGTTTCTTTCTTGCTTAGTTCTGTGTTTCGAAGGAGTTTTTTTATACGTATTGTTGCGTGCTTGCATTGAAATGAGAATTGTTGTTTTTCGTCGAGGACCCTACAAGTATATGAAAATGGACAGAAACTGCCAAAGTTTATTATGTTTCAAGAATGGTGTTCCCAAGGCCACAAGATCTTGTTCTCGTGTTATTTTTTACTTTCACGAGGGATTTTACATTCTTGTTGCACTAGTACAATTAAATGCCATCAAATGTGGCTTGAGGTTTAATTTCAAGACAAAAAGGGATGGTGACTGGTGAGCATTTACGCTAGAGTTTTGCGGTCGTGAAACTATTTGGCATATTTAATACAGCATCTGTTTGGTTTAGCTATGCACTTTTAGGGAGCTGGAGAGGGGCTTCTGTATACCCTCAAAGCAAAAAAAACCCCAAACAATTGTACGTAGAATAATAAACAAACATTTGGCGTTGGGTTGAACTTCTGTGGTATTTCATTAAAATGAAAATATTTTCATAAATTAACACCCGAACAGATCTACAACTCTGATAAATAGACAACATGATATTTTTAACCTGAAGTTTGTTTTCATGTTGAAAAGTTGTATGTTTATAAAGCCGTGAAAGGTGGACTATATTTTGGCAATGTATTCCTACACCAATCATGTCATGCTCGAAACAATAAAACATCTGTTATTCGGTCCATGATGTTGTTGTTGTCAAAATACCGACATTTTCTTGGCTGTGCTTGTATACACGTTAATTTTCTTGTCTATATTTTTTGTTTGTTTGTTGTGGCATTTATATATCTCACTGTAAAGAATGAAATAGCAGTTTCGGCGTTTTTTCTTGTTGGCCACACCTTTGTTTGCGTACGTACAGGTGCGCGGACAAGGAAATAACCGATTATGTATGAATAGTCGTCGGAGTTTTCCGTACATTTAGTATTCTATCAAAAATGATTTCCTACGTGAAATTCTATTGATTAAAAATACTCGATTACAAAATTTCCGAAATTTTCCGAAGTTTCACGACAATTTACGGAAGTTAAGATGTGACGAATATTTTTGTAAATGCAAAATTGAGAAAAACGGGAAAAAGCTAATTTTAAACACCTCTAAATTCAAGCTCTGTACAGTAAAGAGTTATGGTAATCGTTCGAAGTTGTCCAACTTACATATCTAATTAGCAAAGGCTAAGGGACTTTATTCAGTTATTTCCCCTTGTATACTCTTCAAATGGGTAGGTCCAATTAGTTGGATTACTCGGATTTTACCATTACTTTTCAATGTCAATTTGCCAAAATTAATCTTATATAACTTTTTTGTAAATCATTTATTTTGTATGAAATTCAAACTAAGTACTTTTAGGGTAAAAAACTATATAAATTTTTATCACTTCTGTTAATATCTTAATTAACAAGAAAGATGTTAAATGAAATATTTTGTTATCCGTACATAGGAATTGAATGATAAAATCCGAGGATTCCAACTGTAAGGACATACTTACCAATTGGATTGCTTCAGATTTTATCAGGGAAAGATAACTGACTAAAGTCCCTAATTACAAATTTACCATTCAATGTGTACAGGGTGTACTCATTAAGTTAATACCATTAAAGGTCATTGTATTGCTATGTATAGTATCCTCCAAAATTTCTTGGACAAAATGAAATTTTGAGAAAAACTAATTGTGTATACTTCCTGTAATTTTACTGTAATTAAAACTTATTCATGTAACATAGTTTGAATCAAATGTTGAAAACCCGAATATATGCCTACATTGAAATTTGCTCAATTGACATTTTGGTAAAATGCCATTCGGTTAATATTTAAAACAGAATTTCTATGAAGAGTTTTGAATAGCACTGTACATAGTAAATTTTCTAATTGAACGTAATTGCATTCTTATATCAAATAACGCTTATTCACGTTC
This sequence comes from Mactra quadrangularis, assembly GCA_025267735.1. Classification (NCBI taxonomy): domain Eukaryota; kingdom Metazoa; phylum Mollusca; class Bivalvia; order Venerida; family Mactridae; genus Mactra; species Mactra quadrangularis. The sequence continues at coordinate 46,385,078 of CM046294.1, forward strand.
ATTAGTTTAACTCTCGCGAGAATTGGTTCAAAAGTCCAACTCGTAACGGAATATGCCTCGTGCATTGATTGTATGGATTCAAATAGCCTTAGATATGAATATTTATGATCATTAAATTCTAGTGACAGTTTATTCTCTTCTTAGTCAGAAATGTTCAGTCATTTTCGGTAAACATCGCCATTCTTTGTACGGTAATTATTCCGCAAGCCGCACGGCTAGCTCATTTGGTAGCACACAAGTCTACTGAATTATGGGTACTTGGTTCGATTCTCGGGCGAAGCATACTTTCGTGTAGCTTGGTCATGAAATACCTTCTAGGGCCTTTCTCCATCCTACCACTGATTTTAAATCATGTAAGGTAGTTGTCAGTCGCAGACGGAAGTATGCGTCAGTAGTAACTTGTTAACAATAAAATTAAATCCAGAGATTTAGCGTTCTGATGAACTGTGAGTAGGTTTACTGACCGCTGTGATATTACATAGTAAGTGTACCTATACAATGTGCTGCGACGGCCTTCGAACCAAACCAACCAAAAATATAAATTTCAACTTCCGTTGCGAAACAAGTATAAATAAAATCCACCACGAAAATGTTTATTTTACATCTTGTATCTTTACTGTACTCGGGAACGTTCATCATACACTCAGGAAATTGGTGAAAAGAAATTTCGTTATAATTGACTTACAGCTCCTAATGTTCATTCCATAGCAGATACAAAACAAAGGTTATAGTTTTGTTGTGAAAATCAATTATTTAAGGGTAGCATATGGTTTTATCATTGTTGTGGCCTTCATTAAATTACTGGAGTTTGTTTCATACATGTACGTAAATGATTAGCTTATTCTAATGGTTTATTTTACTTTACCCCTTTTCTCTCGAGATTTTTATATGTTTGTGCTCACGGCCGTATTTTAGACTCTATCAATTCTAAGGTACGGAATCCGCAAAAAGTTCCGCCAGTATATAGAAATAATTAAAATAGTTCGTCTGCTATGCGTAGTATGACTGGCGCAATAATTTCTAAACTCCTTACAGTCATCTGAAAACTGAACTATTTCTTTCGCGGATGCAACTCGCCATCATGTGCGATGAGTTATGCTTCATATTTGAGAGCGCTTTCATCGATTATGTATTGAACGATACCAACGATTTGTCCTATAGGGCTAGGTTTAAGTTTGGCGACAATAGGTCAACAACGAAAATCAGATCTATTTCCCAAAGTGACCATTAAACCCCCACTTTTTAATTGTTTTTTAACGTCGCATTTACGGACAACACATATTTAGGTTATATATACGACGGCCAGCTCTTTCTACTATAGGGTTTCTGTACACTTCTATCTCCAGTACTAACTTACCCTACCACGAGGCCGACAACTCATGTATAGGGTATGACCGGCCACGACTGGGCTCGAACCCGCAATCTCCAGATTCGAAGTCAGGTATGCTAACCACTACGCCACGGCCGCGGCAAACCGCACTTTAACGTTTAACTTTAACTTTGACCAACTGTCAAATGTAAGGTCGTGCTCAGTATATGTCAACATTTTTACAAGTGATGTAATTAGACAAGTTAAGTACATTATACAACATTAGTTCTAAGTGCGACATTTGATGCGGAGAATGTTGCCGATTCTATGACTCTCCCTGAAAACTACTTGTTTAGCAATCACTTGATATAGACCCTTCCCAGACAGACGTATAATTACTGACTTTTAAACTTTCACAGTCTCGCCGCCTTTGTATTTACGATTTAATAAAAACAAAATACTTCCAGTTTAAGTTTTAGTAAAAGGTTAAAATTTAAAAATACACTTTTGCGACTTCGTAATTGAGAGAAATGGAGGTGGCATTATACCCTGTTAACTCTCAGACCCGTCTTGTATAACATTAATTCTTCTCGTGGCTTAGTTCTCACTAAGTGTGCTTTCTCCAAGTATGACCTACTTACAGATTTTTTTTGTCATAGACTTTGACCATTTTTTTATTATTGGATTTTTACACCGTGTCGACACAAGTTAGGTTCATTTTGAGGCTACCAGCTCACCTAACCTAACATTTCTGATATTAAATTAACCCCACTGATTTAAATAATAGAAACTGGTACATAGAACGCCGATTTCTGTTTTTATCGCTCCTGAGTACAAACTTATTGAAGTGAGTATTAAAATCAGCGGGGATAATGTATACGCAACCGACAGCTGAGTAAAATTTAACAATACAGTCAGATCTCGATTCAACGACATCCGTTACAACGACATTGTCGTTATACTGGCATATTTTATGGGAATCGATACCAACATGTACATTGTCGGAAGTATTCAACGACACTGTTCCTGGAAACGAACGATGTCGTTGTATCGAGATCTGTTATCAAATATTTGACGATAAAAGACTGAATAAAAATGAAAGGATGTTTAAGAACTACAAAATGTTGAAAACTATTTGATGAAAACTTTGTGATTTATGGCACTTTATCTCTTGGAAGCAAGTCTGTTAATGAATTCACCAAATGTAGGAAATGCCAACGGAGTGTTAACCTAAGAGTTCCACGTGCGAATTTTACATTCTTAGAAAATTGCTTTACAAGTGGTAAAAAAATGTTTTCGAAGCTTAAAGAATGTGTTTTTACAACTTAATCATTGCTCAGACTACAGACTACATTGTTAAAATTACTCGTGCACAGATTTCAACTCATATATTAACTGATTCTAATTCATGCACGACAGTTGTCAGTCACTGACAGAAATATGCGCACAGTAACTGGTTAATAGCTAAATTTAGAGATTTAGCCTTTCCAGGAACAGTGAGTAGGTTTAGTGACCGCCATGATATGCCCGGTTCAATGTGTTGCTACGGCGATTAACCCTACAAAATAATAAATAACAGTTTGTCAATAGCTCCCAGAATTGTAAAGAATTATGTCGAAAGCAAGAATACTTTAAGCAATGGTCAATACAGAATTCAAGACAAAAAAAAACAATATTTTGAAATTTCTTTTATTGTTTCCATCATTTGTAGATGTACACCATTTTAAATAATTTCTGTCGAAGATTTCATGCAAAGACATCCCAGCAGTATTTAGTATAAGCGATTCATTTCATTTCTCCAATATACTGCCTTAAACGTATTCCAACCTAAACAGTAATTCCATCGTTCGAAGAAATTGGAAGTTCATTTTTTGTAGACCGTCCTTATTGAACTCTAGTGCAAACTTACTCAATATTTGTTTTTATATCGTAATTGCTTAGAACAGCGTAATTAAAACTAGTTTAGGACTCTAAAATGATAATTAAAGTACTAGAACACGGTCTGTAATGTTCAAAGTAAGGCTTACTTAACATGAAATGAATATGCTGGTTTTACAGCGCAGTTGGTAGCGCGCCTGGATTTGGAATCTTGTGTCCCGACGGGGGTACGGGTTCGAATCCCTCCCTGGGAGGTTATATCCTTCCATGAAAATTAGACAATTATGTCAATTTTCCTCCATTAATAAGGTATAGGGAGAAGTTTTCGGCCTTGTGGAAAGTGTGAAGTGAGTAGTGTTAATAGACAAAGGTCTAGGAAAGCTAGGTTAGATGCGCTGGACGCCGTAAAATGATAAAAAGTGTTGACAATATAAACAAATGAACAAACAATATACAATATACTGAAATATAAACGCGGGTTTGTTCATCGTCTGTTATCCCACGATACATAACTCCGCTATGCTGCGCTATGTATAAAAGGGGAACGGATGAAAGTGCTGTGGTTTCCGACGGTGGGGTTTGTTCTAGTTTCCCACTTATAGGTCGACGGCGACTCATTCATTAACCCTGCTGATTTAAATAGACCATGAGTACAGAAGTACTGTAGTGAGTATTTAAATCAGTGGGGTTAATGTATGTATCTGTCTCGTGACATTAAAATCTCGGCAAAGAATCTGGCATAAAATATTTTCCACAAAAAAAAATCACGCTGAAGCAGTTAATATTATCAAACGTGTGTATAGAAATTGTAGGAAACTGAAAACAAAATACTCATTTAAACACATAGACACTGCGGGACATCTGTGTTTACATCTGAATGGAAAGTTCTAATTAGTGAAAGCATATTTTAGATAGCTTTCCTTGAAGCAGGTAGAATGTTACCCTCGTTTGTTCCTAGACAGTTTTGTGTTTTTAGCATACCATTATAATACTGAAAAAAACAACAAAGTAACGAGCGTCCTTGTACTCGTTTAAACGAGAAAGCCTTTTTTTTGTTCTTTGTAGTTTATAAGCATCAGAACCGACTAGTTTCGGAACAACCCGAGATTTGACGAGTGTTTACTTTATTTGTTTGTGAATCGCTTAGTTAAGGCTGCATCAACATCGAGTGTTTACGGGATCGTCCGAGGTTTGCCGAGCGTTTTTCTTAATTGTATGCAGTCTGGCCACATCACAATGTCGACTAATGACGGAAATACCCGAAGTTTGCCGAGTATTTATTTTTATTTATTTGCAATCTGAACACATCTCTTATTTTACGATGCATCATTACCGAGTGTTGACGGAGGTTTCCGAAGTTTGGCGAGTGTTTTTTTTATATCTGTAAGATATTGCAATGATGTATCCGCACCAAAACCGAATTTTGGCGGAAGAGGCCGGAAATTTACGATATTTTGCGAAGGTGTTTTATGATACGAAATACAAAAGTCTTTTTGCATCTTCAAATACCAAATCCCTTTTGCATGTTCCGTGATTGATAGCGTCTTGTTATGTAATCACTTTTATATCGTAAAATATGTTGACTTTGGAAAGTTACGACATGACGGCATGTTGCTATCAGTTGTTGACTATCCTAGCGATACTGCAAGAGGGATGATTAAAAAGTTCGCGAAATTTATATAACCACATGCTGTCTGTGATATATTTTTGTAATTTTGCTGTGTGTACACTATGCCAAATTAATATTATTATTTATAATATTTGATAATAATACGCATACAAATACACGAACAGGTTTGAATAACGGTACGTAGCATTACAGCAAAGTTTTGATTGACAACCCACCTTGGTTAAGCCTAAATTGTGCAGAAAAGGACCCCTATATTAGGACCCCTCCGCTCTTAAAACGATTCCAATAACTTTTTGATCACCCCTCGTATTCAGATAGTTTGTTAGTATCTTGAAAAAACATGGTAACAGTCATAGATAAAGTATTTTGTCTGTACTCATTTCTGTACAATAAGAATGCACAAGACAGACAGTTATTTACAAAACTTATTTGTGTCATTTACAACATTGGAAATTCATCCGTCGTATAAGTTAAAAAGTTAAAGTGTGGTTTCGAGTCTGCTTCCATATACATGTTCAGCCGACTTTACAATCTTGTACGATAACTTCTGGTCTTTGGAATCACGCTCAGGCAGGCGATCCCTTACAGTACCCATTTACACCTAGAAGGGGTGGAACAATTGTTGGTTAATTTCTTGCTCAAGGAAGTTAGCAGTGCCCTTAGTGGGGATCGAACCCTGGACTTCTCGATCCATAAGCGCACGTCCTACCACTAGGTTACTGCTCCTACTGTTCGTGTACGTCTTTACATTGAGATCCGTAACTGATAGCGGGGATTCAACCTGCAACCGTGTCACAAAAAGAAATTTTATTTATTTTTAAAAAAGTGACTAAACTTGCTCGTCTATGACAGTCAAAAGGAACCGTGACTGTGTGTGCGTTACTCGCAGTGCTATTGTTTTGAAACGTTCAAACTGACTTTTTGAAACCTGGGTGAAGTGGAACAACCGAAGGTATTTTTTTTCTCAAGAAAATTAATTGTGCCCCTGGTGGGATTCGAGACCGGGACTTTTCGAATCCCCCCAGCTTGAATCCTACCCCTGAGCCAATGCTCCTACAATGAGAGAGGGATAATCCAAGTATCAAATACAGTATTTAGGACAGAACAAAATAATTACAATTCAAAAGATCAAGGTCTCTCGTTCCAATCACGCAGTGATTTCCATTACACCATCACTGTAAAAAAACACAAGTAGCAATGAAATCTAAACATGTTATTTTGAGAAATTAAAATCACAAACTCACGATTTAGAATTGAAAATAATCAACACTTTTATTTTCATCTGGATTTGTGAAGCCATTTAAGTCTCACACTTAAAATGTTACTGGAAGACTTGGGTCTTGATCAATACGCATGTATTAGAAAAATCAATTACAAAGTTCTCGGAAATTGTTTTTTTCCCAAAAAAAGTTCACACCCGTTTGATCATAATAACTGTACTTGGAAGGTTTACATAGTAAATATATTTTACTCCCAGAAAGCTAATTTGTCTGCTTGGTTTTTTTTCTCAACACCATTATTTTAATTTTCCAAAGTTTGGTTTAATTTTTGAGAACATTGTTTTATATACATATACATTGTAATATAGGCTTTAATAATTGCTTTTCATATATGAGTTATATAAATTGTCTTTTTTTGTTTGTTTTTAACATCGTATTCAACACTGTTTTAGGTCATATATACGACGGCCAGCTCATCCTACTATTGGTTTCCTGGACGCTTTTCTATCACCAGTACTAACTTACCCTACCACGAACCCGACAACTAATGTATAGGGTATGACCTACCGCGACCAGGCTCGATCCTGCGATCTCCGGGTTCGAAGCCAGACATGCTAACCACTACGCCACGGCCGCAGCTTTATATCAATTGTATTTAGACATTTCTAAATTATCAAATTGTTCATTGTTTAAAATTCTTAATGACTTTTAATTGGTGAATTTCATTGTCAATTTCAACTGTCAGTTGTTCATAGTGTACATTAACCCCACTGATTTAAATACTCCATGCTTACTAGATACTCCCTGTACGTATATAGCTTTATTTCCTCCAATATTGGAGAGCTAGACAAAAATCAAAATATTACAAACATTATTTACATAGTTCACGACAAAAGAATATTACAATAGTTTCATTATGATATGTACAAATTCAAAGAACTGAAATGAGCATGTGCTGGTTGAACACGCAATTTGTAACAATTGCTCACATTGCTCGTTGGGTGGAATTTTTATAAGCTCCGCATATTTAAGGGACCCAAGTGTATCGATGAGCAAATGCCACAGTCGTTCCCTATGGTGATGGTTTGCTTGACAAAAAAGAATTTGATGTGTCACTATATTTTCTACTGTTACGTTACATATGTGACACAATGAGTGAAACTTCCTTGAAATAAATTAGGATCACAGCATAAATACAACAGTACTGTAGTGAATATTTAAATCAGTGGTGTCACTGTATTCGCCACTGACAGTTGAATAAGATTGAACAATGTTACAATACCAGTAAAGTCAGATACATTCGTTCTTTCTTTCTCTTCTTCCACAAAAAAAGCACCCCGCATCTCGCTTTCAATTTCCCCTCTTGCGTAATCATTACTGCCTTCAGTCGCTTTAAAATTTAATCGTTGAAAGCAAGTAAAAGACACTAACGTCAGTTAATTGAACGGTTCTCATTAATTTGTGTAATCTATAGCCATTCTCGTGATTAGTGCAATTAAAACGTTTCCATGGAAATTTACGATGTGTTTCTAATCGAGATGGGGACATTTTCTTGTTTGTAGAAAGTTTAAATGTCTTTATATTTGATGAAGAGTGCCTCTAAATCTGTAAAATCGTCACATATCTTGCCAATTTTATTTGGTTTATCATTAAAGTTATTCAATTATTGAAAAGGTGAAGTAAGTACGCTAATTAAAAAATGCTTTCCAATAAACAAAGAGTAAGGAAGGGGGTTAATGCATACATGTATAAGAAAATGTATTTTTTCTTTAGATATATTTGAGAAATGTGGATTGAAAATGTTTAGACTGAGTGACATTTTGTTGTTGCTGAGAAAATATATATGCCGTGTTAGTAAGTACGTTGCGACGAGTTGGAAGAAATTGTTAATCGTTTTGAAATTTGAGTTTGAATTGACTTATTGCCGCTTTTTGACAATATGGTCATGGTTTACTGTTAGCCGTTGTGCGATGTTTATGACAAAATTGATTGTCTGCAGCAAATGATATATGTTTGGACACCAATTGAAATGTTTGAATGTTTTAAATGTCGCTTTGCGTGTAATTCCATGTACAATGAACACTATTTTTGCAACGTTATTAGCTGTAAATATCCAACTTTTGCAACGTCAGGGTCTTTATGATTGGTCCATTGTCTGCATTAACACAAAATTTGCAGCGACAAAACGCCTTTGCTGTCGAGACACACTTTCTGCAACGTCAGGGCGCATGTTCTTGCAATGGAGCATTTGCAGTAAGGACACACTTTTTACAACGTCAGAGCGCATGTATAACGCATTGGCTTTTGGGACACTCGTTTTGCAACGTCAGATCGCAGGTTTGACGCATTGGTTGTTTGGACACAATTTTTGCAACGTCAAAACGCATATTTTTGTAAAACGAGGCATTAGCTTCAATGACTGTTAAGTTTACAGCAAATGGGGTATTATATATTATGCTCTTTTTCGGCGTAGCTGTCTAAGCTGGATTTTGACCTACATTTCTGTATAATGACGTATGTCTGGGAATTTCGGAAATCCGCCGTTCTATTGGATGATTTTATAAGCACTGAAAATGACGTACGGGGGAAACAGAGAAAATCCCCTCTTCGATTGGATGGCCCTGACACGCGCGAAAAAATAAAGGCCACACTATTGTCATGCAGTGTTTTACGAAATTTTGCTTCGTTCGTAGATTATTTTTTTTTGGTAGACTTCTATTGCTTTCCAAAGTGTTTTTTTATATTGTAACAATTAAAAGTTACGTGTCAAACACAATATTTTATGGGTAAAATGAATTTGAGAGTCACAGCTCCACATATATTTATTAATCCGCAGAGTTATTGGTACGTAACTTTTAAGAATAAATTCATAATTTTTGTTCGGTCACATTTATATCAAAATCGAAGCGGGTTAACGGTGTTCTGTCAATTCATGTCAAATTCATTACGCATTATCGTCTACATGTTGACCTACTTCCGTTTACAGAAAAACAAGCGTCTGACGATCCCGATTATTGGATAAAATCGGCGCGGAGTGTAATACGTAAAACACGGTATTTTTGGAAAATTTCCGACCAGTGCTCGGTCACCTTGTTTTACTTAGAATATACATAAATATGTGAGATTTTTATTTACAATTGATAGATTATTGTATAAATATTATAAATTTATATAAATCATAATACTTCTTGAATTATTATAATAATTATAAGTGAAAAAGACAAGGCTGTCCAAATTCGATTTTCTAGTTTCTAGGATTTTCTAGCGGAAAACAGCAGGTGCGCTCGAATCTATCGTCTGCATAAACAGATAAGCGTCTAGATGATCATGATTAGGGGTTTTCCGCGAGCGTTTGACAGGTATGACTAAAATTAGAAACAATACGCGAGGTCCCCTTTTTAATTAATCAAAATTTGCTAGGGGTGGCCGAGCATTGGTAGTGACCGAGCATAGGTAGCTGACTCTAAACAACATTGAACGGGCAACGGAGATCAAAACAATGGTAAGGATTATTAACGGTCGATTTCACCAAGGTCAGATATGCTCACAAGCTGCAGGTTATCAGTGTACGGCAATTGCATTGGCTGTTATATTGTTTACGGTAGGCAATCATGTGCCAAGTCTGCGAAACTGGTCTGCAAATGTTGTTGATGAAGTGATGATGCGTGGTCACAACTTGTATGAGCAAATACTAACGGAGGTCACGGAATCAAAAAATAGGTTTTCACAATGCAATTATCAAAAATCTTCTTGTCTGAAACTACAAGGCCTAGAGCTTTCATATTTGGTATATAACATCATCTAGAGGTCCTCCACCACAGTTGTTCAAATTATGCCCCTGGGTCAAAATTGACCCCACCCCATGAATCACAATATTACATTGAATTATATAAGGAAAAGTTCAAACAACATCTTCTCTTGAACCGCTTATGATAATTTGCCCAAACTCAACAGGAATGGTCCGTGGGTGGTTTCCTACCAAAATTGTTCAAATAGGTCTGATTGGTTGGATACATAAGTAGGTCACTGGGTCAAAAAAATAGGTTTTAACATTAGTGGTCCTCTGTAAATGGCTCTTCTGTGACCTTTGACTTTTTCCTCAGGTGAGCACCCAGGGCCCTTTGGGCCCTCTTGTTTTTAAATCGACGCCGTTTGTCTTTTTTAAAGACATTTCTTGTTTACATTTTAGTGACAAAAATTGTATTATTTAAAGATTATTTCTGTATAAACTTGCCAATACAATTTGTTTTGTTTTTCGGTACATTTTGATTTATTTCCTCGGAAGGTGATTATGTTGTTTTTGCTGCTATACATTTATTGGCAAGCTTTTCTTGTGTTTTCACGCAAGCTGTTATGTAAGTCTAAATTAGGCCGAGTTTTTTTTCTTTGTGGTTATTGCCAAGTATGGAGGGTTTTTTATTGGTCTTAGTTTTCGTTTTGTGGTGAAGTGTTGACGTTCTATATATATAAACATATGTTCTTGTTTTACTGACTATGTATACAGTTACGTTTTATCATTAGGGGCATCCAAATTGATGATCCTAACAACATGAGGGGCCTTAATAATGGGCCCCTTTTCTCATCTTGAATTTAGCATGTTAGCCCTGTGTTTACCGATGACGCGCATTTAAGTCATTTAAGCAAGCGAAATCGCAATGACGCTTGTGAAAGCTAGTCACATCTGCATATACATTTTGTAGTTTTACAGCCATACTGAAATAAGCCGGAAGATAAGTCATAATCCAATACTAGTACCTTGTTAAAATTGTCCCCAACAATTTTGACTGAATGACTGGGTTCCAAATATTTAAATCCTCGAAAAAATCTTATTTGAGTCTTAATATTCAACCGAAGTCTCATAAGTTTTCCATTTGTGAACTTTACAAATTATCACCAGCCAACCAATCTCCGTAAACAGAGATCCTGTCGAGCGTTGTCGTACTGGATCTCTACTTAGTCAATGCAAGGTCACGTCGAGATGAACTTTGTGTCGACCAATCAATGCGTAGCTTTCATCTAGACGAAAACACTATTAATCACATTTTGATTTCGTAATTTCTATTTTAGACCTATGTTTGCATGCTAATTTAACAGCGGTATTATTCACAGTCTGTGATTGGGTGGCTCATTTCAAATTGCATGACGTAGACGATGTAAACAAGTTACGTATCATAACAATTTCGTCATTAATATTATGATGAGAAAAGGTCAACTGAACGTGACCTTCGTTAGGAAAAAGCAAGATCTAAATTAGCGAGTATGCGAGCGGTAAAATTTTAGATCGGGTTTTAATCAGATTGCAGCCAACTATACTAAAATTGCACCTTACAGTTTACACCAAATTCCAGCAGTACTAGAAATGAATCCTAAACAGTTTATCCTAAAATTTAGAAAACGATTCAATGTCATATACGGATAAATAACCTTTATTCTGAAATTAATCTTGCCATTGATAAAATATACACAAGTCTGATACAAGCCATATGTATAACAGTTACATGAAATTTATATTAAAGTTCCATTATGAAGATCAACTTGATTGTTGCAAACTTAGTGTTAACTCTGTAATTTGGTCTCAGATGGTTTTCTTTAACCGTGCTTAGTTTGGCCTCGCATTTACATTAGAACGTCACTTTTGAACCTGACATCGTCCGGGAAATTGCAACATTTCGTTTTGTGACGTTGAGCATTGATTGTGACATTTAGAGTTAGTTTTGTGACGTTTAGCGTTGATTGCGACATTTAGAGCTTGTTTTGAGACATCTAGCGTCTATTGTGACATTTAGCGGCGCTACAATTTGTCTTTTGCACGTTTCATCCTGTCCTCTTTTCAGACCCCACTTACTTGAACTTCGGGTTAGCATGACATGATGGGTGCAATGTCATTTTGTTAATTGCTTAGTCTGATTCCACAGAAAGATTTTTTGGTCTTATTGCTCCGTTCTATTAGACCTTTTCTTAATTACATGAATTAATTGTGCTTCAGTTCGTGTTTCTGGGTGCAAAGCCTTCAAAATGTTATAAACCCGTGTTAACAATTTAACACAAAATCGTTTGCTTGCGTCACTGAATGCATTGTAATTGTTTGCTTTAAATTTGCTTAAAATAGTAACTTTTCACTAAATTCAAATGTTTGATCTTTACAAAGGGTTATAACTCCTGCTCGTTAATTATAATGATAAAATAACGGGTTTTCGTAGTTCCGGAATTTAATTTTTTCCCACGACGTTTGGGAAAATATGGTAGCTTGGCGCACGCTAATTACATTAAGTGCTCAGTTAGCTTATTGACGAATTAATCACTGTTTTAATTATAATTTCCCTCTGTGACATGATCATTATTTAGTTAGTGCACTGTGAATTTAATGAAAAATTATCTTACGATTTCAAAAACTGAAATTACACGTGATAATATGAGCTTATGTGTGGAGTGATAAATTGACAGAGAAGAAAACGTCTTTTTGCAGTTTGTTCGTATTTAATGTACTACCCGTATCCGTTGCTCAGATGGCTATGCGCAATATTTCGAGTTTAGTGTCCGACTGAGGTTTGTGGTTTGAGTCTCAAACTGGTTGGTAACACTTTTCCATGATAATTTGACAATTATGTCGATTTTTAGCCATTAATAAGGTATATGGAGAATTTGGCTGCTTTTGAAAGGTTTTGTGAGTACTGGCTATAGACAAAGGTCCCGGAGAGTTTGGTCAGGTGAGTTGCCCGCCGTAAAATGACCATAGTTTGTGACGTCTCGCGTTCAACCGAACGAAGATATAATGATTATAGAGCCATTTTTTTCTACAGAAAAAATCATTAAAAAAAAGTAATTGCATTTTATAGTCTAAGTTTCATGCTTACGCACGTTCACCGACTTTACAGCAATTACCCCTGGTCATTGGTATACTGGTATCTATCTATTAATCTCCCTGGGGAGTCTTTTTACTCCGCTTATTAGTGCAGCCGATAAATTGGCGCAGCGGAATTATACCACCCTCGCAGGTACCCATTTACACCTGGGTGGAGTGAAGCAATCGCAGGTAAATTTCTTGCTCAAGGAAATTAGCAGTGCCCCTGGTGGGATTCGAACCCAGGACCTCTCGATCCCTAAGCGCGCGTCCTACCACTGGGTCACTGCTCCTGCATTTTAGATTTGAATATCATAAAGATTTTAATATTGCTAAAAAAACTTCATTGTAAATTTCATAGAATAGCTTTGTTCAATTTTTTGTTTTATGGTTAATAATGATGATGGAATCGAACTCTGAGATTCAGAATATTGTTAAGTTTTTAGATCATTTGTTTTAGTGCAAAGACAAAAACATACACGGTGTAAAAGCTTGTCATGAAATATTACAAATTGCACCAATACTTTTGTCAAGTTATTAAAGACGGGTGAATGATGATGGTTTACATTTTTTAATCGTTTTGAAATATTAGAAGCTATTGTCCGCCGCATCTCTGCTGAAAAAAACCTCTGCTGACTACATGTTTTTCATTTTTGCCAATCGCTTTTTGGTATTTTCTAATTTTGAGCTACGCTTTTCGTCGTAATGATGATCAAATATTCAAACTTATTGGTTTTCATCTTTCTTTCTAAAATATGAATACAATGTACCCAATATTTTTGTTTCTAATATTTTGCAACAAAAGAAGGCAAAAATTGTTAGTTTTGCATTAAATTCACCATTGTTTTTGTTTCATTAGATTTAGGTACTCGTTTGTCACCCACGTTCAACCATTATGATGTTGTTAGTATTTGTTATTGAACTTCAGAATTCGCGGGAAAGAATAAAACATTCTGATTGTTTTATCGCAATCACCTAACTGTACTTATTAGTATGGGATTTATAGTCATACTCTTTATCATTAACCTTCATTGTGCACCAAATCATATGACATTGTAATGTCTTTCGCGTGTTTAATTAATTGCAGTATTTGTGCATGTAATAGTTCAATAGTAGAGCACGCGCTTAGAGATTGAGAGGGTCCGGATTCAACCCCCATTAAAAGCACTGCTAATTTCCGTGAGCAAGAAATTAACCTTCAGTTGTTCCACTCTATCCTGTTGTAAATGGGTACTGTGAGAGATCAACTGCTTGAATGTGATTACAATGATCAGTGGTGAGCGTACGAAATTGTCAAATCGGCTGAACATGTATATGGAGGCGGACTTTAAACCGTACTTTAGGAATAATAACCGTAGGTAAATTGCTTGCTCTAGAAATTTAGCAGCGGCCCTGGTAGGGTTCAAACCCAGGATCTCCCGATCCTTGAACGCGCGTCACACCACTACACCTCTGTTCTGCTAGCCATAATCTCTCCGTTGTGTACGATAATAGCTCGCCTTACAGATTTTACATTTTAAGCCTTCAACTTTTTTTCTTACCAGCTGTAATGGCCTAGGTACTGTGGCTAGGTCACTTCCTCTTGATAGCCAATCAATCATCGTCAACTGTTTTAAACCGCAAAATATTCATACTTTTATCTTTTCATATTGTTACATAAATACTTCAACCAGTCATGTGATTAATAATGTTTTTTTTGTAACTATAAACTATTAATTAATTCATAATTATAATTATTTGACTCCGGGGCGGAGTCAGTTTTTATTTATTGAGGTTTATGTTTAACATTTTGCGATGGATGCAGGTTGAGGCACAGAGACTTTATTTAGAATACCACTTTAAGGGCATTTTGTTCATAGTTAAGGCGGATTCAGGGTTTTTAGAAAGACTCTTTTACATTCAAGTTTTTTTTGTAATTTTCTGGTTTAGTAAGGTGAACAAAAATGCATGCTATTAGGCTGGTAATCATTAGATAACCAGCTTTACGTTGGTTCAAAATCACATCTTAAACGTACCTCATTGTTTCCTTGAGCAAGAAACTTTATCCTACTAGTTTATTACTGGGGGACCAGGATTCCGACTGATTAGTCCACTTTGTAAAAACTTGTTTCACAAACTAGATAAACTAAATTAAACAACTTAGTATAAACTTCTCCGAATCAACGTCGTTTGCTAGTCGTTTGAAAACATATTCCCGTGTCCATCCCCTTCTCCGATACACGTAGCCAGCCCTAGCGTTGTCCGCCATCTTGACTTAAGGTTTTTATAAAGAGTGATGGATGGAGGGTATAAGTTTGTCATGATACACAAATTTTGTCTTTAGTTCATCTCGACATCCAATAAAACATTTGTTTATAGACTTTTATTACTCAGCGTTCTTGAAAATATAATGGTAAGACGAGGACATTCGCGTTCATTAATTTCGTACTCATTAATTTCGTACTCATTGATTCGCGCTAAATCATTTCGTACTCATTATGTTACGTACTTATTGTGCGTGAATGATAAATAAATGATTATTGTAAACTGTACTTAGACGATTTTCTTGTGACATTTTAAATCACTTAAGTGCAAGCATTTTTTTCACATCTGTGATTGATGCCAAAATTTAGAAGAACTGATTTACGGAATACTTTGTTCTCTACGTAAGTAAGTCACGAATAAACCGAAAATCTGTAGTTTTTTTTCTTCTCATTAAGCCTTGGTGTCTTTTGTTTCATTTCTCTAATCGTTTGCAAGGAGAGTGCTAATTGCATATACTGGCTGATAATTTGAAACAAAATAAAAATCAAATCTGCAGCTTCAGAATCTAAAATGAAAATTTGCCTCAACAGCGAGTCTCTGTCCATCGGGATGGGTCCGAACAAACAATCACGTCCGAATTTTTTTTTAATTTTTGAGTTTTTTTGTTTTAGAATATCGGCACGAATAAAAAAATAGTGATTTTTTATATTCATACTGTATTCTATTGTATCTTTCTCTCTCTCTTGTAATTACAAAATCAGTATTCGTTGTCTTAAGTCAATTTCCACGCACCTAGGCACAACATTAACATTCTCGTACCCCGAGGTTATCAAGATTCTCGAGCTAGTATCGAGAATCCTACTAGACTCTGGGTACGAGAATGTAACAGTTCGTGATTCTATTCAATTTTAAGGTTTCTCTACCGCAAGTATTGGTATGGTGTAAGTTTGTTTGTATATTCTGATAAAATTAGTGTTGATTCGATGAGTCACGTGATATAATGATGTAAGTATTAGATTATTATTACAGGAACTATGTGGCACATTTTATCTAACTGACGATCTAAGATTTATCGCCCCACCTGTACAGATGTTGAATAGCCACAGACATCTCTTCTCAATAGACCGTTATTTTGTATAATAAAAACACTAGTGAAGAAAGGCAAACGACGCAATGAATGTATGGCGTTTTACGCTGCGTTGTAGCAATTGCAGTAATATTATATTATTTATTCATTCCAAAGTGAAAGTGGATCGAAACCGAAAGTAGAATTTGATTGTTAATACTCGAAACATTACTTCTGATTACGGTTTTTTTTTAAGATGGGGGTTTTCTATAGAAAAAAAAAAGATCTATGTAAAGTTCTGAAAATGTTTTCAGTGCCAGTTAAATGCATATCGACTTTATTTGACAAATTTGTATAATTTCATTGTTCGCCACATTTGGGCATATTTAATACGGGTGTCTAAGAAAGACAACTCCAACAGACTTAATGGTATCTTTTTTTATACAAGGGAGATAATCCGATCGATAGATTATGTTATCATTAAATATTATGATAAAAATGATAAATATATCAATACATAAGTGTCATATATAGTCAACAAGTCTTTTTGTTTGATATATAGAATTATTTATATACGATAATTCGTTGCCATGGTAACCGATAGAGATAAAAAGATACAATCTTGCCTGGTCAATTAGATTGAATATAGGGGTATGTGTCGATCTATTAATTGATAACAAGTAGTACTCCTGAAATCTTGATAGAAATATCTTATATGTAAACAAAGTACCTACTTTACAATCAAAACACATACAGTTCGTATGGTAGGTCATGCATATGTATGTACTCCAAATAACGCGATAAAATACCCACAGTTCGTACATATGGTCATGCATATGTTTTTACTTGTACTTCAAATTATGGACTCATTCAGTGAAATGTAAAAAAAGCGAAAAAGAATGCATATGTAAAGTGTTAAGTTTATATAATGATAATGCTCAATGTGTATTCATAAACTAAATAAACTATTAAGCAACCCCTAATATTGTTCTTTAATGACAATTGATTAATATGTCAGATTAATATGTATTTTTATAATAAATGCTGAATCTCAAAAAGGTCTGCTTAAATCAGTAGAATGGTCTACGCGCATTATCCTAATTCACCTAATGAGCAACGCAATTCATTATTAAAAGTATATAAATATTCATGACGTAATACGCGAACTGTTTGGAATTTTATCGCATCATTTGAAGTACATAGGTACGCATGACCATATGTACGCACTGTAAACAATAATTTACCTTTATACATACATGTACATTGTCATACGGTAGCCAGTCGTGGTATAAGTTGTACATACAGAGTGATTCTTACTGTTAAGGGTATATTTGAATCTAAGTGAATACTGAAATTTAACTTATAGTTGCTCTTGAGTTTTGGAGTATATGCTATTGAGGGTGATAAATTGACTTGTTATGTTTAGCTGAGTGATTTAAATTGAAGTCAAAGTTTGGAATTTTATCTAAATTTGGAAAAGGTTTGTTTTATGCTATTACTTTTTGCATTGTTTTAAAATATTCATAACTTTTAATCAAATAATGTCGTGTTTATATAAAGGGTCACAAAAGGACCCATTTTAATCATTTTAAATATGTATTGTTTTTTTGTCGTCAGAAATGTTATATTGTTGTTTTATATTGTTGATAAATATTTAACTGGCCCAAATTTAATACTTAAATTGTTGAGCAGTATTTATTACTTAATTAATTTTATTTTGAAATCGTAACACGTTCGGTTATAACCGTCGTTTTTATGAAATTTTTAAAATGTTAGTTTTAAGTAATTACGCCATTTACTGTTAAAGGGTATTGTTCTGTTCTGTTCACGAAGTGATCGTTGTTTTCAGTTCTATATTTAGATGCATGTAAACTTCCGAATTGGAAGACGGTTATTTACTTATCGCCTATAATTTATACATGTACGCGTCTTATTTGTGTCATTATTTTGTTTATTGTTTTTTTTTTCGTTTGTTCATTTGTATATTTTAAATTAAGGTCACAATAAGTGATTCAAATAGTATATTTTTTCTTATTTTTCGATATTTCTTTTATCCCAAACCAGGGGTTTAATATAACATGTTATATAGAATCCCTGCCCAAACCTACAAAAATAGCTGACGGAAAACAAACAAACCTATTAAATATACGGAATTACACAAACTTTCTTGTAATTTTCGAACTTATTGAGCATTGGTTGCATTAAAGCTACCAAAGTCTTGCATTATTTAAATACCCCAAAACATAGCAGATGGTTTTGTTTATTTTTTGTATATAATCAGGAAAAAATCTATAAGTGACCCCAAGTGTGACCCTTACAAGTATGTCAGTGATAATGATGTCATCATAATATTACGTCATCAAGTAGGGGCCTGGGGGAAGCCCCTGGTGTTCTGATAAAAGCTTTAGTTCAGTCACCTATTAATTATACAAATTTCTTTTGCTATAGTAAGTGTGAATTGAATCGAAAAAAACCCTGTGGCGTTTTATGTTTTGAAATTTCATAACATACTTTATAATGTCGACATATTTTCAACTAATGTATTAAATTCGCTTGATATTTGAAATAAGTTTTATTCGTACATGAGTTGTTTCGAATAAAAAATGTCGTTTTGTCCTCGGCGTATCATATTTCTCAATACATCGTGCTTGAATACCCTTTTATTTGGGTTTAAAAGGTTTTATAATCCGTTTCCATGCGACCGATGAAAACCCTTTTCAAAATTTAGAGTTTATTTTGACATTTTATTACGTTAAGTATTTCTCATTTTAATACCCGACGTCGTTGAAAAAGATGTTAATACTAAATACCGCTGACTGGGGATTTCACAAAGAGATAATGTTTGTATACATTTGGTTTAATTAAATCTTAAATTAAAGCCCGGATCTCATATTTGATGTACACCATTTAATACAGCTTCGTTTGTACGTCGTGAATAATCGGATCTTTCCGTATACATTAATATATCTCCGTTTTTTCACTTCGTTGAATTTCGGGGAATTTCGTATCCAACAATATTTTTGTGTGTACATTGTTAAAATTTGGACATCTTGGTCTACTTACTTGTATCTCCGAATCTCAGTCGTAAATTATCGGATGTGAACGTACACACATTTACGAATCTCAATCGTTATACATCGGATATTTACGGGCAATTCCGTCACCATTCGTAATATACTCTTGTTATCCATTACGACGTTTAAATAGCATATGTCATGATTGTGATCGGGGTTCTTCGTGAAATTCTATCTGTTACCTCAACAAATTGTCTCGGTCAATCTGATTATTAAAATGTGAAACGCGAATACTGTTTATCGACCAGACCAGGTGGATGGCTAACAACTGCCTGCATGTATTGGATATATCGAAACCCAATTGTTAAAATTAAACAACGGTATTGTGATACAGCTATAATGTTAATGTGGAAAATAAACTAGCTTGAAACTAGAACTGTTGAAAGTATTGACTGTAATATTGTGACAGGGAATTTTATTTTCTATATATTGTTATTTCTATAGGTGTGCGGTCGATAGAATTGCGACAGCTAGGTAGAGAATTATAAAATAAGTTGGTATTTAAAATTAGATAAATATTTTCACTGTCGATTATAGGATTTTATTTATTGTGCTTATTAAATGATGACACTTTTGTGATACCTGTTGTGTTATCGACTCAAGGAATATAAGGATATTTGTGTTAAATTTTACAAAGGTATGTAATTTTACTTCATGGGTGAAAATTCGTCTGTTCAGTTTCAGAAGCGGTCATGACGCGAAAGAATCTTGCTCGATTCTGAGGAACCGAGTGCGATTCCTCAAAGTGACTGGATATTCTCTTTCATGAAAAGTTGACAAATGTGTCGATCTCATTCAGCGTACAGCTTGAATTTGTTGGCTCACAGTGAAAGTGTTAGTGGGTACTTGTATTAGGCCACAACAAGTTGATCATGTGTTCTACGGATTTTTTCTGGACAAAAAAATGGGGGAAGCGAGCGAAGAAAAAAAAAATATTCTTTATTCACTTGCTTTAATAGCGGTTTGACCAAATTTTTATGAGCGAGCGAGGAAATGAAAATATTGTTTTTGTAAAAACCGTCAAAATTAAGGTGCGAGCGAATCCATAGAACACATGATCAATTTGTTGTGGCATTAGTAAAAGAAATGTCTCCAGAAAAGTTGGTGCGGCGAATTGGCCGTTATATATGACTTGTACGCAGTTAACTGAATAACTCGAAGTAACATCCAAATAAAAATATTTTATTCTCAACGTGTTCGCTCTGCTACCATCGTTTTGTAATAACTTGGGTCGTTGGCTTATGTATCAAATTTGTAATAAAATGTTAGTAAAATAATTTTAATTATTTTTACAAAATCTCATTTTATTACAAAAAGTTTTGTTACAAAACAGGTCCCAGGTTGAAAAAAAACCTGCTACAGAATAAAATGGATATAAATGCTTTGTATTTTTTACAATATCAAATTTCTGTTCCCTGATTCAATACAGCTTGTTTTAATGTTTATGTTTTCAATATTATGTTATATAAATAGGTTTTGAAACAAAGAAAATATCGATTGGAAAGTTGAATATCTACAACTTTGTTACATTCGATCGCATTCGTATAACATTGGATATTTCCGGACCCTTCGTAAAACATCGTGTGTTTCCGTAAAACATCGGGTATTTCTGTACCCTTCGTAAAACATCGTGTGTTTTCGTAAAACATCGTGTGTTTCCGGACCCTTCGTAAAACATCGTGTGTTTTCGGCCCTTTGTAAAATATAATGTAGTTGTTTTCATTGTACTGACATTTAAAATAACGTGATGTTGTTTAATATTATGTCATTTAATTAAATATCATATTTCTGTGTTTTTTTTTCAATTAGTCAACAAGCAGGTGACATGCTTGTCACAGTGTCACGTGACTCCGGAGTGTATTCTAGCCTTTTAACTACTGTTAACATTTTAATGTTTAATTTACTGACCTAAATATATCATAAAAACATCATTACAAACATTGACTTTTTTTTACAGTAAATTCTTAAAATAAAATCATTTTTGTCCGAAACATCGTTTTTTGATAATTTTCGAAAAGAACGCGAATTTTGGATATCCTCGGATTTGTCGCTTAATTTACATACAAAACGCCATGTTTGCACATTGTATCCTTGTTTGAATGTATTATTTGAAGTCATTCCTGTGTCACTATCTAAAATCGGTCTCTATAGATAGGATAAAGTTTTGTTAAACTTTTTGTTGTGATGAACAGAGCGATACATAAGAATTCAACGACTATACCCACGATTTATGTGTCATATGTCCAACCCTTCAAGTGTTATGGGTCGGACTTAGGGTTATGAACTTTGATGAAAAAGTTGAATACAATTTGTGGGATTTTCGATGTAATTTTATTCTTGCGATGTAGATACCAATCTGCGTAAACACATATCCAGTAGACCACGGTCGTACTGGATCTGTACTTTTTCCCTTTGAGGTCACGTCGAGATGAACTTTGTGTCGACCAATCAATGCGTAGCTTTCATCTAGACGAAAACACTATTAATCACATTTTGATTTCGTAATTTCTATTTTTAGACCAAGTTTTGCTTGCTAATTTAACCGCGGTAATATTCACAGGCTGCGATTGGGCGGCTCATTTCAAATTTCGTGACGTAGACGATGTAAACAAGTTACGTATCATAACAATTTCGTCATGAATATTATGATGAGAAAAGGTCACCTGAACGTGACCTTCGTTTGGAAAAGGCCAGATCTACATTAGCGAGTATACGAGCGGTAGAATTGTAGATCGGGTTTTTATCAGATTGTGTAGATACATGCGAAATATGAGACCGCCATTTTGTTTAAGGTTGGGCAATGTTTAAATTTTGCCCTTGTTTTGAAATTAAGTAGAGACAAATGAAAACAATTGCCGGTTTAGTTGCTACAGCTTTGGTTTTTTGCATAATAAGAAAATAAAATTATTTATATGGAGAGAGAATCGTTCGATTTCTCAGCGGGGATACATTCGTTGAGCTTGGTCATGAATAAATTTCTACGATCATTCTCTTTCTTACCACTGATTCTAAATCATGCATTGCAGTTGTCAGTCACTGACAGAGGTTTGTGCCTAGTTTGTTTACAGCTAAAAACAGAGATTTAGCCTTTCCGGCAACGGTGTGTTGATTGACTGAACGCCGCTCATGGCCATTTTTTAATGTGTTGCTACTGCGTTTAACCAAACCGGTGTCGATTTTCACAATGAATGGGGATGTCGGTCAACTCTTAGTGGAAGAGTTAAAAAACTGGTCCGATGAGTCAGCCGTCGCACGACATCTTAGATGTTTTGAAAACAGCGAAAATCCGAATAAAAATATTACACATAAATTAAGTTTAAAACCATCTTTGTAAAATATAAAAACGCACTGACGCATATCCCTATTAAGTATAAACTTTTCATTAACTACTTAAACGACAGCTTTTTTTTGTCAAAGTAGTGTTTACATTTCGGACTAAAAAACGAATATCCGGTTTTTGTTTAGATTTGTTTAATGTGCGGATAAACATTTATTTTATGAGCCCCTCTTTGTTAAAGGTCTGTTTCTTTGTTTATCGCGCTTTAATGTTCCTACGCATTGTTACATTCGCAATGATGTTTCGGCATTATTGCTAAAACTGTTACAAACTTATTGACAATTGGTTGTGTATTATGCGACACCAAGCGTTTATCTACGGTCTTTGTTATTTTGGGAGTCATTATAAAACACAGGCGAAGGTTACTGCGTACTAAAACACGTCTGCATCATAAAAAATCTTATTTTAATTTAATTGAGATTTTGCCATCGTAGTTGTAGCCATAAAAATAATGAAATTGTTTTTGTTATAGTTTTGGTACGGACAAAGAGCGAATAGATTGTCGACTGTTATGGTATGGACCTTGCCCTTTGGGTTTCTGTTTTGTTACAGTGAAAAGCTATGCTCATTTCAGGGAACTCTAAAATGCATTCATCAACCATGCGACATTTTGTCTTCGTTTTCCTTGAATTTGTTTGCGTAGAAAATCTGGCCGAGAAGTTCCGAATGTTAAATTTGTAGACATATTTGAACATAATGCACTTAAAACAATCCTTGCTATTGTAGTTGGACATTTTATTGAATTACACTGACGGACTACGTTCCATATTAAAAAAGTTCCTAGAAAAAAATGCCTGTTCTATTTTGAAAAATTAAATAGTCTGTAAGTGAACGAAATAGACTAGTATAGAAAAAGTTGAACATTAGTATAGGATCAATTTCGTTTTTAGTATCGTTTTTTGATGGCTAACATCCGAAAAAAAGTCACACATATTTTCTGGTAGCCGATAAAATTTAATCTCCTCTTCTCACAGGTCAAATACTTTTCTGTTACTAAATTGACTTTGTTTTATATTAGTTCCTTGAATTATTTATTGGTCTACACATAAAACATGCTACAACGCTACCGTTGTCTGGATACACATGAGCAAAAAACAAAACAGAAATTGGTTTTGTTTAAAAAAACCAAAATGCGTTCGCTTTTGTGATAGATATTTGTTGTAAAATTGAATTTTCAACGCAAACAATTTAGTTTAGGGCGTGAAAACAACTGAGACATGATAACTTTGGCAACGTTTCATCGTTTCTGACGTATTTACTTTCGTCGCTTTTTTAAATTTGGTTTGTCACCTATTTTCGCGACCTCCGTTTTTTGAACTTGCATTTTCGTAGATATTGATCATAATACAATATAAATTAGAATTGAATTCTCAGATTATTAATTCAAGCCTTCTTTTATAATCATTTACATGAAATTGAAAAGCATGTGCTTTATTTAATGTAGTCTATGTCCCATTTTCAAGAATAATTAGTTCACCGATTTCCCGACAAATATAAGTCGATGGGTTGAATAATTGTTAATTTTAACGATTTTCATTCACCGATTTTCTTTTTATAATTACAATTGACGATTTTTCTGTCCACATAGACGATTTTACCAAATTTAAACTTAAAAAAAACTGAGGAAAAAAGCAAAGAACGGTTTCTAATTGCAAAGTATTTCGGCTTAGTGGAGCAGACTACGGCTATTTACGGTAAAATTTTTGGTGTATGTAAATTACATAGTAGGAGCAGATGTCCAGTGGTAGGACGCGCGCTTAGGGATCGAGAGGTCCCGGGTTCGAATCCCACTCTTGGCACTGCTAATTTCCTTGAGCAAGAAATTTACCTGCGATTGCTTCACTTCACCCAGGTGTAAATGGGTACCTGCGAGGGTGGTATAATTCTGTTGCGCCAAAGTGTCGGCTGCACTAAGTGGAGTAAAAAGACTCCCCAGGGAGATTGATAGATAGATACCAGTAGCCCGATGACCAGGGGTAATAGCTGTAAAGTCGGTGAACGTGCGTAAGCATGAAACTTAGACTATAAAAAGCAATTACATTATTTTACTTTTAC
This sequence comes from Mactra quadrangularis, assembly GCA_025267735.1. Taxonomy (NCBI): domain Eukaryota; kingdom Metazoa; phylum Mollusca; class Bivalvia; order Venerida; family Mactridae; genus Mactra; species Mactra quadrangularis. Next base: position 46,409,732 of record CM046294.1, read on the forward strand.
CAAAATAAAACATTGACTCATAATAGCAAATACTATTGTTAGTTTTCCCAGATAAAACCTCACAACAACAAGTTTAGGTTATAAGACATTAGTGTACGTACACAAGTATATAATAAGTGCTACTACTGGCTCTCGTCGTATTTCCCAGAGGTGTTTGAATGCTCGGTCATTTACTGTACGATTCAATAATAGAACTTCATACCAACGTCTTTGTGGACATAATCTAATTATTTTACATACAGTTATTATTCTACCCTTCAGTCTGCAGGGACTACAAACGTATTGACTTGTCATATTAGGCTACTATAATATTAATAAGTATGCCTTTGACTCTGGCCACTTGTGTTTACAATGTGGCAACAAAAATCCATCTTCAGCTCGTCTGTTCGAAGAATAGTGGGGTTACTCTACTCAAATGTACGCCGATCATCGTCGGTTTAGGGATCAGCTCTTACTTCGGCGAGTAATTTTCGGTTTAGAATTTTGGGTAAGGTTTGAGTTAGTGCAGTATTTGTATTTTTTTAAACCGCTGAATTTTGTTATTTGAAACTGCACTTGTCATTACGAGGTTACCAATTGAGGTCGTATACCAAGTTAAACTCCTTCATGGATTTGACTTAGTATGGCCCTTTCAAATAGTACATAGACGTTTATTTTCGTGGGTATGGATTTTAATCCAAAATATATCTTTTCAACTACTAAACGGATTAACTTGAAATTTCACTCATGTTTAGGGGATGCCACTGAAAGTCATCTACCGAGTCTTAGAACCGTTGCATAAATTGTCACTGGATTATGGCCATTTTGGACTAAGAAGTTCTTAGCTAAAATTTTAATGCAAATTTTATAACTTTAAACAATTTAAATATCCACTTTAAATTTTATTTATCTGATTAGAATTGTATATAATTGAATAACTTGAGCGGGGAATAGTCGAGCGTACTAGCCATCGAGTGCTCTTGTTTCTTAATTTCTTGTCCTTATTATTTATGCATAATGTTTGCTGTAGGAATATGTCCATTGTTCGGACACCTACTTGCTTTTGTTCCTTCATTCTCTTTGATTTCATTCTTTTACAATAGAAGCCTTATTAGATTCAATTAAAACTTAAGTAAATAGTAGCTAACTGCTTTGTTTGTATTTGAATAAATTTAACTAACAATATTTGAACTAAAGTGGACCAAACTGGGCTACTGTAATTTGGCTTAAGTACATTTATTTGAATTGGACACCCAAGCACTTCATGTACATGTATTAATTTCCTATTAGGAATCGCCATTCGAAAATGCCAGGCTTCATCTACACGACAAAAATTGTTCCATTGATCTAAGATTCCATTATGTCGGGCATTATACATGGATCTCTTACCGAGATATTCTGCATCCCTTAGGGTGTAAGTGTTCGAATCCCATCCGGGTGATTAAACTAGTCCAATAACATTTGATAAATCCAGTAATATTTCTCCATTCATAAGGTATATGTCAAAGTTGCCGGCCATTTGGAAGGGAAGGTCAGTACTAGATCAGCATTTCGTCCAGTGTGCAGGAAAGTTGTATGTTAAGTGCACTGTCCTTGTAAAATCACCACAATTTGTGTTCAATCGGACACGGTGTTAAATCCAATAAAAAATGAAGTAGCCAAAGTATGCATCAAAAATATTGTGTCAGCATTCAAAGATCGATAGCCATTTGGCATTTATATATATTATATGTTATTTTCACAATTTTACGCTATAATGGCTAAACAAAGTTTTAATAAGCAAATACATGTAGCAGGTTGTATGCTTAACATATTATAAGGTTTATTTGCCCAAGTATTATTTATTCTTAGGTTTAACTTGCCCATTCCACTTTCTCATGAAATATTTATACTTGGTTAGTTTAATTACCGGCAAATTGTTGAATCCCATGTCGTATTTATGTCGATAAAATGAGGCCGGACATAGGCACTAATTGGTTTAGCGTACACCAATAGTAATGACGTATTTACCATTCTTTTCAGAGGGTGACGTCATCAGAAGCGGGCTCAGTAAACGCGCACCTGTTGGGCGCAATTAATTTCGCCACCGCGAGCAATTGAATTACATCTTTATAATTCTACATACATATTAATATAATATATTTTTATAAGGCTACGTAGAAAACTATTATGTGGGCTTTATCATTAATTTAAGATGGTGACGTCATAAAAAAACGGGAAGAGCGCGCACCTGTCGAAAGCAATGTAAATTCGCGATCGCCATTGTTTGAAACACGTGTAAGATTCTTTACTGTGGAAATGTCGCATTAGTGACAAAAAAGATACTCTCCTATTCAAAAGAAATAAAACACATTTAATGCTAACTTATTTCCGCATGAATCAGAAACATACTTCACCCAGGAGTTTGTATATAATTCCATATCATTTAAACTTTAAGTGACCTTGCCTTATTCTCCAAATTTAGAGAGATTTCATCAATTCGACAACAAAGGATTACGCCGACGTAAAAATATGTTTGAAGTGAAATTTGATACCTCCCAATTTGTACAACAATACGGTTTTCAATTTAAAGCTCAAACAAATTTCAAGTAAAGCACAAACACAGACTTGGTAATAATTTCCTGTTTAGATACTTTAGGTAAATTAGGAACTAAAATTTCAAGGTCAAAGTATCTGAAACTTATTCTACCAGCCTCGTTTCCAATCTAGCCTCGTTTCCAACACAGCCTCGTTTTAAATCTGGTCTCATTTTTATTCCAGCCTCGTTTTAAATTTTGTTTCGTTTCAGTCAAGCCTCGTTTTAACCAATTGAAGTTGGGTTCTTTGTTTGCGATTAAGGGTTTTAAGTTCAGTCTATATGTTTAAGAATTAAATTTGAGTCATCGATTTACCATTATCTGGGGGTATCAGACAAACACACTTAAAATTGCATACTATTATAATCCGTTTGTTTAAATACGACGTGACCCTATAAGGTAAGGGGATCTGGACCCTAGATTATGAAACTTGATTAGGAAAAATTTTAAATTGCTTAAACTTAAGCTGTATTCTACTTACGTATTTAAGTTAAATTGGTTTATAGTGCGATAGAAATATTATTGTAATATGCTTTTTTACTTAGGGCGATGGGTCATTTCTTTTTAAGTCTTTGCTTCGTTTGACCATGTTGATTAAACTGACCAGTCATTGTTAAAATGTTTAATTGACCATTCAATTTAAATTGATTCGCTGTTCTTAAATACGTTTTATTTCTTTATATGTACAAATTAGATACTTTTTCAAAACCTAAAAGTTAGAAATTTATACAAATGAAAAAAAACTAAATCTCAATTTTTGGTTGGTATTTGGTGACTAATGTATACGTAATGTTTTCAAGGTGAACATGTTTAAAGATTTGGTAATCCCGTCAGTATACTCAATTGATTGCTATCAATGACAACAAAAGACTCCTCGGCATAAATCTTCCTTCTTTTATTGAAATTATTTTCAAAAACTATTTGAAAAACCTACATTGTCATAGCAACGTATTAGTTGACACCAGCGGACGCAGAGGGAATTTCAGGGGTTCGGATGAACCCCTAAATTTACGGAGGGAAATGCTGACATGATGTGATTAGAAACGAAACATTTCCATTTATATGTAATTATTACAATGTATTTATTTTGTTCAGATATTTCAAGAACTGGCTTGCAGTTTTAAACTATGCTGAGATGTGTTTGTATTTTTTTTTCAAAGTAAATGTGCAACATGCGCGTGCAAGAATTGTCAACTTTGTTCAGGAAAGCATGGAGATGAACACAAGCATGTTAGGACAGAAAAGGCCAGGAAATGTAGAAACGTTCGCTATCATTGAAAAAAAATGATTCGTATTGTTATTATCTTATTTCTATGAAATTCCATACTGGATCCGCCTCTGTTTAGAGTCGTCAAATTTTGACTATGTTTGTGTTGAAGTCATACAGCACGCTTTATGAACAATATTACACAATGAATTTGCATAGTGCCACGAGATGTGCGTAGTAACACAAAATCTGCGTGAAAAATCCAAAGTTTTGACATTGGTGTTATTGTTTACATTTGCTTTGAAACGGCACCTGTTTGATTTTGAATGATAACTTATTCATTAAGAAAAAGTGGGTACTTTAAACTATATACATTTTGATGGATTATTTAAGTTAAAAATGTGAAATTGATTTTTGCTTGGTGAAATTCGAGAGTTTTAAGTTTTATGACCGTAGTTTCGGTTTATCGTAAAAGGATTTTACAAAATTGGTGAATAAAAGTCGAGTGTATACGTTGTGCTGAAATAAGAAACTAAATTAAAATTTCTTTGTTTGCCAAGGTAAGCCGCCAGTGAGTTAATTTTGTTCTATATTACGTTAAATATGGACTGTATAAGCTTTGTTTGAGGGTTTAATTGAGAGACGCGTGGTTTATTAATTCAAAGGATTTCGGATAACAGTTTTCGGATAAGTTAATGGTTTTATGAAAGTGGATTCGATCTGCTGGATATTTGAATTAAAGATAATCAAATGCTCTCATGAGGAGGGGATATCTATTAGATATTTTGAATAAGGCAATATACTTAAATCTAAACGCCAATTGATGATGAAACATATTTTAGAACCTCTGTTTACAAATAACAATTTTCATATAAATCTCAATAATACAGGTAATTTGTGTTGAATCACAAGTTCTCTAACTTCTCTAACGCCAATTGATGGGGTTTTCTTCCGTGTACAGGCTGTACAAAGATTTTTACACATTATTGCTGTAAAGCACGAGACACGGATAACATTATATTACATAATAGTAGCAACACATTGTATAGGTCATATTACGGCCGTCAGTCAATCTACTCACTGTTCGTGGATCTGGTTAAACATCAGTAGCTTGTTCAGTTACCGCGAACGTTACAGAACGTTACATAACGATACATTCGGAACTCATCGGCCATTCGCTGCGAATAATCTCGGACTTATTTAGACGCTATCTTGAAACTACCGGTGTTGAAGTAAACAAATATATGATCGTTTAGGCATTGAGTGATGTTTCGTTTTTAGTCCGTAAATTTTGAAACATATCTCATTGCCTTAACGATCGCATATTTGTGTATTAGATTAGATTATTCGCAGTGAATGGCCGAGGAGTTCCGAATGTATCGTTACGGAACGTTTTGGAACGTTTAGGGTAATTGAACAGGCTACTGGCTTAAACATCGGTTAAAATCTTCATGGACATATTTGTCTCCATTGCTTGTATAGTTTTATTAGTTATAAAAGAAATCAACTTAAGGGTTCTTTATGGTTAGAGAAAAATAAATTATCTTATCTTTAAAATAAGCATCTTCATGTTGACTGGAAGTGAGCTAGGCGCTGATACCGTAAGATTTCGAGATTTGGACTATTTTCTGCTGGTGTGCTAAGATTCTTACTGAGTTTTTACGATGTCTTAATTTCTAAAACCACTTAAAGGTGTGGAGTCTCCTGCAGTGCATGGCTGTGCGATGCAGATTTGATTTTGTTTTTGTTTGTGCAATTTTTTATAGCATGCACACTTCCGGGTCAATAGCGATACGTCTTAGTAATAAAGAAGTAAGTGCTTAACTAACAAGATGTTTGATATTTACCGAGCATGCCACTTCCGGGTCAATAGCGATACCAGGGGCGGATCCAGGATTTATTTCTAGGGGGGGGGCTCCGAACTTTTTCTAGGGGATGGGGTCTAAACTTTCGAAACACAGCCGCATTATGTACATTTTAACATATTAATAATAAAAATAATAAAAATCACATAACCATTAAATCTATGCTAAGCTAAAATTTGACGTACAGTCAGGAAGTACACTGATGTTCAGGTACAATTTGGAAATTCCAGGGGGGGGTCCTGACCTACGCTAGATCCGCCTATGGCATGATACGTCTTAGTAATAGCAGAAGTAATTGCTTAACTAAAAGTAGATGTTTGATATTTCCCGAACATGCGTACAGTTGGCATCACACACATATGGAATGTAAATGCGTTATTTGCATTTAAAATATACATTGACGATGCTAATCCGAATTAAATACTGTTCTGTCAAACGTGATTATTTGGTATTGCTGCATTTTCAAACTGCATGAGACAAGTTAATATTTTGAAATAGAATTTTCTGTACTTTTTCCACATTTGTCTATTATGCACACAGTCTACCGAGTAAATTATCAACTTTTGAAGGAGGCCACGCCTTACATTGAAAAGTTTGCTACGAAGTTAGAATATTTGATAAACTATTCATTTTTAATTTAGTATACAAAATAAGTAATAAATATTTTAGCTCGAAAATCGACTTGAAATCTATTTTATGTGACACAATATAAGTAAAAGTTCTTTACAAAGACGTTATGCTGCCCCGTAGGGTTAAATATGAAATACCACAGTATTTCAAAAATGTAAAATGTGTCATCAACTTTTTGTACTTCACGTAAGGAATATTTTACTTTATTTTATGTCAGGAAACAAAGATGTCAAGCAACATGACTGATACATATTGGCATCCATTCAATAAACATGTAAATTTTGTAACATTTTATAATTTAGAAAATGATGTGGCTTTTCTATGTATATAGGGCCTACCTGCTGCGGTCATTCATGTTAATGGAACGTTCGCTGACCTATGAAATAATTAAGTCATTTTATACGTACATGAATTCACCATTAAATTGATAATTCAATTATTATACATTTGGAATTTTACTGAGATAGTCATTATAAACGCGTAGTTAATACATTTTGACCTGAGAAAGGCTATTTTTTATTAAAACGTCTATAACGAAACTATTTCAAACTGATTTGATTTATTTATTGTTAAAGTAAATGAATTTTTTCAATGGTGCATGAATATACCCCACTGGTTTAAATACTCGATATGTGTTCAATACTCCCGTACAATAATACGGATTTATTCTTGTATCGATTGAAAGTATTTAAATTTGCGGGGTGTATTCGCCACTGACAGTTTGAAAATATCATATAATTGTTTATGTTAAGATTGCAATCGTTGCCAAGCAAGCTTGATGTCAATGTCGCACACAAAGCTCACCGAAGTCAGCAGGCCCGTAGGAACAGGGGGGGGCTAGGGGGGGCTTAGCCCCCTCAATATTTTCAGCAGTTATAGTGATTGGGGATCATTATTTAATCTGTCACACTAAATTGACTGATACATGTGTGCTTTTTCGGTAAAATCTATATTGCAAACACTTTTTATGGAACAAGAAGCTCTAATGCAGTGTAAAATTAAACTTAAACATAAGTACTGTAACATTAAGTAACGTTTTCTTTTTCTTAAAATAAATCTGAACAAATTAGCCACCAATCTGAAAATGCTTCCTACGTGCATGGTCAGTCATAGCCAGTTAATATTGACCTGTTACTCTGGCTTATATTTAATATCATTTACATTCAATGAATCGGTTAGCCACATAATTTTAACTGAAACATTTTAATATACACGTGTATTCATACATTTACTGTCGTCTTGGGTAAATATGAACAGGCTATAAAGTTAATTCATTATAAAAGGCTTGACTAACGCGTCCCATCCAAACAAATAAATAGTGTTATGAATATGGATGAACAATGATAAATCGAATATAACAAATCATATTTAATCCGCGATATCATAACAACGCATTATTAATTTGAATTTATTACAGTTTCATTTTTTGCGTACATTGTATACAAGGTTTTCAAAATGGCGCCCTTGTAAAAGTACGTACGCTCTAACGTCATTTTTTTCATCAATTTTAGAGTTTAGATTTAATTGACTGATTGTTCTGCTCGGTGAGTTAACAATACATTCTCCATGTTATAAAAAGTAAAACTCACTTGCTAAAGATTTTTATCATATTTTTAATTTCGATGTTGACTTTCACTTCGGAATTGAGTCAGTCGTGAAAATACAGTGGAACCTGCGTTCTAACTAGTTTGTGTTTTCAGTAGAATTGATGAAAGACATTAGGGAATGTGTGTGCTACGGTTTTGAACATTGGGTGCTTAGACCTAGGACTGTCCTGGAAGCGTGATAAGGGATACTTACCACCGTGAAAGGACTGAACTGGTTGAAATGTCGAGCGAACATTACATTTCTATTTTATTGCAAAATTTTCTTCATCTGTTAATTGCGCACACATTAACCCCACAGATTTAAATATTTGATATTTTTCGATATTCTCCGTACATAGATACGGAATTATATATTTTTTACTCTGAGTGCAGATGTACTATAGTGTGCATTTAAATCAGCAGGGATTATGTATGTCACTGACTATGTGTATTTAAATCAGCGGTGTTAATGTGTATCCCCCGACACTGAGTGTTTAAATCAGCGGGGTTTATGTGTATACAGAGAGTTGAAATAAAATTTAACAAAGAAAGGTTTGACAGTAGTTTCACTTAGTACAAATTGTTGTTTGGTTTATTCATAGTGTTTGTTAAGCCATCTGAATCATATGGTGAAACAGGGACATTATTTATATATCTAGACTTATATGGGAATGTTCATTCAGTGTAAGGATATCTTCATTTAAGAGGCTTGCGTGATGGTAGCGATATATTTGTGACATTTTGTAACAGTTAGTCGCGAGGCTCTATTACCTTACGCCTTAAAGCTACTCGATCACAGATTTTGGTTAATTTTTGATATTTTAAAATTTTACCTGTCAGTGACTGTTATTGTGTTTTGACTATGGATTTTTAATATTTTAAGGGAAACTGACTTATAGATTGTGAAAAATATTAAATACATGTAAACGTAAAGGGAATCGCTCTAAAATTATCTATACCGTTTCTTATCACCATTTTTGGTGCATGTTCAATGTTAAGGTTGAACTAAAATTGTCATTATATATGAATACTGTTTTACTGACTCCAGAATGTTTTCTTACAGTTTTTGAAATATTTAGAAAAAGTTGATATTCAAGTTGAAATCTGTGAACGGGCCGATTTAAATTTTAATGGTTTCTTTCACAAAAACGAGACGTTAATTTCAGAAGTGAACATTGTACATATAAATTGTAAATATATGTAAGAGGCAGGCGAGGTGAACTGTTTTCAATTATTTTACAATTGAACTTTTAACACACAGAACATCTCAAAAGGTTTTAAACTGTGAAAATTATTTCTTGTGCGTTTTCTTTGGAAACATTTTGTCTATGTTCAAATGTAATTGATTTTATTTAAACTCATGAACTCTTCATACTTATATTGGTAATGCTGATATAGTCGACTTGAACATTTAAGGAATTGATTCTTTTGACTTTAAACAGTGTGCATTCTATTTTGGATTTTAATTGAAAAACATGTCTTTAACGACGGCCCGGTCATGGATTTCTTTTAGACCGACTCTGGAGGTATGTTTGTTTTTAATTTAAATTGTTGTTTAAATTCTAAACTGTTTTTTGATTATATTGACGCGTAGGGACTTTATGCTATTCAGAGAGTGGCGTGTTTTGATATTTTAATTAGCTTCATAAAGACACTGTAAAAGTTGCTGAAGTTTGTTGGTAGTTTGTGGGCGTCTGTTTTGTTGCTTTTCGTCGTTGTTTTCCAGTTAGGACAAATTTGTAACGGACTGTTTGCGTACACCTTGACCCCACTGATTTAAAGACTAACAACTGTCTGCATGTTTTAGAAATACTGGTAGGAGGGACAATGGACGTAGAAATGATTTCATGACCAAATACCTCAAAAGTATGCTCCGCCCAGGAAAAGAACAAACGACCCCTCGATGAGTAGACGTGCACGCTACCAACCGAGCTAGCTGGACGGCCCTGGGGTCAAAATTATGAGTTGGTTAGATATTTCTATATTAGCATATCATAAAATATGGACCAACGTTATGGCATTTTAAGTAAAAGATATTCAGAGACTTGGCGAACTATTTCAGAAATATCAAATTTATTTAGTTATAAGCTATAGACTATACGCAAGTTAGAGAAAATTTTGAATTTATGAGAAATTGATTGTATATACATGTGTATAAAATGATACATTTATATAAACAGTGGCGTCCAAAAGTTATAGTGCTTAAACCCTGTTTTCAATATAAATTGATTTACATTTGTCCTAAAAAATCGGATCAGAAGTCATTTTAACAAATTTTCCAAAATCAGCATAGAATTTATTTTACCAAGATATTATTCAGACTCTGTTACATTAATAAGCTTCTGTTATTGTGCAATGATTTCACGACAGTTTACTGAATTAGATGGTGTCCGGTTGTTTGGGACAGCCCCTTTTTTAGTTAGAGCGACCCAGACTTCTTTTTTTGCAACTAAAAAACTACTATCAAGATGCCTGAAAATTGCTTACTGCTGGGATGATTTGTTCAGACAACCACTTTTATATTTTAATTTCGTAAACTGCATGAGCATTTTTTTCTCAAATGGTATTTGTGCAATAACTTTTGGGTGGCTCTGTATACATGTAAATTATATAATATTTATATAATGTTATATATCCCGGGTCGATAGCGCAGTTGGTAGCGCGCCGGGATTTGGAATCTCGTGCCCGAGGGGGTGCGGATTCGAATCCCACCCGGGGAGGTTATACCCTTCCATGAAAATTTGACAATGTCAATTTTCCTCCATTGATTAGATAATATGGAGAAGTTTCCGGCCTTGTGGAAGGGTAGGTGAGTACTGGTTATAGACAATGGTCCAAGAAAGCTAGGTTAGGTGCGCTGGACGCCGTAAAATGACCTAAGTTGTGTTGACACGGCGTTAACTCCAATAAATAAATAAATATAATTTTATATACATGTAATATATTTGCCATTGTTATACATTGTATTTTACAAAATAGACATTCACTGACTCGATATTATTATTACATATTGAATGAATGCCAGATGGCAGTTATTACAGCAATAATTTCCCGTACATCGTGTTTTCCCTTCATTGCCGTACGTGCGATCAATATTTGATCGTGGATTACATCTATACTATCTTGCTAACAGCAAGTGAGATGAGCTTATGAGAGAAAGAGAGAGGCTGAGAGAGAGAGCGAGAGAGAGAGAAAGAACGGTGGATAACTGAGAAGCGTACGATTATACACGATCGTAGAAATTCTCGTAGCTTAGAGAAAACTAGTGCTGTAGTTGTTATAGTTCCACCGTCTTCTCTCAGGTTTAATACGCGCAATATTTGCTTTCTCTGAAATCGATTGAATTATTCTGTAAATTCATTGTCATTCCCAGTCATAATTATAAATTATGCATACAATTGTGTATCGATATACTTGCTAGTCGGAGGTGTTTGGAGTTTATGCTTTAATCATAATTTTGTGTTAAGGTTGGAACGGAACGCTAGCTAACTTGTAAGTAAGTGAAAAATTGGAAATTAATTCGGATTTGAATAAAAAATTACATTCACTTGCTATTGTTTTGGAATTTTCAAATCTTAAGTGTTTACATGCACATCTGTTTTAAATATAAACGTTCGGTGTGTTTGAATTGTTTTAGACTTTTGTGTTATTTAGGAACGTTGGATAATTCTTGATATAGAACAAAATCGTCAATCGTGGTAATATAAAAGGAATTATGATAGTTTTGTGATTATTGTTAAGTGGTTGTTGTTGTTTCTTTGATGGATGATAATAATGGATTATAAACAATAGAACAATTCTGACTGGTTGACATAGAAACAACGTCAAATTCAGGAAGGATGGATAGATCATATTATTTTACTGGGAAAGATGGCGTGGTAAAAATTATTTATACATTTTTTACTGTTTTTTTTGTCATACTATTTTATTTTTTTTATTTATTTTAGCTCGATTGTGAAACAATTTCTTATCATTTAGATTATTCACTTTCGAGTCCACTTCCTGATCCCCCAGTACTGAGCTAGTAGGCTAAAGTTTCTCGCTCGAGGAAACAACGGGGTATGTTTAAGATGGGATTCGAACCAACGCGGAGCTGGCTATCCAATGATTACCAGTATAACGTTATAACAACTTTTTACAGTTTTTTTGTATTTTAAAAAAAAATACATGTGAACTTTTTTCTATTTTTTAAATGCTTGATTTTTTCCTAGTTCTCGAAGAATACTGAAAAGAGTAATGACTGTACAAAGTTACATGTATTTACATTTATGTAAATAACCAATCTGGGCCAAAAACCAGACCTTTGCCAGGCAATACTGTAAACTATGGGGGCTCAACCCAGTTACTAATAGTTCAGTGACCCGTTTTATTGAATAAACTTCTTTCTTGGCAATATTGTTATACTGTGACCCCACACAACTGTCCTTTCAATTCAGGGGCCCATCTTTACGAACCCTCTAAAACTTTAACATGGCAAGTGACTGTTTGACAGTATTTTGCTGCATTGAACGCAAAACCTGAATCAAATAAGTTGGTGTCCTTTCAAACTAGTACATATATATTCAATTTGTTAACATCGACTGGTCAACTTTGTTAGATAGTTCATTCCCTTTATTTGTGGACCCAACAATATCCTCTTAAATAATTCAGCATTCTTTTCTTTGATACATTTACGATGAGGAAATTTTTGTCATTCAACACAAAAGGTTTTCGAACAAAGGACCATTGTTTCAGTTTATTGTCCGACTGGGTTTTGTTTTCAAATTTTGATAGACGTGTCTTTTTTGTTATGGGAAAAATGTTTCAATGTTCGGTTTGTTATGACAATGTTCTTGAATTAGTATTTTACTCACGTGCAGCAATGGTAAGTTCGTGCATAACAGTATGAATTTCTGTACTGAATGGAATATATTTGTCCACAACTGTTCTGTTAAATTTGATACCAAATTCGCCATGCTCTATGTATGCTGACCATAAAAATGACTCAGCGCTTTGTTTTGACAGAATCTCTGTTTTCAGGCTTTTTAACTGAACGAAAAAGAACTTAAACAAAATAGAGCACTGGTTAAACTTTAAAATTGTGAGTTTTCGGGGATTTTAGACATTTTAAACTTCAACCCCTCTTAAAATTTAAAGTTAAGTACAAAAGTTCGTAGGTTCGGTGAAATACGAAGAGAGCAATTAGTGCGAAAATAAGCAAATTTCCTGCGGGTTGAAAACGAGGAAAAAACATAATGAGTTTGTTATTTTAAACCTGTACAGCATACATGTTGTTTCACACAAAAAGACGAAATTACTAATATGGTATTTTAGAAAACAATTACTTTTCGTACCAGTCTGGGTACGACTGGGATGGGTTTTAAATACTTTTTCATACCCAAAGTATAAGATAAATACCATCTACGGTTTACTGGGTTTTAAATACAACTTTTAGTCATTTCTAAAAACCAGTCATCCGTTACCTACTAAAATCCGGGGTAATTTACGATGTAATATAAAATCTTACATAAAATTTGAGCGTTCATTGTTAAACTAAGTAAAATTGACCCGATGTTCTTGGTTGGGTTTAAAGTGAAACACACAATTTTATATCTAGGTTTTCAAAATGGAGTATTTTTCTTGAGGAGTAGTTTTCGTTGAGCTATTTTATTTATGATTTAGTGATATTCGCGTTCCAGGTATTTTGGAGGAAATTTATCGAAACGTAAGTAGGCTACTTAAGTCTGTCATTACGGTGAGATATCCCGGAATTCTGGATTTATATTTTTGGCTTTGAAAGAATGTAAACATATAAATCATTATTAAAGGGAAGATAAAGTTAGACAGTATGGTTGAGCCCTCTGTCTTCGTAAAATTTGACTGTATGGTTGAGGTTTCTGTATGAGTAATGTTTTAACAGTATGGTAGGGAATCATCGTAGTAATTTTTAGCTGAATGGTAGGGGTTTTCTTTCTAATTATGATTTGACTGTATGACTAAGGTTTCTGTCTAAATAATGTTTTGAAAGTAGGGATCTGTCTAAGTTATTTTTTAGCTGTATGGTAGGGGTTTTCTTTCTAAGTATGATTTGACGGTGTGGTTGAGGTTTTTGATTAAGAAGACTTTATCAGTATGGTCAGTGGTTTTCATGGTATATGTCTTAATAAAATGTGACGGTATTTAATTCAGCGGGGTTAATGTAAGAACCACAGACTGGTTATTGAAATTTGACAATGAAATCGATTACATGAACTATGCAGCTAATGTTTATTAATAATTTTTTTTTAATGTAAAATTAAACTATTCTCAAAATTTGATTTTGATTTTTTCTAATAATAATATTAAATATTAAATTCAGCGAAAATTTTAAATTAACATTTATAAAATTAGATAAAAGCTCTGTATACACGTAATCACAACAGAATAACATTAATAAAGTTAAAATCTAATATCTTTATATTATTTGTTCAAATTTTCTCGTACTTTTCTCTAAATCTAAATTGCCGAAACAATGTGAAGTATGATGTCTTAACCAAATCAAACTGAAATTATCATTCGGCAAAGTTAAATGAAATTAGCAGGTTATTCACATTGTGTGTGTGCACTGTTTATTCTGTGGGTTCCACGAATAACATGGTGTCACAAAGATGCCTTACGACTAATGAGTCATTTTGGAGTGATTTGCTTAGACCCCAAATTTGATGAAATTTTGATACTTAACATGGGGGGTGTTATGGTCCTATTTAATTAATTGTCATCGACTTTACTTTCTCTGAGTATCATCGACACGTATCCGTATGAGCCTAGTGATCGTCGATTGTTTAATTTATCGCTGAGATTATAAAATGCTTATAAAATGTTGACACCCATTAACACATTTCACTTCTGGAATTAATCAGAGAGAAAGACATTTTCTGCGATACAAAAATGATGGTATGAAAGTTGCATATACATGAAGCAGTAATTTGATGATCGAACATGCCTCTTTTATTCATCAGGACATATGAGCCCCGAGGTTTTAGAAAAATCATTAAAAGTACCGTGTTATGGGGCGTTTACTGGAGCGCTTTATGTTCAAATTTTAGATTTATGTTCAAAAACTACATGTTTTCAGTATAAGACGCAACCATGATCAAAACGCACCATTACAAGACGCTGTCATGTACAAAACGCACCTTAATGCACTATTAAGAAAGACAACTATAGCCTAAATTGTCTTAAACTCGGAGTCTAGTGCATATACATGTAAATTTCTAGGATGAAGTTTCTTAATTTCAAGTCTCGCTTTTGTTTATGAGCAGAAAATTTGTCCTCGGTTTCCTCCAACTTTTATTTCATGTGATTCTTTCTGGAACATTACAAGCATTATTGTGAGTTAAGTATATTATTCTATTAGATTGGTAATACAGCAATAATACACCGTAATACAGTATTTCCTCGGTTTTATATTGAAAACCTTTCTGGAAAGTAATTTCAAAATGCGAACAATGAAACGGTTTTCCTGAACAAATAATTGTATATTGGATTTTCCCCCTAAGGTAAATTTGTAATTAGCGATAGTTGAAAACTAGTGTGCCATTCAATGTGTATATATTCAGTTCAAATAAACAATTGTGAACTGGACTAATTGAACGAAAACTTGTCTAAACGATCGAAATTGTATAGATCGGTAGATCTTAAGGAAATGAGTTACTGCGTCGAAGAGAATTTTAAATTTAAGCGTAATCAACTGTTATTCAATTTTATTTTCTTTATACAAACAGTTAAATAGAAACCTCAGGTTTGTAGACGAGTTTGTAGCACGCCGGGATTTGTAGTTTTTCTAAGGGCGGTATGTTTTCGAACCCCACCTGGACGGTAATACACTTCATTATACTTTTAGCAGTAATGTCAATTTTCCTCCATTCATAAGGTATATGGAGAAGTTTCCGGCCTTGTGGAAGGGTAGGTGAGTACTGGTTATAGACAAAGGTCCATGAAAGCTTGGTTACGTCCGCTGGCCGCCGTAAAATTACCCCAATTGTATCGCTAGCATTAAACCCAGTATAAAAAATATAATATAAATACCAATTGTCAAATATGGAAGTGCAATGGTAATGGATATACAAGCACAGACTATGTATTATAAATAACAGTTTGTTTTCTATATTTGAAGATGAGCTGTACTCACTGCACTGCCAGGAATTGTCTATACGATATCATTGAATTAAAGTTCCATATTTCTATACACTCCAGAGTCTGCTAGAAATGAATATATTACAAGAACTGCACCAAGTTACTTTGTTATATTCAGAAAATTTGGGATGTTTTGAATTAACGGTTAGGCATATATTCACCATTGATGTTATTGCGATGCACTTATCATTTAAAAGTCAACGACTTAGCGAATTAAGTTTCATGACGGTGATAAAAACGGTTTCCGACAACTATGCGGTTATATTCACCTGCATAGAGCCCAACCGGTTAGCTATAAGATAGAAATAACACTTCCTTAACATTACATTTATTTATTTATTTATTTTATTTATTGGATTTAACGCCGTATCAACACAATTTTAGGTCATTTCACGGCGTCCAGCGCACCTAACCTAGCTTTACTGGACCATTGTCTATAACCAGTACTCACCTACCACAAGGCCGGAAACTTTTCCATATTATCTAATCAATGGAGGAAAATTGACATTATAGTCTAATTTTCATGGAAGGGTATAACCTCCTCGGGTGGAATTCGAACCCGTACCCCCCTCGGGACACGAGATTTCGAATCCCAACGCGCTACCAATTGCGCTATCGACCCGGGTTTGGATCATTTATATTCAACTTTAACGAAAATGAGTTTTGTATGCTCTGGTTAAATAACCCCTGGTTTGAAGTGCCGATTGTGTCTCTGACGCTAATTATATTTAATGACTTAAAAATTAAATACAGTTTACGAGTTTGCCGTAAATGAATTTAATTTATCTTCAAAAGATGAGTTTTACTATAATTTTGGTTTGACATGTGTTTATGGACAGTGATACATGTACAGTATTGTGCTTACCTGCCTCAATCGAACGAATGAAGGCTGTAATTAGGGACTTTAGTAAGTTATCTTTCCCTGATAAAATCCGAGTAATCCAACTAATTGGACCTACCTATTTTTAGAGTATACCAGGGGAAATAACCGACTAAGGTTTCTTATTCTTCGTACAAGTACACTTGTAACTATTTATCATATTGATATATATTATATTATATAATTTACAGACCAACGTTGATGTAAAATATCACCCCAGATATAAATCACCTAGATATCTTATCAATATGATATCCCACTGTTTCTAGAAATGATATTTCTTTGAACTATGTACGTATGATATATAGAGTATGGATTAAACAGTGCCCACCCGAAGTTCTTGTACATATGGCATTGTTTTGAGGTTCGTGCGTAAATATAGAGTTTGGATAATGCAATACCTTTCAAAAGTTCTGAACATATGGAATTTTTAGATTAAATGATAGTGCATATCACAAGTAATTTTACTTTAATTAAAACTTATTCGTGTGCTAGGCCGCAGAGTTTCGTTCAAGGGAACATTGATTATTTCAAATGTATGAGATTTTTGACGATTTTAAAGCCCTAAATGTTTAATTTGAGAAGAATAGGGTCCCCTATATGTTTCGACCATTCCGCTATGAAAACAACGATTTTTTAAAGGTACTAGTTCACAGATTTAGTTATTTTTTCTATATTTTCAAAATACCTTTCAGTGACTGTAATTGTGTCAAAACATTAATTCTTAATATTTTAAGACAAATTGACCTATTGGTTGCAAGAAATATACAATAAAAGTTAAAGAAAATGCACTAAAATTGTCTATAGCGTGACAAACGGGGTAGATATTTACTACACGAAACACCATCATTTGTAGTTGTATGTCAATTTGCACTAAAATTGTCATAATCAGAACACTACTTTCCTGCTTCCAAAAATATTTCCATACAATTTTGAGAGTTGAAATCTGTGAATGAGTACCTTTAAGTTCTTAATAGTGGAACCTAGGTGTAGCTTGAATCATAAGTTGACAAACTAATTTATGCTGATTTTGAATTTTGATCAGCTGATTCATTGTTTCGTTTTCTGCTTGGAATATGCAGTGTTTCGGTTCATCTTTAAAATAGGATTTCCTCCAAGAACTTATGGGAGGTACTGTATAATGTAGAACTAGGATACAATGATGACTGGGTGTGTTTGTGATCTATTGGTCTGCAATATGATGAAGTTATATTGACCAATACTTCAGCCATTGTTATGCCGCTATAATTATAATGATCAGTGCTTGAACCATTGTTATGGAGTTACAATAATAATGACCAATATATGAGGATTTGATATTAAGTTATAATTACAAGTACCTGCACTCCTTATTATGTGGTTTTAATGACCAGTTCTATGGGTATACGTTATAGTGTTTTAATGACGAGTGCCAGTGTCTAGTTTATGGTGTTTTGATGAGAAACATTGCTTGCTATCATCATTATATATGTAATAGTGGTGTTATAATTCTCAGCGTTGATGATTTGATATATAACTAATTGACCAATCCCAGGGCCTCTAGTCACGTGATCTACAACAACACAAACACACGTGTTTCGCCGATTTGTACATCCATGTCGTCGAGCCGTTGGAGCGTCTTATGGAGTCGTGGGTTTGTATCTCGGGGGGGGGGGGCGCATTCATTTTGTGATGAAGTTTTCGGCATAAAGCAGTTTAAATTACTTACGAACTGATAAGCTTGTGTTGCTAAGCGATTAAAGAGTTTGCACTGGTAACCTTTTAATTCCATCAAGTTGGTTCGAATTTAATCTAGAGTGATAAATTATTAATATAATTGCTAGAACATGTGTCAAATAGGAGCTAAAATAAATTTGCATGAACTGAAACTAATGTTTCTTTTTATTTGCAATTCTGCTATAAACGGAATTGTGTTCCATACATTAAACGCATGTTTAAACATTGCGTCACATGTCAAAGCGTCATGGATGAATTCGACGAACAAAAAAATAATAATTTATTTATACAATTCTATTTTACGCTATTCAGTTAACATTATTTAAAACGGAATAGTATTCATGCACATCAAACCAAATGGTTATTAATCGAACACGTGATCAAGTATCAGCAAATAGCGATGTTTGTATTTTAAATAATTCATGAAAATAATTATCTAAACTATCTCAATTTCCTACATCAGTGAACCTATGATTCACTTTATTAATTTATTGATAACGGAAGAATACGGAAATATCCGATGTTTTGCGATTAGATTGATCGGGCGCCTTCGGGAATTTCCGTAACTATGAAACTATGATTCACATTATTAATTTATTGATTTGTTAGTCCGATCATTTGGGTTTGATATGCATTGGAAATTATGTATTTTACGTATTTTACGAAGAATACGAAAATATCCGATGTTTTGCGATTAGCTTGGTCGGGCGCCTTCGGGAATACCCGTAGCAAGGTTTTTAAAATACCTAACAGCGAGGCTCGAATCTTCGGTTTGGCTGTGTGCGTCATTAGTGTTTCAATGTCCTTGGCGTTTCCGTTGTAAGGTTGAATGATATTTAAGGATACATTGTTCGATTTCCTAAACATTGCAGCCCCTAATACAAAAGGGACCAGATGTGCCCCATACAACAGGGGACAGCTGATTGTAAAGTTACAAAACACTGATATTATATGATAAACAAGGGGTAACTTCATTTCCTATGAAAGCTACTTGGAAACGAAGCTAAAATTCTTTAAATCGATTGTTTATCAAGAAAGACGTCATTCTAAATAGAAAATATGAGATTTTGCTTTATGAATAATAATCAAATCAGTGCTTTTATTCACATGCTTGGCATTTACATCAAACTTTCTATGATTACAGAAATGGTTTTAATACAAAAACAAAACGAAAAAAGTATTATTTTGTTATATAGTACATGTGATGAATTTATACAAAAAAGCAACAAACAAAAAACAACAAAAAAACGAAACAAACAAACATATGATATATTTGTTTTATATGAACTATGTATCATATTGTGCAATTGATACTCCTAATATTTGAGAAGCGTTGCTGTTTGCATATTTAATGAGCTTCTGATGACGTCATCGTGGAGTTATATAGATTGTTAAAGCTTTGTTACATGATCAAATTTTGAAACGGCCACATGGGATAACACTATAGTTTGGTAAAAAAAACAAAAAAGAGATAGTTTACGGTTACAGAATATTTTGAAACAATTTGTGTTTTTTAATTTGACAAATAGAAAATTTTGGATTAATAGTATACATATATTTATTTATTTCATTCAATATTCATGCAATGGCGATTTGAATTTCTGTTGGTATGTTATTTTTTAGTTGCAGCTAAAGTTATCGATTAGTCACGGTCCGAAACTATGGTCAATGTATCTCAAAGCACCAATATCAAGTTTAAGATGTTTTTTTTATTTTATAGGATTTTTATAGGATTAGTAAAAGCAAATTTGAAAAAATCGTTTAATAATAAACGGCTTTTACAACGTTTGGTTATTCTATTTAGTACAATGTAAAATGTGAATGTGTGAAATATACGGTGGCATAGAGGTGACATGGAGAAATATTTAAAATAACGCTACTATTACGTGGCCACGTGCGCACGCAATAACGTTTACGTGGCCAAGCAATAGCTTTACGTGCGCACGTTATAATTGACTAATGAGAGTTGTCGAAATTGGCGGCCATTTAACGAGCATTTTCATTGGACAATTATTACGTGCGCACGTAAAAGCTACTGCGTGCGCACGTAATAGCAGCGGTATTTTAAATATTTCTCCATGTCACCTCTATTCCACCGTAGAAAGAGCTTTTAGAGGGTAGTGAATTTAAAATGTATTTATAGTCTCATGTCAATTAAAACAAGCTACAACATTTTACTGAAACCATTACATGTAACAATTCCCATAATGCCTCTGGAATTATTGTAGATGGCGCTGTTACGGTGTTTGGTTACCATGGTTTCTAAATCACAATTTTAAACAATTGTTGATTGAGTTACACTATGTCTAAGAGCAAACTTTGAGTAGTGAGAACTATAATCGTACGATCGTACCTTGCGTAATAAATCAACCAGGGTAGTAATTGGTTTTGACAATTTTGATGCAGTTTTGCCTCCTGCTATGTAGCACAATGTAATTAGAACTCATCATGTTTCTCATTGTCTATTTTCAGATGTCATCCTCGGGTGTCAAGTGTTTTCCCAAATTGGACGAATGTCCAAAGGGTAAGTGAAGCTTTTTTATTTAATATTTATTCTGTTGTAAAACTTGTAGCTTTCTTTGAACAATGTATTATTTGAAATATGGAATGAGCTGACCGACTAGCCGTGTCTGTAGAAGTTTTCATGTCACAGCGGTCAGACATCTTACTTATCCTTCCTGGAATTGATGAATATCTGGATTTAGCTGTTAACCTGTTACTAGGCACATACTTCCGTCAGTGACTGACAATGTTAACCTGTCACTAGGCACATACTTCCGTCAGTGACTGACAATGTTAACCTGTTACTAGGCACATACTTCCGTCAGTGACTGACAATGTTAACCTGTCACTAGACTCATACTTCCGTCAGTGACTGACAATGTTAACCTGTTACTAGGCACATACTTCCGTCAGTGACTGACAATGTTAACCTGTTACTAGGCACATACTTCCGTCAGTGACTGACAATGTTAACCTGTTACTAGGCACATACTTCCGTCAGTGACTGACAATGTTAACCTGTTACTAGGCACATACTTCCGTCAGTGACTGACAATGTTAACCTGTTACTAGGCACATACTTCCGTCAGTGACTGACAATGTTAACCTGTTACTAGACTCATACTTCCGTCAGTGACTGACAATGTTAACCTGTTACTAGGCACATACTTCCGTCAGTGACTGACAATGTTAAACTGTCACTAGGCACATTCTTCCGTCAGTGACTGACGATGTTAACCAGTTACTAGGCACATACTTCCGTCAGTGACTGACAATGTTAACCTGTTACAAGGCACATACTTCCGTCAGTGACTGACAATGTAGCTACAAGTTAAGAATCAGTGACAAGAGGATGATGGGCTTCACATTACAATAGAACCTACGATCCTTTGAGTAGACTTCTGCGCTACCCACTGAGCTAGCCGGTCGGTTTACAAATCTGTAAAAATGTTCTGTTCTATTTTGTTCTGTTGGTCTGTTCTGTTCTGTTCTGCTCTGCTCTAGTGTACATATTCATACCAGCAATGTTACAAGTATATAACCAGACATATAGACAAGCCTTGTATATAAAAGAAACATTATCTACGTCTAAAGGAGACACCGTGAAGCAAATACTTACAATAGGAAATGTCACAATAATGTTCACAATATCTGACAATATAGTCTTTCCATACATCCAGTCTGCTAATATCTTTACGATTTATGAAACCAATTTCCAGGCAATAAAAGATAATACACACGTTCTTTCTTAGGAACCTCACCAACAATGATTTGTATTGATAAATATAAATATCTCCCACTTGAAAACTTTCGTTGCACTATGGTGGCGTGTTTCTGCCACCAGTTTACTACATAATAAAAATTCTGTTTAAAGTCTGCTTCAATACATTGTCATTTTTTCTCAACTGTCAAAGTTTGAATAATTTCACGGTGAATGATTACACACTATCTCGATATCACGTGTGTAAGACAAAGAGGGTTTAGTCACCGTGAAATTATTCATGCTTTGACAGTTGAGAAAAAACGAACAATTCATGTCCAGTTGACTTTACAATCTTGTACGATAACTCCTGATCATTGAAATAACATTTAGGCAGATGATCCATCATGGTATTCTTTAACTTAGGGTGGAGATGAACGATTGTTGATAAATTTCTTGCTTAAGGAAATAAGCAGTGCCCCTAGGAGGGTCCGAACTTTGGACTTCACGATCTCTAAGCGCACGTCCTTCCACTGGACCACTGCTCTTATCAATAAGTTAATTATGTGATTAATTAGCAACGTAACTAGATAACTATGTGCAAGTTAGCAATCTTAGATGAGTGATATGTGACTAACTAGTTACGTATCATTGGAAAATTTTATTTCGGCTATCTTGTGGCAGAAATATGCCACCATACATGTATACATAATTTGTAAAAAAAAATTCTTATTTAATCCTGCAATGAAATGTTTTTACAAAATCTTGAACATTTTCTTTCAGTACTTAAACACCAGCCCTTGCAGATGATAAAAATATTTTGGTACGAGGTATTCATGTTCGTAAAACACGCGTCTTGACTTCTTATCTCTAAAAGCGATTCTTAAATGTTTACGATTTTCAAAGAATGTTGCCTTTTTTCATGCTAACGTGTTTACGATTTTAGCACGTTTCCGCGTTCCCCCTCACCGACATTTTTTATTGATATTAAACGTTTTACCAGGTTGTGTTGTATTAAATATAAATTATTGAATATTAGATGTTTTTCGTAGGTGTGTATTTGTGTGTGATGCATGTTTTTACTCGTCTTTGAAATTTATTATGTATTCAACTTTTCATCAGATATGAAAGTACACGAAATTTCATTTCTCAGACATTTTAATAGGCAGTCAAAGATGAAAGCATTTTGTACTGAACAGTTGGGGCCCTCAAAGTTTACGACTAAACCACGTGTTTTCAAAAGTACCCTCCCTTCCAACACTCACTCCAAACTCTTCCTAAACACATTAAAACACGGAAAGATAAAAAGTTTTATTTGAAATCAATTGGTATATGATTTTTATTTATCTTCAAGAGTAAAACTTAAATGAATATTTTCTGCTCGACTTTTCTCAGGAAAGTTTTGTTTTTGTATTCACTAATGCCTCAGCGTTTTCGTACCTGTATAGTTTTTAAGAACAATTTTGAGAGTTAAAAGTCTCTTTTTGAAAAATGCACTTTCTTATCATTATTATTCATTTGTTTATCCTCGGCTCTCTTCCTTATTCTGCGCCGATATTTCTATAATTTGCAGAATGGAATGGCAAGAAATGTAACACTCTTGTTCTCCTTTCCTATTTAAAATTGACGGACATGCGTCCTATATCTCTTTTTTCTTTTCCCTCAGAAAGTATGTCACACTTACACAAAAAACATAGATCTTAGTTCTGAATGTATTATTGATAAATTTTATTTACTGTTAGTGGTACATACATTAAAACCGCTGATTTAGATATCGCCAATATCGCCTTTGATACTTTAGAATTATTGAGCATGCCGGAATAGTCGAGCGCGCTGTCTGTTGAAAACCCTTGTTTTCTTTATACCTTTACAACTCGACGATAGCTCCGTTATTAAGCAATAGTCATTACAGATCATTTTCAATCATTATAAAAATTCTTTCAATGAGTTATTTTAGAAAACACAGATGTTTTTTTACCGTTTGTTCAAGTGGTGATAATGTATCATTACGGAATCTTGAAGCAAATGTTTTGAAGTGGGTTTCTTCTAATGAATTCTGATATTTGAACATGGATGCTACATTCTATACGGGCACTGTTTCAACATTTTGTCCGGTGTTACATTAATCAAGTCAAATCCAAGGCGGTCTTTGTTTAGACATTCTGCAGCTATGACGGTGGCATACTTAAAAGGAAAAAAAATAATGTGTCATTGTTTGTTTATGGCTTAGAAGGCGTATATTAATATATATAATTTAAATGTATTTTCGTTGAATATGAATACAATTAGTTAGACAAAAAAATGCGTGTATATGCCTTATTGTATATTTTGATGCAATGATCCCACCTCCCCAGTGGATGGGTATGAACTTGGTCTGTGTTCGGGAATTATCGAAAAAGTGTGAATTTACTGAATCAGCGAGGTTAATGTAAGCGCTACTGACTATTGAATAACATTTAGCAATTGAGCGTATGTACATTTTTTAAAGAAATCTAAAGTCAAAACTCGAAATAAATTATTGGTTTTAGTCTTAAATATAATTTATTGTTTCAATGCCTGAAGATATGTTTTAAACTTCAGCAGGGACGAAATGAATGTCGACTGTCCATTTCCAAATGGCTAGAAGCTTGCCAAAAACCCAGGCAGAATAAAACTACCATCCAACAGAAACTAAATCAAAACCCCTAATGCGTGAATACATTAACAGAAATAGAAAATGAAAACGGTTTGACGTTTCTTTTAACAACACCAAATGTGTATATGATGCTTTAAAATGATTTTGTTTAATGTTGTAATGTATAGTTTTGACAGTGAAAACTGGATGTAATTTGTCTGTAATCGATTTTTCAATGCTTTCATCTTCTGAAATCCTTTCCATTTCAATTCCATTTTACTTGTTATGGTAATTAATTTTCTCTACATCGCCTCGGAAATTTAATTCAAACGTTTTCGCACCAGAAATTGAGTCAAGTCCGATATTCCGACACGTTTCGTTTCCCTCTGCGAAGATTTAATGTCATAACTTGAGGCGCTAAAGTTCGGTTCACGGAACATTCCAAAATATTGGTGAGAAAAAACTGACTGAAGGCGCAGTTAGGAAGCGATTCTCTCACATTTTATGTACAACTTCAGACGTGATTCTATTCCTGGAAACTATGAATTTTCTTGGAACCTTTTAAAGACTTTCAATGACGCTCTGTATTGGTTTATTTAGCGATTTGAGATAGTTCAGACTAAATTTGCGTAATGTTTCGTCAAATAACGACGCTAATAAAATGAACTGTGAATTTTACAGCTTACTAAATAGTGATGAATCTAATGCGTTTCGGGTTTTCTTAAACTTGCAATCAGGCTTCTCAGCAATAAAGATGAACATCCCAGTTAAAAGTAATCACATCGATTCAATTTACAATTTTCTCTTGAAGCAGATTTCACATTTCCTGCAGACAAATTCGCGGAATCCATTGTTAGTCGGAGAACTTCACTGCGAAGGTAGAAATAGCTTTCCATTGATCTGATAAATGCCGTTCCAAACCGTGCCAGACACAGATTTTTGTCATGTGACATTTACTGTTTTATTATGAATTACATAATCAACTTCATGGATGTTCTTGTCAGACTGAGAACGTTACATTGACGATGGAAAATAATAGCATAACAATATGCTGCAACATACAGGTGTGTCTGCTCGACATATGTAAATACTTAAAGCCCCTTTACTGTGATAATTTATGTCATTTACAACAGAATATGAAAACTATCTTAGAACTACATTCCATGCTAAAGCCGTCAAGAACAGGTATCAAACAATATTTAAACTGTCAATAAAATATATCCCTCACTAGAGCACACTTAACAATTCATATCAAATTGCATGCTAGCATTTAATTTCGGCAGAGTGTTATTTTTAAAAGGGGGTATTTAATCAATACGTATTATACCCTTTTATTGTTTTTTTTTTCAATGTACAGTATCTCAAAACTATTTTATTTAGAACTTTCTATAAATAGAAGCTCGATTACTAAACCATATCTTGTAGTCGAAATTATTTCTAAGTATTAACAATCAAAATTCCAGTTCTACTTTCGATTTCGATATACTTTCACTTTTTAATACATGTACAAGTAATAAGGGACTTTAGACAGTTATTTCCCCTTGTATACTCTTCAAAATGGTAGGTATAATTAGTTGGATTACTCGGATTTTACCCTTACTTTTCAATGTTTATTTGCCAAATTTAATCTTAAATAACTTTTTTGTATATCATTTAATTTGTTTGAAATTCAAGCTAATTATTTTTAAGTTAAAGAACTATCTAAATTCCATCACTTCTGTTAATATCTTCATTAACAAGAAAGATATTAGATGAAATATTTTGTTACCCTTACATAGGAATTCAATGATAAAATCCGAAGATTCCAACTGTAAGGACCTACTTACCAATTGGATTGCTTCAGATTTTATTAGGGAAAGATAACTGACTAAAGTCCCTAATTTGATTAACAAACTTAAAGTTATATCATTTTACAAATTGTTATTTCGAGAGTCATTTGAAATTTCCTGTCTCTCATTTGTGATTTCCTGTCTCTCATTAGACTGTCCATGGTTTGTTGTTCTTGGTATTGGGGCTTTAACCTTGCACTTAACAAACACTGTATCGTCGTGTCTCTTTATCAGTTTATCTGTGTTTACATCTCTGAATGTTGTCCCAGAACGATGTTTTTGTCATACCACAATGTCTATTCCAGAAATCATCGTGTCTGCAAGAATTGTTGCACGAAAAACCACCGATTGTATCATTTCAAAACTTTGCGCGTTGATCAAAATGCATTAGGATGATTTTAATAAACGATGGCGACATTTTAATTATATATTTCTACGTGGCCAAACCATCTCAGCCTGTTTGTTTGGAGAACGTCAGCAATAACTCTGATTTTAGGCTGAGACAGGAGATCCTCCAAGGGGACATCATCCTCTGGTTTGACACAGCAGGTCCATCTTATCATGGCTCGGACATTTCGCTGCAGTCGTCTATTATGAAGTTAAAAAAATTCTACCCAAAAGCCGTAATGTACTGAATTAGAAATATAGAAGTTGGATCTAAATATCCAAGAGTAACATGTGTTGGTTCGACCTTTAGGGCGAATATTTTTTATTATTATATTTTTATTCATGCAACATCATTACTACTCAACCCTGGAATGTTGCAGGGAAACATGTTGCTATTAATATAGTGTTCACCAAAAGTTTGGAGATATTTTCCCTTTGAGGACCTAATTCTTGTTAAAGCTTTTTATCCAACAATCATCGTTTATTTCTAAAACAGTACCAACCAAAAGTTTGGAGACAAAAGAAATTTACTACATTTTTTTAATTTTGATTATTAATTTAGTAGAAACATTATTTTTAATATATTTAACTACGGTTTGTGACAAAATTTAAACAAATCCTATAAATGCAACACATCTTTAAGATTCAGCATCTGATATTCTAAAAGCCTCCGAAACCATGTTAATTGTAATTATTTTCCATAACATAACTTTTACACTATTTTTGTAGTCTTAGTTATGATTATAAAACTTAAAAGCATTTTGAAATAAACAATTATCAAAGTTTATATTAAAGCTATCTTGTATGCCAACAAAGTGAAATTGTCTCCTAACTTTTGTGGGTACTGTATGCCTGAGGCAGGTAATGGACAAAATAGCATTAAACTTTTGTTAGGAACTATACAGTGTTATTGTCATGCTGCTGTTAAGCTGGTGTATATGAGTGTTGTATCTGTGTGATGTATACCATCGAGGACAAGGATATCCGAATAAAGAAATATATTCAATAAACACACATGTTGTTGTGGTATCATAATGTAATGATATTTAAGCCGATTATTGTATTACTCCGTACAAAAACTCGAAATTCGATTTTTTCCGCTCAGGATGTGAACAAGTCACATACTGTATGTGAAAGGTCTGTTAGTGTTTGTTGGTTTGTTGGTTTGTTTGTTGGTTTTAACGCCGTAGCAACACATTATATAGGTCATACAACGGCGGTCAGTCAAACTACTCACTCCTCCTGGAAAGGCTAAATCTCTTGATTTAGCTGTTAACCAACTACTAAGCGCATACTTTCGTCAGTGACTGACATCTGCCCTATGTAATTAAAAATCATTGGTAGGAGGGAGAATGGCCGTAGAAATAATTTTATGATCAAGCTCCACGAAAGTATGCCCCGCCCTGGAATCGAACCCACGACCACTCGATCAGTAGACTTGCATGCTACCAACTGAGCTATCCATGCGGCTGGTGTTTATTAAATCGTTGTCAAGGAAAAAAACTGGTGTCTCAAACTGGACCATTTCTGTCACCGTTTAAATAAAACAAGCTAAAGCCTTATATGCAAAGAATATTCACATATTTACCACCGGAACATCACATCAAACCAGCATCATTCCATCACAGCCTCGTTCTGAAAGCTTGTTTCGCCATTTTGAAAATTGCATTGTGGGAGAAGTTAGGAAACGCATTGGCTAAGATTCAGTTCCACCGATAAAAAGTTTGTCCAGTACATGTATACAGTATATAGAACGTGTCTTGAAATGCTGGAGACTTTTCTTACTTCCTTTATAACTTCAATGTTTCCACTTAGATTTTCAAATGGTGTCCAGTGCTACGAACGCAAAGTCACGTAGCAACCATGCGTCTATTTTGTTGGGGAACTTTTAAAGGATGCAGACCGAAAGAACTCTTTATCCACATAATGTACCATGTAACACTTCTCAAAACCGCCAAGCGAGGCTTCATTCGCAATATCGCTCTGCAAACTGTAAAACAATATGAAAAAAGTAACATTGTATAATGGTTGTTTGGTTATTGATCCGGTGTCCGTGATAACTACACGCCGTGATGTATCGTGATGTTTATTTATCATGGCAGAAACGTCAAGAAGTGATGGAGAATGTTTAATCCCCTGATCCATCGACCATTCCTGATAATATAATACTCAGAGAATAGATAATTTACGTTAGCAAACACCGGCGTCCAATTATTTTCAGTCGGTGACTTTTGTTATATATTTTCCGAAGCAGAACAAATTATTCATTCGTGCAACATTGGTTGTTCGATGTCTACTGTTGGCCGTTTTGGATTGGACTGCTAGCTTGAATTTAGCTAGAATGTTGCTATTGTTATATTATTTTGTTGGATTGTATTCTAGTTGTTGGGAAAGGGGTGTATGGGGTTAGTTTAAGGGGTTGATTTTAATTTGGGGTGATTTAGATCATTATGTGGGGTGATATACACCGTCATGTCGTCGTGCTTTGCAGTCCGCGAAGACAAAATAAATTTGTGCAACATGAATGTCCATGGCAAGTGAAACGCAGTTTTAATAAGAAACGCTCGTGGAGCGTACATTTCTTATTTCTGTTGTTTTACTCAAATTATGGATATTTTACGATAGCCCTTTTTATCTAACCTAGCTTTTCTTGACCTATCTCTATAACCAGAAAACCCGGGTCGATAGCACAGTTTGTAGTGCGCCGGGATTTTGAATCTCGTGCCCGAGGGGATGCAGGTTCGAATCCCACCCGGGGAGGTTATACCTGTCCATGAAAATTTGACAATAATGTCGATTTTCCTCCATTGATTAGATAATATGGAGAAGTTTCCGGCCTTGTGGAAGGGTAGGTGAGTACTGGTTATAGACAAAGGTCCAGGAAAGCTAGGTTATGTGCGCTGGACGCCGTAAAATGACCTAAATTGTGTTGACACGGCCTTAACTCCAATGAAAAAAAAATATACATTGTATATATAACCAGAACTCGATCCAGCAATTTTTGCGGGAAACCAGTTTCAAAATGTTGCGCCAAGACCCCTACAAAATAGACTCGGGTATGTTTCAGTTACTTTTTCATACGATTTAAAGTGATGTGTTTATTTCTCTTCAATGCCTCGGAAAATTAGCTAAACTAGCACTAAAGCCGCCCTATAACGCTTACACGAATTCTTACAATATAAGTAAGGTTTATTTAAGCATCGCATTTCAGGATATTTATTGCATATACTAAACACCTGTAACAAGAAACTTCAAAACTCGACAACAAATATTATTTCACAAGTAAATGAAATATGCGAACATTCAACTATTGAGACATAATATTCATTTTGTCAAATTTTTCGAGTTTTGTTGCCAAGTAATTTAAGGAATACACTTTGTAAAATCTCACCTTGGTTGATGAATACTTCAGGTAGATGTTAGTATGGTAATTTTTCACTCGATCTATTCTGTAACTTTGAGAAATGATTGTTATAATTTCCGTGGCGTGTCAAAATTGTATGGTAATTTTCTCGCTAATAACATTTACAAACATATTCCACGTAGTGTGTAATATTGTTTTTCTTCTTTCCTTAACTCTCTCTATCCCTCCGTAACCACTTTTTCGTATCTTTTTAATTGCCTTAATATGATTCCCCCTCCATAACTTCTTCCCTCAATATAGCCTTCCCTCCATAACTCCTCCATACACAACTCCCTTCCTACATAAACCGCCTCCCTAACTCCTTTCCTACACAACCCCCTCCATAACTCCCCCTAACTTTTCTTTACAATTCCAAAATTGCCACCATTACTTCCTCTCTCCATGACTATCGCCTTCACTTTTAATAATTGCCCAATTATCTTCTTCCAATCATAACTCCCTGCATAACTCCCATAAACTTCCTAACTCACTCACTCTTTCATTCACTCCCTCTGAATCCCTCTGATCCCTACCCTGAATACCTGTCCCCAATTCCCTTTCTCTCTCTGTCTACACCCCTCCCCTCCCTACCTATGCCACCCTCTCCCACGCGTATATTTTTACCTACAAATCATATACAAAAATTTTATGTTGAGAAGAAGTCATTGTTTCGCCATCATGCAGTGAAGACTTAGTGAAAGTTGCTTTGAATTCTAGCCAAGAGACTGTGGTTATATGTTTTCCTTTCAGAAATAAAAACAGCGATATTACTTTCTCTCTTCGCCACAGTATAGGTACGAAATACAACATAAACAAAATTCACTTCTCGGAGTATAAACGCAGGATTGTTCGAAACAAAACAACCGTATACATTTCACCGATGTAAAGTGCGCAAAAAACTAATTTCAAACAATCGCATACAAATATATAACATTTCCCTGTAAGCAGTAATGCGATTAGTTCTTCCTGAAACTGCATAAAAACTGTATGTTATGTTAATTAAATGTTTGCTTTCTTATTTATGTATTTTAAGAATATCATTACGAGTTGTTAAGAAACACATTAACTCTGTTTACCACAGAAAAACTCAATACAGTAAACATCTACAAAAATATAATCACGAAACCAAAATCAAATCTTGTTTTAAAATTAAATTTTGTTTCCCTATCCTTCCGGGCTTGGTACATTGCATATTATAAACACGAAACTTTGCTTGTAGTTTGCATAATTGTAGTTTAAATTCCATCTTATTGTGAAACAATGAACACGTTTCTTTTTGGTATATACTATTATGTTTGTATTTTGTGGCTTTTTTAAGTTAATATTACAATTAAAACACACCATGCTGGAATATGACCCTTTGGAGGTCACTAGGTCAAAAGGTTAAGGTCATTTTGCAAGGTCCCTAGATCGAGGTCATCCGTATCAGGTTATAATAGGGTCAATATAGTATTATAGGTCAAAAAGTTAAGGTCATATACGTTATATTATTAGGTTAAAATAGGGTCAGTTTTTATGCATAATTCATGTTAGAAAAACGAGATCATTAGAATTAGGTTAAATTGGTAAAGTAGTTTGCATTAAGGTAAACACAAAAGCAATTGTATAAGGTCAATCGTGAAGAACACAAGAACTAGGTCAGAAAAAGGACACTACTTATATGTTGAAGGTCACAGGAATTAGGTCACAAGCAGTTATATAAAAGTCAAGGTCATTGTGTATAAAATCAAGGTTAAGGTCACAGGAAATGGGTCATCAAAGCCATTGTCGCATTTTATATAGGGTTTAACAACATCGATTAATTGAGGTCATTTATTTCTGTATAAATGGAAACAATAGAAAGTTTACTGTAACTAGGTCAAGCGAGCCATTGTCGCATTTTCTATGGTGTTTGATGTTTGTTTTTTTGTTTAAAGAAATCAATGAACTGAGACCATCTATTTCCATCTTTAGACACAAACCATACTGGTGGATACATGTACAACGTTTCACCATGTTTCCAAGTTTTAAATACTGGAGACAAGTCGCTGAAAACTAATTTTTGAAGCTGTGAACGACAGTTAGACGAGGTTATTGACCCGCCATTGGAATTACTGGTGAAAAATTATGATATTTTTAGACTAAGATTAATGCCTCAGTGTCTGTAAGAATATTAATTTTTACTTTTTTTGTTGTTTTGAGTTTGTTTTCTTAATATCTTGGCATACTTTCAGAATATAGTTAAGATTGATTTAATAACCTCTTAAATCTTTACACTGAAATTTTACGACCAAAATGTGCGTAAGTTGAAAGGAGATAATAATAGCAAAATATTCATAAATTGTTCAATATTTTGTTTGTCGGTTCTCAATTTAGTGCCTGGTAAGCGCAGTCGGTTGTTCGTCTGAATTTAGTGATCGTGGTTCCAATGCCTGGACTTTGCTCACTCTACAAACCGAAATATCATCTAATGTCGAAATTTTTGTTTGTATATTTATCACATTTATTTACGACAAAATCTCTCGCACGACCATTTATATTCATATCGGTACAACGTTTGTAGACATACATGTAATATTTTACAGACAATATCAGACATGGAATTGATCGATTCAATGAACAAACACGATTTTAATTAGATTGAACAATAAGCTTTGAGGCAAATATGAAAAGAGATAATTGAAATGATAAGGAAATATCGAGGCATTATATTGCTGGTTTCTGGGTTGATCGATTTTTGAAATTAAAATGTTTCCATTAAAATGTTGAATCAAAGACGGCTTCATCGTTAATTGAATTGTATTATAAAACATGTTCTTATGGTTCTATACGTAGACTATGAAAATGTGTGGGCTCATTGTGCATTAACTTGCATTAGTTAAAAGATTTATCTTCGATCATTATCTTTAGATAAATTTCTTACAGCGATTCTTATAACGCTTTGGTTCTATTCCTGATAAAATGGTATGCTACCTCACGGTTCCTCAGTCGGAAGCGCTCAAGTCTACAGATCGAGGGGTCGTAGGTTCGCTTCCCGGGCGGGGCTTACATTCGGTGAGCTTGTTTATGAACTATTTTTACGGTCATCCACCCCCCTTTCACTTTTTCTTAATCACCAAGGGCAGTTTTCAGTCACAGGTGGAAGTATGCGCCTAGTAACTAATTAACAGCTAAATCCAGCGATTAAACCTTTCCAGGAACATTGTTTAGCATGACTGTCCGTCGAGATTATGATTTATACAATTTGGGACTACGGCGTTCAACCCAACCAAAAATATGGCGACGGAATGATTATCACGTTGTTCCAAAAGCTATTTTCCAGTGGTATATCCTTTATGTTTTTAATTTTAAATCTTATATAATTTAGTCCTGCTATGTTTAAATATACTAACAGAAGCCAACAAGCTGTTTTGATTGATAAAAGTACAGCGATTAGTTTCTTTGATAACTTTATAACATTGTTTTCTTGAAATTTACTCAGCATGCATTCTTATGAATATTTGATAAAACATGGCTACTTTAAATATTTCTGGTTAAATTTTCCACGCATTTTTTCACGCTTTGATATTTGAAAGTGCCCGCATGGTATTAAAATGAAATTAACGACTGGTTTTGTCAATCATCGTTTGAAACCATTTCAGTTTTGCTAATTTTGGACGAAGGTAGTTATTCGGAAAAAAAACGCATGTTTATATCGTAAGTGAAAACGTGAAAACAAAACTTTATATAATACGTCCATGTTATATAATTTGTATGAACGTTTTGGATGTTTTGGCTGTTTTCTTGTTGAATGAACGATTTGATTTGAGATCATGCTTTTGGTGGGTTGCAAGGGCCCGTACTTGTCCATGGAAATTCAACAGAAAAAAAATTCTTAGCATTTGGTAAAGATGTCGGTTTGCTGTAAAAGTTTTATTGAATTCTAGCTAGGATGGTTTCAGGAAATTTATTTTAGCCCGCTGATTTACATAACTAGCATGTAATTGAGTGTTTACCCATAGCTCGCTTGACCCACAACACATAAATTAAATTTCCTTCTTCATAACTGTAAACAATAAACTTACGAGCGAATCAGGATTTTCGCTTCTGAATGTACTAGACCGAATTGAATTCAAATTAATTTCAAATTGAAACATCGCCCAAAACTAAATCAAATCTTTCAATTTGATAATCGTAACCACTTGTGTTTATATGTTTATAATGTCGGTACTTGAAATTAATTTGTTTTTATTTATAAATCGGTGCTTAGTTTAAAGAATGCTGTCTGTTTTGCAATTGAATGATATACTGATTGTTTAAAATGCAAATATAATACAATTAAATTAGTTAATAAAATACAATTTACTCATACTTAAATACTTACTTCGAAAATAGGAGTACATTTTTTATGAGATAAATTCGATTTCTCTACCAATGTTTAGAGCTGAAAACATTTCACTTTTGTTACCTGTTAAAATATAAGGTAAACGAAGGCTTGGCTCTTGAAGTGACATTTTGAATTTTTGTTTTTTACTTTTATAATTAGTTTCTTTAAACGTAATATATTATTCGTTTAGTCGAAACATTAGTTCATTTTTCAACTTTTTCGTATTTTCGAAATAATGTTATTTCACATAAACGAAATAAGTATTCTGGGCTTTTTTTGGGGGGAGGGGTTTAGCGGAGAGCTGCTTTTAAAGGCGCCATTGTTTAATATCAAACCAAAAACCCAATCACAATTATTAGTTGGCCTGTTTAAAATATGTATGTAACCCGGGTCGATAGCGAAGTTGGTAGCGCGCCGGGATTTGGAATCTCGTGCCCGGGGGATGCGGGTTCGAATCCCATAGGATCCGGGGAGGTTATACCCTTCCATGAAAAATTGACAATAATGTTGATTTTCCTCCATTGATTAGATAATATAGAGAGGTTTCCGGCCTTGTGGAAGGGTAGGTGAGTACTGGTTATAGACAATGGTCCAGGAAAGCTAGGTTAGGTGCGCTGGACGCCGTAAAATGACCTAAATTGTGTTGACACGGCGTTAAATCCAATAAATAAACAAATATAAATAAAATATGTATGTTAAACATACTAGATGAACTGTTTTCTTTCTTGGCGTAAAATTGCAAAATAAACAACAAACATGCATACGTTTATCTATATGATGCCGATTTCTTCAAGCGTCTGGTGTTTTCATTATGTAAATTCGGCAATATTTATCCATAGGGAATCTTTATATTGTTTCTTTAGTATGAGACCGCGGACTGTGTTAGTCATTAAATGGTTAAGTTATGATAGCAATAAGGGACTTTAGTCAGTTATTTCCCCTTGTATACTCTTCAATTAGGTAGGTCTTAATAGTTGGATTACTCGGATTTTACTCTTACTTTTCAATGTCAATTTCCCAAAATTGATCTGAAATAACCTACTTTGTAAATCATTTTATTTGTTTGAATTTCAAGCTAAATATTTTTAGGGTTAAGAACTATCTAAATTTCATCACATCCGTTGATATCTTCATTAACAAGAAAGATATTAAATGAAATATTTTGTTATCCTTTCATTGGAATTCAATGATAAAATCCGAAGATTCCAACTGTAAGGACCTACTTACCAATTGGATTGCTTCAGATTTTATCGGGGAAAGATAACTGACTAAAGTCCCTAATTTAGTAGGTTGTTTATAGGTCTGCCTACATACCAGTCGTATCTTAGAGTATTGTTTCACATAAAACAAGGAAAATATTTATAAAAAAGCAACAGATCATTGCTAACTACAATTTTACCAATGTAGTAAAATGATAGCCCAGTTTACGACATAAACCACGTGGTTGGTGAAGCCATGATTGGCATTTTAGTGTTCCTTTACAACATAGCTTAATACTTGGATGTTTTCATTTCCCCTCATCTCAAGATCTGATAGAAAAGTGAAGCCTTACATTTCCTGCTATTCTTGAAAACTTGACAGAGCCTCCGACGTATAAAATCCTCTCTTATTCGTCATGATTATTTCGATATACGATCGGCTAGTTTGCGACTCTCTATAACGACAACGAGTCAGTTTATGGTATCGTTTTACGACATTGATTGATACAATAACTTCCATTGTTCAGTCAATATTCTTCTTTCCCATAATGCCTTGCAACAGTTGTCAATGTTCGTATATTACCACAACAGAAAGTAATTTACTCTTTTTATGTTTCATTAAAAAGGACAATTTTCCCTGTTGTCCGAAACTCGTTTGCGGAAATGGTAATGAATTGTGGGAAGGAATTTGTGACGTCACTGACCAGTACTTGAGTTAATGTTATCATTGTTTCATTATTTTCATGATAACTGTCGCCTGTATCACTATAACAACACTTTCTGTGTAGCAAATGAAGAACATGTACTTTCTATGATCATTGTTTCCAATCTCTGTATTTACTTTAAGTGGGACCGTTGGCAGCCATTGGTGAAAGTATGACATGGAAGCAGTAAACCAGTGGTAGGACAAGCACAACACAACACAACACAACACAACACAACACAACACAACACAACACAACACAACACAACACAACACAACACAACACAACACAACACAACACAACACAACACAACACAACACAACACAACACAACACAACACAACACAACACAACACAACACAACACAACACAACACAACACAACACAACACAACACAACACAACACAACACAACACAACACAACACAACACAACACAACACAACACAACACAACACAACACAACACAACACAACACAACACAACACAACACAACACAACACAACACAACACAACACAACACAACACAACACAACACAACACAACACAACATATTCTTTATTTGGCATCAAATATACTATTTATAGCCAATACAAAAATAATATTACAAGTAATCCAGTAGTAGGACAAGCGCTTAGGGATCGAGCCGGGTTCGAACTTTACTAGGGTCACTGCTAGTTACATTAAGCGAGAAAGTTACCTACAGTTGTTCCATTCCACCCAGGTGTAAATGAGTATTGTGAGAGATCACCTGCTTGAAGGTGATTTCAATGATCAGGATTTATCGTACAAAATTGTAAAGTCGACTGAACTTGGACGTACGAGTTTAAATGGTTCTTTCACTTATTGCATGTGTTTCAACTCATTAAATTGGTTTGCGTGTTCACAATTTATTGCCAAGTACTTGCAGTTGGGTACAATTTGGGTTCATTTCGGTAGTGAAACTTTTAAAGACATAATTCGTTGCGTTATAAACGAAACTGACACAGTGTTTCTCTCTTAACATTAATTGTAAAATAAAAATGCGAAATAATAATTCAACTCTACAATTTTAATCTAATAAACGGGTTGAAATGTTTGAACATTGTATTACACGTACCTGCTTGTCAACAAAATTGAATAACAACAGTATTAGCACTGAATTAAACTCTTAATTTGACATTCTGGTCACAACATTCTAAATTGGTTGAACGTTCTTTATTTTTAATGCAATTCAAGATTACACCATTCAGTTGCATTTTACGAAAAGGACGCTTTTTATAAAAGGGTCTTTTTCCTTTCAAATTTAGAAAATGTAACGTAAAACTGTAAAACAATCGAATGATTTTTGCAGTAACCAAGGTGGTATCTACAGCAGAACTTGTATGTATAATATCATATAATTATTTCACGTGAGTTTCCAACGTTGCAAGCTCAGCTGTATTGTTCCTTAATACCATTTTTGCTTTATCTAGCATGTTGATGACGTCATTGAGATGTTTGAAGTTTTCAATGAAATCAGTCTTAGAATGCAAAAAAGAACTATCGAGAAAAGCGTAACTAATTTGATGTTCAAGTTTTTCCCTTATATTTAATGCCACCAGAAACGTGTGCATGTATGTCTTAAATGATAATGACGTCAACGCTGATCTTAAACTTGAAATGCAAAAACGAACTCCTTAAGAAGAGCGAAAAAAAAACATAGTATTGGCATTTAAGAAGAATTACAGTGTTTTCTGATATTTCGCTTCCAATAGAATCACTCCGTCTTGAAGCTTACAAGAAATTGTGTCTAAATTTGTTACAGTTTACTCCATGACCCAAGCCTTAAGATAAATCCAGACAGAATGGTGTTCGTTGATCAATTAAAATCTAATTTAACAGATTGTCTTCCATTGTTCTGTTACTCCATTTTACTCTGGGATATTTTCTTAAATATTGGCCAATAACACAGAACCGCAAACTAACCGAAGAGCAGTGCAATAGTAGATCAACTGCAATTAAGCACATCAATTATTATGCTCCTACTTCATTTCGTTAAATTGTAAATATGAAGAAGTTTCCAGCTTTGTGGAAGGGTTGGTGAGCACTGATTATAGACAATGGTCCAGGATAGCTAGATTAGGTGCGATGGGCTCCGCAAAATAACTTACATTGTGTTGACACGGCGTCGAACTCAGTATATAAACCAACAAGGTGTCAATGAAATGTGGAAAAGTGGATCTACATCGATGTCACAGTGTTTTAGGCAAGAATTGTTATAAAAAGAACTGCGCACTAGGAATTGGCTTTTCTAAATCTCGTACGTTTTGTACGAGAGTTTTTCTCAAGTTCATATACTTATAAATACACGTACAGTGTATATTGTATTGACTAGAAAAAAATATTTGGCATGTTATGACATACTGCCAAAATGCCAGAAAGTCTTAAACAAGTGTTAAAATTGTATGAATTGCAAAGATGTTTGATATTTTTAGAGATTTTTGTTTTGATGTATGTGTGTTTGCTGGCCTTTGGTGGTCTAACATGTTTTATGTAAGCTAGTAAGTACTGCTTCTTTAGACAATGGTTAAAATGTTTCCAGATAAATTCGTGTATAAAAAATGTTTATTTCTTGCCACTTGCCTCAGTGGTTAGATTATAAATGCCATCTTCTTCTTATTACTCCATTGTTTTATTTTGCAACTGTCCATAGGTTCTTGCTGTCGTTATGTGTTTATGGCGTCCTTTTTATAACAAAAGCTACAGTCCCATAAACATAAAAATAGCCGTAAAGGCACCGTACGAGCGCCGTACGACCAAGCTCCGCAAGGACCCGTACGAACTATTGCGTACGCGTACGGACTGTTACGTTTTTACCAGGGTCCGTGAGATGAGCCCAGGATACACGTATCAGTTTCAGAGTCAGATCGTGAACAAAATCGTGGCCAAGTATGGATTAAACATGCATATCTTCCAGCTACGGCTACGTACGGGTGTATTGTTTTGTACCATGTGCGTAACGTCATCTTAATACGCAAGGCTTCTCACGGCCTACGACTGTCTGCACGTAGCAAGCCACGATTGTATGAGACTGAGGCAAAACGTTTGCAAATCTAGAAAAAAGTCTCCTGTTTTCTATTTGGCTTTTTAGTAGGTCTGTGTTCATTTACTGTTTATGTGCCTTGATTGTCTACATTTTAAGGAGGTTGAAAACATTATAAGAAACAGCAACAGATAAAACACACAACTACAACAAAGACAAAAGCGAAATGGTGAAATGTTTTAAGGGATTTTGACTTCAAACCATGCTGAAGATCTAGACTCGCTATAATTGAATGATACTCATAAAAACAAATGATTTATTT
The DNA here is from genome assembly GCA_025267735.1 of Mactra quadrangularis. NCBI lineage: Eukaryota > Metazoa > Mollusca > Bivalvia > Venerida > Mactridae > Mactra > Mactra quadrangularis. Next base: position 46,449,832 of record CM046294.1, read on the forward strand.
AAGCAATTAAGCACACTCGTGCTTTCCGTCGTCAATTGGCGGCGACAAGAATAAATTCATTCGTGAAATGACCGCCGCATATAACTCGGATTATGAAAAAAGGATAAAACCAAACGCAATATACAAACATGTATTATAATATTGCCCTCTCTCTATATTTTCAGGACATGAAATGGAGAAATGTGATTATAAAGGAGAATCAGGACGTTATTGTAAACAATGTGGAGAACTTACATTTCAACCCAATCAGAACAGATACGGAGACCAATGTAGACTTAGGTGAGAACTTTAGATATTTTTTTCATGTTATCAAATGGTGCTGGTTTCTTTGTGTGGTGATTAAAGCTGTCGGATTTCAAATCTTTTTTACCGAATGAGTCGCTAGTCGGAAACCGACCAGGCTGGTTTTACCTTCCTACAAAGCATTTGACATATATGTTAGATTTTCTTTATTATTAACACAATTTTAAAAATCTAAAACACACCCTCTTTGCTTTTTAGTTGTGTGGAAGGTCTGCGTATTTTGACTATTGCTGGTTCTGATATTTCTTCAAACTCCTTTTCCAATAATCGCACTGCATTTGAATTTACCGAATTCTCTTACTGCACTTTCCTATGTCTTCTTTAAGTACTTTAAACCTCACGTGACCATCGCTTCCGTACATTTACTGACTAAAATGTCTGCTTGAAATGTTGTCCTTACATCAATGAAGAACAATGCCCTGGTTCGACCTCGTGGAATGAAGCAAATGTCTGTAAGACGCTTCACTATAATTGATGCTCTACATTTGCTGGTGTTACGATTGCAAATGTTGTTAAGTGCATTCAGACATTTTTTTCTGATAAACTTAAAATGCCATTTGAATAGGAATTGTTGAGATTTTCTGTGATTGTGTTAGGATGCCGTAAAAAACAAGGAATATTGTTACATATTATGTGTTTATATTGCCTAAAATTATTGAAAATTGTTCTTTTCCTCGGCGGTCTGGTATGGAATCAAAACATTTGCTGAGAAAACCGAATGCCATTAGGATTTCGTATTTTCACCAATTGCTCTATCCACGGCGACAAATTGTCATTTTTCTCGTCTGAAACAGCAATAACGCTTCCCATTTTCCATACAGAAATGCACGTTTTAAGTTCATTTACGTATAAAAGAAAATCTTTAAATTTGTCTGTCGGATTTTGTACAACATTTAGTTCATTGATTTACTTGAGTTGTTTAATCTGACAGCAATGGAAATGATTTAGACTTGATGCCAGATTTACACATATATACATTTAAGTAGGAACATTCCAGTTTGAAACTGTTCCATGATATTATATATGGCTTCTTATATATTCTTATAATGCGTCTACAAAATCATACATCGGTCTATGAATGCCATATAGGGATTGACAGTTATTGTTGTAGTTGTAGTTATGAGGAGAAGGCGTTTGAAACTTCTGAAAATTATAAAAAATGTCTGATGCATCATGAAATACTGATATAGTCCGTTTTTTCTCAACTGTCAAAGCTTGAATAATTTCACGGTGACTGAATGCATTGTTTTTGTACTGGTGGTTTGATTTTTATTTAATATATCTTGACTAAAACATATCATAGTAGCTTTACTCAATCATAATACACACTTTCGGAAACTCATGGATGTATCACGACAATGAATTTGACAAAAGGAATTCACCGTTAAAATTATTGATGTTTTGACAGTTGAGAAAAAACGAACAATAACTGATTGCAATCTACAAGTTAAAGTAAATTGTTCAATTGAGGGTATTCATTCACACCAAACAAAGTCCACGTAGTTCATAGTACAAAGTCTATATTTGGCATTATAAGATGGTGGCCCCTTCTTGCAGTCGATTGTTTTATTGTCATTTGGTTATTTCAAAGCTTTTCAATGCTTTGATTTTTCAAACAATTATGATTTAATTATCATATGATATTTGAAACAACATTTGAATTGTCATGATTTTAAACATTTTTACATTGCCGTCACCCAACCTCTTCCATCATAAGAATGATTAATTGAATATAATGTGTTGGTTTTTTTGTTGCGTTGAGACATATATATGAAATATGCATATCATTTAAATGTTTATTGTATCGTAATTGGTAATTCAAGAAGACTCGATCACTCTTTGTTTTATTTGACGTCAGATATTTAAAATGTTGACTTCTTTTAATGTTGTCTCCAAAAGAAACTACGGTCTAACAATTAGGGACTTTAGTCAGTTATCTTCCCCTGATAAAATCTGAAGAAATCCAATTCGTAAGTAGGTCCTTACAGTTGGAATCCTCTGATTTTATCATTGAATTCCTATGTAAGGGTAACAAAATATTTCATCTTATATCTTTCTTGTTAATGAAGATATTAACAGAAGTGATGGAATTTAGATAGTTCTTTAACTTAAAAATAATTAGCTTGAATTTCAAACAAATTAAATGATATACAAAAAGTTATTTAAAATTAAATTTGGCAAATTAACATTGAAAAGTAAGGGTAAAATCCGAGTTATCCAACTAATTAGACCTACCTATTTTGAAGAGTATACAAGGGGAAATAACTGACTAAACTCCCTAATTAGGGTATAACCTCTCCGGGTGGGATTCGAACCCGCCATCCTTTGGGACACAGGATACCCTTTTAAGAAAATTTGACAATTATATCAATTTTCCTCCATTGATAAGATATATGGAGAAGTGTCCGGCCATGTGGAAGGGTAGGTGAGTACTGGTTATATACAAGGGTCCAGTTAAACCCAGTAAAAAAAATAAAAAAAAATAAATGGAATAGCCAGCTTCGATTTGGTTCAAATCAAATCTAAAAGTCAAAACCTATTTCCTTTTTTTCTTAGACAAAATTTTATCCCACTCAGTACTTGGGGACCAGGCCCCAGTTTCACGAAAAAACTCAAGTTTGTACTCAAACTCAATCTTATGTTTTGATCATTAATTTCACTCATATAATTAATCTTACAACAAATGTAGTATCATTAGAAACCCCAATAGTGATTCAAAAGCCGTATGATATAAAATTAAACTGACTAGATCTATCATGTTTGGATAAGGTTTGATTAAATGTTATTGAATTGAGTCTGATAATGAACTGCTGAGTTTAGTCTCAAGTGAAAACTGAGTTTGTGGCTTTAAGTTTATAATAAAATCCATGATGTTTTATGTTGAAACATTTTAAATATTTTTATTATTTTCATCTTCTAATAACAACCATTTTAACAACATTTACATGCTATTTAGAGGCCAAAAACACTTGAGTCTGTTATTGAGTTCGTACTTAAGTTTGTTTGTGAAACTGGGGCCAGGAAGAAAATATGAGATTTTGTTTCACTATCGAGCTAATATATATTATCATAAATAGCATTAATAAACGGGTAATTTCTTTTAGTTATCCACGAGCAACTAAATTAGAGACAAATAAATTTCATTGTTCAGTACATTGACACGAAACTAAATACACGAAAAGATGCAATTATTAGTTCAACTCTTTCTGTTTGTGTTTTTCGGAAGTCTCGAAGTATCAAATTGAATTTTCAAAACAATTCATTGTTTGGTTTGTAACAAGACGATGTTTTGTTTGTTCTCTGTTTGTCCCAGTGGACAGATAAAAGTGTCGTACTAGATGTAAATGCTCTTGATTTCTTGAGACTGTTGTTTTGTTGGCTTTTTACACCACGGAAATAATTTCGTCTATTCTTTTTCGCCTTTGGAGAATTTTCAAGGAGAAATATATCGCTGTTTGGTTCCCTTGTCATTTTAATGAAACCAACAAAGTAGACCATATGTCTATGTACAGACACCTTTAAGATGTAACTCGATCCATTACGGTGATCATTTGCAATTTGTGTGTGCATTAACATAATCAGAACAATTTGGGTTGTCACTGGTTTTATTCTTCAATTTTTTTTTCACAAGGCATATGAAATCATCAAAATGTCTAGTTTTCAGTCTTAGTTCTTTTCTCGGTCAGTGCATTCATCCATACTTTCTGAAATATAAAAAGACGTAAACCATAGTTGGACATTAAACCCATGAACTACTATGAATGAATGGTTGCAGTGATTAAAAAAGGGAAGCCACAAATGTTTAATGAAAACCAGAACCTAAGTGGTTTCGCCTTTGAACGGACAAAAGCAATCACTATTATAGTAAACTCATGGACGCACGACTATTACGATTTTATTTTGTCTGACACTTAAAAGATTTCATAATTTGTAAACTACGGTATACTTAAAACAGTGATAAATTAATTATAGCCAATGAACGTTTCATACAACATTGGCAAGTGTCAAGATGAAATTTTAATGTGAAATTTGTGTATTTCATGATACAACCACTTCAAATATTGTCTGCACACAGTCTAAGGAGGTGATAAATATACAAACTGGGCATATTTATTATAATTTCAAGTAGGTGAAGATGAAACACTGTTTTTAAGACACAAACCACATTTTTAGCCAAGTACGATGAGAAACATTTTATTGAAGATGGTTTTAATTAGTCTGTATTGGCCACAATCTGATTAAAACCCGATCTAAAATGTTCCGCTCGCATACTCGCTATATTAGATCTAGCCTTTTTCAAACGAGGGTCACGTTTAGGTGACCTTTTCTCATCATAATATTAATGACGAAATTGTTATGATACGTAACTTGTTTACATCGTCTACTTCACGCAATTTTAAATGAGCCGTCCAATCGCAGACTGTTAATAATACCGCTTTTTAATAAGCTTGCAAACCTTGGTCTAAAAATAGAAATTGCGAAATCAAAATGTTATTTATAGTGTTTTTGTCTAGATGAAAGCTACGCATTGATTGTTCGACACAAAGTTCATCTCGACGTGACCTTTCACGGAGATAGTAGAGATCCTGTACGACAACGCTCTACAGGATATCTGTTTACGGAGATTGTATTGGTCATAGCTGAGAACTAATAAGCACATGCTTACCATTTCAAATACCATTGGTCTCCATTTGTAGCCTATTTATTTGAAAGTCAAGCGCGCTGTCCTTGGACTGCTCTTAGTATTTGAATAACAATTAATTTGCCAACAAATTCAGTATCTTATTTTGTTATGATGCCCGATGTCCAAATAATAATCAAAAATGATTTTATCTTGATTCATGATAAATTATAGAGAAAGCACGTTTGGTGCTGGTTCCTTGTCGTTAGTAATGCTCAAATAATAAAATTTTCTATTGGTTCCCATTTGACAATAATATCATAGAGCAGGTTATTTGTTCTTGGTTCCCATTTGACAATAATATCATAGAGCAGGTTATTTGTTCCTGGTTCCCATTTGACAATAATATCATAGAGCATGTTATTTGTTCCTGGTTCCCATTTGACAATAATATCATAGAGCAGGTTATTTGTTCCTGGTTCCCATTTGACAATAATATCATAGAGTGTGTTATTTGTTCCTGGTTCCCATTTGACAATAATATCATAGAGCAGGTTATTTGTTCCTGGTTCCCATTTGACAATAATATCATAGAGCAGGTTATTTGTTCCTGGTTCCCATTTGACAATAATATCATAGAGCAGGTTATTTGTTCCTGGTTCCCGGTTGTCAATACTCAAAGCTTCTCGTCCGCAAACTGAAAACAAAAAAATCAATGTACGTATCATTATCCCTTACAAGAATTATCAAGAAATGATTCCATCTAAGTATAATCCGTGGAGTAGAGAAATTAATTGTAGAAAATACACTTAATTAAGTTATTTGATCATCATGGAAACCTGGTAGATTGTTCTAGAAAGGAAGAATTTCTTGACAATGTCAATCTATCTTCTTGATTGAATTTAGGCTCCTGTGAAAATGTTGTTTGCTTAGTTTTGTTGTTTTTTGTTTGTTATTTTGTCTTGTTTTATGTTGTTCTAGTTATTTGGTGACCTTATAATTATACGATTATACGATTGTAGATCTTCTTTCTTGGTTTATATCAACTCAAATTTGACAAACCTAGGTACCTATTCACAAAAACACACTAACCGAAAACGAAAGCACAAATATTTTTTACGACAAAAAACAATGCATTATATATATATTTTTTCAATGGAATAACATCCTCATAATATGAAACAATGGTCTTTATTTGATATGCTAGTGTTGTTTTCAAATGTTTCTAATTCTATTGTTGGTGCGTCGTTGTTGTTGAAGTAGCAATTTATTTAATTGACAACAGTTGCCGTAGATGTAACGCCTGTGTGTTATTTTTCAACAGTTAATGTAAAAAATGCGAAGTCCATTATATATGTAATGTTAAGAAAAGGTCAATCATTTGTTAGTTTATGAATCATTTGTTAGTTTATGAAAGATGGCCTCCGCAATTTGTTCATTTACTGTTCATATTTTATAACTTGATTAATTTCGGAGATAAGATCTGTTTTCCATAAGTCATAAACTTTATGTTTAATTAAAAACTTTCTATATTCAAGTTTAAAAAGTCACTATAAAAACAGCCTATCCATTAACAAACTTAAAAAGAACCAAACATACAGTTTTGCTTAACGCGTCACCATTAAGGCGGTCACATAAAAATGATTGAATGAACGGGTCATCGGTGTTTTTCCCTTTCTAAGCCATCAATATGGATAGCTCATAAAAGAATGAAAATTTAATGGACGGACCCTCAGTTGTTAAAATAGTCATTGTTGATGAATCACGCTCAGGTTGTTCAGCGATGTCGTCGAGCGACACGAGATGTCTCCTATCTTGTTAAAACTTGATGTTTCTTCATTAGTGTCGTTTGTTGTTTTTGTTGTTGCCGTTCTAGATGATGATTTGTTTTAAATACAATGATACCATACTGGTTTAAACAGGGGCAGACCCAAAAATTTTTCCAAGCGAGGATTCTAAGTTTGTCTTTGTGAAACATTCAAACAGATTGTCCAGCTTCAATTATGGACGTCTATGTTAAAATATTTAGTCGAATTAAAATGCATTTAGAAAATTTTACTTACCTTCGAAGGGTTTAGGGGTCAATAGTTTTAATCAAAATACAAGAAGACACACGAAAACATTCGAAATCCGAGCGATTGAGCGTCAGGATAACTGAGTGTTCATGAACATGAATGTATGAAAGCATTTTGTTACGATTAAAACATTATGCGAAATATAAGATCTTGCGATAGAAAAAGTTCGTAAGACCGGTTATAATACAGAATCTACACCTCCCTGGCCATTTGATTGATACACTTTTGGTAACTATTGTTTTATTTTATGTATGATGTTAACACTCAGACGGGTAAATGAACTATTACGCTGCAAGGTATCAATCTAAAATGGTCTAATGTAACGATGATCAGATGTAATGATTATTCAATTAGTTAAACAATTTGTAAACTGTATGTAAGGCATTGCATGGTTTATTTTGTTTATATTTTGTACCCTGATGAAAAGTGAATGAACTTTGTACATGAACTTTACCGTAGTTCATTTTTTATAAGACTTAAGTAAATAACAACTGAGCAAAAATATGAGCTTCAATTATAACACTGAGGGCGTAAGGTCGGGAGGCCTTTCATAAAGTCGTGGACATTTTAAAGCCACAGAGCATTGTTATTGGTAGCAATGAAGAAGTAATAAAATTATGCACCATGAGAGGGCCAGAATTTTTAAATGACTCAAATGGTATTCATGAACATAAAATAGACAACGTGAATGAAATAGTCTTCTTGAGTTTGCTCCCAAGCGATTGTTTAGTACCGCCATCTTTCATTTCTATGGAACATACATGTATTTCCTAATATAACAAAAACATATCTCAAGAAGTCGCAAGTTTGAAAACTAATGATGTAGACTTCATATATAGATATTTTCTATGGTATCAACGTCTCAAGTATCAGATTAGTATCATCCCAAACTATACTATTATGTTCTAACATTACACGATCTAGACTTTGTTCAGAGAGATCCGTGTCTACTACTTGTCTTTTCATTTTTCTTCAGGGCGAAATGAGAAAATTTCATTGTACAAAATTAACGTTTTCTTCCGACTTTCTTACAAATGAATCTTCGTCCATGAAGATCGAATTTCTCGATGTAAGATTTTTCGATGCAATTTAAGACCAAAAAAAGATATAAAATGTGTTTCATTAGACATTCTAGCGTAAAACTGACAATTAGTTATGTTAACATTGAGAAATTTAGTGTTAAGAATTAATGATATTTCCTGCGGATGATTTTTTGTACCCTAGGGCTTGGCATTTTTACTAATTAAGACTAATTGGTAAAAAAGGGTAGATGACCTCAGTGCAAATATAATGTTTTATATGATGTGTTACAACTTGAACTTAAAAGTGTTGAAACTGGTCTCCTCATTTGACTAAAATGAAGTACATGTATAAGAAAAACTATCACCATTGTCCATTTTCGTACCCCGAGGTTATCAAGATTCTCGATCTAGTATCTAGAATCCTACTAGACTCTGGGTTCAAGAATGCCATTGTCTGACTGACTTTCACTTTTGATGTATGTTCGGTCAGATTAGCTGGCTGCATCAGGATGCAAATCCAAACTTATTTGGTGCCATTCCGGGACATGACTCTCATACCTTTTGTAGATGACTGGTTGAATTGTATCATTACAGATCAATTATTTATCTCTTTAATGACCAATCAATACAGTGATAGTATCCTTTCTACCTCAAAATATATATTTGAGGCTTTTAAATTACGAGAAAGGACTCTAGAAACTTTATGATTAAGATTAATTCTGTGTATTATTATGATAATTATACATAAATATTTAACTTATATACTTGGGATACTACTGTATCTTTTGCTATTGTATTATATTTTCATGTTGTAATTATTATGTCACTATATTATGTAAAACATTTTGTGTGTGTATTATGGGCTGGAGGCCTCCTATTACAAAATAAATTCATTGTCTTTGTAAAGTTTGTAAACGAAATATTTTCCACAATAAGTCACCATCAAACGTCTGTATCACAAAGGTAGATGACATCCACCTGCATTGTGCAGTTACAAAAAGATAAAGCCCAGATAGTTTTGCTTTCCAGGGACAGAATTCTTCACTGACATTATAAACATAAATGAATATTTGTTAAAAGAGAGCAACATTGGCGTCATGAAAACATACACCTCAATTTTAAAATTGATACATATGTCAACAAAATACCTATTAAAGTAAAGAATTGTTCAATTTTATTCAACATTCAGTGGGTTAAACATTCACCCGGGTTGTTTTAATACTCAGTACAGTTATTCTGAACCCACCATCGAGTAAAATATATATTTCTATACATGTGCATGGATTTCGAACAAGTATAGAATATTTAAATCAGCGAGGTTAGTGTATGCGTCACTGACAGTTGAATAAAGTTTAGCGGGTTTTTTTTAATTGTTTTTTAATTAGATTTAATGCCATGTCAACACAATTTAGGTCATTTTACGCCGTCCAGCGCACCTAACCTAGCTTTCCTGGACCCTTGTCTATAACCAGTACTCACCTACCCTTCCACAAGGCCGGAAACTTCTCCATATTATCTAATCAATGGAGGAAAATCGACATTATTGTCAAATTTTCATAGAAGGGTATAACCTCCTCGGGTGGGATTCGAACCCGCACCCCCCTTGGGCACGAGATTCCAAATCCCGGCGCGCTACCAGCTTGCGCTATCGACCCGGGTTTAGCGTTTAGCAATAAACTAAAGAACTATAGAATCCCATGTTTTATATACTAGTTTCTGTTTTCCAACATATACAGTATCCACCAAAAGTTTGGAGACATTTTCACTTTGTAGGCCAACTGAATAGCTTTTTAATTTAAAATTTGATAACTGTTTATTTTTGAAATGCTTTTAAGTTTTGCTTCATTTTTTGTTGGTTATCATTATAATTATAACTGAGACTTCAAATATAGCATAAAAGCATTGTTATGGAAAATAATTACAATAAACATGGTTTTGAAGGCTTTAGGATACGGATGCTGAATCTTATAAAATGTGTTGCATTCATGCAATTTGTTTTCATTTTACCAAAAAATACTTAAATATATTAAAAAATGCTGATTCTACAAAAATAATCATCAAAATACAAGAATTGTAGTAAATTTCTATTGTCTCCAAACTTTTGGTGGGTACTGTATGTAGTGTAATCATAATAATGGATCCTACCAGTCCGTCTATATTTGATGGATCATATTTAACTATTATAGTTTGACTGATCGTTTATGCATATTAGGGAAAATAATATCCGAGATATTGTTATGTTGTGTTCAGAGAGACCGGAGGCATGTTTTTTATATGTATTGAATAACTATCATATCTTTTCTAGTCGCCGTTTGTCAGAATGGCGAAGTAATTTCCTCTTATAGCGTTTTTATGTTTTCCTTTCTTATTCTTAGCTTGTTATGGAAATTCATATTTTAAAAGATGGCGGATAGAGAATGGGGGATTAGTGTTTTTTGTTGTAATATATTGAAAAGAAATATTTGATAAATGAATGATTGAGGATGATAAAGGAGATCATGGTGTTGTTTTTTGTCTTCAATACAAGTTGTGGTGGTGTTAATTCTGATGAAGAAAATGTTGTTATAAACGCAATTGTTAGTTAATCATAGAATACCCATTAGTCCTGACTTAACTGATGCTGTTAGCTAAGCCGACTGGCGTCAGCTGATTTCGGTTCATGTGCCGCAATATAGAAGAAATACTGATCTTGACCTGCTCGATGCCTTGGGAGCTCTGTCAGAAGTTAAATTATATAGTTATTAATCTGACTGGCACTAACAAAAATCAGCCATATTGATAACATATACATGTATACGCAACATACATTCAACTTTCATATAATAAATTACTATGGGTAATTGGGGTAAATAGTCTCACTGCCTTGTGTGAGCTAGGGATAGTTTAAGGCTAAGGGAAACAACCCCAACAGAAAATTCGGAGTGGAGCCCCGTAGACGGTCACTTGACAAACCCTGTCAAGCTTCCGGCAACTCTTGCATCCTGATTCATCTCCAGTCGTCTTGATCATGACTTGCCACTGGACTCAGATGTCTAAGGACGAGAGAGTGTGGATGATGCTGCGCAAGTTCACCCACTATAAACTAAGTCACGTGCAAGTCATGGCTTCATCATAAATTACTATTTCTAACATATTGTACAAATAATTTGATGGCATTTTAAGCTGTAAATGCTGCAAAATATGGTAAATAGTTTGTTTTGAGCAAGACTATGTTGTCCATATCAGTAAAAAATCATCTATATAGAATACTAATAATAATAATGAAAATGATAATTAAGACTTTATTTATATAGGCAACACAGTTAGGCAAAGCCCAATCTTCCCTGTGAGCCTTTTAACAAAAATATTTATGTGGTCTATATAAAAATATTATTCCTAAATTTGATATAATATATGTCGATATTTTGTACATTTCAGACGTACATGCAGTAAATATAAAATGAAATATAAGGTGTATGGTGATAAAACAAGAGATGCTGAGTGTGAATGTGAACTAGGATATCACTTCGAGAATGAGGACCAACGTGCTTGTGTACCAAACAAGATCTGCGAGAAAGGATATGGACAAGGCGCCTTTGGTATGTATTCATTCACTGCCTTGATAGTGTAATCAGCAACTCGTCCTTTGTTTAAAATAAGTTAACCTTATGTTTTGTTTTTATTTTTGTTGACACGTTTGTTTTGTTGCTAACTTTGCTATTTTCCCAGTAAATTCCAACATTTTTTATACAAAATAAATGTTAATGTTTTTTTTCATTCACATAGTATAAATATCCAACTTTGCAATTTGTCTTAGATTAATTTTATGTTTTTTTGTATTCACAGTGCATGAAATGACAATTTTAATTTCAAGTTTTGGTTAGAAAAAATCACAATTTTAAGTTTTATAAGTTTAGCATGATTTTGTTTCAAGTTCTGTTCAGTTCTGTTTTGTTTTGTTCAATAGGCTTAAACCCCTTTATTTTGTTGTAATAATAATTAAGCATTTGTGACCATAGTTAAAGTAGTCTTGTTATTTTAAAATGCGCTAGGATAGATAACTCATGTAGAACTTATCTGTGATAACGTAGTTTAAGTCTGCACTGTTTACCTCCCTTGTTTTTTAAAATTGTATTTCCAGAGGATGGGAGTTTAACCGGTAAGTTTATAGTGTGTGCCCTCAGACTAAGAACTATGCAACACACCTTACCTTAACGCTAGTGAGATTTTGGAAAGGTGTTAAACTTTCTGTACAAACCCTCTTTAATGTCAACTTTATTTACAGTGTCAGTCTGTCCAGTGGTTTTAAACTATTTTTGAAAAGCATGGAAGAGTTTTTGCTTTTAGTAGAACATCCAGTTTCTTATTTATTTTAAGATATTTCGATGTTTCGTGTAGCGTAATTATAATTGTTAAATTTTTAATATTCTTAAATATTAGTTAATTATTTTATTTATCATTTTTGATATTTTTGTGATTCTTCTTTTAGAAAATTTAAATAGATTATATATTAATTAGCATTTATATTCATAAAAAGTTTAGTTTGCTTTTATAGAAAAAAATATGCGCATGATTAAGTTTATCATTTTAATTCATAAGTTTTATGTTCGCAAAAGTTTTCCTTTCCTTTTGTTCAAGTATGTCTTTGATTTCCGTACTTATAGTAGTTCGCCGGGTACCCTTGGTGTGTAGTACATAATTATCATTCCTAAACACTTCATTATTTGATTCTTGGTTTAATTTTAATCACCTGGATTTAATTATGTTGTTAGAAATTTATGTACTGTCAAAACAATATATCTTTTCTACAAGACTTCAGTATAAAACACAATATTAGTCATGTTTCTTTATATGCTAGAGATATTTTGATATCTTTTAATGTATGGTCAAATTATCCATGCATAAATAAGAGATAATGTTTGTAAATGCAATGCAATGACATGCCCTGCAGAAGTATTTTTTGTTTTATGTTTTTAGAAAGACTAAGATGATGTTTGTGTTTGCAATGCAATGACAAATCCAGCATTAGTTTTATTTTGGTCTATGTTTAGAGATAGACCATTTTAAGTGCAAACTATAATTTATAAAAAAAATTGAATGCATTATTATAAAACTTCATTTAAGCTATGAATTTCGTTAGAGAAATTTAAAACATTTGTATTTATTTTTACTATGAAGTTTGTTTTGGCTTGACATTTTTTCTGATAATATATATATTAGAATCCAGATTATGGAATTAAAACTAGAATCACATTATAGAGTGTTTTCATTCCTACCCAGTTGATTAGAACAAGTTTATACATATATTACCTATTTTATTAGTTATTTTGACTTGTATATTGACTTTTGAATTCAAATGACTTTCACTTGACCCGACCCTTGTGAGACACACACTTTAACATGATTTATTTCAACGTTTAGTTTTGTTTTATTCTGAAGGTTTTCTTCTTTAAATTCGTTTTAATCTAGATTGACTATTTATTCATCAATACGTTTTCTACTTTCACTTTTAGTGGTATTTCTAAGAACTGTTGTCGAATTGGTTGCTAAATTAAAGTCAAGTGTTTCAATGGCTAATTGCCAGGCAAATTACTTTTTTAACAAAATCTATTTTGGGTTTTGGGGGATGGTAAAATCTAAAATGATTGAATCAAATTAATTCTGTTTTGATCGTCTCTGTAAGGGTTTAGTTTGTTTTGGTTTTACGGCGCACCAATACAGTAATGTCATATCGCAAGGCTTTTAAGAACTGTGGGGAAGAGGGGACTGGACACTCCTGCTGAGTTTTTGTCATTTGTTATTACAGCATAAAAGTTTGGCAATTAAGAACACGTTAATATCAAATACAGAAATTAAATAAATAAGTAGTGGTTAATAGCTAAGCTTCCTATGTGCAACCAATTTGACAACATACTTATAATAATCATTCAATAAAATGTATCAATAGTTCAATAACATATGTCATAATTAAAACATTCATTAAGATATCACTAACACATCATTGTATAACATATTTAATTAATTACATCATTCAACCAAGAGAAAACATTGTTAACGTCTTATATAGCTTCAGTATAAACATCTGGTCTTACATCGTCTTCAAACTTTAGTATCTTTATACTCTTAAACTGTTTTATAAACTACACTTTCTATGAATATCCACTAGTGTACTTCGTTAACAGCTCATTCGATTGTGGATTTAGGGATCGTGAGTGCCACTCACCGGCTCCTTAAGTTTTGATAGGTTACCATTTACATCATTGCAATGGATTTTTGAACACACTCGATTAGAAATGTATTTGATAGTGAAAAATGACATGGGTTTATTATTAGACAAAGTTTTGTATATTCTTACAATTAGTGATCTACTTGGTTCTTGAAAATATTTGAGAACAGTGATTATGACATCTGACAGCAGTGATAGGATTGCAATCGATATAAGTGTTAAGAAATTGGTGAGAAAATTATTTAAACCCCTAAGCATTGACCTATGTTAGCGTTAGTTTATCATTATAAGATTGGGGAATATAATGGTAAAATCTTAACAATTCTGTGTTGGTGCGCCGTAAAACCCAAACAAACAAAACTTAACAAGTCTCTTGAAGGTAATAGGTAACACAAATAAGTTACGATATATCAAAAGTGATAATTTCAGATACTGCATTGCCCTGACAGCCGAAACTTGATTGCATTCGAAATTCGTCTTAACATTGGGAAAATGATTTCAACCCCAAATCAACATGATTATGCGTTGTAAACTGAAATCTGGCATAACCTTTGTCAAGTGTTAGCACAATGACACCGGCCTTAGGATAACGATACTGATAATGATTCTAAGCTTATTGGCCTTAGTTGTCATCTGTAAATGTTTTGAAGTGATTGACCAGTATTTTGTATTTCACATTTGTCCTTTCTGCTGTTATTTAAAGTTTTTTATGAGTTTACATATTTTTTTGTGATGTAGTATGGTATCTTCCTATGCACATTGATTGCATTTTAGTTTTTGGTTGTAATACTGATTTATTATTTTAGCATTTCCAAATTACTATCATTTAAATTAAGCATGCGGTACAATGGTAATCTGTATGATTTATTAATGGTGATAGAATATAATTGATATGAAACAATTAATAATCATATAAAAGATAAATAGTTTTAAAATGGTCTATGTGGACCTCATGTGGACATAATTACTAGCGTAAAATGATTGGTTTTCAATACTTTTGTAATTTTTGATTTCTGTCTTTAATATGAATACAATATTAACGTCATCGAAAACTTTTGTTAAGATTTTTTTATATTGCTTAGAAAAATAAATGTTTCTTTCTGCTATGGCCTGCATAGCATATTCTCTGAAATAACACAAGTGTATGTCCCGGAACGTTCTCATGCGTGCGTTACCTCGGCTTTTAATTATTTCATTTGATTAATAGGTTTATGGCATGACAAATGGAAATGGAAATGAAATCAATTGTATTATTATATTGAAGGTTAAGACCATCATTCACTGACATTGTGGGCTTAGCGCTAAACAGTTTTAACTCAATTTAAAATAAGAGTGAATTACGACTGTTTAGCGCTAAGCCAACGATATATAGTCATGCAAAATAAATTGCAATATCCAATTGTGTAAACCTTACGTGTAAGGCTTTATGACCTGCAATTAGTTTTAGTAAAGGACTCATTAATGGAATGAAGTATGATTGACTCCCTTTCAATTATTTATGCATGGCATGAATAGAGTGTTTGTTTACCTTAGCTACTGGTACATGTATCACCGTGATGTATTTTGTACCAATTTTGTGGAGTTTGTCAAAAGTTACGTTCAAATTTACTTTGTAAAACTATATGTCTATAAAATAGAGTCAAGTATTTGATAAAATAAATAGAAGAAACGTTTCTAATAGAAACCTCTTTCGACGTATATTATATATTTTTGATGTCAGATATGTAGTTAGCTATAAAATTAAGAACTGTTTAAGGTATGACACTGCTTTGTCTCTTGTGACATCATCAAATTTGTATCCTGTCTGGAATAACAGTGTATAAATGTTTGTAAAAAGTTTATATACATGTAGTTTAAACACATAGAGTCTTTCAAAACTAAGAATATTGACTTGTAAGTGTGCTGTTAAACGTCTTTAAAATGGCTATCGATGGAAGATGGATATCAAATGTGATCTCACTGATTGATTTGCTTTTTCTGGTGACATTATTCATTTGCTGATATGATACAGTATTATGAATAATGCAGTGTAACTTGATCAATAACCCGGGTCGATAGCGCAATTGGTAGCGCGCCGGGATTCGGAATCTCGTGTCACGAGGGGGGTACGGGTTCGAATCTTACCCGGGGAGGTTATACCCTTCCATGAAAATTAGACAATAATGTCAATTTTCCTCCATTGATTAGATAATATGGAGAAGTTTCCGGCCTTGTGGAAGGGTAGGTGAGTACTGGTTATAGACAAAGGTCCAGGAAAGCTAGGTTAGGTGCGCTGCACGCCGTAAAATTACCTAAAATGTGTTGATACGGCGTTAACTCCAATAAATAAATAAAAAATAAATAAACTTGATCAATAAGCTGTCTAAATATTGTTTACCATGTATATGTATTTTAATAGGACTTTTATTTAAAATTGTGAAAGTAATGTTTTTTAATGAAGGAAACTGAACAATATGTTTGCATATACGAGGGGTGATTGGGAAGTTCAAGGAATTTATTTATTAATGCTACACAGGATAATATGGGAAAGAACAAAATACACCATTCTGTACGTTTACCCAAGACTGATAAAAAGCCTAAATATTTTCTTGATACATTGGAAAATAAAGTTTTCTTGAAACATTTTACAACACTAGTATAGCGTACTTGAAGCACGCCGACGTCAACATTGGGTTACTTAAACGTCAAAGTCAAGTTTCCTATTTACTTTCTGCACATAATCACCACCTATTTCTATACACTTTCTATGGCAATGTACCCACTGATTAAATGAAACCTTGAATCGCCCCTCGTACATGTGTATGCACAAAATTTTCATTTGTTATTCAACAGTAATTCAAACGGTGCTTGCCCCTGTAAGGTATGCGCCACTGAAAATTTAATAATAATAATAATATTAAATAATAATAATAATAAAATTTAACAATAAATACGAATCCTAAACCATTCCATACTATAAACAGTTGACACTTTACTTTCTTTATGTATATTGATATTCTCCTTGATATTGTGGCTGATTTACGCCATGTCGTCTTTTCGTTTCTTCGCCGCGAAGAAACGAAAACACGACAAAAAAAATACAAAAATACGAAAGATAAAATGTATCGTGTTTTCGCCTTACAGTTATCGTATCTTCGACACATTTTATCTGTCGTATTGTTGTATTTATTTTGTCGTATGTTCGTGTTTTCGTGGCGAAGAAACGAAGAAACGAAAAGACGAATATACGACAAACTATGGATTTGTCGTGTCTTCGTGTTTTCGTTTTTTTTTTCGTTTCTTCGCGGCGAAGAAAAGAAAATACGACATGGCATAAATCAGCCACCATAACTTGTACATTTGTATATTAACAGTCGATCATTCACTGTTGTTTACTATATATGATATATTAAATATTGCTCATGTATATTTACATTGTCTTTTTGTTCCAGGTATTTGTGAGAAATGTGTTGACAAAAACATGTGGTCAGATACACAAGATACGTTTTCTAGATGTAAACCGCTTACAAAGTGAGTATAGCTTTTTCTTATTAATGTCATATTCAAGATTCTCGCTAGTATCACAAATCTTGACAATCTGATTAAAACCCTATCTAAAATTTTCCGCTCGCCTACTCGCTAATTTAGATCTGGCCTTTTTCAAACGAAGGTCACGTTCAGGTGACCTTTTCTCATCATGATATTCATGATGAAATTGTTATGATACGTAACTTTTTTACTTCGTCTACGTCACGCAATTTGAAATGAGCCGCCCAATCGCAGACTGTGAATAATACCGCTGTTAAATTAGCATGCAAACCTTGGTCTAAAAATAGAAATTATGAAATCAAAATGTGATTAATAGTGTTTTCGTCTAGATGAAAGCTACGTATTGATTGGTCGACACAAAGTTCATCTCGAAGTGAGCCTCCATTGAGAAAGTAGAGATCCTGTACAACAACGCTCTACAGGATCTCTGTTTACAGAGATTGGAATCTTGATAGCCTCTGAAAAAGAGAATGGCGAACCTCTAACTCATCTGTGACATTATTGTCAAACTTTCATGAAACGATAAGACTTTCCACAGCCAGGAAGCGAACTTTTTAAAGATGATGTTTATATAATCAAAAGATTGGCTAATATTTTAGTGTAAAAATTAGTTTTCAAACATATCAGCTACAATACTAATTAAAACACAGACTTTTCTCTCATCCAAAAAAGCGAAGAGGAAGATGTTTCTGGATTTAGAAAATTGGTGGCATGTTCAGATTCGTGTCTATAAACTGTTATTTACCATTATCATCATTTTTGCAGCTGTGAAAAACAAGGACGATGTACAATAGTTGAAAGTAATGGAACATATGATAATAAATGCGGACCTGGTGGCCAGGGTAAGATGTTTTATTTGTTAGGGGGCGGGGGTAGGGCGCTTTGGAGATGTCCAAGTCTTTATAGTCTAGCTGTAGTTCCTTTCTCATTCATTTGATTGTTTTTTTAAAAACTTTTGGAAACTCATAAAAACTCAAAATAATTGCCCGTCTTATAAAGCGTTCCATGGACATTTGAATCAGTTTTCATTGCGCAGTTGGTAGCATGCCGGGATTTGGAATCTCGTGCCCGAGGGGGTGCGGGTTCGAATCCCATCCGGGGAGGTTATACCCTTCCATGAAAATTTGACAATAATGTCGATTTTCCTCCATTGATAAGATAATATGGAGAAGTTTCCGGCCTTGTTGAAAGGTAGGTGTGTACTGGTTATAGACAAAGAAAACTAGGTTAGGTGCGCTGGACGCCGTAAAATAACCTAAATTGTGTTGACACGGCGTTAAATCCAAAAAAAATGAATCAGTTTTCATCTAGATATCTGACTTTTTGTTACAGCGTATTCAATACTCATAGCATATTTTGTCACTTATATATAAAAATCTAGGTTCTCTTTTTGGTAAAGGAATGCGATTCTGAAAACAATGACAATAATACAATGTTCAATCACCAGATAAAGGAATGAAAACTTTTAAGATGGTTCAAAATTATATTTCCCCAAGAAATTAGAAGAACCCTCAAGCTTATGGTGACTTTATTGTACCAAATCTTGATATTTTTACATTTTATAAGTCACACTTCTACCTACAGTCACAATAAAGTTTACTGTCTTCAAATTTATTTTACTATTCTATACAAATCCCTCGCACATCCTCTAGTCATTTCCTTTCCTTTGTTTTATTATTTTGTGCCCCCATGAAGTTTTGAAATAACTTTATTGAAAAGTCATATATCCTACTGCAAGACTTTATTGTACTGCTTAATTGCTTTCACTGAAATGAAGGTCTTATGTGATGCACTAGAAAATCGAGTTCATGGCCGATGTGGAAAATTAATAAATTAAAGGTTGCAGACAGAATTTTGAAAGTACTTGCCTGAACTTACAAAACATGTCATAATACGAAGAAATTTTATTGGTTAATTGAATTAGATTTTTGAATGCAGAGACGAATAACAAAGTTGACGAAGGACAAACTTATAAAGTTATCAAAACAATATAATACCAAAAATAGTAACATTGTAATACAACTCAGGGCATTCAAGTTCTTTTTAGGGATTTTATTTGGTTTGCTGTGGCCAGCTAACCTTACAGAGCTCTCCGGAATCTCTGTTTATAACTAGTACTTACTTATTCTAAGGACTCAGCAAGGAGTATAGATATTATATTGATTATAATTGTTATAACTAAAAAGTTTGCGAATTTAGGAGACGAGTTGTCGGCTTGACTTGATAGTTGTGATTTTTATCAAAATGTTTCTTTACTACAAAAAGTTTTTTTTTCTTCATGTAATTTTTCATTTATTGAGTTCAGGGTGGTTCGACTGACTGATTAATTGTTATTGTTAAACATTATTTTATAAGGAACATTTTTATATAGAATTTGCTTTATGCAGATATCACTAGACTCATTATTTGTATCCAGATACGTATCTATCAACTTTATAAATCTTACATTTGTATGTTTAACATATAAATCTCAACGAGAAATGAGATATGGTAATACATGTATATATATCTTTGTGTCATATAAATTCTATGTCTGTGATAAATATAGCTTGTCTGGAGGCTTGACTTACAGATTTTTATTGTTATATACTAGTTCTGATTTTTTCTTTATGCTCTCATGTTCAGATTCTTGGAAAAGCAAATGCTGAATAAAGTGGGTAATGGCTATTGTAAGAGGATTGCATTCTAAATGAGCTATTTCGAAAAATATATCATGTATTCAGTTTTGTAGCTTATATTTATTGCATTTTGTCTATGTTTTAATCACGTCAAAAAGGTTGTATGAATACTTTAATTAAAACTATAAAGTCACTATATGAATAACTAAAGGATATCTTAATTAAAGCAACCATAGACGATACAAAGTACTTGCTAACAAAACGGAAATAAACTATTTTGGAATCTGATCCCCCCACTAGAGGTATCGTTCAGCTTAGTCAAAATTGTTAAGAATGTATTTAAATTAAATCAGTCACAATTCTCTTTAAAGTAGAACACGAAGGCATTTGCAATCCAAAAATAGCAGAAGTAACTGATTTATCTAAATACATAAAACGCATTAATACATCATGTTTTAAAATAATTGTATTTTTTTCTAGCAAAATCATTCAAACTTCTCTTTAAAGTAAAACAAGTAGGCATTTCCATCCCAAAAATAATAGCAGGTTTTACTTATTTATCTGAATACATAAAACACATTAATACATCGTATCCTAAATATTGCTGTTACAAAAATAGATCTCTTTATTAGACAGAAATGCCTTGTTTATAAAATTATGGCTAACAAATTAGATTTTAACTATCCTTAGTATTGCTTTTACAATCAATATCTAAAATGGGGAAAGATTTTAACTATGTTTTGTATTGAAATTAAATGTATGTTGTACATTGAAAGTGTTCGAGGGAATAACAATTTAGACTTCTTAACTGGTTACCAGTTAAACAGAGAGTTAATCAAATTATTATTAGTCATGTTTTTAAAATTAAACTTGGTATGTCTCCTACTTACATGTCTTATAACTTTACTTCTCAAGACACAATTCACAACTATAATACAAGACTAAGTAAAAAAGGTGCTTTTTCCTTACCAAAAGTCAAAAGTTTTGGGTTAAAATCTTTTTGCTACTTAAGCTGCTCATTATGGAACTCTTTACCATCTGATATCACACTAATAAAAAAACTGTTCAAATTTAAACAAACTGTGAAACAGTATTTTTTAGATAATTTATCTTAGATATTTGTATGTTTTTTATTTTCTCTATTATTTTGGCATGGTCCACATAATTTTTAAGTTATAACTGACCAAATCCTTCTTATATGACATTTATGTTTGTGCTTGACCACCTTAGATGTATTTTACCATGAAGCCATACCTAGACTATTTGTGATAGATAAATTATGTCCAATTTAAATCACATGATTACCAACTTAACTGTGATACTAAGATATTTCTGTGATTAATTTTGTGATTATTAACATAACTGTGATTCCTCAATATTATATGAGAATAGATTTGTAATTGTCTGCATAACTGTGATACTTAATTATTTTATGTGATTAATTTTATTTTTATAAACTAAACTGTGATCTTGGATATTTCTTCTGTGATTAATTTTGTGATTTAGTATTACATCTATCTGGTGCTTATTATTTAATACACATATTATATCAATGTTTCAATTATCTGCTATGTCTTTGATAAATCTTATTATGTTTTAATTTTATGCAACAGTCTTCACCATTTTAATAATGCCTCTCTTTGTCACGCCACCAACACATAGGGACCACAATGGAAATAAGGGCTTGCCCTTTTTTGTGTTATCCCTGGTGTTGGTGTGCATTACATAATTACAACATCATAATGTCTGTGATATTTATGTTTGTATGTTTTTACTATGTGTACACTATGCCAAATAAATATTATTATTATTATTATTAATTTGGTTGAACAGATAAAAATATTCAAGAAATGCGTTCGTAGTTAACAGTTAATCATGTCATAACCAACTATTATTTATTTAACAGCATTAATGTCACAGTTTTGGTATAAGTACAATAATAGGAAATAGCATAAATCTAAAGCATTTTTTAATGAATTTAATACATGTATCAACAAAATGATTGCCAAATTGAAATCCCATTTTACTTTCTATTTCAGATGTGACAAAGTGTTCACCTAATGCTACAGTTCAACCAACCAATAATGCCAGTACAGGTGTCATATTAGGGATAGTGTTTGGATCATTAGCAATATTGTTATTATTACTTGTTGTTATTGTTTGTTGTCTGAGACGAAGACGTGAAGCAAAGAAAAGACAAGTTAAGATGGAACAGCTTGAAGAGATGCTTCCAGAAATAGTGAAACGATCGAGAAAAGATGAAAAATATTGTAATAAAGGTAAATACTATAATTGATGAGCTTACTCGCGAATTGTTTTTGATAATGAGATATGTTTGTTAATCATTATTTCTTGATTTTACTCACATTTTTGCATATTTCCCCAGTATATACCCTAATATTGGTTTCATAAAGTTTATTAACTGGTAATGAATGTTTTAAGCTCTAAGCTTTTTGTTCATTTACCTATTTCTTCAATGTATTTTAAATCTATTTCAATCACCATATTTATATATGTACTTTTGTATATACATTCTTAGAAATGAAAAGGTTTAAACTAATAATGGCTAACTACCGAGGTTCAAGACATTGACTAAACTTGTTTAATGTTAAAAGTGAACTCAAAAACCATCGGAAGATGCATTTAGATAAATATAATACGAACACAGGTACAATATTGGATCAGATATAAATAAGTCGATGTTTAATGTTTGTTTGTTAGGTTTTTTGGGTTTAACGCCGTAGCAACATATATAACGTTATATAACGGCGGTCAGTCAACCTACTCACTCCTCTTTGAAAGGCTAAATCTCTGGAATTAGCTGTTAACCGACTACTAAGTGCATACTTTCGTCAGTGACTGACAACTGCCCTACATAATTAAAAATCATTGGTAGGAAGGAGAATGGTCGTAGAAATAATTTCATGACCAAGCTCCACGAAAATATGCCCCGTCCGGGAATCGAACCAACAACCTCTCGATCATTAGACTTGCCTGCTACCAACTGAGCTAGCCGGGTGGCTATTTTTGTTTATGAGATAAATAACAAAATAAATAACTGACCAATCTATATTTATAATTGTAGTACTGGACGCTCTACAAAAGGAGATTGAAGATAGAATTAATAATCAGATCTGGGATTTACCACGTGAATTATTTAGAAACCATATACAACCTGCTAGATATGAACAATTAGTCGAAAAATACAGAGGTATGTAACTAAACGTTTTTTTTTTGGTTCAATGAAGCAAAATGTAACACAAATATAAATAGCGTCTGTTCTATAAGAAACTACGATATGATTCTTTGGTGCTTTTAAAAAATTCTTACGAAAAAAATCTTCGTAAGTCAAAAGCAAGAAACATTAATAATACACTCATTTTTTGGCTTATCAATTCTAAATAATATAGAAATTGTGTAGAATTGTATATACATTTTGAATATCATATCATAGTTATGCTTATTATCTGTCTGACTTTGGAGTGCTTATTATATGAAACTGACTTACGAAGATTTTTTTTGTATGAGTTTTGTGAAAAGCGCCACTTATTTGTAGTATATATGTTTGCATTTTATGTCATGTCAAAACATTATTACTAATTTATGTTGGATATGAAATACAAGATATACCTTGTCCCTTATATGCTAGAGAAGGCTTAATATGTACATTTATTGTGTGGGCTTGAGTAATGCTACAGTCCCATAAACATAAAAATAGCTGTGAGGGCACCATACGGGCGCCGTGCCATCAAGCTCCGAAAGGACCCATTCGAACTCTTGCGTGCCCGTACGGACTGTTACGTTTTTACCAGGGTCCGTGAGATGAACCCAGGATACACATATCAATGTCAAAGTTTCAAAGTCAAATCGTGAACAAAACCGTGGCCGAGTATGGATTAAACATGCATATCTTTCAGCTATAACCTAAATATATGTTGAATACGACGTTAAAAAAACACAACAACACAACAAACTTTCTAAAATATATGTTCATATTGACTCACTTTATAAACCTAATTTGAAAATATTAGAACAGAATATGCATTACAAACTAATGCAGCTCATATAAGAAATAATTGATAAAATAAGGTAAAATACCCCAATCCTTGTTGCATGTGGCATATTTTGAAAGCACATACTATATGATAAAAAACCCGGGTCGATAGCGCAGTTGGTGGCGCGCCGGGATTTGGATATTCGTGCCCGAGGGGGTGCGGGTTCGAATCCCAACCGGGGAGGTTATACCCTTCCATGAACATTTGACAATAATGTCGATTTTCCTCCATTGATTGGATAATATGGAGAAGTTTCCGGCCTTGTGGAAGGGTAGGTGAGTACTGATTATAGACAATTGTCCAGGAAAGCTAGGTTAGGTGCGCTGGACGCCGTGAAATGACCTAAATTGTGTTGACACGGCGTTAACTCCAATAAATAAGCTATATGTTAAAGTTGTATGCCTATTATTTCAGATAAACAACACAAGTTTGCTATAAATGGTTACATGCAGGATTGGAGAGGTTGGAAAGGTGAATCACCTAATGCTGTTGAGGAATTAGTGAATTGTTTGAAACATGATAATGTTAAACGTATGGACATTGTACTTGAAGTGGTCAATAAGATGAGAGAGGGTAAGTTGTTGTTTTTATTCATTTCAAGGTTTAAATAGTTTCATTATCTGTGATTTAAAGGTACTCATTCACAGATTTCAACTTAAATGTCAACTTTTTCTAAAACTAAAGATTGTATGGAATAAAATCAAGCCAGCGCACACTAACAGCGGACATTAAAACTCAGCCGCCGTTAAGGCAGATTACACACCACTAAATTTTCTAGCGGACGTTAAGATTTTACGGTACTATTTTCGAACAGCAAAAAATAAAGGTATTTTCAGATATTTAATAATTATAAGAATATCTTCGCAGAGTTTATATATAATAAATATTTTTTGTCTTGATAAACTCAATTGATTTCATTGGTGGTGACAAAATCATAAAAATGAAGACATGCGAAATCTGCGGCTAGGTTTAAACCAACGCTGAGCACAAACGGTGGAGTGTGACCCATAAAGACCGAGTAAACAAACGTACACTAAGATAATACACATGGAATAAGCCCATAAATACAAGTGTATCTTGGGGCTGAAAGCAGTGGTGTAACCTCAAAGAATCCATATAATAAATAGACTTACTATAGACGTTTTAAATAGGTTTAAAATTTCGATTCCCTGTAGAGCCAAAACAGTGAAGTGTGAACCCGGAAGACCGGGTATACAGATGTAGCATATGATTATACTAATCGAATGAGCCCCTCCATACTAGTCCATCTTGGGGCTGTAAGCCGGCATGGGACCTTAAATAGCCATATTATAGATACACTTAATAAAGACGCTTAAAAGGAGATTCGAACCCCCGTGGAACCTAAACGGTGAAGTGTGACCCCCAAAAGACCGGGTATACAGACGTAGCCATTTCTAATACCAATCGAATGAGCAACCCTGTAAAAGTCCATCTTGGGGCTGAAAGCAGGTTTGAGACTTCAAAAAAGCCATAAAGTATATTAACCATAAGCGTTTAAAGTGGGTTCGAGCCCCTGTAGAGCCAAAACGGTGAAGTGTGACCCCGGAAGACCGGGTATACAGATGTAGCATATGATCATACCAATCGAATGAGCCGATCCATACTAGTCCATCTTGGGGCTGTAAGCCGGTATGGGACCTCAAAATAGCCATAAAGTATATTAACCATAAGCGTTTTAAAGTGAGTTCGAGCTCCGGTAGAGCCAAAACGGTAAAGTGTGACCCCGGAAGACCGGGTATACAGATGAAGCATATGATTATACCAATCGAATGAGCCCATCCATACTAGTCCATCTTGGGGCTGAAAACCGGTATGGGACCTCAAAGTAGCCATATTATTGATACACTTAATAAAGACGTTTAAAAGGAGATTCGAACCCCTGTGGAACATAAACGATGAAGTGTGACCCCCAAAAGACCGGGTATACAGACGTAGCCATTTCTAATACCAATCGAATGAGCAACCCTGTAAAAGTCCATCTTGGGGCTGAAAGCAGGTGTGAGACTTCAAAGAAGCCATAAAGTATATTAACCATAAGCGTTTAAAGTGGGTTCGAGCCCCTGTAGAGCCAAAACGGTGAGGTGTGACCCCCGGAGACCGGGTATACAGATGTAGCATATGATTATACCAATCGAATGAGCCCATCCATACTAGTCCATCTTGGGGCTGTAAGCCGGTATGGCTACTCAAAGTAGCCATATTATTGATACATTTAATAAAGACGTTTTAAAGAAGATTCGAACCCATGTGGAGCCCAAACGGTGAAGTGTGACCCCGGAAGACCGGGTATACAGACGTAGCATATGATTATACCAATCGAATGATCACTCCATATTCAGGCTGTCAACCAACCACTGATAAAAATATAGGAATTTATATAGGAATTTTATTTTCAAAATATAGGAACTTTTAGAGAAAACCAAGTAGAAATATAGGAACTTTTGAGCGTTATTCCAATACATTTAGGTCCCTTTACACATACTATCATTGCTCAAAGACTGAATAAGTACATGTTCTGAATAAATACAAAGACTGAATAAGTACATGTTCTGAATAAATACAAGTTTCAGTATCGGTGTATTACTTTTACTGACTAAATGCATCATGGACCAAACTACATGTACCTCTAAATGAAAAAAATAATATCTACAAACGATCTTGGAGTTAATGCATGTTTTACAAAATAACTCTTTTAAAGAAATGGTAAAATTTAAAAGAAAATGGTTTGACAATTTTACTTTGTCTCTAATCCCTCTATGTTAATGACTTCATTGTTTAAAGACAGGTTTTATATATACTAACTGGGTATAATAAATGAAAATATTGCTCACTAGTGATACCCCTGCAAAAATCTAAAAATATGCGACAAACAGGAAGTAGATGAGCAAGGAGCATGAAATCGCTTTACACCACATGGGACTATGGGATGAAGCAATATGCAAAGTATTAGGCTGCTGCATGTTATAGTTGCTGAGAAAACTGCGACGGAAATTTTGTATCGGACGGACGCATGTACAAGGGTAAAACAGTATACCCCCCTCTTCTTCGAAGCGGGGTATAATAAATTCTTCCATCATTTGATCTGATAGAAGCAGAAACCTGCCGTTTATTACAGCAGCTGATGTAGCCTTTCCTGATCCACAGAGCTGATGATAAGAGAGTATCAACTGATAATGCATCATACATCATAGCAAACTGAATGAAAGATTCATGTCAGTTACTCATCGAAGGAACTAAATGAGGACTTCCAATTTTCTTATTTCATACAACTTTTTTATCAGTGACTCCAAAGGGAAGATGCTTAAATTATCAGTGTAGTCCAGAACACCCAAAGATGATGCTACATAAAAACTCTACTAGCTCTGGGCACATGCTTTCATACAGAAATATTTGAACAATTGTTCCATGTTAAGATTGTGAATTCTGTCAATTTTGCTCTCACTTTTTGAACATTGTAGATGATGCAAGCCTAACATGAAAGTTCTAAATATAATTTACTAACAAAATATTTTTTAAGACTTCTATAAAAAATTCTTTTTGAAAATTAATACGCCTAAACAGAGGTTACCTTTGGCATCAAATGTGTCACTTAAATGATCTTTCCATGCATGCCAAATATGGAGGTTCTTGACTTAATGGTTACATGAGATATTTTTGACTGTTTTACTAAAGTAATAACTACAATGTACTATATACATTGAGAAAAAAATACACCCTAACAGGGCTTTAAGTTTTGAATCTAAGGCTAAAATTTGTCACCCACAATCATTTAAGAAAAATACTAGACAATGTTTTCGGACATACTATACAATTTCTAGCACTGTCAGTAAAAAAAACAGGTTCATTGATTTATTTCCTTTCAATAACTATGTAACCATATTTTTGATGAAATACAATGAATGAGTGGAAGGATGCATGCCTACAGATTTAGAGATCTATAACACACCAGTGGTACCATTAATTAACTACAAGTAGAGTAGGGTATTGGAATACCCTTGCAATTGCTTTACTATGTAGTATAATTTAGCAATGTATTTTATAGGTTGCAGTGAATGGGCAATAAGTGACATTGACTACAAAATAAAATTAGGTTGAATAGAACACTTTGAAAACTTGAACAAAGAACATTTCTTCTAAATTTTTCAAGAGTGGTTTTTAAAAAAGAGTTGCATAAGTAGCAAAGGGTTAGGGCAACTTGAATACTGACACTTGACAGCCACCTACCAGATCAACTCATCATAGGCACTTACTATATTCAACTTATAGGCAGTATAAGAGGAAACAGATACAAAATACTCAAATATATATGGAAAAAAAAACAATAAACATACTCGACATGTTCAAATTAGAATGATTTACAAAAATATAGGAATGATGGATAAAATATAGTATAAATATAGGAAATATAGGACACTTTTGAAAATATAGGAATGAAACCCAAAATATAGGAATAATATAGGAATATAGGAATTGGTTGACAGCCTGCATATTAGTCCATCTTGGGGCTGTAAGCCGGTATGGGACCTCAAAATAGCCATAAAGTATATTAACCATAAGCGTTTAAAGTGGGTTCGAGCCCCTTTAGAGCCAAAACGGTGAAGTGTGACCCCGGAAGACCGGGTATACAGATGTAGCATATGATCATACCAATCGAATGAGCCCCTCCATACTAGTCCATCTTGGGGCTGTAAGCCGGTATGGCTACTCAAAGTAGCCATATTATTGATACACTTAATAAAAACGTTTTAAAGAAGACTCGAACCCATGTGTAGCCCAAACGGTGAAGTGTGACCCCGGAAGACCGGGTATACAGACGTAGCATATGATTATACCAATCGAATGAGCCCCTCCATATTAGTCCATCTTGGAGCTGTAAGCCGGTATGGGACCTCAAAGTAGCCATAAAGTATATTAACCATAAGCGTTTTTAAGTGAGTTCGAGCTCCTGTAGAGCCAAAACGGTAAAGTGTGACCCCTGAAGACCGGGTATACAGATGTAGCATATGATTATACCAATCGAATGAGCTCCTCCATACTAGTCCATCTTGGGGCTGTAAGCCGGTATGGCACCTCAAAATAGCCATATTAGAGATACACTTAATAAAGACGTTTAAAAGGAGATTCGAATCCCTATGGAACCTAAACGGTGAATTGTGACCCCGGAAAACCGGGTATACTGACGTAACCTTTGAAAATACCAATCAAATGAACAACTTCATTACAGTCCATCTTGGGACTGAAAGCCGGGTTTGGACCTCAAAGTAGCCATATTATAGATACAATTAATAAAGACGTTTTAATGAAGACTCGAACCCTGTGGCGCCTAAACGGTGAAGTGTGACCCCGGAAGACCGGGTATACAGATGTAGCATATGAACATACCAATCGAATGATCCCCGCCATACAACCCCATCTTGGGGCTGTAAGCCGGGGTGGGACCTTAAAGTAGCCATATTATAGATACACTTAATCAAGACGTTTAAAGGAGATTCGAACTCCAGTTGAGCCCAAAGGGTTAAGTGTGACCCCGAAAGACTGGTTATACCGACATAACCATTTGAAATACCAATCAAATGAGCAACTCCGTGAAAGTCCATCTTGGGGCTGAAAGCCGGGATTGGACCTCAAAATAGCCATATTATAGATATAATTAATTAAGACGTTTTAAGGAAGATTCGAACCCATGTGGAGCCTAAACTGTGAAGTGTGACCCCGGGCATCTTGGGGCTGAAAGCAGGTGTTGGACCTCAAATTAGACATATTGTATACAGTCAAACCTGTCTATAGCGGTCAGCTCAGGAATTGACTGAAAGTGACCCCTATAGACAGGTGACCACTATATACAGGGTCTCTCAAAAGAAACAAATAAATATATATATACAAGAAAGTATTTTATTTGTGTTGTTTCATCACAATAATTATACTAAAGTCATATATAAACATTATATATCATTTTAAAAATAAATTAATGTAAAGACATAATATTCTTTGAACAATGAATTGTATTGGAAATGAAATCATAAATCATGCTAGTTTAGTATTTAGCTAAAATAGTTTAAAAACTATATGTATTATATATATATATATTAACTTGAACAAATTTTAGAGTTAAAGTCATGGGGCATAACTTTAAACAACTCACCATGAGGTACGTCCCTTCGTAGTCGTATTGATGAATAAGCATACTTTCTGCCATTTTAATATATTGAGGAGTATTGAAAATGTTTTGAGAACCTTTACTCTAATTAGTTGAAAGGGGGCTTAGCCCTAAGCATGATTAATCAAGAGTAGCGTGACCATGTCTTTTTGTTGGTATTAACGCCCAAGCAACACACTGTATAGGCTATATCATGGCGCTCATTTCACCTACTCACTTACATCATGGAAAGGCTAAATCACTGGATTTAGCTGCTGACTAACATCTAGGCGCATACATCCATCTGTGACTGACTACTGCCTTTTTAGACTTTAGAATAAGTGGAAGGAGACAGAATGGCTGTAAAAAATTATGTAATGACCAAGTTCCACGAAAGTATGTCCCGCCTAGGATCAAACCTACAAATTCTCGATTATTAAACTTGTGCGCCACGAATGAGCTAGACATCCCCTTGTATTCTAGTAGATGTATTACTAATAAATAAGCTTTACTCATTATTGAGATATTTTCACATATCAGCCGAGGCAAGTAGTAGTTCTATGTGCTTGCGCAATAACCATAACATTTTAGTTATACAAAACTTATTTGTTGAATCCATTGGGTACTGTGATTTGAAAGTCGCTTCATTTCTCAATATGACACTTAGGGTGTCTCAGATTGCCACCATGTGAATTTTATTGGAGTCATTCATATGATAAGCATGCCTTGGGCTCGGACTGCTTTGCAGACCAAATGATTTGTGGTCGGAGGGTCCATGTTTGTATCAAAACAGGAAAAAGAAACGATTCATGTACATCATTAAATACTGTCCGTTAGCGGAAATACAATGTTGCATGCATCAAAACAATGATACGCGGATTGATTGGAAAGTTGGAGGAATTTCTTCCGATGCTTCAATGCTACACGGGATACCATAAGAAATAACAAAAAAATCTCATTCTGTTCGTTTATCCAAGACTGCTATAAAGTCCAAATATTTTCTTGATACATTGGAAAATAAAGTTGTCATGAAACACTTTACAACACTAGTATACAGTACTTGAAGCAAACCGACGTCATCATTGGGTTACTAAAACGTCAAAGTCAAGTTTCCGATGTATTTTCTGCACATAATCACCACCTATTTCCATACACTTTCTACAGATATGTACCCACTGATTCATTGGTGACAAACTCAATTGTTCCTTATTATAGTATAATATATAGATAAACACTATATAGTATAATAAAGAAGAATTGAGTCTGTCACCCGTGCACTGATTAAATGTAACCTTGAAGTATTCCTCGCTGAATGAATAATCATGAACTTGTACAATGCAGCAGACTGTGAGCCATCAATTCTTATCTAGAAGCTTAATTAATACTTTCTACATATTGATAATCTGTTCACGAATACCATTGTGAAAATGCAAATTAGTTGTTCTACACTAATTTGAGTTTTTGTATGATTTGACAAAAGGGTAAATAATTTAGATTTTCAGATCATATAAATTGTTCCATGATTAAATTGCAGTTTTTAAGAATATATATTTACTGTATTGTTTAAACATTATTTCTTTTAATAAACTTAAACAAAATCATTGCTTTTTGGCTACTAATTATACAGTCATATATTTATGTTTTCTAAAATATAAGCACCTAAATGTAATATATCATAAAATTATATTCAATCATAGTCTGATAAATATTCTTTGAAGCCACCCGGCTGGTTCAGTTGATTGCGAGCAAGTGTACAGATCGAGGGAACGTGTGTTCTTTTCCACGAAAACTCATACTTTAGTTGGCATAGGTCAAGAAATTATTTATGGCCATTCTCCCTTCTACCAATGATTTTTATTTATGCTGGACAGTTGTCAGTCACTGACAAAAGCATGTGTAACCCGATAAAAATCCATGGTCCGAAATGAGATTCGAACCCATGACCTTTTGAGTCGTAAGCGGACACTCTACCACGTCTCCATAACAGCTCGATTGAAGGCAAAAGGGTACAAGTGTCGTATTATACCTCCACTACACACACCCCCACCTTAACAGAATTCGTCCTCGAATTCTTGGAGCTTGATTGTCTGTGGGACAGTCTAAGGGTGCAATCACACAATTCTTAGTGGGTTATTTACGTTGGGCGCCAAATGTAACCCGATAACAATCCATGGTCCGAACTGAGATTCGAACCCACGACCCCTTCAGTCGTTAGCGGAAACTCTACTACGTAGCCATGAAAGCTAGCTTGAAGGCAAGGTAGTACAGGTGCCGTTTTATACCTCTGCTACATATGCACTTAGTAATTGGTTAACAGCTAAATCCAGAGATTTAGCCTTTCCAGGAGGAGTGAGAGATTGACTGACCGCCGTTGTATGACCTATGCAATGTGTTGCTACGGCGTTAAATCCAACGAAAACAAACAAACAATTCTTTGTATATCGTCAAATTTAATGTCACTAATTTAGACCGTTCCTGAAAGTACATACATTTGTACTTAATAATGAGTGTCATTTTTCTTTTGAATATGTACTCCTAGCTTATGATAGCAATTACTATTAATAACCACTTGACTCCTTCTTCTTCTCGTTCCCTCTACAACCTCAGGCCGGCCACATCGATGAAGGTTGCTGTCTTCTTCAGATCCTCCATCGCGCCGTACAGTTTCCTTCTTATCTGGGTCTCCACTGGCCACACCGCTCTTCTCTGTTGTAGAAGGTGTCTCTGTTGTTCTAGGAGAGGATAATTTTGTAGAAGGTGTTCAGCAGTTTGATTGTCATTCTCACAGGAGCACTTAGGAGAGGCAGCTAACCAAATCTACAACACTTGACTCCAAACTTAGTGATATTTTTAGAAGCTGATATGATAATTTTTCTTTAAGTTTTCTTTAAAATCAGGACGGTAAATTAGGTTCGAGCCCCGTCATACAATGCTAACTTTGGTCTGAAAGTCACCTCAAAGCATTCTGTACACAAACGGTCTGACCTTTGTGCGGAGACGCCGCGCACCATGGGTAAACTGGTTATTTACATGAAAACACGTGGAACTGTTTACATTCTAACAATTCCCCCTTCAAGTATCACTGTCGTGTAGCTGTGTACGGGGCAGTCAACCAAGATGGCGGACCGAACGCTGGTGAAAAGATAAGCATATTTTATTTTCTCGATTTCTCTAACTTAATCCACATTTATTGCAGTATTATCAGTTGTATTCAACCAGGCATTGACTCCGGTACATAATGATATTTACTTACTTACTTAAAACTTACTGCTGGCAACTTAAAATTTACATGTGTGAAAAAATGCGTTACATGTAGTACCAAAAAATTCATTTTTTTTGTTAACACTTTTTCTTCACTTTTGAAGTTGTGAAAATTGCGTTTCTATGCTCATATGAAATTTGTATGCTAACGTGTTTTTCACACAAGTTGTGAAAAATGCGTACGTGTTTTTCACACAAGTTGTGAAAATGCGTACGTGTTTTTCACACAAGTTGTGAAAAATGCGTACGCGTTTTTCACAACTTGTGAAAAATACGGGTTGTGAAAAATGAGGTTCAACAATGCACCTATTCCTATAGAGGTTTAAAAGTACTTTGTATACATAGATTTATATTCCCGTAGGAATGAGTGATCATTTATTTTACATTTTAACAACGATTTGTCAAAAAACGAAACAAATCCAACGATTTGTCTTCATGTGCCGCACTTTATTCAGTTGCGTACCAAACGCCGAATTTTGGAAAAGTTGTGCATCTTCGTATAGATGTATAGCGTAACGTTTGACCCGGATATGACCTTTCACATTTGCATCTAATAAATATCTAAGCATTTCCCGACGAAAATCAGTACCACGCCTATTCTACACTTCGGCACCAATTGTATAATAATAAATGTACGTTAATGTGTTAAATTTCAACACATAATCCTCACGGACACGTTGAAATTGAGCATTATGAATAAATTCGTATGAAATGTAATAATAATCTTGCATAAAGGTCAGTTCGGGATCAAAGTTTATGCACATATGTTGATTTTTAATGTCTGTGAGAGCTATTGGACTATATTTCTGTTCACATCTAGCTCCTAACAGTAAGTAAATGACCTATTGACTCTGTTTCGGTCGGCATCAGACCATCATCAGACATTCTGCCTTGAATGTGACAGAGTTAGGGAATGTGTGGTGGCTGTTGTTATAAAAAAAATTATGAAGGTTTCTCCTAACCCTGACGTGTGCTAGTTCATACAATAGTGGAGCTGGCTGCAATATTGTAAGCTATTTCACACTACGGTGCATCTAAAGACTCAATCCCGATTAAAGTGGACATATGGGCATATTTTGTTTTCAATTTCATCAAATATGAGTTTTAAATCAACTTTAGGCATTGTATACATGTTCTGTACGCAGTATTAAACTCTTTCATAGCTAGTATACTTTTTTAGATATAGGCTATCTAAAGAAATTCAATACGGTACGGCATTCTTTAAGGTATTATGTTTCGGAATAAATGATAAAGACTAAAGAATATGCAAGATACTTTCAATAGAACATAAATATGGAATAAGTTATTTTCATTAGTTTTATTTGTTTTAATATATCATTTATATCAACTGTTCCAGAACGATACAAATAGGTTAAATATATAACGAAACGGTTTAAAATTGTTAGATACCATTGTCTTAGTGTAATAACAAAACTTTGTGTGAATGTGACGAACCGTCTCAAAACAACCAATAAAGAATATAATTGTTGTCCTGTACGTTAGCAAAATTGGATCGTACATTCCATACTTTAGTTTGGTCATCTAAACTATTGATAATTAAGTTAAACTGCGAGAATACAACTACATGTAACAGTTTTATGTAATTTGTTTTACAATTGAATGTACTTGTGTTTTACATATAAAACTACAATAATACCTTTCAATTACAATAATTACGCGAACCATTTTCATGTTTCCAAGAGAACAACTTTCAACAATATTGCGACAAGTCTAACAAAGAGACATAGCAAACTAACGCATAAACTAACAAAAGCTATTTAGTAGTGATTTAACATGTGATTTACAACCATAAAATTATCCGGCAAATGCATGTTTAGACAATTCTACATTGTCCACTGAGTTCGTTAGTGAATAATTAAGATAATGTATGCAACTGATCAAATTAATGCAGCGTGTGTTTAAATTATTCTAAATATATAACTTGATCCAACGAGGCATTGTTTTAATTTCGTATTTCAAATCTAGATGATTTTTAATTAATAACAATGAAAACTACAGTGTAACCTCTGCAGAGCGACTTTAGGCGGAGTTTGAAAAAAGTGCCGCTCTGCAGAGGTGCCGCTCTGCAGAGGTAGACTTTTTCTACCGATCACGAAAACCGGCCGTTTTCGGTACGGGAAACTGGCCGTTATCCGTTCCGTAATGTAAATACAGATATTAGCGGGCGCTGATCGACAAAAGTAAAAAGTTTTAATATGATTATAAAGTTTTTAATTAATCATTAAAACCGTTAAAGATTCCTAGCATGATGGTTAGTTTTACACAAAAGTAAGCAATACACTAGAGAAATTGTTTCTGTTACCATCAAAATTGTTTTTATACATGTCTAATGGCGAATAATATTTAGCATGAATTATCGTCGTCTTTTCGAGAGTAAATATCTGATTCGACTCTTAAATCTCAAATAACATTCGAAGCTTTTAATAATAAATACAATAACAAATAAGTTTCATTTACTATCGTCAACTAGGTGGACGTATGTACAACTGATATTTGATGACGTCAGCCTACCAAACAAAGCGCTCCTCATCTTACATGTAGGTCCGTTCGTTGGTGTCATGGAAACCATATGTCACTTGTTTATTAACCCCTGTTAGTCAAATGATTTAACAACATGACACTTTAGGGTAGTATTATACGATTAAGGGTATCGCTTATTGTTTAAATCTTCCGGTCATAGATAATTATCGATTATTGATATTAACCTTGCTAGACTTATTGTCGCTGTACAGAGGTTAAGAATAACTATGGGAATTTATCTCAAAGGCCGTTTACCGCTCTGCGGAGGTGTCGTACGTTAGAGGTAAATCATAGTGCAAAATCGACGGGGGGAATTCTAATATGCCGCTCGTCGGAGGTTGCCGCTCGTTAGAGGTGCCGTTAGCAGAGGTTATACTGTATTCATCATTTATTGCAAATGAAGTCACAGGTTCCCATCGCATTAAAAAACTCCAAATAATTTTAATTTTTAATTAAACATGTTCCAATTATCATAAAAACACCAAATACAAAAGTTCCAACCAAAAGCCAAAATTTTGTTTCGTAAAAACTATAAGGTATCCAACTCGATGAAATCGTTCTGAATTTTACTCGGAAGAGATGTGACAGGTCAGCTTTTCTAGACTAAACGCCTCTTTTACAATAGCTTAGCGCTAAAATCGAATACTGACGTGTTAGATAACTTAAAAATGGACTTCCTTAATCAATATCAAGTTTCTCGCTCCCTTACTAAGATTGTACCGATCATTTTACTTGAATTGGTTTTGTTTATCTCCCGAGTCGACCATTTTATTGACCTTACGCCAGAATTTGATTGACAGCTCCTATTAGCCAATCAGCGTCCGGCATTTGATACCCTGATGCTTATCTAAGATAAGCGGCTTATCGGCCGCCATTTTGTCCGACATCTGGTCTTGACGGACATCGAATTTCTTATGTGTTAGCATGGACCCTATGTACAGTTATATAGGGTTCTCAGTGAAAGTTACATAATAAACTCAATAAAACAAATTAGAATGGTCAAAATATGTACACATGGGGTCTATAAATACTGTGATAAAAGTATAAACTACATAATAATCTGACGACAATAAATACAAGTATGTAATAAATCAGGTTGAAAATTACATTTTCATGCATGTTTACCCCCAAAATGTACCACAAAGATCTATGGACCCACCCCTTAACTTTTTATTTCTCAGCATATTCTATCACCTATACACCATTTTAAGGATTACATGTATAGAAAGTTGTTTTCGTGTGTATCCAACAGTTTTCTGATTTATGAAGGACTTCTACAAACGTTCAATGTGAGATGCGTTCTTTGATATTTTTTGCGCATATAATGTTTTTTGTTGGAGCAAATGAACCTACCTTTATTTTTAATCTATACCGATGGATATTATAAAAAAGGGGATCATTTGAAAGTTATGACAATGTCATTTTCAGACAAATTAATCTTTAGGAACTATGATATCTCGTAAATGATATGCATATATTTGAACACAACTCCGTCTAGATAGCCCCTAATACCCACCCCTTAACTTTTTTATTTCTCGACATATTTTAATTAACTCTACATAATTTGATAGCTAACGTAATGTAATATTTTTTGCATGTTTTACTGTTTAAAATTCGTACATTCAAACGACTATTACCAGCGTTCAAATTTAAGTGTATTCTTTCAACTTGCTCATTCTTTGTGCGTATATTTTTGTTGGAGCAAATGGACTCACATTTAATTTGAATATTTATGAATGGATATTCATAAATAATATATCATTTGATAGACGAGACAATGCCCTTTTCAAAAATATTAAGTTTATCGAAATCGGATGACAAGTAAGTAAATAGCATGCATTTGAACCTGTCACTTTTAAAACATAGATAATGGTTAGGGACATAGATTAATCCCTGATAATGTCGGACAATGTACCACGTGTATCGGTGGGCGGAGCATAGGTATTCTGGCGTAAGGTCAATTGAATGAGGATACGCGCGCATCACATTGGACCATAATTTGGTTACGAGTCATTTTATTGGACAGAATAAAAATACCGTCCAATGAAATGACTCCTAACAAACGTGTTGCGCGCGCATCACCATTCACAAAATGGTTGAGACGGCAGATAAACAATAGCGATTCGAGTAAACTGATTGCAAAACAGTCTTGCAAATAATAGCGAGAAGTTTGATATTGACGCTAGTAATCCATTTTTTATTTGTCTAACACGTCGTCATTAGGTTTTAGCGCTAACCCTTTCGGGAATGAGTGCTTAGTCTTGAAAAGCAGACTTGTCACATCTCTTCCGAGTAAATTTCTGAGGGCTTTCATCGAGTTCGATACCTTATATATTTTATTAAACAATTTTTTGGCCTTTTGACGCGACGGGCACCTTTGAATGAAGTATTATGACTTACATTTTCCCGTCACTCCTGTGAGTTGCTTTTGAATAACATCAATTTCAATATAATCGCCGTTCCCATTATTTTTACTGTGAAGATTAAACCATTGTGTGACATTTTTGTCCCGTACGTTACGGACTCGTGCGTTATTTTTCATTTTGTATTTGCGTTTTTGTGTCTGTCACAAATATGCACTTTAAATGAATAATAAAAACTCTTTATAAACTTTTCCTTATATCATTGAAGATCAGTTCAGTGAAGAATTTATAGATCTATTTGAAAAGGTTTGCAAGATAATTTGATTTTACTAACTGTCCCGTTCGGTACGTAGTGAAAATTACGATTCATTTTTATTTGTTTGGGTCGTCAGACCAAACAAATAATGGTAGCGAAATTTCAGACCCGAATGCTGTTAATTGCAAATACCGAAAGTAGTCCGCTTTTTTGAAGCGGTTACTTCCCTTTACATGGACATTAACGCCGAAAAATTCAGGGGAGATCACTGCGTGAAGATTGTCAAATTGACTGGTCCCCTGCGAACTATAATAGGACAGGGAACCAGATTAATTGTCAAATAACAGGCGCATTAATTTTCAAACCTGATCATGGAAGACAATATAGTTCCCGATTGGTCGAAGATTTCTAATATTGTGCAATTCTGTAACATTTCCGCAAATTACTGGTAATATATTGAAATAATTTTGATTAAACGCACGTCAATTTTGAACTCTTCAATTAAAAGGTGTTCGCCTATGGGTTAGTTTATATAACAAATTCAATTTGTCACGTGATCAAACCACGCTGAAGAGTCAACAGAACAACCCACGGAGAAGAAAGAAAGAAGATTTGTAAATAAAATTTCATGCAATATTTATTATACATTATCGTTTGTTGGTATTATTTATAAACAAGAAATATATGTAAAGTTGATTTCACATAACAAACCAATTAGTGACAGTGATAATATTGATTAAAGCGCATACAGATTCAATTTTTTGTTGGGCACAGACACAGGTCCTTTGTTTACTTAAATAGGCCTATCATTATAAAGCGACGCCAAATAATTTGGATCGTGAGGATGTGATTTTCAGTTTAAGAAGCTGCCTGAATAATTTTTCCACAAAACGAACAGGTTTGTGACAGTGACAACTTTGATTAAAGCGCATATATTTTAAGTAGGTCACAGTTCCTCTGTTTATTTACGTTTTAAGCGACGCCATGTTGGATATTTAATGTGGATGAGATTTTCATTTGAAGAAGTTATAAGATGCTGCGGTAATGTTGTAACTTTTTTTAAATGAAATATGACCGTAGAATTCATTTGCAACAAACACTAGTATGTGACAGTAATAA
Source organism: Mactra quadrangularis (assembly GCA_025267735.1). NCBI lineage: Eukaryota > Metazoa > Mollusca > Bivalvia > Venerida > Mactridae > Mactra > Mactra quadrangularis. Next base: position 46,489,956 of record CM046294.1, read on the forward strand.
ATGTGCGCGAAATCACACAGAAGTCGGAATAAGGTCACGGCTCCTTTGTTCTCGCCTAAAATTGCAAAATCATGAATTGAGGGCAACTCAATTGAGGCACCCCACTGATCGGGGACCACATTATTTTCAGTTCATTAAAATATAAATTTATAACCCTGTGGCATTGTTCTTTGAATTCATAGCATCTGTAGTATCTGTACTACATTTATATCTCATTGTTTCCACACAACCTTCACCTTTCTTATATTCCGTGACCCAAACAAATTCAGCGCCTTCTGTGCTTTGATTTATATTGAACTCATAATTACCGATACCAAATAAAATGCCAGTTAAAATAAAGATCTTATCATTGAAATATATTTATATGGACTTTGCTTACGCAAAAATAGTTTGTAAAGAGTGCATTACTGTGAGATCAATGCCACCCGTTTGTTATCCCTGAGTTTGGAGACAACGTTTTTTGTAATAGGTGTGGAAAATCATTTTTGAATTTACGTTTTTTTTTGAGGATTTAGTAATAATTGACATATGAAAGATATATATTTCATTCGAAATCTGTCTGAATTTTTGAACAATTTGAAGCTAACTGTAAGAATTTGTCATTAGAGACATAGGGATTTTCTACACCCAGGCTGAATTAAGAGCCAATGTTTTGAAAAAATACAAGTTTTCTTGACGAAATATGACGCACGCTTATATATACTTTTACTATAGCATTATCACTTGTAAATATGCATTTCTTTTACATAAATTCTGTAAGTTAAATTCCTGCGAACATAATAAACGTTGGAGACATCAAATGTGCACTTTAAGTGGGAATGAGTCTATAGGGCATCCGACTGATCGTAAGTCAAAGCAAGGGTTAGAACCCTCTTTAAAATGTCTATAATAGATGTATTTATCATATGGCTACTTTAAGGTAACATCCCTGCGTTTAGCCCCAAGACTTTATACCCGGTCTTTTTGGATCACACTTCAGCGTTTAGGCTCTTCAATATAAAACGTCTATTCTGGTGTATCTATTACCCATTGTCAAAAATCAAAACAATATACATGTATTTACTTACCGAATCGTATGTAGGAAGCTATAAAAAATTTATGATTAAGGTCAGTACATGTACGAAGTTCTTTTCTTGCGAGTATGGTCATGGAAGCAGCAAGGCTAGTTTTTATTTTCCGTACAAAATTATGAGCAGGCAGAGAAAAGCGAGGCATACTTTAATCAATTACTTTATGTAACCAAGCTCTAGACGTACAGTGTAAGCATTTGTAAATATTAAGAAGTACATGAAAAAGTGATGCTTTAATATTCAGAATCAATATTCAAACAAAAATTTTGGCTAATAACAAATGTATGTCAATGATTGATATTTATACCAAACGTAATATCTTTCCCTTGATCAGTAAAATATTTGACCTAGTTGGCAATATGAACTCTATGATAAAAGATACACAATGGCCCCTTAATTTTCCAGAAATCTCAATGAAAACTTATCGCTGTCATGAGAGCAATAAATAGTCAAAATATTGACATCATTGCTACACTTAACATCTGGTTTTCACCAATTTACATGATTAAGACAACCCGTGCGGGTAGTACATGTATAAACAACTATTTAACTTCTGGTCAGAATTAGAATATTTTATTGCCGTCACACTGGGTTAATGTCCTTGATATAATATCACAACAGCACAAGGCTAACGATCAGATCTGAAAATTGCGTCGAAGTTACCTAAAAAGTAATTTCACTCGTATCCACAAGTATTTACTGTTGAGTCGAGGATCGGCTTAAACAATTCGTTGATGAGAATCGAATCTATTTGGCATTATGAAACAAATTGCTCTAGAAAAAGAGTTTTCACAGAGTGCCGTCCTTCATTTTTGAAATGGTTTAAACTATGATGCCAAGATCACACTGTCCCTAGTGCATATCCCGGTGCGTCCCAGTAATTTGTAAACAGTAAACCGGGATGGACTGGAAATATTCGTGAAGAGGTGCAGTCGTATCTTCTTGGCAATGCTAGTGTCCAGAGTCAGTATGTTCGCTTTAATATTATATATATATTATATGCCTAAATTTGAGATCAAGCCCATGCTTTCAGTCCAAAAAGACATATAAATAGTTTGTCATTCGATTGGTATGACCATGGGCTACGTCAGTATAACCGATCTTCTCGGAACACACTCTACCGTTTAGGGTCCACAGGCGCTCGAATCTCCGTTAAAACGTTTTTATTAAGTGTATCTATAATAAGGCAAATTTGAGGTCACAAACCCGGTTTACAGCCCAAAGATGGACTTGTATGGAGGGCTCATTCGATTAGTATTAGCATAGGCTACGTCTGTATACCCGGTCTTCCGGGGTAACACTTCATCGTTTAGGTTCAACAGGGGTTCGAATCTCTTTTTAAACGTCTTTATTAAATGTATCTATAAAATGGCGATTTGAGGTCCCATACCGGCTTACAGCCCCAAGATGGACTAGTATGGAGGGGCTGATTCGACTGGTATAATCATATGCAACATCTGTATATCCGGTCTTCCGGGGTCACACTTCACCGTTTTGGCTCTACAGGGGCTCGAACCCACTTAAAACGCTTATGGTTAATATACTTTATGGCTTCTTTAAAGTCTCACACCTGCTTTCAGCCCCAAGATGGACTTTTACAACATTGCTCATTCGATTGGTATTAGCATAGGCTACGTCTGTATACCCGGTCTTCCGGGGTCACACTTCACAGTTTAGGTTCCACAGGGGTTCGAATCTCCTTTTAAACGTCTTTATTAAATGTATCTATAATAAGGCTACTTTGAGGTCCCATACCGGCTTACAGCCCCAAGATGGACTAGTATGGAGGGGCTGATTCGACTGGTATAATCATATGCTACATCTGTGTACCCGGTCTTCCGGGGTCACACTTCACCGTTTTGGCTCTACAGGGGCTCGAACTCACTTTAAAACGCTTATGGTTAATATACTTTATGGCTTCTTTAAAGACTCACACCTGCTTTCAGCCCCAAGATGGACTTTTACATGGTTGCTCATTCGATTGGTATTAGCATAGGCTACCTCTGTATACCCGGTCTTCTGGGGTCACACTTCACTGTTTACGTTCCACAGGGGTTCGAATCTCCTTTTAAACGTCTTTATTAAATGTTTTTAAAATATGGCTAGTTTGAGGTCCCATACCGGCTTACAGCCCCAAGATGGACTAGTATGGAGGGGCTCATTCGACTGGTATAATCATATGCTACATCCGTATACCCGGTCTTTTGGGGTCACACTTCACCGTTTTTGCTCTACAGGGGCTCGAACCCACTTAAAACGTTTATGGTTAATATACTTTATGGCTTCTTTAAAGTCTCACACCTGCTTTCAGCCCCAAGATCGACTTTTACAGGGTTGCTAATTCTATTGGTATTAACATAGGCTACGTCTGTATACCCGGTCTTCCGGGGTCACACTTCACTGTTTAGGTTCCACAGGGGTTCGAATCTCCTTTTAAACGTCTTTATTAAATGTATCTATAATATGGCTACTTTGAGGTCCCATACCGTCTTACAACCCCAATATGGACTAGTATGGAGGGGCTCATTCGATTGGTATAATCATATGCTACATCTGTATACCCGGTCTTCCTGGGTCACACTTCACCGTTTTGGCTCTACAGGGGCTCGAACCCACTTAAAACGCTTATGGTTTATATACATTATGGCTTCTTTAAAGTCTCACACCTGCTTTTAGCCCCAAGATGGACTTTTACAACATTGCTCATTCGATTGGTATTAGCATAGGCTACGTCTGTATACCCAATCTTCCGGGGTCACACTTCACCGTTTAGGTTCCACAGGGGTTCGAATCTGTTTTAAACGTCTTTTTAAATGCATCTATAATATGGCTAATTTGAGATCCCATACCGGCTTACAGCCCCAAGATGGACTAGTATGGAGGGGCTCATTCGATTGGTATAATCATATGCTACATCTATATACCCGGTCTTCCGGGGTCACACTTCACCATTTTGGCTCTACAGGGGCTCAAACCCACTTAAAACGCTTATGGTTTATTTACTTTATGGCTTCTTTAAAGTCTCACAACTGCTTTCAGCCCCAAGATGGACTTTTACAGCGTTGCTCATTCGATTGGTATTAGCATAGGCTACGTCTGTATACCCGGTCTTCCGGGGTCACACTTCACAGTTTAGGTTCCACAGGGGTTCGAGTCTCCTTTTAAACGTCTTTATTAAATGTATCTATAATATGGCTATTTTGAGGTCCCATACCGGCTTACAGCCCCAAGATGGACTAGTATGGAGGGGCTCATTCGATTTGTATAATCATATGCTACATCTGTGTAACCGGTTTTTCGTGGTCAGACTTCACCGTTTTGGCTCTACAGGGGCTCGAACCCACTTAAAACGTTTATGGTTAATATACTTTATGGCTTCTTTAAAATCGCACACCTGCTTTCAGCCCCAAGATGGACTTTTACAGGGTTGCTCATTCGATTGGTATTAGCATAGGCTATGTCTGTATACCCGGTCTTCCGGGGTCACACTTCACTGTTTAGGTTCCACAGGGGTTCGAATCTCCATTTAAACGTCTTTATAAATGTATCTATAATATGACTATTTGAGGTCCCATGCCGGCTTACAGCCCCAAGATGGACTAGTATGGAGGGACTCATTCGATTGGTATAATCATATGCTATATCTGTGTACCCGGTCTTCCGGGGTCACACTTCACCGTTTTGGCTCTACAGGGGCTCGAACCCACTTAAAACGCTTATGGTTTATTTACTTTATGGCTTCTTTAAAGTCTCACACCTGCTTTTAGCCCCAAGATGGACTTTTACAGCGTTGCTCATTCGATTGGTATTAGCATAGGCTATGTCTGTATACCCGGTCTTCCGGGGTCACACTTCACTGTTTAGGTTCCACAGGGGTTCGAATCTCCTTTTAAACGTCTTTATTAAATGCATCTATAATATGGCTACTTTGAGGTCCCATACCGGCTTACAGCCCCAAGATGGACTAGTATGGAGGGGCTGATTCGACTGGTATAATCATATGCTACATCTGTGTACCCGGTCTTCCGGGGTCACACTTCACCGTTTGGGCTCTACAGGGGCTCGAACCCACTTAAAACGTTTATGGTTAATATACTTTATGGCTTCTTTAAAGTCTCACACCTGCTTTCAGCCCCAAGATCGACTTTTACAGGGTTGCTAATTCTATTGGTATTAACATAGGCTACGTCTGTATACCCGGTCTTCCGGGGTCACACTTCACTGTTTAGGTTCCACAGGGGTTCGAATCTCCTTTTAAACGTCTTTATTAAATGTATCTATAATATGGCTACTTTGAGGTCGCATACCGGCTTACAGCCCCAAGATGGACTAGTATGGAGGTGCTGATTCGACTGGTATAATCATATGCTACATCTGTGTACCCGGTCTTCCGGGGTCACACTTCACCGTTTGGGCTCTACAGGGGCTCGAACCCACTTAAAACGTTTATGGTTAATATACTTTATGGCTTCTTTAAAGTCTCACACCTGCTTTCAGCCCCAAGATCGACTTTTACAGGGTTGCTAATTCTATTGGTATTAACATAGGCTACGTCTGTATACCCGGTCTTCCGGGGTCACACTTCACCGTTTTGGCTCTACAGGGGCTCGAACCCACTTAAAACGCTTATGGTTTATATACTTTATGGCTTCTTTAAAGTCTCACACCTGCTTTTAGCCCCAAGATGGACTTTTACATCGTTGCTCATTCGATTGGTATTAGCATAGGCTACCTCTGTATACCCGGTCTTCCGGGGTCACACTTCACAGTTTAGGTTCCACAGGGGTTCGAATCTCCTTTTAAACGTCTTTAATAAGTGTATCTATAGTATGGCTACTTTAAGGTCCCATACCGGCTTACAGCCCCAAGATGGACTAGTATTGAGGGGCTCATTCGATTGGTATAATCAGATGCTACATCCGTATACCCGGTCTTCCGGGGTCACACTTCACCGTTTTGGCTCTACAGGGGCTCGAACTCACTTTAAAACGCTTATGGTTAATATACTTTATGGCTTCTTTAAAGTCTCACACCTGCTTTCAGCCCCAAGATGGACTTTTACAGGGTTGCTCATTCGATTGGTATTAGCACTGGCTACGTCTGTATACCCGGTCTTCCGGGGTCACACTTCAAAGTAAAGGTTCCACAGGGGTTCGAATCTCTTTTTAAACGTCTTTTTTAAATGTATCTATAATATGGCTACTTTGAGGTCCCATACTGGCTTACAGCCCCAAGATGGACTAGTATGGAGGGGCTCATTCGATTGGTATAATCATATGCTACATCCGTATACCCGGTCTTCCGGGGTCACACTTCACCGTTTTGGCTCTACAGGGGCTCGAACCCACTTTAAACGCTTATGGTTAATATTCTTATGCCTGCTTTAAAGTTTCACACCTGCTTTCAGTCCCAAGATGGACTTTTACAGGGTTGCTCATTCGATTGGTAATAGCATAGGCTACGTCTGTATACCCGGTCTTCCCGGATCACACTTCATCGCTATGGTTTTACATTGGTATTAACCTTTCTGCATTTTCGCATAGTATTAGTTCTATGTTTATAAACAGATTTAAAGTAATACTAAATGAAATCTTGAATCTGAATCCTTTTAAGACAGAAAATGTACGTTTTATTTATTCCCCTGCGAAGAGATTAACATTATGTCAGCAATATCTATGTACTTTTTTATTTTTTTCCGATCGAAAGTAGTGGCGTGTAAAGTTAATGTCCGCTGGAAAATTTAGTGGTGTTTAGCCTGCCTTAACGTCCGCTGCACTAATGTCCGCTACTTAGTGTCCGCCAGCTTGATTTCAGTATTGTATGGAAACATTTTTAGAAGCAGAAAACTAGTCTTCTGATAATGACGATTATAGTGTACAAAGACATACAACAACAAACGATGGTGTTTCATTTAGTAAAAATAATCCACAGGGTTAGTATGTAACGTAATGTATAGACAAATTTTAATGCATTTGTATGACTTCTATTGTATATTTCTTGCAACCTATAGGCCAGTTTGGCTACCCAATTAGCTAGCAAGGCGGGCTATATTCCAAAATCATTTATAATATTCTGTTTCTTTCACAACCGTACACCAAGATCCACAACTATCCTCTCCATTTTTCAATAAAAACAAAATGTTTGATGTTTACTTTGTTTATTTTAGATTTCCCAGAAGTGGTAGAAGGTTATGATACAACCAATAGAAGATCTAAACATGGATCATCAAATATCTGTGCTATAATGTGTCCTGGTTGCTGTGGTGATGATGTAAATGACAGCTATGAGTGCAAAGAAGAAACATCCAGTAAACTTCTATCTGAACAACCTAACAATGAAAAGGACACATCAATAGTGCCGCCAAAGTCTAGTGATATTAACCCTCATGATCCCCCGCCACCCAACGACGGCGGCATCATGACACCACACGATGTAGGTGCCGTTTACCGAGCCGCGCCGACTCCTAGTGCCCCTGTTTTAGAAGCTGACGAAATATATCCCCATGTTGAAATGAAAGGTCAGCACTTTTATGATAGGTCGGACTCTACACCAATACAGGCCAGCAATTAGGTGCTCAACATAACCTGTCATTAGTTAGCCTATACTATCAATGTGCGTATGTTGTGGATAGATTGTACGTGTGTTAACAGTGATCAAATGTGGTGGACACTTCGTGAACCGTGGTGCTTCTCTCAAAAACTCTTACGAAAAACATCTTCGTAAGTCAGTTTCATATTATAAGCACTCCAAAGTCAGACAAATAATAAGCATAACTATGATATGATATTCAAAAGGTATACACAATTCTACACAATTTGTATAATATGTAGAATTGATAAGCCAAAAAATGAGCGTATTATTAATGTTTCTTGCTTTTGACTTACTAAGATTTTTTTCATAAGAATTTTTGTGAAAATCACCACTGATCATTTTACATTCATTATATATTCATTACTTCTTGCAATACTAGACTATCACTATTAATATGAGCTTTAGAAAGTATTATGTGCTAATGTGCTGATAATTACATACAAAAATTATTTCATTTAGATTATTTCTAATACAATCAATATAAACATGAATAGTATGATACATTTATCAAATTAATGACTTTAACACTAAAACTAAGAAATAGTTGGTCAATTATTGTTGTTTTTCTTGACATATATTGAATGAACTATCATTTTCACTATTTTTTTCAATTTTAAACATATCGACACATGCTGGAAGACTATTTCTATGTACTGTAATTAAGATTTTGCTCATATGTACGTAGAATGGTATTGCATTAAGTAAGAATATTAGATCATTATAATAGATTATACTAAAGTTTATTTTTCAAACTTTAGGTATAGCATATGTCGTATCTAAAATACTATGAATGGTGTGTTCTAGTGCAAGTATACCTTATTGTTCCTTATTGAGGCTTTTAAAGCACTTAACCATCGTTTCTCATAGAATTCTTATCATTGAAGCTGGCTTTCTAATATCAACCATTTGTGTGAGAGTTATCAATTGGAAATGAAATGTTATTTGGATGTTGAATAATATCAACTTTAATTACGGTGTGTTCATACGCAACATTTTAGAAATGCGCGTTTTTGTCTCAAAGACAACGCTTTGTCGAGACACATGTTTTAACAATTCTATTTGGAGCATGATTATATGATGGAAATACATCATAAAAGCCAAGGGAAAGGTTTTTATTCAAGTTATCAATGAAGATAAACTGTTGTGAATGATTTATACTGTACATAGCTTTCATTTTATGATGCCAATGTTTTTTTGTTTTATTTTGTATTATCATGGTATGATAATGTCATACAGACTGTGAGAATGTTCAATTTTTCAAAGATTTAATAACAATTTGTTGGTCATATGTCACACTATATTACGATAAAAACATTATAAACTTTTTGTAGAGATCGTGGGTTTAGCGCAAAATGGCCATAACTCACTCTTTTCTTATATTGAGTAAGAACCATTTTGTGCTAAACCTGCGAGGTACTGAAAAGCAAATACCAAATATATGATAAAATGGTTTAAGGGATATTCACAGCTACGCATACATTTATGATGTGTGTAATTTGAGTAGGTAGAAATGAGCATTGAACTTTTAATGGATGTTTTTCTTTGCTTTTGACTTACAATGGTTTTTTGTCTAAAATTAAAAATGTGTAAATTTTCTTTAATAACTACAACAAGTACATCTTAGATGTCAGTTCAATTCATACTTCAAACATGTATGTAAATTGCTGTCACATATAAAAGAGAGGTAAATCAGTATTCAATATGATGTAGTTTCTTCTTACAATCAGTGTTAGCTCCCTTTGAAGGAAACAATATTGATGATAATGTTTTGATTTGTAGAAACATGCATTTTCTAGTATAATGACTATAATTTTAATATGTTTCAGTTTTATTGATTGCATATGAACAAAAAGTTTACATTTCTAGTGGGAAAATCATTCCATATGTAGTTTATATATTAAATTTATCATTTTTGTTCCGTGCAATGGGCTACCAAAGATCATTCGTCATATAGTGTATAAGTTTGAATGCACTTCTAACGGGCTTCTTGTGTTTAAATGGGTTCATTCATTGATTGGTCAGTACAGTTCCTATTCTCGTACCCAGAGGCTATCCGGACTCAAGATAATGTTAGATTGAGAATCTTGATGACCTCTGGGTACGAGAATGCACAGTTCCTTAAGAAGTTCATTTAGATGTTTATAACTGACTGATTGCTAACACTATAATTGTATAGTACATATTTGTGCCCTCTTAATTTATGTTTTTGTAAACGTGTTTCTGTTTTCTTCAATAATGTTTGTTGTAAAGGAATATGTGCCCTTTATTTTTACTATGTCATTTAAAGTGTTCAGAGTAGGTAGAAACGATTCTAGTTTTATATTTGTTTATAAGAGCTTGTGTTTTTTATCATACTTACTAATATTATTTACTTTACTAATGCATTTAACAATGAACAAATAAATTCTATGAACATGTTCAATAGTTAATGTCTTACAGTATAACCTCTGCACAACAACTGCTTTTGATATTTCCCTTTGAGCTTAAATTTAATTCAGTGTAACCTCTGCAGAGCAACAACCTATAAAGAGCATCAGTTTTTAGTCCCTCCCAGTAGGTGTTGTTCAAGAAAGGTTGTACTGTATATTAACATTTATTTCATTATTTATTGTTAACCTTCCTTTATGCCTTTAATTGTTGGTGAATATCAGAGATCAACCATATTTTATTTTTTATTTTATAACATAAGAACCAATGAAAAGACGTGTGATATTAAATCAAATGTTCATTTAAGTTTTATTAGATTAAAGTAGTGCATGAACAACACATCAACATCAGGTGGAATGCAGGAAATATATTTACTTGTTACTTCATGTATATCAAATAGTTGCAGCCATCTATGACCTTCATCAGGATCAATTTTATTAAGACAGTTTAAATATTAATGTCATACAGTCTATGAAAAATAATTGAATTTCAATATTAAATAAAATTTGGATCAAACTCTAAACCATTTGGACGTCCGAACTGTCACTATGTATGAAATCAGTATTTTGCACTATTTAAATTAACTGTTCGAGTGGGTCAACATTTATCTTGCCTGAATGAAGTTTTTCTTCAGTGATAGCCCCAGGTTTGTTAAAATGTTCATGCATCACACACTCTCTGCTAAATCGTTTGCCTCGAAACGCCAATTTGTAGCAACAATCAGTGATTTTTTATAATGCAATAAAACATGTAAAACCTTATATTTTCTGGTAGATATGACCATGCCATTTACAACAAATGTATACTTTTAATAGCTTTTGATTGTAAACTAACAACAAACCTGTAAACAAAACACTGAAAATTACAGTTCCAAAATTGAACTTTTTGTCTAGTGATAGAGATTGACGAACCTTTTTGTAAAATTTAAAATTTCTCGCTTGTTTTTATAAGATTATATCTGTATATTTTTGTCTTTTACAAAGTTACAAACATGATTTATTGTTATATATGATGTTAATTAGCTCGTATTGTGCTTTTGTTATATTTCAATATTATTTTGTTACCAGTTTTTATTGTTGTACATTTATTATTTAACATGGTGTAAGAAACACAAACATTGTCTAAATATATATTAGACAGTATATATTATACATATATATATTAAAATTGTTATCACTTCTGTATATTACAGTCATAAGTCATTTTATATTGTTGTCTGAAGAAAGTCGAAACGTTATTAAATAGAGAAGTACAATTAAGTGTAAAAAATGTTTGGTGTCTAATTGGATAGTATGCTAAGATAACGTAGATGTGTCATATATTAAAGGTACTAGTTCACAGATTTGGTTAAGATTTTTCAATATTTTGAAAATACCATTCAGTGTCTGTAATTGTGTCAAAGAAATTAAGTCTTAATATTTTAGGGCAAACTGATTGCAAGAAATATACTGTAACAATAAAAGTCATCAAAATGCACTAAAACTGTCTATACAGTGACATACGGGGTAGATTTTTACCGGTACTACTTGAAACGCCATCATTTGTAGTTGTATGTCAATTTGCACTTAAATTGTCATTATCAGAACACTACTTTCCTGCTTCCAAATATGTTTACATACAATTGTGATAGTTATAGAAGAAGTGGATGTTTAAGTTGAAATCTGTGAATGAGTACCTTTAACAATGTATCTTTATAGTTCGTGGAATTTTACAATGAATTATTTGATTTATATGAAGAATGTTTCTAATTGAAAGATTGCATTTCTTTATTGTTTAGTAAAATTTATTTAAATTTATGATCAAGTTTGCAAAAAAAACCCAAAATTTAACATTGAACTTGAATGGATTAAAACTTTTTTCCTATTTTCAATCTAAATCAAGACCTGATGAATCATTAGGTATTGTTATCAAGTGGTATCGTATACTTCAGTAGACAAATCATTTTATTGACGGAATTTCTTGTAAAAGTGCTTACAAATGTATGCTAATTCTAGTTGAGTTTTATTTAAACAAAAGAAGCTGTACTCTTATTCTGACGAAACCTAACCATATTGCCTCATATGACTTTGTGAGGAGAATTGTCACTCAATAAGAATGTTAAAGATTGAATTCAATTTAGCTTTACATTAAAATAACCCTTGTTTGTAAACTAAATGTAAAAAATCAAAAGTCGAAATACAGAATTCTGGCTTTACTCAGAATGGCACTAATCAGGGACTTTAGTCAATTACATTTCCCTAATAAAATCTGAAGCAATCCAATTGCTAAGTAGGTCCTTACAGTTGGAATCCTCGGATTTTATCTTTGAATTCCTATGAAAGGATAACAAAATATTTCATCTAATATCTTTCTTGTTGATGAAGATATTTACAGAAGTGGTGAAATTTAGATAGTTCTTTACCCTAAAATACTCAGCTTGAATTTCAAACAAATTAAATGATTTAAAAAAAAGTTATTTAAGATTAATTTTGGCAAATTGACATTGAAAAGTAAGGGTAAAATCAAACTAATTGAACTTACCTATTTGAAGAGCATAAACTGGGAAATAACTGATTAAGATCCATTATTATATCTAATAGCTTACTTGGGTCATACTGTATGTTAGTGAATTATATGATTATATAAAGTATATATTTAGACTATATCGTCATCACTTTAATTCTTTGTCTTCATGCTTTATAACTACATACATGTATTATTTGTTTTTATTACTATGTCAAACGCTTATAATGTTCATTTTATTGGGTAAGAAAATGATATGATAAAATGAAATAAAATAATATTTTCAAAAATAAACGACTTTATTGTTGTTTTTCTCCATTTTGTTTGAAACTCAAGAAAAAAATTCAACCTTCTTGGAGAGAAGTTTTAGCCTTATGAAGCCATTTTCGTATGTTGGAGATATAGTACCCACCAAAAGTTTGGAGACAAAAGAAATTTACTATAATTCTTATTTTTTGATGATTATCTTTGTAGAATCATTATTGTTAATATATTTAAGAATTTTTTGGTAAAATGAAAACAAATTGCGTGAATGCAACACATTTTATAAGATTCAGCATCCGTATCCTAAAGCCTCCAAAACCATGTTTTTAGTGTAATTATCTTCCATAACATAGCTTTAATGCTATCTTTGTAGTCTCAGTTATAACTATTTATGATATGCAAAGCATAAAGCAACTCCAAAAAGAATTTCAAAATAAACAGTGATAAAAATTTAGCTTAAAGCTATTCAGTAGGCCTACAAAGCGAAATTGTCTCCAAACTTTTGATGGGTACTGTATGTTGGAGATATAATCGACCGCACAGGTGGAACCAGGATCCCCCGGTGGGGGTGTAAAATGAACTAGCAGACTGTGGATCCAGGTGGCCGTATGGGCCCTGAAGGGTTCAGAAGTACAATAACATGTTACTTTTAATAAATTGATTTATACTCACATTCGTTGTTATAAACACGTGTATAACCATATATACGCATACGGAAACTCACGATTTTATGTAAGTGAAGTGTGTAATTATTATAATTAGATAGTTCAAGCTCAGGTAAATTCTGTTGGACCATTTTTATACCACAGTTTAATTCATTTTGATAGAAACCACGGAAAAAGATTGTATCGTAAAAAAGATAAACAATATCGACATAAAAAGTTTAAGTTTAAAAGGCTTGTTCTACTTGTAGTGTAGAAAGAAAATAGGGTCTATTGATAATAAATTTGCTGATAACATTAAATCGAAGTTACGGTGCAAAGTACAATGTTGAAAATGGCTGACAAAGGACAATACAAGGATATTTCGTCAGATGAAACGTTTGATTTCATCTGTACTAATTGCGATGCTAAAGGAAAGGTAGTAGAAGCTGTACGTTATTGTTTACAATGCAAAGGTTATTGTTGTCAAACATGTACAGATCAACACGCAACATTCCTAGTAATGAAGGATCACAAACTGATTGGAGCTGGTCAAGGAAACCAAGCAAGTAATCAAGCAGCAAAATTACCAGAGTTTCCCACGGAAAGGTGTTACCTTCATAAAGGGGAAGTGGTCGACAAGTTTTGTGAGGAACATAATGAAGTCTGTTGTAGTTCATGTATAGCTACACTTCACAGGTAAGTGATTTTGACATTTTGACACATTCAAAACAAGATGGCGGATCCAGTGAGAATCTTGGGTTCCAATCTATTCGGAGACTGAGATTATTTGCTAAAAGGTTGAACTGAGATTTTAAATACGAGTAATTACTTATCTGGACCACTCTAGAGTATACATGTATATATTGGATTTGAACCTTACTGATTTTTCTTTTTGATATGATTCACTTCATTGTTGTTTTTTTCAATAGATTATATTTTTGGTTACATTATACATTATGGCGCATCTTTTACAGTTCTAAGTTGTTCAAACTTTCAGACAATTTTGAACATAATCATTATACTCATGCTTATGCCTTTATACATATTTTTGAACTTTCGTTGCGCATCTGTTACACTTTTACTTTCGTAAAAATGTTTTATGATAAAAACACGCTGACAAGACGTCTGACGCGCCATCTTGAAAATAACAAGTTTTCACCTGATGTCATTTTATGGCGATGTCAAACATTTTAGCGTGTCAAGCTAATATGCATTAAAAACTTGAGCACATGCACTTTAAAATGGTGTATTTTTCATTAATATAACAAAACAATTGATCAAATGTCGAAGGGGTGAAACTGTAAACTTTCTTTTTGGACAAGCTGCCAAAACTTATTTTCACTTCAGCAAGTACAAAAATTGCACAGGTAGTACTAAACACTAAGAGAATACTTCTTACCCTCTATATTTAGTTTATATGCATGTAGTATAATAAAACTATAAAATAGTATAGATTGGATGAAATTCTTTATCTCGAAGATAAAATAACATGATCATAAATAACTTGCTAAATAAATGTCGTAAATCAAATTTGAGCTATTGCTTTCTTATCAGTGATTTTGACTTATTTGTTGTGAGTATTTACTTAGGCCATGCCAAATTGGAATTCTGTTACGCGTCAACTCAAATTTGACAAACCTAGGTACCTATTCACAAAAACACACAAAGCGAAAACGAAAGCACAAATATTTTTACGACAAAAACAATGCATTATATTTTTTTTTCAATGGAATAACATCCCAATAACATGAAACAATGGTCTTTATTAGATATAAAATGACTAGTGTTTATTCACGCAAAATATATATTGTATTAATGATGCGGTTTCGATAAACTGCTTACGATGAATAACGTCATTACCGAACACAATTTCCCCTGAATTATATTGTCGTATCGAATCCTGCAACATCGGAATTATTTAAGAAAATTTTACCAACAATTTTGTTTTTTATTTTGATTGAGACATTAAAACCTAGGCGCACGCGAACGCTCAACAAAATTCCAAAACGGCATGGCCTTATCCTACGGCGTATAATTATATCTTATGACGGTCAACTATAACAATATATACATAAAAAACTTGAATTTCATTTCTATCCAAAGCTTGATCATTGTCAAAGTGTTGGTGTTAGATAGAAACACATTGTCACACTGCAGCAAGCATAAAATATACGACTTGGCTTCATTTATATTTATAGGTCTTGTCCAAAGAAGAGCATATTGTCTATACCTGATATGATAAACAAGTTGTTTAAACGTGGTGATTGCAAACAAATACAAAGTCGTCTCAGAGATATGATAAATTCCTTTGGCACAATTGTAAAATCTAAGTATGATAAACTGGAAGCTTTGAAAGATATGAAGAAAGAAGAAATAAAGAAGATTATCGATTGTCAGAAAGCTCTGGAGTCTTTTATTAAAAAGGCCGGAGAATCTTCTATTGGTGAAATTGAAAATGTGTGCAATGATTTGGAAAAAGAAATTCTTGATGAGAAACGAGATATTGAAAGGACTGAGGATAGCCTGAAGGAATCAGAGGATAAATTGGTAAAAGTAGAAGGAAACAGAGCAGAACACTTTGTGTTGAGCAAGATTGCTGAGAAAAAAATGATGGAAGTTAAAAGCCAGTTGTCTAAAGATAAATATGATGGCATACAGTTATCGTTCAAACCAAACCAGTCATTAATGCAACATCTCAATGATCTAAATGGTATTGGTAGAATTGATGGAAAAACAAATATAAGATCAGATCTATACAAGGTAAAACAAAGTAAATATATCAACATCAAGTTGTCTGATGATTTATTTAATTGCGATTCTAAGGGATGCTGTCTTACCTTTGATAACCAACTTTTAGTTACAGATCGCCAAAATGATAAACTGAAGCTGATTGATACACAAACACTGACAATTGTAAAAAGTTGTAAACTAGGTAGAACACCATATGGTGTATGTATAACTAATGATCATGAAGCTGCTGTAGCGTGTCATGACCTGATCCAGTATGTATCTATTCATGGTAAGAAGATGAAAACTACAAGACAAATTAAAACACCATATAAATGTTATGGTATCACTGCAAGAGATGATAAGTTATATGCAACAGATTTAGGATCTTCACTTTATATTTATGATATCTCAGGACAATTGTTGAAAACTATATCACATGACATTGCTGGAAATCAACTATTTACTCGTAGTCAACATGTAACTTTCACTAAGAATGGTGACAAAATGTATGTTTGTGACTGCACGAAAGGTATTGTATGCTTGGATAGTGAATTAAATTATCTGTTTACCATCATTGATAGTGAGTTAAAAGGTGCAGCTGGTGTATGTGTTGATGGTAAAGGAAATGTATTTGTCAATGGATTCTTTTCACGTAATGTTGTACAGTTTGATGAGAATGGTAAGAAGATTGGTGTTGTAATAAAACAAGATGGATTGCTTTTTCCAGGTTCAGTTTGTTTTGATCAAAAACTGAAGAGATTGTTTGTTACCATGGTAGAGTTTAGTTATACAGTAAAGTGTGATGCAGTGAAAATGTTTGAATTGTTATAATGGAAGTTAGAACAAGACGTTAAAATGACTTATCAGTGCTAACTATGAATATTCAGAAAATTTGGCTCTATGATGATGGGCTATGATGATTTGTAGATTAAAATTGGCATGAATGACATAGTTATAATTACACTCATGGCTTATTTTATATTACAGAATTAATACCATGTTTATAATTTATAACAATGTGTATATGTTATCTCATCATATATAAAACTCGGAAAAATTCTTTTATATAAAATATAGATAAACTGTTTGAAATAAATGGATCGTTTGTTAGTCAGGAAGTAATTGATTATGAGAAAATTCTTGGATATTTTTTATGTTTTAACTAGACAATAAGTTGACTACATGTATATATGCGTGCGGTGAGGGTGCGTGTGTATGCGTGCTTTCTTGTTTACATGCGTGGGGGCGTGCGTGTGTGTGATATTCATATAATACCTTATAAGGAGAGTTTGGATAATGTAGAAAGACTAACAAGTTATATTCGTTTATTCTACCAGTTGTAACATAAAACGTTTAATAGTAGAGAAATACAAGCCATAGTGTATAAGATTGTATCCATCTTGGACGCCATCTTGGTTTCCATGGTAACCGCCATGATTTCAGATGTCCACTCTCGCTTAAATTTTACTTCAGACATCATTCTATCAAAAAATGCAACGAACAGCTCTGGACAAAAAATAAAAAAGCCTCAGATGCTGTTCTATAGTGTGCATAAAGGATTATAGAGACTTTGAACTTGAAATGTGGAATTTTGCTTATATTTGACATTGTTATTGTTTTATGGATTATACAAATACTGTTTAGGAACCCTTATTAGTAACATTACTATGTACACATACTATAATTCTATAATTGTTCCTTGTGGAAGGGTAGGTGAGTACTGGTTATAGACAATGGTCCAGGAAAGCTAGGTTAGGTGCGCTGGACGCCGTGAAATGACCTAAATTGTGTTGATACGGCGTTAAATCCAATAAATAAATAAATATATAAATACTATAATTGTACATCATATTCATTGTCCATTACTAAATTTTAATAAATAAATCAATATTGTAAATAGCACGTTTGTTGTTTTATGTTTTATTCCAATAAATCATCTAGCAAAACAAGTTGCCGTTTGTTTATCCTATAAGGATGGTTTTAAGTTTGCAGGCTTTTCTACGAAGTGACTTTTGGTGCACTTGATAAGAGATGTAGCGCAGGCACAAGGCAATCAACTGCTCCTTAGCTGGAACGTCCGGTACTTAATTAAGAGTCATTATCTACTAATATTGCGGAAACGGTTCATGATGTCTCAAATTTAGAGTTCATTTTCAAGCATCAGTATGCAAACTGAGATTGTTTTAATCTCTTCCAGACTTGTTTGGTTCATTCAGTCAAATATAAATGTACATTCACCTGGTTAGTCCAGTCAATATCTCGTCCGACAACGAAGGGCATGGGTTCGATTCCCCGGCGGGTCATACATACCTTCGTGGAGAATGTCATGAAGTGTTTTCTGAAGCAATTCTTCTATCAATCTCTGTATCAGGTAGAACAGCTATCAACCACTAATGATAATATCTATATCAGGTAGAACAACTATCAACCACTAATGATAATATCTATATCAGGTAGAACAACTATCAACCACTAATGATAAATATCTATATCAGGTAGAACAACTATCAACCACTAATGATAATATCTATATCAGGTAGAACAGCTATCAACCACTAATGATAATATCTATATCAGGTAGAACAGCTATCAACCACTAATGATAATATCTATATCAGGTAGAACAACTATCAACCACTAATGATAATATCTATATCAGGTAGAACAGCTATCAACCACTAATGATAAATATCTATATCAGGTAGAACAGCTATCAACCACTAATGATAAATATCTATATCAGGTAGAACAGCTATCAACCACTAATGTTGATATCTATATCAGTTAGAACAGCTGTCAACCACTAATGATAAATATCTATATCAGGTAGAACAGCTATCAACCACTAATGATAATATCTATATCAGGTAGAACAACTATCAACCACTAATGATAAATATCTATATCAGGTAGAACAGCTATCAACCACTAATGATAATATCTATATCAGGTAGAACAGCTATCAAACACTAATGTTGATATCTATATCAGGTAGAACAGCTATCAACCACTAATGATAAATATCTATATCAGGTAGAACAACTATCAACCACTAATGATAAATATCTATATCAGGTAGAACAGCTATCAACCACTAATGATAAATATCTATATCAGGTAGAACAGCTATCAACCATTAATGATAAATATCTATATCAGGTAGAACAGCTATCAACCACTAATGATGATATCTATATCAGGTAGAACAACTATCAACCACTAATGATGATATTTCTCAAATCCTGATTAAAAGTTACGGTCATGATATCTAGGCATGTCTAAGTAATCTAGAAGACTAAAAAAAGGAAATGTGGCCACAATCACCAAACATGTATATTATATGACATTACGTTGAGTTTAAATCAGTGAGGAGTCTGTAGTGTGTACATAAATTATCACCAATGCATCAATAAAAATACAAGAATAACATCTTTGTCAATTATTATTTTAATTGGAATTTACTCTGCATATTTTATGAGGTTTTCCAGTACAAGGTTGTCCGTCAACAAGGAGCTGCCCACAGCTCCCATTATTGAGGAAACTAAATGATGTTGAATATCAAACTTTCATTGAAGTGTTAACTCGCCAATGCTAGGAATCGAACGCAGTACCAAGGTATTTGGTATCCTGAGCTCAACCACTGTGACTCGGTCTAGCTTATTGTCTCTGTCACCAGTTCATAATTGCAATAATAAAATCACTTATACATTCAGATAACAGCCACAATGGTCTGAATATGTAACAGGCATCGAAACCAACCAAGTACCTGAAAATAAAAAAGTGTAGTTAACATCATACTTTTATACTTTGTGTTTGTTTTATTTGATAATCACTCAATCTCCGTAAACAGATATCCTGTACAGTATGTATTGCATAGTTGTCAGATCAGCGATACGTTGTACATTACGATCGTGTCTGACTTTCAAATGAGCTTTCATATTTTCCAGGTAATCATCAATAGCTTGTCTAACAGTATCAGCTCTCGACTCGATTTCTTCAATAATTTGAACACTCTCTTCAGCTAGTATGGTCTCGACGTCAACCACGTCTTGTCTAAGTTTATCAATAACTGCTTTGTTAGTATCCAATATTTTAACAGTGTCGTTTAGAGACTGTTTTAAGTTAGCTTCATGCTCGTGTTGACCGTTTCTACGTCGTTCAATAAGTGACATGACTTCTATCCTCTTGATTTTCGAATTCTAGTATACTGAAAGCTAAGTGTTGTTTTCTTGGGCGCACTTTAGTAATGCCAAAGCTATGCTTAAATGATACTTTTGGTAGTAATGAATCGTTTACACATTGTAAAGTTTGATAGAGAAAATTGGATAATTCTTTACTAGTATTTGATTTTCATAGTCTTAATTATAATTTATCAATGAAATGTGCTCAGACAACATACAAAATTAATACACTGTGTTTTTCAAACTTTTAAGATTAAATATAACGTTAAACATTCGTCAATCCACATAGTTTTACAAATCTACCAAAGTTTTTCAAGACATGCCTTAAGGAATATTTCAGAGTTAGTGACACTGGCATGGAAGTCGTTATTATTATTATGTCAAATAGTTCTTAAGATTTTCTTTTATTCCAGACTTAAAATCCGTTCTCACACGACTTAAAAACAATCCACATTTTTAATTTCACTTAAGATATGAATTATCAATAATTTCAAATTGAAACGGAAATACCATTTGTTAATATAAAAATGCCACACTCTAATGCAGAAAAATCTTAATCTACAGTCAAACTCGTATTCAGCACATAGACAATGAAAAAACCCCAGATGTTGCTTCATAAAACGACCCGCTTAATGCAACCGGTTAGTTTAGGCGTTAACATAAAAAACACAACATTTGGTGATTTTTGTTGATAAAGGTAAAGTCTAGGTACTGTTAAACACTGATGTGTAGGCTAACACAGGGTTAAGTGTATTATTAGACAAACTTTAGGTTATAAACTTCTGATTTATATATATCTATTAAATGACATCTAAAAATAGTATTGTTTTCACAATTATTTCGTTAAAACGTATTGATATTGCAAATTAGATATTTACGTACTTCGTTTAAACGAAATAATATTACAAATTAACGAATTACGTATTTCGTCAAAATATGATAGTATCATAAATCAACTAATTACTTTTTCCGTTAAAACGAAATAATATTACGAATTACGCATTTCGTAAAACCAAAAAATATTACAAATTAACGAATACATATACATACATACATATTAATATATATTGCACAAATACTTCTTTATTTAAAAAAAAACCAAAATTCATATCGTATAAACGACATTGTAAAATTGTAAAATTATGACACAATATTTCAAAATGTTCCCTACGGTGCTCCGTAATATCATGCGTATTATATATTTTAGTGAATGAAAATAACCTTTGATCTGAGATTATCGATTATTAATCTCATTGATACAAAGGGTTATCTAAGACGTATTGATTTACTGCCAAATTGTTTAACGTAATTAACTAAACAATAATAATCATTGTAAAATCTTTAGACAATATGGAAATATACACAAACCTTGAATTAAGGACTCTCAATATTGAGCAGTATAGCTTGAAGGGCTGTCACGATATACCGGTATATTGCAATATGCAGCTGCGGCAATATGTACCGCACCACGAATTTAACGTACCGGTATTTAGCAATCTGTTTTTATTTTCATTGAACAATTCTTCGTTTCCCCAAATGAAAGTAGCGAAATGTCAGTTTCAATGGTTCATTCGATTAAAGCTTTAGATAAAAATATAACCAGTCTTGGCGCGTTTGTAATGTTCAAATCACTCTAAAATTTCCCAGTTTTCCCCAGTCTGCTACATGCACTTTCCCTGCAAAATTCTATAAAATTCTTCAATACTGAACAGCTGAATATGTTTTTAAGACAAAGTATTATGCAGCCGTGTCTTTGGTTTGCAATGCAATATATCGTGATACGTATCGTGATACGGATCTAGAGCATCGCAATATACCGCGATACGCTTCTGGCGTATCGCGACAACCCTAATAGCTTGTTTTTCGTACTTTTATTAGGAATCAGTGGAAATTCCCTTTTTTAAAATGGACAGCGTTCTGCTATATATAGGGTAGACTGTCACAAAAATCGACAATACAATTACAAGTGCTCGGCTAAAATCTTAAAATCACGTTACTTCATACCCGGAAAATATCAAGTCCATTATTTTAAGTAGGCCTACTTAAGTCTAAAGTCCAATGTACTTGCATGTATCACCGTTCGCCGGTCACGTGACATGTGACAATCCCAAAATATTATGATTACTATCTATAGTTGGGGAAATTAATAAGCCTGACCTCATGGGTACATCTTTACATGAAATCGCCAACATTTCTTATAAATGTTAAAACGTTTATCTTTAAGGAAAGTTATTGTATTATCTTAACCATTAGCTGTGAGATCCGGATTCACATCATGAAAGCTTGTCTTGTAGCACAATTTCTAGAGAATAGTTGTAATCTCGGTGTATGATCGATTTTTATTTCACGAGTTGGCTAAGGATGCAATATTTTCATGAGTGGCGTAGCCACGAGTTAAGATATGTTATCCTTAGGTTACGAGTAAAATAAATATATATTTATATTGCACCGAAATAAATATATTTTCTGTTTAGTATATTTATGCTTTAAACTGGTGTTATTTGTTATCAACGGCACATCCATAGTGAAAATAAAATAAATTTCATTGATTCAAAACGTTAAAATATAGATTTTTATTCATCGATAAATCCCGGTATTCGGCTGGAAAGCGTATAATAAAATGATTATGTCAATGGCATAGAGCTAAAAATAGTTCATAGGTACTTATCGGCTTCTTGTATGATAATGTCTCTGGATACCTTTGACCCAAAAACATACTCTGAACTAGCTCCCTTGCTTCTATCATACTTATATATTATTCGATCATGTTTTGAAAGAAATATAAATTAAATCAGCCCATATTTTGCAGCGCACCGGCGAAACCTAGCTTTCCTGGACCCTTGTCTATAACCAGTACTCACCTACCTTTCACAAGCCCGAAAACATCTCCATATTATCTAATCAATGGAGGAAAATTGACATTTTTGTCAAATTTTCATGGAAGGGCTTAACCTCCCCGGGTGGGATTCGAACCAGTACCCCCTTTGAGACCCGAGATTACAAATCCCGGTGCGCTACCAACTGCGCTTTCGACCCCAGGTTCACATATTTTGGCACAGCTGTCTGGGCTAAATTTTTGACTTACATTTTAACCAATAAAATTTGCTCTGCTATTTTTGTCCAATGAAATCCACTTCGATGTAGAGAAATTAATAAAATGTATGATATAATTGGTTATTTGTATGTATTATATGCATATTATAATGCATGAATGAATTCCTTCGTGCGATTTTAACCCAGCTCCTTGTCCATTAACTACTGTTAGCTAACGTTACGGGTACGGGAGAACTTAACCCAAAGACAACTCAACCAGTGCAATACTCATCTCAAAGTTGGGACAACTCAATCCGTTAGTAGGAGATTGAGTTGTCTCGGGTTGAGTTGTCTATGGGTTAAGTTGTTCCGACATTTCCGTTACGAAACGTTTTGGAACGTTCAAGGTAACTGAACACGCTGCAGGAAAATCCCTGAATATTTTTGTTTTGATTTTTTTTTTCAAAAACACCATTGCATCCACAAAGTCTGGACTAAGCCTTGACCCTTTTTTGAAATCAAATTTCCAGTTAAACTAAAAGTCCATTCTGAACTAGAAGTAGGTATAGCCAAATACTTTTAGCCAATAAGTCCATTTTTTGAATATTTTGAATGTTTTAGTTTCTAACAATCTAGTGCTGATAAGTTTGGGGCACATTTTTTTTTCTTGGACATTTAAAGAATTTTGTCATGATTGGAAACGTTCATGAGAATTTTTTAAGAACAGTAACTCTAGCTAACTTGAAGTTAATGTCTAATTCGTAATGAAACTCCCAGCATGTTTTTATATAGTGTCATTCTATGGTACTCCAGATGACTCAAAACCCGGGTCGATATCGCAGTTGGTAGCGCTCCCGGATTTGGAATCTCGTGCCCGAGGGGGCATTTATTAGATAATATGGAGAAGTTTCCGGCCTTGTTGAAGGGTATGTGAATACTGGTTATAGACAATGGTCCAGGAAACCAAGATCAGGTGCGCTGGACGCCGTAAAATGACCTAAATTGTGTTGACACGGCGTTTAATCCAGTAAAAAAATAATGGTTTTTTTTTTAGAACTTACTGTTCTGTGTTTACATCTATTGTGCACTCAATACGTTCAAAAATGATATTTGCATTAGCGCTCTGTTATCACAAGTACAACTGTCTATGTTATCACAAGTACAACTGTCTATGTTATCACAAGTACAACTGTCTATGTTATCACAAGTACAACTGTCTATGTTATCACAAGTACAACTGTCTATGTTATCACAAGTACAACTGTCTATGTTATCACAAGTACAACTGTCTATGTTATCACAAGTACAACTGTCTATGTTATCACAAGTACAACTGTCTATGTTATCACAAGTACAACTGTCTATGTTATCACAAGTACAACTGTCTATGCTATCACAAGTACAACTGTCTATGTTATCACAAGTACAACTGTCTATGTTATCACAAGTACAACTGTCTATGTTATCACAAGTACAACTGTCTATGTTATCACAAGTACAACTGTCTATGTATATTTATCTACATTCAATGAACAATAACTTTTTAAGTTGTGCAATATCGTTAAATATGCTCATGGTATGTTATTAAATGTATATCAAAGTGAAAGTAGATCGATACCGAAATTAGAAGTTGGTGGTCATCACTTAAACAATTGTTTTCTTAACAGTTAGTTTAAGATAAAGTTTTTTATGATGTCGGCTGTAATCAAATATATCGTCAAACAGTGACTTTAAGCTTATAATCTTGATCTGATTCACAACGTTCGTACATTTTTGTTTATTTCGTATTTCGTTACTATTTCTCAGAACTGATGCACTTACTCAAAGCACCTTTTTTCTATCATTTACATTGGCATAGCTTCCTATAGGCACACAAGGTACGTGCCGACACATTTTTTGAAAATTCGAAGAAATTAAAAGGCTAAAAATGTAAAAAATGCAATAAAAATCGTAGGCTGAGGGTTACGAGAAGTATGGATTGTACCATCACTTTTGAAAATAATGCTCAATAAAACATGAACTCAGTCTAGATTAAGCATATTAAGGTTAACCATAAAAACGGTCATGATGCGATGGCTAAATTACTTATAAAGAGAGGAGGTAAGTCAATCAGCTGTTACTGTAACTGATCGATGGCGTCATACATATGACGTCAACAGACCCTCGAACCCCCCTATGTTATCTGTGCCTACACATTTATTTTGGGCAAGCTACGCTCCTGATTTAAACTCTATACACTATACAGTACAATTTATGAAACGAACAAACAAAGTGTTTGTCCGTTGAGGGAACTCAGTACTTATATATAGTGCGTACAAAAAAACGAAACGTGTTTTGGTAAACATTAGAAATGAGACAATCCTTTTTTGGGTAGACAGTAATGAAAATAAAATGTGTATAATTCATTGTAACAAAATTAGCATGATGGATACCACCATTTGTTGGTAAATCGTGTTTGTGTTGGTAAAAATCTTTTCCATCACACTAACAACTAAGACAATCGTAAAACATATCACATGCTTATGTTATTGTCATCATGAGCGTCCCTCGTAGTGGATTAGTTTATTCTATTGTTATTATAAACATTGTTTTGTTTTTCATACGCACTCTAGACAAATTAATTGAAGTACAAAACGATATTTTGTAATATATTGGCATGTGTTTTATCCACAAGATTATTGTGTGGCGACATGAGATACCTTGTGTTCTGCAGTACTGAATCCTGGCATCAGATACAGTGTGTTGTTTACGAGACAAACTTCTTTAAGGTGGGTCGGTACCTTACTCGGAGGGAAAAATGAAAAAAATATCATGTTTACCGATTAGGATAAAAGTTGGCAGGCAGATACCTTCATGCTTCTTGTTTGTTTTTCTGGTAACCTTAGCGACGTTGTCGGTTTTTTTTCACGACGTCACGGACGTCACAATGGTTCGCGCTAAAAACAGGCATGCAACTACATTAAACCCATATATTTAAAGTATTGAATATCCGAGGACAAAGATTATTATACCGAAATGTTTCTAAAATTTTGTTGCATACAATCATTTTGTTCCGATTATCTAAATATCACGTCAGTCGTAAAGACTGTACATATCTTCACTAAATTTAGGGTTTTCACGTCTAAAAGGTTTCACCAATTGCCGAGTTATAACGTTTATTTTCAAATTAAAGCAGAACGGTGGTCTAATTCTTATCGCGATTTTTGAAAACTACACACTTTTTGTGTCATTTTAATGAAATAAAAAAGGAAAGTGAACGTTCTCAGTTTTTCACAATATCGCTTTCAAAGTAAAATTACCTTCATTACAACGACGTTAATATAACGTTACGCTGGCGTTGTGATTAAAGCATTTGTTGTAAAAATAAGTAGAAGCGGATTTTGATTGACTTATGTTAAATAATTTTGAACAGATGTGTCACAAGAAATTAATTAAGAACTGGAAAGAAACTACAAAATTGAATTTACAAGATAATAACATACATAACAAAAATCACAAGTTCCGAATGTATCGTTATGTAACGTTCTGTAACGTTTAGTGTAGTGGAACACGCTACTGATGAAATGTTAATATACAGCGTGTAACAATGTTTTTTAAGTGTTATGCATGAAAATACCAGGTGGCCGTGTTTAAATATAAATTATACATGGCTATTTGTAATAGTTACGACTTCTGAATGTTCTTTTGTAGCTAATTAGTAGAACTAAAGGCAAATCAGGGGCTTATCTAGGATAATTTTTTTTGGGGGGGAGAGGGGGGTCCGAACTCTTTCTAGGGGGTCCAAAATTTCGCACCACTACCATATCACACACGTGCTGCTGAATAATGAAACCTATTTATAATTCAAACTTCATAACCATTAAATCTATGTTACGCACCGAGAAAAATTGCGTCGTGCTACTAAAAAATGACTTACAGTCAAGAAATACACTAATAGACAGGTACATTTTGGAAATTCTAGGGGCCGTCCAGACCCCCACCCCTGGCCCACGCTAGATCCATCTATGCAAATCGATTGATAATATCGGCTTTAAACGTCCATGTATTCACATTCATAGGACTACTTGCCAATGAGTTATTTTCCGGGCCTTATAACCTAGTTGTATTCCTACGACTGATATCCGATGTATATATTCGTAGAAGATCGCGGATGATATACGGAATGACCAAGTGTAATACCAGTCTGAACAATTAATTTCCGTATAAACTCAGAAATCCAAAGTGGGTTGACATTTTTCACAAAAACTTCTCAAGAATGGCTGACAAAAGACAATCTAAGGATATTTCGTCTGATGAAACGTTTGATTTTTTCTGTACTAATTGTGATGCGAATGGAAAGATAGCAGAAGCTGTACGTTATTGTTTACAATGCAAAGGATATTGTTGTCAAACATGTACAGACCAGCACGCAAAATTCCTGGTAATGAAGGATCACAAACTGCTTGCAGCTGGTCAAGGAAACCAAGCAAGTAATCAAGCAGCAAAATTACCAGAGTTTCCCACGGAGAGGTGTCACCTTCATAAAGGGGAAGTGCTCGACAAGTTCTGTGAGGAACATAATGAAGTCTGTTGTTGTGAATGTATAGCTACACTTCATACGTAAGTTATATTCTTTTATTTACCTATTAACATAGTTATTCTTTTATTGGGTGGGGCTGTTGTTAACACAAATTATGGTCATTTTACATAGATCTGCTCACAAAACCTTACTCTCCTTTATTTTATTTATTGGAGTTAACGCCGTGTCAACACAATTTAGGTCATTTTACGGCGTCCAGTGCACCTAACCTAGCTTTCCTGGACCATTGTCTATAACCAGTACTCATCTACCCTTCCACAAGGCCGGAAACGTTTCCATATTATCTAATCAATGGAGGAAAATCGACATTATTGTCGAAGGGAAGGACATGGAAGGGTATAACCTCCCCGGCTGGGATTCGAACCCGCATCCACTCGGGCACAAGTATCCAAATCCCGGCGTGCTACCAACTGCGCTATCGATCCGGGTTAATTTTTTTATTCTCCTGGACCTGTGTCAATAACGAGTACTCACTTTCACTTTCACAAGGCTGGTAACTTCTCTATATATCCGATTGTTTGATAAAAAGATTTGCATGGATGGTTATAACTACTCTCTGGTGGTTTTCGAACCCGTACCCCTTTTTGGACCCTTGGTTCGAAGTTTCGGCGCGCCACTAACTGCGCTGCAGACCCGAGTTCCGAAGGTTTTATGTCGTACCTAAATCGTATCAATAATATGTACATGTATATGCTTGAAATACTACATCTTGGTCAAATACAAAAAAAATTTTTATTTTCATCTTCTATATCTCTTGTCTCACAGTATCGACAATCAAAGCGCTAACAGCATTGTCGGACATGGGATTTTGATGAAGTATATATTAACACAGAATTAAACAACTAAAGGAAACGATACAAGGGATACGTCCCTTACACTGATCAATTTTATAAGAATGACTGAACAGGATAAAATATATTTTAATTGTAAAAAAACTACATCGTTTGCTTGTTAAGGACTATTTTGATTGCAGAGGTAATTAGTCCTTAAATTGCACACGCGCTGCTAAATGTAATAGTCCACAGCGGATGATAATTTGGTGTAGTCCGCTACTAAGCATCGGGAAGCCCGATGTAAAGACTTTCATTTGTGGGAATATTTAGTGTACTATTACGTTCTGTATGCATTTACAATTCTCAATTTGGTAAAAAATTTTCGTAGGGCATTTTGAAGTGGGTCAAAATTCATTTCATAGTATACATTTAAATTTGAAGCGAATGTATTCACACCAAGTTGGACTGCTATTGAGCGATGGTATCTCATCTTGTATAATACAATTAGTAAACCTAAACATGTAAGGAAATTATTTCGGTGGAAACAGGATTTAATAACGCCTCTGCTAGCCTATATACTTATCTTTAAAATTTCAGAACGAGCTACTTCCTTTCCCTGGCTGTATATAGGAAGTTGATACTTATTGAAAGTTATTAAGAGTTCATGAGTTGATATACTCATCGATCTTATATCTTGATAAAGAATTTCCTGTTTAGCCTCAATGTGACATTAACAGGCAAAGAGAAATTATTACAAACAAACGTAATTTCACGGCATTTCTTCTCTACGATGATGTCATTTACCATACAAGATGACGTCATTTTGACAATGAAAATATCAGATCATATTTTTATTACAATTATTTTCACTGGTTCAAAACAGAATATTAATTAGTTTGTATATTCTTTATATTTATAGATCTTGTCCAAAGAAGGGAATACTGTCTATACCTGATATGATTAACAAGTTGTTTAAACGTGGTGATTGCAAACAAATACAAAATCGTCTTAGAGATATGATAAATTCCTTTGGCACAATTGGAAAATCTAAGGATGATAAACTGGAAGCTTTGAAAGATATGAAGAAAGAAGAAATAAAGAAGATTATCGATTGTCAGAAAGCTCTGGAGTCTCTCATTAAAAAAGCCGGAGAATCTTCTATAGGTGAAATTGAAAATGTGTGCCATGATTTGGAAAAAGAAATTCTTGATGAGAAACGAGATATTGAAAGGACTGAAGATAGCCTGAAGGAATCTGAGGATAAATTGGTAAAAGTAGAAGGAAACAGAGCAGAACGCTTTGTGTGGAGCAAGATTGCTGAGAAAAAAATACTGGAAGTTGAAAGCCAGTTGTCCAAACATAAATATGATGGCATACAGTTAGCATTCAAACCAAACCAGTTATTAATGCAACATCTCAATGGTCCACATGGTATTGGCATGATATATGTTAAAACAAATATAAGATCAGATCTATACAAGGTAAAACAAAGAAAAGATATCAACATCAAGTTGTCTGGTGAGTTATATGAGTGCCTTTCTTACGGATGTTGTCTTACCTTTGATAATAAACTTTTAGTTACTGATTTCAATAATAAGAAACTTAAGCTTATTGATACACAAACACTGACAATAATAAAAAGTTATAAACTTGATAGTAAACCTTATGGTGTATGTATAACTAATGACCATGAAGCTGCTGTAGCGTGTGGTGGTTGCATGATTCAGTTTGTTTCTGTTCATGGTAAGAAGATGAAACCTACAAGACAAATTAAAACACAACATATGTGTTATGGTATCACTGCAAGAGATGATAAGTTATATGTAACAGATCAAAGATCTTCACTTTATATTTATACAATCTCAGGACAATTGTTGAAAACTATATCACATGACATTGCTGGAAATGAACTATTTAGTCGTAGTAGACATGTAACTTTCTCTAAGAATGGTGACAAAATGTATGTTAGTGACTGGATGATAGGTATTGTATGTTTGGATAGTAAAGGAAATTATCTGTTTACCATCAATGATGATGAGTTAACATGTGTAGAGGGTGTATGTGTTGATGGTAAAGGAAATGTATTTGTCTCAGGAATCTTTTCAGACAATGTTGTACAGTTTGATGAGAATGGTAAGAAGATTGGTGTTGTAATACAAGATGGATTGTATCGTACACGTTCAGTATGTTTTGATCAGGAACTGAACAGATTGTTTGTCACCATAGGAGAGGCTAGTAATGTAGTAAAAATGTTTGAATTGTTATAATAGAAGTCAGAACAAGACGTTAAAATTACTTATCAGTGCTAACTATGAATATTCAGAAACTTTGGCTCTATGATGATGGGCTATGATGATTTGTAGATTAAAATTGGCATGAATGAAATAGTTATAATTACACTCATGGCTTATTTTATATTACAGAATTAATACCATGTTTATAATTTATAACAATGTGTATATGTTATCTCATCATATATAAAACTCAGAAAAGTTCTTTTATATAAAATATAGATAAACTGTTTGAAATAAATGGATCGTTTGTTAGTCAGGAAGTAATTGATTTTGTGAAAATCTTAGATTTTTTTATGTTTTAACTAGACAATAAGTTGACTACATGTATATATGCGTGCGGTGAGGGTGCGTGTGTATGCGTGCTTGCTTGTTTACATGCGTGGGGGCGTGCGTGTGTGTGATATTCATATAATACCTTATAAGGAGAGTTTGGATGATGAAGAAAGACTAACAAGTTATATTCGTTTATTCTACCAGTTGTAACATAAACCGTTTAATAGTAGAAAAATACAAGCCATAGTGTATAAGATTGTATCCATCTTGGATGCCATCTTGGTTTCCATGGTAACCGCCATGATTTCAGATGTCCATTCTTTCTAATTATAAACCCCTATTAGTAACATTACTATGTACATATACATGTATATCATATTCACTGTCCATTACTTACTTTAATAAATAAATGAATATTGTAAATAACACGTTTGTTGTTTTATGTTTTATTCCAATAAATCATCTAGCAAAACAAGTTGCCGTTTGTTTATCCAATAAGGATGGTTTCGAGTTTGCAGGCTATTTTACGTAGTGACTATTGGTGCACTTGATAAGAGATGCAGCACAGAAACAAGGCAACCAACTGCTCCTTAGCAGGAACGTCCGGTACTTAATAAGTCATTATATACCAATGTTGCTGAACCGGTTCATGATGCTTTAGAGTTCATATTCAAGCATCAGTATGCAAACTGAGATTGTTTCAATCTCTTCCAGACTTGTTTGGTTCATTCAGTCAAATATAAATGTACAGTCCAGTCAATATCACGTCCGACAACGAAGGGCTTGGGTTCGATTCCCCGGCGGGTATACATATCTTCATGGAATATGTCTTGAAGTGTTTTCTAAAGCAATTCTTCTATCAATGTCTATATCAGGTAGAATATTTATCAACCACTTATATTATATTTCTCAAATCCTGATAAAAAGTTATGATCATGATATCTAGGCATGTGAAGACTCTAGTGTGTACACAAATATTCACCAATGCATCAATAAAAAATACAGGCACGAGTTGTGATGCGCGTATGATTAAATCACGAGTGCTTTAGCACGAGTGATTTAATAAGCTTATCAAACGAGTGCCTATATTTTATTAGACAACAAAATATAGACAACTGTAAGTTTTTTCGATTCTAACATCGTAAAATACATCCGTAGAAAAGATATATTTATAGAACTATTTTTAACTGTCAGAAACGTCATGCTGTTGAAATCCACCCCAGTGCAAAGGCCGAAAATAGCATTTATTTACACAATTCTCACAGATAGGTGTTTCTTTTTCCGAACAAAAAATATTAAAATCTTAATTATAGAGTAGAAACCAAATTGTAAAAGTCAACCCTTATAAACTCGGGCGCCATTTTCGGCTTTGCGCATTTAACGTGGGGAGTAAAATTTCAACAGCCGTCACGAGCTATATTTTGTTGAATAATAAAGCATAGATGACGTCACATTAAATAAAGAGTGAAAACGCACGTGCCTATGTTAGAATTATTATTACTTTAATTGGATATTGATCAGCATCTTTTATGAGGTTTACCATAACAAGGTTGTCCATCAACAAGGAGCTGGCCACAACTCCTACTATTGAGGAAAATAAATAATGTTGAATTTCCAAATTTCATTGAAGTGTTACAGATTATTTGTATTGTCGCCCCTGATTTCCACCTTCGCTGCATGGTCGGGATAGTTCCACATGATGTCAATACGGGAACTTAATTTTCTTTCATCTATGCCTCTCTGGGAGCATGAAAAATGATAAAGTGCAAAATCTATTGCTTACCTCTTTTTAGGGAATCTTGAAGTGATGGCGTGAAAGTAGGCATCAACTACTTGATGTGCATTAGATGATGCAAAAACATCGACATATCGGTAAATTTGAAACAACTGAAAAATATAAGAGTAGTTCTGACATCAATTACATTAATAAAATGTCTTTACAATTTAACATAGACAAAATAATGGTTGAACAATATAAATCAAAGTACTTAAAGGACTGATGGGACGGTTTTATTGTTAGTATAAAAAGCTCTTCACGTGTGACGCTGCATTCCTGATAAAACTTAAAAAGACTTAAAAAAATTAAAAGGTGTGCGGTCTTTTTATTGAAGTTATAGTTTTTTACAGGCGTGTATGGTAAAAATGTGCTCATTCGCTAGATCTGAGGTTATGAAAACATCGCTAAAGTATCCACATTAAACTGCAGTTTTTTATTAGAGTGGTTCGGATTTGTTCATAAGAGACAATACAAACTGATGACAACTGATTGTGAACTATATTTGGTAAACTGATAGCTAGGGCACCGTCCGATAAGTATACCTATATCAAAGTCATCACTGTTAGTTTGGTTGCCA
Source organism: Mactra quadrangularis (assembly GCA_025267735.1). Classification (NCBI taxonomy): domain Eukaryota; kingdom Metazoa; phylum Mollusca; class Bivalvia; order Venerida; family Mactridae; genus Mactra; species Mactra quadrangularis. The sequence goes on from CM046294.1 coordinate 46,523,671, forward strand.
TGGAGATATGACTTATGTTTAGGTTTCTCTTTCAGATGATATCTGTATGAGGATTTATCTAACAACCCTGTTGTAAAATTTCCAGGTTCAATAATGGACACCTTTACTCCGGACCAGTATAACTCTCTTCTAAAAGAAAGTGAAAATCATGATATGATCAGTGAATTAATTATTACATAATTGTATTATTGAACTTTACACGGTGCGTACCTTTCAAGTCACAGGCATTGTGAGTTTGTCACAAGCATTTGAGTCTTAAATCACGCTATTGCTCTTTGTTGTCTTGATTACACGCATTTTTAGAATTAGCAAAGTAGCCCGATAAGAATCTATAGTCAGTACTGAGACTCGAACCCACGACTTCTCGAATCGTAAGTAGATACTACCACGTATCCATAAAAGCTAATTAGAAGGCAAGGAAGTACAAGTGTCATATCATACCTCTGCCACAGTGAAAAACAGTGTTAATTGCAATTTTATTTTTATTCTCTATCTCATATCATTTAGTTTATGAATGATTCAAATAAATCACCAGATGGTATAAATATACAATATTAATATTTTGTGTTGAAACACCGAACTATTTCCCATGCGGAGGAAAATCACCGATAACTGCGATGAGTTGTGCGTCTTGGTGTAGAGGTACTATTTTCATTACCTATGTATTGAATGCAAGACAATACATAAATCAAAGCACTGTAAGTAAAGAACATAATGAATACCGATAACTACCAAGTATACAAACCTGCCATATGAAAGTATACAATGATAATATTGATTGCAGTGAAATATATCGTCAAAATACGTTAGGGGATAACATTTTAATGGCGTCGCAATGTACTTAAAATTATGAAAATATTTATAACATAGAAATAAAGGAACAAAATATGCGTTGTTTTCTGGAATAAGATCTTTTTATCAATCATTGAGCTAAGAAAAAACTCGTTTACTTCATTCTTAAAATGAGTTATCTGGTGACCCACTCGATGAATAAAATTCAATCTAACATTAAATTTATCGAATATCCAGTGAATGGTTTGCGCCTAATTAAAGAAATCAAAGTGCTGAAAAGCACAGAGCAAGACAGCATTGTAAGCTGTACGTGAAACTTCATTAACCATCAGTTGCTCATGAGTTGGTTTGGTCATACTTGGAGTTCATTGAAATTTAAATTCATTTTAAAGCACAAAACAGTTTTTCAGGGATCCCAAAGGATTCCCCTTGTGAAATCACAGCTAGGGGTTCCTCCCATAGATTGGGAATTCTCACAATCTCGGGACAAAGTATTGAACCCTATAAAGTTCAACTGCCTGTACATACCAAGCTGAACCGGATGTTGATGAATCCACAGGTGACAGACTCAAATTTTCCTTATGTGGTGCTAACCGTCTAGACCGAAGTCGTCCGAATGTTCCGGAAGTAGCTGGGCATCTTGGGAACGATAGATCAGACAAAGTCCTGCTTCCATAGAAGTAACATCGTAAGAATTTCAACGTATTCAATCGAGTAGAATCAACCGTAGTAACAGTCATCTAGAATTGGTGAGTCCATTTTTAGTTACAATATTGTTCGTCTTTCACATTGGTAAAAGCACTATATTGGTGGCAGCGGTAATTTTGGATATTTTTGCTTCCGAATTTATTGACTGATTCGATTGGCAAGGTTGGTTGACGGCCATATTGTATTTTTGCTATTGAGTATTATTACCGTGGTTTAAGTACAATTTGTGGATTATTGATGAATATTAAGAAGAGCAATATAAATAAATATCAATCTGAAGTATTTTAATATTTGATTTAATGCTTTGTTACTGTTTAGAGCATTGCATTGGATTTATTTAGATTGATCACGTGACTTGATTTTTTGGATATTGTTAGTTTTATAGGGTTAATTAGTGAACTAAGGTACTGATATACAATTGTAATTTGTGCCAATTAGTATTTATAACACTATTAGACATCATGGCTACTGGTGGTTCGTATATTGAAGATGACATACTCAAAGACTTAGAGAAGGCAGAGAGTAGTTTCCCTTTGAGTGGAACTATTTCCATTAATTTTGCGGGGGAAGAGGAGCTTTGTCTCATTCCTGGGATAAAGGAAAGGTTAGCTAGGACAATAATGATGGTAAGAGAAAATAATGGAAACATTACTCGTGAGATTTTGACCAGCCTGTGCAGGCGGCCATTAAGCCCATCAGTGTTACACATGATTGATTTCACTAGTAACAAAAAGTTCAGCTTTCCTGAGGATGATGCAGCAGAGGTAAGTAAACCTAAGTTACTTAAAGAGAAGAAAAAGACTGTTGCTGGAAGTTTAAAAACTTCTTTTTCCTCAATAAGGACTAGTACCCCAGGACCTAGTTCCAAATTTAGACCTAAGGTCAGGTTGGAATTAGAACAGGATAGTGAATCCAGTTCATCCTTAAGTGAAGATGAATTTCCTGGATTCAATCACAGCAGACAAGCCAAGCGTGCTGCTGGTATGTTACCCAGAGGTTTAACTTTTGATGGTTCCAGTAACTGGGCTACCTTTAAGCAAAAATTTGTAAGGTATGCTACAGCTTGTGGGTGGAGTAAGGCTGATTGTTTGAATTGCCTTGTATGGAGTATGAATGGCAAGGCTGAAGATTTCTGTAGTCTTGTTTTAGAAGGTAAGTCTGTTTCTTATAAACAATTATTGAAGAAACTTGAAGAGCGTTTTGGTGATTTTGAATTGCCCGCCACTTTGCAAGCTAAATTTCAGTTAGCAAAGCAAAATCAAGGAGAATCTCTGGAAGATTGGGCTGACAGGGTATTGACTTTGGGTACCAAGGCCTTCAAGTCACTACCAGATGATTATGCTAACAATCAAATGATTGAAAGGTTTTGTCAGGGTTTGTGTGACAAGGAGGCAGGACATCATGCTTGTATGCAGGGTCCTGAATCTATTCAACAAAGTATACATATTATTAGAAAGTATCAACAGGTACATAATTCTATGTATGGTAAGACTGGGCGCAGGAAATTCAACATGGAAGAAGAGGGGCAGGTATATGCGGTTGATTCTCAACCACTGTACCAAGCACCTACAACTCCAGCTACAGAAGACCAGGTAAGCATTGAGTCTTTGAGAGAGATGATTGCTAGTCTACAAAGTACTGTAGAAAAATCACTTACTAGACGTCCTGGTGGTAGAGGTAGGGGTAGGGACAATAAATGTTTCAACTGCCGAGAGGAGGGACATTTTAGGAAAGATTGCCCATACCCTAGAATGTCAGCCTCAATGTTAAACAGGAGAGGGTCAGGGAGCATGGCCGGCCCGGGACCCAAAAATCAGGCCAACTAAGTGAAAGACATGCAGTTGACTCTCCAATAGGTAAGTCAAATGAATCTAATGATCAGACTGACATGTCTACTCAGAAAGATTCTTTCACTGATGATGTAGTGGTATGCCAGATGAGATCGGTATCAGAGTTCAGTACTACAATTCAGGTAGGAGATCAGCAGGTGCTGGCGGTTGTTGATTCAGCTGCTCAAGTAACTCTGATCTCTGATAAGGTATATAATTCTATGAAAAGCCCACCACCTAAGATAAGAGATATGAAATTTTATGGGGCTGGAAGAGAGATGGCAATGAAAGGATTTGTTGCAGGTCCAATTAAGCTAAAAATTGGCCAAAGGTGGTATATAGAAAATGTTCATGTAGCACCTATTGAGCAAGAAATGCTTTTGGGTTTTGATATCCTAACTAGAACTGGTAAGGCAGTGCTTGACATGGGTCAGGGTGTTATGCACTTTGATGGTCAAGCAATACCTTTAATCAATAACAGTATGGATGAAGAAAAAGTAGTGGTGGCTAAGGTTACTGTAGCTATGAGGCGGGTAATTCCACCCAACTCAGTAACTAAAGTGAAATGTAAGTTAAGTGAACCCTGTCCAGACTTTGTGGTGGAACCTAAAGGTAACTTGAAAGTCATGGCTCCAAAGGTTGTATGTAAAGGAGGTGATGAGGCTATATTGTGTATTGTCAACCCTAGTGATAGATATAGATTGTTAAAGAAAGGTACAGAAATAGCTGAAGCATATCCTATCGATGAGGTTATGGAAGAAGACGATGAGCTCATGGAATGTGAGGTAAGTCAAGTAGAAGCTGAGCCAGATGAGGGGCCAGTAGTAGTACCATCTCATTTAAAAGAGGTATTATTGAACTCAAAAGAACATCTTAACGAAGATCAGCATGCTCAGTTGACTCAGTTGCTGGTTGAATTCCAAGATGTATTTGCAAAGGATGAGTTTGACTTAGGTAATTTCACTGAAATTGAGCACGAAATAGATACTAGTGACGCTAAGCCAGTTAAACAACGACTTAGACGTACACCAGCTTGTTTTGCATCAGAAGAAGAAGCTCATCTAAATAAGATGCTTAAGGCGGGTGTCATTCAGGAGTCAATTTCTGAATGGTGCTCAGCCCCTGTACTTATACGTAAACGTGATGGTTCAGTAAGATGGTGCATCGATTACAGAGCACTAAATGATGTCACTGTGAAAGATGTATATCCACTACCATTAGTGGATGACTGTTTAGATACCTTGTCTGGAGTAAATTGGTTTTCTAAGCTAGATGCTAATTCTGCTTACTGGCAGGTTAGGGTTAAAAAGAGTGACCAAAGGAAAACAGCTTTCCTGACTAAGTATGGGTTATTTGAACATGTTAGAATGGGATTTGGTCTTTGTAATGCGCCTGCCACTTATGCAAGAGTTATGAACTTAGTTCTCAGGGGTTTGACTTGGAAAGCGGTCCTAGCTTTCTTAGATGATATTGTAGTACTAGGTAAGGACTTTGGTGACCACTTGATTAATATCAGAGACACTTTAAGTCGTTTCAGGAAGTACCATCTGAAGCTCAAGCCCAGGAAATGCTCGTTTTTCCAACCGGAAATAGATTTCTTAGGGCGTAAGGTAGGAAGAAACAGCTTAGCTATGTCTGATTGTGACGTGGAAGTAGTAAAAAATTGGCCGGTACCTACATCAGGTAAGGACGTTGAAAAGTTCATGGGCTTAGCCAATTATCACAGAACTTTCATCAAAGACTTTTCAAACATAGCTGAACCATTGTATGCAGTTACTGGTAAAGGTAAATTCACCTGGGGAAAAGAACAAGTAATTGCATTTGATAAGCTTAAGGCAGCACTGATTTCACCCCCAGTGTTAGCCTTGCCCAATTTAACTGATGAGTTTATTTTAGATACAGACGCCTCAGATCATACGATCGGGGCTGTACTCATACAAGTGCAAGATGGGGTAGAAAGGGTTATTGCTTATGGTAGTTACTCAATGACCAAAGAACAACGTCGCTATTGCGTGACTAGGAAAGAGCTGTTAGCAGTGGTAAGATTTACAAGGTTATATAGACATTATCTGTTGGGTAAACCTTTTGTAGTCAGAACTGACCACGCCAGTCTGACCTGGCTGATGAGATTCCGGGAGCCACAGGGGCAATTGGCTCGCTGGTTGGAGGAATTGTCTCAGTACAATATGATCCTCCAGTACCGTAAAGGTGATAAGCACGGGGATGCGGATGCATTGTCAAGAAGGCCGGCTGATATAGGACAATGTATTGCAAATAGTGCTGGGTTAAAACCAGAACAGTTGCCGTGTGGCGGTTGTAAATACTGTGTTAGAGCTCATCATAATAATTGGGGAGCTTGTATGGATGACGTAGATGAGGCTATTCCATTAGCTCAGGGGTGCACTATCACTGGGTCGCTACCAGGAAAGGTGCAAGAATCTGAGCAGGGGCAGCCAAGAATCCACGGGTTACAGTATGGAGGTCATCAGTGCGGGGTGGGAGGGAGTGGCAAGACGGGGATGATTTGTGAAAGGGGTCCCACAGGTAAAGTTTTTAGTTTATCTACAGGTGCATGTGATAAATGGTATCCTGGTGAACCATTGGACAGGATAGATCTAGATGATTTGGAAGATGTATTGGAATCTGTTCCATGGGATACATCAGTTTCAGTAGTAAATGTGGTTACTAGAAGTAAGTCAAAACCACAAGGTGACGGTTCGAATAATGAGCAACAACCTGGTAAGAAGACCACTGGGGAAACAACCAGTGATCCAGGTGGTCTAAAACCTACAGATCAGTCAGACAAGGCACAACCGGACAAGGCATCTAACACTAAGACCTTGGATAAAAGTGTAAAGGTAAGATCTTCAGTATGGGGCTTTAGCTGTTCTGAAGTCTCAGAGGCTCAGCAGCAAGATGAAGACCTTAAGTTGATTTTAAACTGGTTAATGAATAAGGTAGTGCCTCAACAAGCTGAATTGTTCATTTCTAGCCCAATGACTAAAAGTCTGTGGTTAAACAAAGAACAATTAGTTCTGGTTGATGATCTGTTATATGAAAGGGGTAACAATGGAGAACTTCGCTTGGTGTTGCCAAAATCACTGAGACCTGTGGCTATGAGTCTTAATCATGACTTACCGTCATCTGGTCATCAAGGGGTTAAGCGAACCAAGGCGAGAGTCAAAGAAAAATTCACTTGGTATGGAATGGGTAAGGATATAACCAATTTTGTTGCAGGATGCAATGTATGTAATAGTCATAAGAAGGTGGCCAGGCATGGTAAGTGTCCAATGACTGAATACCATGCTGGTGCTCCAATGGAGAGAGTTCATTTAGACTTTTTAGGTCCTCTGCCGGAGACACCAAGAGGTAACCAATACATTCTTATGATGGTAGATCAATTCAGTAAGTGGGTGGAATGTGTGCCATTACCTACTCAGACTGCCGAAGAAACAGCTAGAGCGGCTGTGGATTGTTTCTTTTCAAAGTTTGGTTTTCCCTTAGAGATATTTACAGACCAAGGTAGGAATTTTGATTCTAAATTGTTTTGTGAATTGTGCAAGGTTCTTGACATTCATAAAGCAAGGACAACGCCATATAGGGCATCAGCTAATGGTCAAGTAGAAAGATACAACAAAACATTGATGGATGCAGTGAGATGCTTTATTGCCAAGTCACAGCAAAATTGGGATGTCTTTCTACAACAGATAGCCATGGCTTTAAGATCTTCTGTTAATAGGCACACTGGCTTTACTGCCAACAGACTTATGTTAGGTAGGGAAGTTAATACACCAGCAAATCTTATGTTTCCTCAGTTGCGGAGCAATTATGACAGTACTGACAATTATGCATCTGAGATGTCTCATCATTTACAGGTAGCACATGAACAGGCTAGAGATAGTCTAAAGTCAGCATCCAAGCGTATGAAAAGGAACTATGATCTGAGAATCCTTGAGCGTCAGTATGAACCTGGTGATGTGGTGTACCTTTTGGACACTGCATCAATCAAGGGTCAATGTAAGAAATTAAGTCCGCCTTGGAAAGGGCCTGGAGTTATAGTTGAAAGGTTGTCATCTTTTGTTTACAGGATAAAACTGAGGAATACATATTTTGTAGTCAATCATGACCGTATTAAGCCTTGTATAGATAGGTCACTTCCACTATGGGTCAGGAAATGGAAGGAGAACCCACGAACTGAAGACTGTATGGATAATGGTAAGAAATACTGTTATTGCCGACAACCTTGGCAAGGTAGGTTTATGATACAGTGTGAAACATGTGATGAATGGTTCCATGGCTCATGTGTAGACATAACTCTTACAGATGCAATCAACATAGATGCATACCAGTGTGAAGATTGTGATCATAGACTGATAAGGTATTCAGTGTAATGTTAACATAACGATAATACCTATATTGTTTACTTACAGATATGGCTATGTCAAAAGAACTGATGTCACTAGATGTGAACAAGGAGTCGGATGAGGGAAACCTTACCCATCCCGCTGACCTGTGCGAGGTTATCTTCCATCTGGAAAACCTTTTAGATGCCGAAGATAAACTGAGTCGTCAGGTGAAGCTAGCTTTTATGGCGACGTGGTAGAGTGTCCGCTTACGACTCGAGAGGTCGTGGGTTCGAATCCTAGTTCGGACCATGGATTTTATCGGGTTACATTTTGGTAGCAGAGCGAGAGCTAGCCAGGAGATTGGGACAGACAGGATGGTTACGTGAGGTGGGATCCCGGCTATTCCGGTTAGGGTTTAAACCCAAGGAATGGCTGGAGATCAATGTTATCCCATTTGTAGACCCTACACTAGAGGAAGAACTTACTCCTGACCAGGAGGATAAGTTACTAGACATGGACACTGAGCCACCCAAGATGGAATGGGCAGATGAGCCAATGCCTTCTTCACCAGAGGCTTCAGTTACTTTAACGAAGCCTGTGAGTCCAGTCAAGCCTGTGGCCAGAGCTGAAGAAGTCAGTGAAGAGAAAACATCTGTGAAGAGAAGTCCCCACAGACAGTCAGTTAGGTCCCCTAACAGGTCTGTGAGAGGGCGCCGTAATGATTTTCATCATGGAAACAACAGAAGGAACACTCAGGACAGGTACCAGAGTCATAGGTCATCTCAACCCCAACGTAGACCAAGGGAGAGAACCTCTTCATCTGAAGAAGAGAGGAAAAAGGCAAGGAGTTCTTACACTTATACCAACCCTTGTCCTATTCCAGGCTGCGTTGAGGTAGAGACTGAAGATCATGCCCTAAAAGCCCATCTTCCTGGGGTTTTTACTACTTGTTTACATGGTGAAGATGTAACTTGCAGAAGAATTGGAGCCCTCAAGCTAATCATGAGATGGCTGGTTGGCTCTTCCAAGACGCTGGAAGATCTCATCAAGTATGCCGAGCGAGCTGGCCTTGTTAGAGAACGTAGAGTTGGCAGCGAGCTGAGACAGGGGATGGTAGAGCTTTGTCAAGGTCTTGCCCTGCAAACTCCACCATACTACGACATCACCACCAGGGGAAATGGAGTTACTGCTCTTTTACATTGGAGAGTCCTGTTGGGGTTACTATCTATGTTAGAACCCCATCAGAGAACCAACCTGTTGGAGATGTATGAGTTGTCAGAGGATGATAAGTTACTTCTGCCCAAGGCTCCAGAGGCTTTCGATAGCCATTTTCACTTGGACCGATTAGCTAAGGAGTACCGGCTTCCAAGATCAGATCTGAAAGCTGTATTAAACTACCCGAAGGTGAGCAAGGACGTAGAAGTTACTCTGGTTGGTATGGTAGCCAATTTCTGCAACCCAAACAGTATTCCCTCGTCAGATGAGATAAACCAGTTATCCAAACAGGGTGTGGACGTAACTGTTGGTATCCACCCAAGGTTAGATCTGGAGGTAGGAACCATGGACCACCTCCGATCTGCATTATCCAATGTAAACGTGGTTGGATTGGGTGAAGTGGGTATTGACAGAACAGAACCAGCTGAAAAGTGGATTACCCAACTGCAGAAACTGGAGAAGGTTCTCACTTTACTGAAACCCCATCATGTTTTAGTTTTACACGTCAGAGGCCAGAACACTGTTGCCACGTCCGATGAGGCTTTGCTGACCATGTGGTACCTACTGAAAGGACAGCAAACCGTCACTAAGGAACATTTCATTCATCTCCACTCGTACTCTGGATCCTTTGAGATGATGGAGCGTTGGATGAAGAGTTTCCCCAACACCTATTTTGGGTTCACTCAAGTAGTTTCCTCCAATCAACAGGACATCAGAGAGCTTCATCGGGCTGTGCGTCAATGTCCTGAGGACAAGTTCATGCTAGAGACAGATGCTCCTTATTTCAAGCCTCCCGGCACTGCCCATTTGAAGAACAACCCTTCTTTAATTGGGTATGTTGCCAAGTCAGTAGCTGAAATAAGGGGAACAGACTGGAAGAAGATCTTGGAAACCACTACAAGAAACGCCCGTCTGTTCTACCGTAGGAAGTAGATCCCTACTCCTGGTAGACCAGGGATGAACAGGGCCAATAGGCCCACGGGGGTCGTTATGAAATGATCAACCTGTCTTCATGTACAAGAGAAACAGCGCCAACCAGTCAATAGGGCCAGGGGGGTCGTTATGAAATGATCAACCTGTCTTCATATACAAGAAAAACTACATCAATCAGTCACCTGGAAGCACCTTTAATGTCATCACTCGTCTTCACCTTAAAGATAAAGAGGGGGGAAGTGTGGTGCTAACCGTCTAGACCGAAGTCGTCCGAATGTTCCGGAAGTAGCTGGGCATCTTGGGAACGATAGATCAGACAAAGTCCTGCTTCCATAGAAGTAACATCGTAAGAATTTCAACGTATTCAATCGAGTAGAATCAACCGTAGTAACAGTCATCTAGAATTGGTGAGTCCATTTTTAGTTACAATATTGTTCGTCTTTCACATTGGTAAAAGCACTATACTTATTATAGTATTCTCTCTATATATAGTCCAACAGAATTAACCTGAGCTTGAACTACCTAATTATAATAATTACACACTTCACTTACATTAAATCGTGAGTTTCCGTATGCATGTGTACGGTTATACACGTGTTTATAACAACCGATGTGAGTATAAATCAATGTATTAAAAGTGGCATGTTATTGTACTTTTAATTTTGGACACATTAGTTTTTTGGTTATCAAGTAAGTCAGCAGTATTATGGCACAGTTTCAAGTATTTATTCTTATGAAAACAACATTAATTGTTCAGTACGTGTATTTTGCCGAAAGCCTCCAACAAAGCGCGATTTACAAACGAATACAAAAAATAGACTGTAAATTGATATTAATTCATTCTTGAATAAAGGTCAAGCTCATGTTAATTCTGTTGGACTATACTATATAATACGGAAAATTTGAGTCTGTCACCTGTGGATGAATCAGAATGATTACGATTGATGATTAAGATTGGTATCATGGCATTGCTAAAGATGCTACTCACATAATAAATGGATTTATCTTTATACCTAAAGAAATGAGTAATTCATTATCGTCAACATTGGCCTAATAATTACCCTGTTTGAAGCATCTAAACACTTCAATGGGGGACAACTTATGTAGGAGGCGTATCTCTCTCAAGTGTTGAGGGCGTGGCTTCCTTTCAACGGGTGCAAGACATTTCGACCCCAAGACGTTTCGACCCCAAGCCTTTTATGGAGACATTTCGACCCCACGACGTTTCGACCCCAGACTTGAGACGTTTCGACCCCAGATTTGAGACGTTTCGACCCCAGTTTATAGATATTATATGATAAATAAAATTATATACGAAATAAATTATGAATCGTTATATTATTGAAATTATGACATTACATCATTTTATTTTATTTTGCAGCGTTTGTGATCGACATGCAGCATGATGTTGTAGATTTATTTCAACCCAAGAGCATAAATATGTATATTCATGTAAACTTATTAACACTTAAAAGTTTGAAAATCAATAAAATTGAATTTATACATCTAGATCTAGAACTTTATATTATCATTATTTTACATATATGATAAATTAATAAATTTGATGAATCAATATGTTGCTTGTTGATATGTTTTTACAGTAACTATGAATGTGTTTTCCGATGGAAATTGTTCAATAATTTCAAGACCTGATGTATGATGTATGAATGTAAAGATGAGTAGTACTCAGTACGTTGATTTGAATTATACTTCGATATTATGTAATAAGCGTACATCGGTCTATTATATAAAAAGGTTAAATACGATCAATAAATCTACTTTAACAATTATACAAAGCGGTAAGTATTTAAACTTCAAAAGGGGATGTTTTGTAAAGCATGATATTATTTAGCCCGAATTAATTACAATAGAATATTTTTGTATACGTTATAAGCGATAATTACCTCCAACTATTCCTATAGAACAGAATCAAACTGTAAAAATGAAAGTGTATATGTGATTATTAAGTGAATTGAAGAATGCCTTTAAACGTCATTTGTTTGCGATAACCGTTAAAAATTATCTACTTAAACAAAAGATTAATTAATACTGAAATCTTTGTTTTCTACAGTTATATATATTCAATGGTAATTTTTAAAACAAAAACTGATAATGTGAAAACTTTTTTTTCTAAAATAATGGATATTTATCATATTTATTGAATAATACACTCTTCTTTCGTTGAATGTATATCACGTGCATGATGTAAAATTAGAGCGGGAAATATATTTTTCTAAAAAATGGATATTTATTATATTTATTGAATAATACGCGCTCCTGCGTTGAATGTAAATCACGTTCATGATTTAAGCGGGAAATATATTTTTGATCAAATAATGGTTATCTATAACATCTATTGAATAATACGCGCTTCTGTCTTTGAATGTATATCACATGCATGATATAAAATTTGAGCGGGAAATATATTTTTGATAAAATAATGGATATTTATAATATCTATCGAATTATACGCGCTTCTTTCGTTGAATTTATAACACGTGCATGATTTAAGCGGGAAATATATCTTTGATGAATATTGGATATATATTATGTTAACTGAATAATTCGCTAATAATATAATATGATAATGAAAAACTTCTTTTCCAGGTTATGTGTAAATATCATATACTTTTATGAGTATTTATTTTTTAATGATAAATATTCATAATATTAGTAACTGCTTATATATGTACACAAATTGAATTACTAAATATTTATGTTTGTTCTCAATATTTTGTGCATTTGTGAATCTGTATACTATGATAATAAAAAAACTTCTTTTCCAGGATATGTATATATAGATATTATGTGCTCACATGAGTATTTAAACATATAATAAAATTATGAATTTACACAATATCAAGTTTGTTGTTTATTATTATTCAAGTTCCTAAAAATATTAATCTGTGTGTTCTAATAAGTAGTTATGTTTTTGGTGCAGCAGATCACTCTCCTCTCTCTTCCGTTTTTTTCTACGTCTGTTTTCTTCCTAATAAATCGGGTTTTTTTCATTTTAAAATCTTCTAAAATATTACATTCAAATTCTAAGATGTGATAATCAAACTACCTTTTATCAAAAATATACAAAATGTACATAAATACAATACAAATACGAAAATTAACCTAAAATACCATCTGGGGTCGAAACGTCGTGGGGTCGAAACGTCTTGGGGTCGAAATGTCTCCGTCAAACCTGGGGTCGAAACGTCTTGGGGTCGAAACGTCTGTAACTCCCTTTCAACTATCGCGATTTAGACACTACCAACAAATCACGTGATAGTCAAAATGGCGACACAGCAACACTTCCTTGTTTATTTGGAAAGTGATTAAAATCCTGAGTTTTTAATTTATTCACAGGTAAAACTACTTTTAATACATGACTGATCGTTATTTTTTATTTGTATTTCAGTGTCCTTGCATTGATGATTTTGTTTGCTGTCGATTATTATTTTCTAGTGAAAATCTTAACTATATTATGATGATATACTTTATAATCATTAGATCTATTTGGTTAAAATTGTCTAGAAAAATATATTCTGGCAGGACTTTGCCTCTGAGTCAGATTGCTGTCATGTTTGAAGTTTGGAACTATTTTAAAGAAACAATTTATGTTACTTGTTGAAAAAAAGTGTCAGTATGAATAGAATCGTAACTTTGTGTTGAATCCCAGGTGCAAGACACAATCTATCAAATATTTATAGGCTGTGGCTAGAGTTACCGTATCTATCTATCTATCTATATTGTTTCATCAAGCTGTCATACTTAACAATTATATGATGGCGCGCTAACAGAATGAGAAAATAGATAAAAGAGACGTAGATAGGAAAGTAAGAAAAGTAACAGTCAAGTTTTGGGAGGGTTGCCTAAAAGGTAAAGAGAGAAAAACAGGAAAAGAAACCTAGGGCTTTTTCACAGCACTAGGTGATTAGAAAATATCCCATTAGAAGGGCTGGTAGGCGAGCTCCTTTTGGAATAATGCTGGCAGCTGGTTCCAGATCCTGATTGTTCTTGGACAGAAGCTGTATTTAGAAGTTCCATAACTGTAGACAACCCAGTCATTATTACTTGAAATAAACAAATATTTACCGACGTGACTTATTCTATTGTTATTACACGCGCCATTTTGGATATTACTAATAAACTTACCGGATGTTTAATATATAGTGATATGGCATTGTCGTCTTCAAAGTGTCACATGCTAAGTTTTCTTGAGCGATTAAGTTATAGAGTTGGATTATAATTTGGACTGAATATGTAAAATTTTGAAAATGTCGTTTTCACAAAATTAGGAAGTAAAACAGTCAAACTGGCATCCCTTATTCCTTGCTATTTTAAGAAAGTGACATGATAGGTCGTGTACTTTTGTTTTGATAAGATTAAAAATAGAAACCAATCAAATGTGTCGTTTCTCTGTACTCTCATGTCAGTCATATTGGAAATTGACATATTTTTATTTCTTGATTTCTACGATAACTTTCAGTTATTAATAAAAGTTGTAAAAGATGGACAAATGAATAAAATATTTATTGTTAGGGTCATTTTATTAGTTAAAGCCTTTTTTGTTATTGTACACAGTCATAGTTTCTTAGGTGCGTCGGGACTACATACACTTGGATATTGACTAGTGTTGAGAGTTTGCGACTCAATACGAAGTCATGTGCTTTTCTGAGCATGCGCCCTTATGTCCAGAAGAAAATGTCTGACTAGAGGTGTTGTTTGATAACAGGTTTGTATAACAATATAAATGTCTTGTGGACAACAAATCACTAAGTTTAAGTGTTTCTTCGTCGTTTATACGCAAATCTGATCGTATCATTAAAATTTAGATTAACGCCTTTTTAAGTCGGCAATACAATCTGTTAAAGTCCTTTGTTTTGACATAATTATTGGTACAAAAAATCGTGTCGTCAACGCTCTAGAGCAGAAGACTATCGACGCCATGATTCTTTATTTGGGACGAAAACTAAAACAATCCGCTCTGCGTTGCTGACGTCATTTGGGTAAAGGCTAAATGCCAGTAAACACGTAATAAGCTTAACAGAGTTACCGTTCGTTACATTATGATATATTTCGGTCCACGTATTCGTACCCGGTAGGGTCTGAATTTTCTAGTGAATTTTATTTTTTTGGCGTGAAATACGCAGATTTTCGCGTGATTGAACATGCTGTATAAAGAATGTGAGATGCACCTGTGAGATGAATTGGCCAATTATTGTACAATGTACATGCAGGAAATTTTTAACCAGCATCCTAACCCCAGGGAAAAGAAGCAGTGATTTATTGTATAACATAAGTCTGTCAAAGTTTGTGTGGTTTAATGGAGGCTAGAGAAATAATAAATATATGACCTGAAAAATCTAGTAGGTAATTTAAATAATTCCAACTGACACATGTCTGATTTACAACTAGGTTCGTCATTATTAAACAATGTTCTTAATTTGTTGTCCTGTATTTATTATTTAAACAGTACTTTATCAAACAACAATCAATCTGATTGGTTTATAAATGAGATGTAGTTTGTAACAAGCAATCTGATTAGTTAGAAATAGAAAAAACTTGAAATTTCACTTCCCTGTTTTCAGCACCAGCAACAACAACAACAACAACAGAAACAACAGAGCTGAAACATGGCCGAAACAGAAGATGATGAGTTGTATTTTGATGCTATATCTACTGGAGATCTACATGGAGACGATAAATATGCCACAGCCAAACCTGACCAAGGTTTCAATCAAACACCGATCTCTACTGATAACTACACTAAGAAGAAAAATGACTCTAAGGTTGATATTCCACATGTTAAAATGAAACAAGCAAGTTCATCGTTGCCACAATCTGGCCAAGTTGCTAATCTAATTCACAAGTTCAAAGGTCATGATTACCATGACAATGTGCAACCTGTTGATGATATCAGTGCTATAAATCCAACCATATCTTCTGGCAATGGTCATGAAGAAAACAAACCATCATTGAACAATGCTCCTTATACTGGGGTCAATGCTCCTTATCCCGGGGATAATGCTCCTTATCCTGGGGGTAATGCTCCTTATACTGGGGTCAATGCTCCTTATCCTGGATACAATTCTCCTTATCCTGGGGACAATGCTGGTACTTACTCCTTTGCGAAGGATATTTCACCACAAAATGATATTCCTAGTGATAAGCCTGCTGATTTTATTCCCAATATTGATTTATTTGGCTACAGTCATGCCATGAAGGAGGCTCAAAGATCTCACCCAGTCTGGCAACCTGGAGATGTCATACACTCTAGTACACACTCAACAGAAACAGTTGTAGCTCCTAATCATCCTGAGGAAAATTTATATGATTCTGTAAAAAGGACCTCGGAGGAATTTGAAATAATAAACCATGATGATGTGTCTGGTTCCAGTATTGAAGCCAGGGCTCAAACAATGGAACCAGCAAGTTCTAGAACTGGTGAGAAAGAAATGATGAAAAAGATGGTGGAGAGTTTAAACTATGATTGGAAGCGTAAAGAGGCTAAGAAAAAAACAAAAGCATTAAAGAGACCAACTAAATCAGGTAATAAAAACCATTAGGGCTGTCACGATACATCAGAAGCGTACCGCGATAAATTGCAATACGCTGTCATCATATCGTAATATGTACCACAATATATTGCAGGTTTTTCCATTTGTTGTTCCTCAGCTGTATTTAACAGAAAAATTGTAAATCTTCTATGCAGCTACTGATAGAATCTAGCCTCTTTAAGTATTTATGGTCATTTAGGACTGAGACGGGACCCAATAGGTTAAATTCTTGCAACTTCAGGTTAGATGGAATGAACAATAGAAAAACTGACGTTTTATTTCGCGTAGGGAAGAATTTTCCAATGAAATAAGAAATATCACCAAATACCGGTACATTAAAATCATACTGTGGTACGTATTGCTGCAGCTGTGTATCGCAATATAACGGTATACCGGTATAATATCGTGACAGCCCTAAAAACCATACTAAACATTTGATAGCTGTTTTCCATCAAGTACATGTAGTTATATTATGTCTTAATTGTTTAGCAGTTATCATCAAATTTCAAGTCATATAATTCTTGCATGAAATTTTACTGGACTGGGGGTCTTTTTATAAGTTTATTGCTTAGTTAAGGTTTTTTGACTTTTAAATAGTGCACCATTTTATCTTTGAAACAACTGAAGGGATTCACTAGATCAAATACCAAGTCTCATAACTCTAGCATGAACTTTAACTGAATTTTGCCCTTTTATCTACTTATAAGTTCTTAGAAGTTTTATGCAAATTTTATTGCTTCAACTAATTACTAATTCACTCTTCTAGAAATGAGATTTCATGTATAAGATGAATCTTGTTTGCAAAAACTCTCCAAATAGTCTGTGTTGTCCTAAGTCTGCTATTGTATCAAGTTTTATAGTGTGTTGTCCTAAGTCTGCTCTTGTTTTAAGTTTCATAGTGTGTTGTCCTAAGTCTGCTCTTGTTTCAAGTTTCATAGTGTGTTGTCCTAAGTCTGCTCTTGTTTCAAGTTTCATAGTGTGTTGTCCTAAGACTGTTCCTGTTTTAAGTTTCATAGTGTGTTGTCCTAAGACTGTTTCTGTTTTAAGTTTCATAGTGTGTTGTCCTAAGTCTGCTCTAGTTTTTAGTTTCATAGTGTGTTGTCCTAAGTCTGCTCTTGTTTTAAATTTTGTAGTGTGTTGTCCTAAGTCTGCTCTTGTTTTAAGTTTCACAGTATGTTGTCCTAAGTCTGCTCTTGTTTTAAGTTTCATAGTGTGTTGTCCTAAGTCTGTTCTTGCTTCAAGTTTCATAGTGTGTTGTCCTAAGTCTGTTCTTGCTTCAAGTTTAATATTGTGTTGTCCTAAGTCTGATCTTATTTTAAGTTTCATAGTGTGTTGTCCTTAGTCTCTCTTGTTTTAAGTTTCATAGTGTGTTGTCCTAAGTCTGCTCTTGCTTTAAGTTTCATAGTGTGTTGTCCTAAGTCTGTTCTTGCTTCAAGTTTCATAGTGTGTTGTCCTAAGTCTGTTCTTGCTTCAAGTTTCATAGTGTGTTGTCCTAAGTCTACTCTTGTTTCAAGTTTCATGGTGTGTTGTCCTAAGTCTACTCTTGTTTTAAGTTTCATAGTGTGTTGTCCTAAGTCTGCTCTTGCTTTAAGTTTCATAGTGTGTTGTCCTAAGTCTGCTCTTGTTTTAAGTTTTATAGTGTGTTGTCCTAAGTCTGTTCTTGCTTCAAGTTTCATAGTGTGTTGTCCTAAGTCTGTTCTTGCTTCAAGTTTCATAGTGTGTTGTCCTAAGTCTACTCTTGTTTCAAGTTTCATGGTGTGTTGTCCTAAGTCTACTCTTGTTTTAAGTTTCATAGTATGTTGTCCTAAGTCTGCTCTCGTTTTAAGTTTCATAGTATGTTGTCCTGAGACTGTTCCTGTTTCAAGTTTCATAGTGTGTTGTCCTGAGACTGTTCCTGTTTCAAGTTTCATAGTGTGTTGTCCTAAGTCTACTCTTGTTTTAAGTTTCATAGTATGTTGTCCTAAGTCTGCTCTCGTTTTAAGTTTCATAGTATGTTGTCCTAAGTCTGTTCTTGTTTAAAGTTTCATAGTATGTTGTCCTAAGTCTGCTCTCGTTTTAAGTTTTATAGTATGTTGTCCTAAGTCTGCTCTCGTTTTAAGTTTCATAGTATGTTGTCCTAAGTCTGCTCTTGCTTTAAGTTTCATAGTGTGTTGTCCTAAGTCTGCTCTTGTTTTAAGTTTCATAGTATGTTGTCCTAAGTCTGCTCTCGTTTTAAGTTTCATAGTGTGTTGTCCTGAGACTGTTCCTGTTTCAAGTTTCATGTGTCAAAATGCTGATGATAACTTTGACAAAGGTAATGTGAACATGATCTTAACTACCTGATGTTCTTAACTCTATGACTTTTCATCATGGTTCATTATCATGTATATTTATGTAAAGTCACAATCGTGAAGTTTTGAAACGTTTATTAATGAGCTTGATAATATGTACTGCTAAGTTCTAAATGTTAAACTATATATATTTATAAGAAGTTTAATGATAACCCTATATCATATCAAAGTGATATATAGGCTGGGAAAATGTTACTATAAAAATTTTTTTTTTTCAATATGTGTTTTTTATCAATTGGAATTCTTATTATATTAAAATAAGGACAAATTGATCTACCAACATATACTGAGGAGATATTAATACTCACCATGAGAGATTTCAGGAATGGTGTTGCATTTTGTGTTCTAAAAATATTCTTTTCCTATGTAAAAGAGGCTGAAAGTATAAAAATTTAGTTTTCTTAAATTTCGATATTTCACCTTTAATGATTTAGACTAAGGAATTTACACTTTTACAGATATAATAATAATGGAGTAGAAATTGATATTTAAACATTATGGATGAGATGATTCTAGTTTTTGATGTAACTGGTAGGATAATGTTTTTAATTATGTATCTTGACTGCATGTTCTTATATATGTAACTGTACATGCATCATCAAACTGACCTGTAAGAATAGGCATAGGCGGATCTAGCGGGAAGGTCAGAGGGGTCGTACCCTGCCTAGAATTTCTAAAATTTACCTGTTGATTTGTGTATCTCTTGACTATTAGTCATGTTTAAGTAGCATGAAGCAAATGTTCTCGGTGTTTAACATAGATTTAATGTTTATGTAGATTTTATTATTGATATGTTGCATTATTCTTCAAAATGTGTATAATGTAGTTGTGCTTTGAAAGTTTGGACCCCCGCCCCCCCCTTAAGAAAGTTTGGACCTCCCCTAGAAAATAATCCTGGATCCACCCCTAATAGGGGTAAGCAGCCTCAGGGTCCCCCAATATTCTTACAGTAATGTCGTTTGAGCTAAAGCAGACATGGAGATCCACAGATGTATTCCCTGCCTGACAAATCTGCCTTACAAATAAAGTTTTAGCCCCAGCCCCATCTGGAAATGCTTTTTACGCCACTGTTCGGGAGATAATTCAGGGGAGTTATCGTGATCGTAATATTATAGTCCTGTGGCTCGATTAAATCGCTTCCCGTATGTTGCACTGGAGAGAGAAGATGTGGAAATAAACTTGTGAAATGTTTTGCAGTGTTTTTATTGTTTAATAGTAGTTTTTAGACCTTTCGAGGTCTCTATAGAACGGCCACTGTCAGAGTTGTATTTATGTTGGAATCTTTGTTCACAAAATTTGGACCCTCATATAGATAGGGTATACCTGTACATGTAAAGTAATGAATAGTACTTTTAGTTTTCTACATTTTTAGGGATGCTAACTTTATGTAGATCAGCTGATTTCAGCAGAAATTAACTCCCTTTATCATCAGCTAATTGAGGTTTACTATGTCACATGTAATATCTTGCCTTATAGTTAGCTTTTATGATGATGTATAAGAGTGTTCACTTAAAACTTGGTATGTCCTGGCTTCTATTCCAACTGAGGTCATTGATTTTATTGGGTTATGCTAAGTCAATACATAGATAATTAGTGTGTTCATAATGCCTTCATTGATAAATGATCACTTGTTCAAAGTTATCAGATGAAGTGTTGTAATCATATTTTCAAGTACCTTCAAGTTGTTACTTTGTTGATATGGTCACTAACAATATCCTCTACTTACAAACACTGGCCATAGGCAGGTCTAGCCGGGGGGGGGGGGGGGGGTCAGGGGGTCCGAACCCCCTAGAATTTCCAACATGTATCTGTCCATTAGTGCATTTCTTGACTGTAAGTCATTTTTTAAGTAGCATCAAGCAATTTTTTTCGGTGCTTAACATATATTTAATGATTATGTAGTATTTATTATCAATTTGTAGCATTATACTGCAAAATTTGTATAATGAGGTTGTGGTTTGAAAGTTTGGACCCCCCCCCCCCCCAGAATAAGTTCGGACCCCCCCTAGAAAAAAATCTTGGATCCGCTCCTGCTGGCTGAATTGTATTAGTATCTATTTAAATCTACAAAATCACTTCCTTATCTTCACATGTACAGCTCTTACATCAGTTTAATCTCTGTTATTGATACTTCCTGTCCAAAATGATGAAATCAGGTACATTCCCTCTTGGTAAGCAGTCATTTTTATTCCCTATATAAGTGTGATATTTTTTGCTATTTTGTAATATTTTAAGACAAGGGAGGTAATTCAGATATTATGTAATATTTTCAGATAAGGGAGGTAATTCAGATATTTTGTATTTTTTTCAGACAAGGGAGATAATTCAGATATTTTGTAATATTTTCAGACAAGGGAGGCAATTAAGATATTTTGTAATATTTTCAGACAAGGGAGGTAATTCAGATATTATGTAATATTTTCATACAAGGGAGGTAATTAAGATATTTTGTAATATTTTCAGATGAGGGAGGTAATTCAAATATTTTATAATATTTTCAGATAAGGGAGGTAATCCATTCACACAACATTCAATGTTAGATGACCCACATGATGGAGGTATGTATAACATTTATATCAAAGTTTTTATCTACTTTGTTATTGTAGGGCTTGAATTTAACAAAAAAATGGACTTGCAAATTTTTGCAAGTTGATTTTATTTCAACTCGCAAAATGAAAACATCATTGGCAATTTTTTCTCATAATTTCAATAGCATACATGATACCTATTCATAAATGCAATATGAGAACAACATAGTACAGTATTTAATTGTAGATAGAACAAGGGCGTTGTTGTGGGATAGACAAAGAATATCAAACATTTTCTTATAGTGAATCTTTAATTAATATTAATTGATACTATTTGATCTATATAGCTGTTTCAATTCTGATTTGTGCCTCATTAGTTTTGACAGTATTGTTTTTCGTCGATTTCAACTAGCGAAAATTTGGGAGTTTAAATAAAAGTTACTCGCAATTTTCAAAATCCACTCGTATTGCGTGTATGCGAGCTTAAATTTGAGCCCTGGTTATTGCTACCTAGATGTAGAATTCTCTTGGCAGAACTTGGTGTTTACTTTCCACATAGGTTTCCCTGTACAATGACTGTCCATAAGTTTACTTGCCTAAACGAAATGATACTTTAAAAATTGAATGTTATGTGTACATTCTGGTTGCCCGATTGAACAACTTGTGTCGAAAACTGGCTTCCGTATCCCACAGATAGGTCTCCACAGGCAATTGGACAACAGTTAATGTAAAACCTTTATGTTTGTTCTGACTAGGGTATCAAAATCGGAATAAAAATTATAATTGATCATCGGAAATAATCAAAGTTCCTTTTTAATCAATCATCAATTATTTAATCTTAACATTTGCTCAGGGTTTTCATTCAGAATTTCCGAAAATACATGACATGCAATGGTTTAAGTGACGTTGTTTCCCAAACAAAACCCATTACAATCCAGAGATTTAGCCTTTCTAGGAACAGTGAGTGGGTTGACTGATTGCCGATATATGACCTATACAATGTGTTGCTTTGGCGTTAAACCCAACCTAAACGAACAAAATTTAGTTTTAGAAAAAGTGCTCTTGATGAAATACTAAAATGATGTGTCATGTTTTGTATAATGTATAAATGTATGGATAACTGTAGCGTGTTCAATTACACTAAACGCCACAGAACGTTACACAACGATACATTCGGAACTCCTTGGCCATTCGCCGAGAAAAATCTAATCTAATACACAAATATGCGATCGTTAAGGTGATGAGTAATGTTTCAAAATTTACGGACTATAAACAAAACATCACTCAATGGCTAAACGATCATATATTTGTTTACTTCAACACCGGTAGTTTCAAAATAGCGTCTAAATATGTCAGAGATTAATCGCAACGAATGCCCGAGGAGTTCCGAGTGTATCGTTATGGAACGTTTTGTAACATTCGCGGTAACTGAACGCAGGGCTGCACTATATTAAATGTATTTAACTGATTTATTGTATTAACAGATAATAGAAAGAAAACAATGGGCACACTTACTGGTATATATTGTTAACGTAAAATAATCAGTATAACATAATATATATTTGATATATTCATGTATACACTATTTCACTAAAGCAGGAAGTCAAACATTGATGGTCCCTAGACTAGCTCAGTGGATAGCACACAAGTCTACTGATCCAGAAGTCGTGGGTTAGATTCACAGTCGGGACATACTTTGGTGGAGATTTGTCATGTAATAATTTCTATGGCCATTCTCCATCCTACCACTGATTCTTATTCATGTATGGCAGTTATCATTCACTGATGGAAGGATGGGCCTTGTTATATTAATACTTGAATCCAGATATTCAGCCTTTCCAGGAACGGAGAATAGGACGACTGACCACTGTGATATGATCTATACAATGTGTTGCTACTGTGTTAAACCCTTCCCTCCCCCCCAAAAAAAATGCTAGATAGTTTAAACAGATTAGTCTGACACTGTTCTAGTATTACATATAATTCCATACTATTATCATTCTATATTATATTTCTTATCCCAATAGACCTCATCCGGAATTCAAATTTATGGGTTTTTCGGTCTGTGCCCAGGCGGTACAAACAAAGTTAGTTACACATTACTGCTAAATTGCACGAACTATGGATTAATCCTATTGTTCTTTGTACACATGTTTTCATTGTAACGATGAAAGTTTGTTTGTACCGGAGAGGTAAACCCAAATACAGTATAAGTTCATTCACTCGAACACCACCGGGTCGAATTAATTGGCCGAGTCGAACACATTGTCTGGCACCGATCAATTTCCCTTTTATATCTATATTAGTCAACCTCTCTTGGGTCGAACAGGACTGAGTCGAACTCTCAAACCAATATCTTGGTCCCGTGGTTTACAAATACACTTAAATACAATTGTCTCTCTCGAACAATAGATTTTCACACATCGGCCGTAAAATCTTGACCGTAGTTGTTGTTTGTGACGCATGATAATAACAGGGCGTGAAAATCGCTTAACAATAGATTTGTTAATTGATTTTAATTGCTTAACAATAGATTTGTTAATTGATTTTAATTTGCCCAACACATTGTGATTAGTAAATATATTGTATATAATATTGCATAAAAATTGCTTAACAATAGAATTGTTTGTTGACTGCAACTTGTAGACAGGCACATATTATAAAATGTCATGGTATGATTAAAAAAAATGACAAAACAAGTAAATAAGGTCTCGCTAAAAAATTAATTAGCGCATATACAGCGTGTATGTTAGTTTTAATTAATAAAAACTGATAAAAAAGTTCGTGCAATTTCGGTAAAAAATAACTCCAAATTAGGGATCAAAATGTTAGAACAGAATATACACACATATACAACGGCGGAAAAAAACATACTGGAGGACCCGGTCACATCGAACCCCTCTCACTTACGTGTAATCACATTAAAGAAATGATCAATTCATCTACTACTACTAACCTATATCGTAATCATGTTCATAAGTGTAAAAATAACGCGCAACAAATATGAACTTGGCAATTTAATTTGCAGGAAGTACTAACTACGTATACTTGACACATGAATGAACCGTATGTTCGGGATATATACTAAGCCAAGGGAGATAACAAATTTAAAAACCATTGATCTATATTAATAACGTCGTACTTGGACGAGAGTTGGCCCGGTCGAACTATTGGCTCTCTCGAATCATTTTTCATGTTCCCTCGAGTTCGAGCCAGCGAACTTTTACTGTATTTGAATTCCAGATATAGTCTATTATATTTTGCTCATCTATATAAATATGTCCATCCAAACTCAACCTGAGCATCTCC
This sequence comes from Mactra quadrangularis, assembly GCA_025267735.1. Taxonomy (NCBI): domain Eukaryota; kingdom Metazoa; phylum Mollusca; class Bivalvia; order Venerida; family Mactridae; genus Mactra; species Mactra quadrangularis. The sequence goes on from CM046294.1 coordinate 46,548,212, forward strand.
CAGACAGCTTAACCTGAAATTAAACCCAAATCAACTCCTGTACAATAGACCTAATCAAGGACCCTATGTTACATATTAGGCTCCTTGACCTAATTGACTATATTATCTCAAGTTGATCGGATTTTCCTGCTGAAAAAACTTTTTTATTGGATGTACCTGTGTGGAACAAAGTTGGAACACAAATGTGTGTACGCAGAAAAATAGTACTCAATCTGTGTCGCATACTTTTCTGCAATAATATGTAAAATAACTTCATTCTGAGTGGAATGTTCAGTTCAATCAAACCTTATTCGACTGGAAATCCCATACATTGGAGTTCTGAATAAGTGATGTTTTTTTACGAAAATTCTTACAAAAAAAATCTTGTAAGTCAAAAGCAAATAACATTAATAATATGCTTAATTTTTGGCTTATCAATTCTAAATATTATACAAATTGTGTAGAATTGTGTATACCTTTAGAATATCATATCATATTTATGCTTATTATCCGTCTAACTTTGAAATGGTAATTATATGAAACTGACTTACGAAGTTTTTTTTCATAAGAATTTTCATGAAAAGCACCAAAGATCTATTGAGAACTCCATTTATGTTTTTATACCCCCGCTTCGAAGAAGAGGGGGGTATACTGTTTTACCCTTGTCCATCCGTGCGTCCGTCCGTCTGTCTGTCCGTTACAAAATTTCCGTCGCAGTTTTCTCAGCAACTATAACATGCAGCAGCCTAATACTTTGCTTACTGCTTCATCCCATAGTCCCATGTGGTGTAAAGCGATTTCATGCTCCTTGCTCGTCTACTTCCTGTTTGTCGCATATTTTTAGATTTTGGCGGGGGTATCACTAGTGAGCATTAGCTCACAGATTTACTTGTTTTTTCATCCTTCTTAGGCGGTACAAACTAAGTTTTTTTTTACATTATTGCTGAAAAGCCAAAAACACACATAAAATCTTATTGTTCTTTGTGCACATAAAAATTTTCATTGTAGTGATGAAAGGGGGAAAACCCAGATACTTGAATTCCAGATATAGTCTTTTCAAACCAAAAAAAACCTCCAAATTTTACCCATAAACATATCCAACTCAAGTCTTAGACTACCCCAGTCCGATATAATTAGTCTAGGGAATGTTTTAATGCAATAAATTAAATTACGTTTATTGTATTAATTAAGTTTTTAAAAAGAATAAACTTTCTGTTTTATCTTGTTGCTGTAAATATGTACTAACAAAGTAATACTCAATAAGGGACTTTAGTCAGTTATCTTTCCTTGATAAAATCTGAAACAATCCAATTGGTAAGTAGGTCCTTACAGTTACTGTTGGAATCCTTGGATTTTATCATTGAAGTCCAATGTAAGGATAACAAAATATTTCATCTAATATCTTTCATTTTGATTAAGATATTAACAGAAGTGGTGAAATTTAGATAGTCTTTTCCCTAAAATTAGCTTGAATTTCAAACAAATTAAATGATTAACAAAAAAGTTATTTGAGATTAATTTTGGCAATTTGACTTTGAAAAGTAAGGGTAAAATCTGAGTAATCCAACGAGTAGGACCTACCTATTTGAAGAGTATACAAGGAGAAATAACTGACTAAAGTCCCTTATTTTGTAGATGTTTCAATGTTTCAAACATACTCAACTGTTAACTATTTTATTATCAATCATTTATTATTAAATAACTTATGTATTTTATAAATTACAGTTTAAAATATTTTTTGAACAATTAAACTTCAAGACATTTTGATTCCAGGCGAGTTATTTTTCACAATTTACTGTCAGTGGAAATGTGGAAAAAACTTGGAATTCCATTTCCCTGAAGCAATTAGAATGATCGCAAAATGTACTGTAAGAAAAAATAAAGGAAAAGAAACAACATAAACTCTTTTTTTAACATTTCACATTTCAGCCATACCCGAGGCCGAGGATGAAGCCCTAGGTCATGTATGTAGTCCATTTACTCAGCATACTCATCATCATAAAGATAATGATGATCATCACCATCACAACAATGACGATGATGATAGTTGTAGTAGTATATTTACTGATTCAACATTTGACACGATGTCTTCTGACACTGATAACCTTGATGAGGAAGATTTCTTTCCGAATAAACCACTGCCACCTAAACCTGAAAAACATAGCCAGGTAGGTAAACCACTTCCACCTAAACCTGAAAAACATAGCCAGGTAGGTAAACCACTTCCCCCTAAACCTGAAAAACATAGCCAGGTAGGTAAACCACTGCCACCTAAACCTGAAAAACATAGCCAGGTAGGTAAACCACTTCCACCTAAACCTGAAAAACATAGCCAGGTAGGTAAACCACTTCCCCCTAAACCTGAAAAACATAGCCAGGTAGGTAAACCACTGCCACCTAAACCTGAAAAACATAGCCAGGTAGGTAAACCACTTCCCCCTAAACCTGAAAAACATAGCCAGGTAGGTAAACCACTTCCACCTAAACCTGAAAAACATAGACAGGTAGGTAAACCACTTTCACCTAAACCTGAAAAACATAGCCATGTAGGTTAACCACTTCCACCTAAACCTGAAAAACATAGCCAGGTAGGTAAACCACTTTCATCTAAACCTGAAAAACATAGCCAGGTAGGTAAACCACATCCTTCTTAACCTGAAAAACATTGCAAGGTAGGTAAACCACTTCCACCTAAACCTGAAAAACATAGCCAGGTAGATAAACCACTTTCACCAAATCTAAAAAACATAGACAGGTAGGTAAACCACTGCCACCTAAACCTGAAAAACATAGCCAGGTAGGTAAACCACTCCCTTCTAAACCTAAAAAAAACATAGACAGGTAGGTAAACCACTTCCTTCTAAACCTAAAAAACATAGACAGGTAGGTAAACCATGTCCTTCTAAACCTGAAAAACATAGCCAGGTAGGTAATGTTATCAGTCATTAAGGATGACTTTGATGCACTTAAAACACTATACATGTACCTCTTATCTCTAAAGATTTTGAATCATATAAAGTCAACATTAACTTAAAGTGCTTTAACATTAAAGGACTCACTTTATTTTAGAAATTGACACTTGGTCAAACTTAAAACACGGATTGACAAAATTAATGGGATGTTTTTGTGTATCTAATGTATGTTATATTGCAAGGACTTCATCATTTTATGACTGTCTTCATGTCTTCGGAAAAAGACTACATTTTCATATAGTGACTTTAAGTTGTACATGTAGGGAATAGTTTTAGATTTTATACTGCAGGTACATTATGTCTTTAGTAATACTTTCAATTCTCCCCCCCCCCACATACCCGGTATATATAACACAAATTTATGTGGAAAATTGATATTTTACTTCCTGTTTTAGAAACCATGATAGAAATTGAACAATTTAATCTTCATGTATTTTATAATGTTGAGAACAACTAGGAAGTGATTTTGGATATTTTTTCTAATAAATGGAAGTTATCAGTACAGTTCCTAAATTCAGAGATTTTTTAGAGACTTAAAATGTGATATTAATATTATTGATGGTAAAAATTCTATAGATGTGCAAATTTTAAATTTTTAAAATTTTGATTTTTCTTATTGTTGTTGTTTAAATTTATTTAATTGTCGTTGATTCATACATTAACTCCCTTGATTTAACAATATTTAGTGATCATGTATTCACCACTGACACCTGGCCCCAGTTTCACAAAAAACTCAACTTTATACTCAAACTTAATCTTATGTTTTGATCATAAATTTTACTAATTTAATCAATGTTACAACAAATGTAGTATATCATTAAAAAAACAAAAGTGGTTTAAAAGCCATATTATATAAAATAAAACTGACTTATATTTTCGGATATGGTTTAATTTAACTGTATTGATTTGAGTCTGTTAATTAAATGTGGAGTTTAGACTCAAGTGAAAATTGAGTTTGTGGCTTTAAGTTCATAATCAAACCCATGATATTTTTTGTTAATACATTATATTATATTTTCATTATTATGATCATCTAATAACAGCCATTCCAACTACATTTATTTGCTATTTAGAGGCCAAAACACTTGAGTCAGTTATTGAGTTTGTACTTAAGTTTGTTTGTGAAACTGGGGCCAGAATTAAACGATAGTTTAAAATTATATTCATGTACAAATGTATTACAAAATTTAAAATTATGTCAATTGTTGTCAAGATTAATTTTTTTTTATAAAAATACAGTAATGAATGATTGATAATTTTTGAGAAGTTATTTTTATTCATCAGTCCAAAACAGTTTTATTGACCTTATGATTACTGACTGTATACAATATACTGAATAAATGCAATTTTTATGAAATGAGCACAAAGTTATTTTAACTGACTCAGTCTAAGTTCTATTGCCTAAACTTTATGACTGCCACCTAATTGATACTTTTGTTTGTTGTTTATGTTATACATTTGTTCAGCCCTGTGTTCAGTAACTACTGTTAGCTAACATTAATGGTATGGGAGAACTCAACCCGAAGACAACTCAACCCGAAGACAACTCAACCCGTGTAATACTTAACTCAAAGTTGGGAAAACTCAATCCGTTGGTAGGGGATTGAGTTGTCTCGGGGTGAGTTGTCTTTGGGTTGATTTGTACCAACACTTTCGTTACGGAATGTTTTTTGAACGTTCAAAGTAACTGAACACGCTGCTGTTATTGTTTTATTTGTTACAGCTTAAAGATCTAAAACAGAAAGTACTACCAAGTCATACAAAGAAAGATTTGGTTGATGAGTCACCGGTTTTAGAACCCGTCATGTTACGTCGACCTAGAACTCCGCCATTGTTACCTGCTAATCAAGGATCTATAACACAAAACCAGGTATTCACCCCACTGATTTTAATACTTAATATTGCTACTTGCCAATAAAGTATGTTCTTGTTGGGTTAAACGCAGTAGCAACACAATGTTTAGGTCATATAACGGCGGTCAGTCAACCTACTCACTTCTTCTGGAAAGGCAAAATCTCTGAATTTAGCTGTTAACCAACTACTAAGCACATGCTTTCGTCAGTGACTGACAACTGCCCTACATAATTAGAAATCATTGGTAGGAGGGGAAGTGGCCGTAGAAATAATTTCATGACCAAGCTCCATGAAAGTATGCCTGCCCGGGAATGGAACCCACGACCCCTCGATCAGTATACTTGTGTGCTACCAAATGAGCCGGGCGGCTGCCAATCAAGGATCTATTACACAAAACCAGGTATATTTGTATTGTTAAATTTGATTCAACTGTCAGTACATTAACCCCACTGATTTGAATACTTGATATTTAGTTAATAATTCCCAGTACATACATACAGGTAGCTATTCTTACATGGGTGAAAGTATTCAGGACTGATCCTGAAGTTCAGGATTTTTGGAGCAGAGAAAGGGTTCTTTCCATATGGTAATGTGGCCTTAAAAACATGAAATTTGGAAATTTCAGAATTTTGAAAATGTTGAACTTTCACCCATGTTCTTATCTGTCACCAGCACAGGACACTTTCCTCTGTTGTAACATATATTGTTTTCAGATATTTAAATAAAATTTAGATATTTATCTAATTGTGTTATCCTATTTTAGGCTATTTAAGCCATTAAATACAAACAGTTAATATACTTACATTGTTTTATCATTGTAGGTAAAACTAAGAGGTGTTTTACAAAGTTTGATTGATAGTGAAACAAATTATATAAAATCTCTAGAAAGACTAAGAGATGTAAGTATAAAATTGATTTTTATACCCCCGCTTCGAAGAAGAGGGGGGTATACTGTTTTACCCTTGTCCGTGCGTCGTGTGTCCGTCCGTCCGTTACAAAATTTCCGTCGCAGTTTTCTCAGCAACTATAACATGCAGCAGCCTAGTACTTTGCATATTGCTTCATCCCATAGTCCCATGTGGTGTAAAGCGATTTCATGCTCCTTGCTCATCTACTTCCTGTTTGTCGCATATTTTTAGATTTTTGCGGGGGTATCACTAGTGAGCATTAGCTCACAGATTTACTTGTTTATTCTCTAACCAATCAGATTGCGTGTTACAATAAACATCTCATTCTCTAACCAATCAGATTGCTCGTTACAATAAACATCTCATTCTTTAACTGATCAGATTGCTCGTTACAATAAACATCTCATTCTCTTACCAATCAGATTGATTGTTACAATAAATATCTCATTTTCTAACCAATCAGATTGATTGTTACAATAAACATCACATTCTTTTACCAATTTTACAAACTATATATTAGTGTTCTTTACAAACTACATCTCATTTCTAACTAATCAAATTGCTTGTTACAAAATACATCTCATTCTTGAACCAATCAAATTGCTTTTTACAATAAACAAATCATTTGTTAACCAATCAGATTGCTTTCTTCACAAACTACATGTTTGTTCAAATTTCATTGGTTTTATTGTGTAAATGCACCGTTAGTTGTCCCCAGACATTTAAACTCCAGGAATTCAGGGACAAAGTCTGGTAAGATAGGGGATGCATGTCGCAGTATTAATATGATACAAAACTTGCACACCAATGTCTTTAAGTTAACATTAACAACAATGTGGTTGAGTGTCAGATAAGAACACTGTTTGATCCAAACTCAGACTGTAGTTTTTTTTGGGGTCACATAAAGAAGAAATTCAACTATGGATGCATGAAAAGAATGGCCTGTATTGTAGAAAGTTTGACGTAGCACTTGTGAACATTTTACCTCATATTATATGTATTGTTTCAATATTTCAGGTGTACAAAGAAACCATTTTGTCTCTAACAAAGAAACCCGAAGTTAGAATCACATTCCAGAAAGTTGAAGAGATTATTTCCATTCATAAAATGTTCCAAATTGAATTTTCTGAAAAATTGAAAAAATGGAATTCTGAGGAAAGGATAGGAACCATATTCCATGTTGTAAGTTTTTGTTTTAACTTTTTGTTGATTTTTTATTCATGAAATAGGGCTTGAATTTAACTAAAAAATTCTACTTGCAAATTCTTGTGAGTTGATTTTATTTCAACTCGCAAAATGAAAGAATCACTCGCATATTTTCCCAAAATTTGATAGCATACATCATTACTATTCATATTTGCAATATAAAAACAACATAGTGCTATATTTAACAATTGATAGAACAAGGGCTTTATTATGGAATAGACAAAGAAAATCGAACAGGATATCTGTTTACCGTGATTGGACCATATTAAATTGGACCGTGATTGGACCATGTCAGGGCTCAAAATTAAGCTCCCATACTTGCAAAATGCAAATGGTTTTGAATATTGCAAGCAACTTCAATTTTTTGCGAGTTGAAATTGACGCAAAAAAAATTCCGTCCAAACTTATGAGGCTCAAATCGGCATTCAATCACCGTAAACAGATATCCTGTTGAGTGTTGTCGTACAGGATCTCTACTGTCTCAGTGGAAGGTCACGTCAAGATAACTTTGTGTCGACCAATCAATGCGTAGCTTTCATCTAGACGAAAACACTATTAATCACATTTTGATTTCGAAATTTCAATTTTTAGACCTAGTTTTACATGCTAATTTAACAGGGGTATTATTCACAGTCTGCGATTGGGCGGCTTATTTCAAATTGTGTGACGTAGACGTTGTAAACAAATTACGTATCATAACAATTTTGTCATGAATATTATAATGAGAAAAGGTCGCCTGAACTTGACCTTCGTTTGAAAAAGACCAGATCTAAATTAGCGAGTATGCGTGTGGAAAATTTTAGATCGGGTTTTAATCAGATTGTGACATGAACATTCCACAGATATGAATATTTTACTCTTTCAACACATCATTATACTTAGCTTTACTGATTTTTTTTCAATATAAGAATTTTACAAATGGGTTACATGTACTTATTAAAGGGAGCAGGCACTCCATAAAGATGGCATTATAATGTAAGTGTTATAAAAGAGGGTGCAATATTTTATAAAATTACCCACATTGATCACATAATGTCAAAAAACACATGCACTGATATTGTACCGAAGTATAAAAAAGAGGTTTGTTTAGGGTGTAAAAAAGGGCCTGAATATTCGTGGTATAAGGGACTTTAGTCAGTTATTTCCCATTGTATACTCTTCATATAGGTAGGTTCAATTAGTTGGATTACTCGGCTTTTACCCTTACTTTTTAATGTCAATTTGCCAAAATTAATCCTAATTAACTTTATTGTAATTTGTTTAAAATTCAACCTAAGTATTTTTTGGGTAAAGAAGATAGGATTCTAACTGCATGGACCTACTTACCAATTGGATTGCTTCAGGTTTTATCAGGGAAAGATAACTGACTAAAATCCCTAATTACAGTAGTTTTATAATGTATTAATGTTAACTTATTTCCAGTTTTCTCAAAGAATGGTTGTCAATATCTACAGTGAATATGTCAATAATTACGAGGCTGCAAGTGAAACTATAAAGGAACTCGAGAATTCTAAACAAAATTTTAAAGAATTCTTGAAGGTAAGTGACTTGATACTGTTTTAGTTTAGTTTGCTTGTTTGTTTATTAGATTTAAGGCCATAGCAACACATATAAGGTGATGAACGGCGGTCAGTCAACCTACTCACTCCTCCTGGAAAGGCTAACTGTTAGCTGTTAGCTGTTAACCGACTACTAAGTGCATACTTTCGTCAGTGACTGAATCATTGGTAGGAGGGAGAATGGCCATAGAAATAATTTCATGACTAAGCTCCTCGAAAGTATGCCCTGCTTGGGAATCGAACCCACGACCCCTCGATCAGTAGACTTGCGTGCTACCAACTGAGCTAGCCGGGCGGCTGTTTAGCTTTAGTTAAGATTTTTATCAATCTGATTATAACGGAATTGAAAATTCTCCATTTGTATACTTGTTTAACATCTTAGCACCATACTAATATATGTATATGTCTATATGTTTTATATAAGATCACCATAATAATATATGTATATATCTATATGTATTACATCTGATCACTATAATAATATATGTATATATCTATATGTATTACATCTGATCAATATAATAATATATGTATATATCTATATGTATTACATCTGATCAATATAATAATATATGTATATATCTATATGTATTACATCTGATCACTATAATAATATATGTATATGTCTATATGTATTACATCTGACCATGATAATAATATATGTATATGTCTATATGTTTACATCTGACCACCATAATAATATATGTATATGTCTATATGTTTGATATATGTATACCATGTATATGTCTATATGTTTTAAATCTGACCATAATAATATATGTATATGTCTATATATGTTTTACAGAAAAGTCAGATGGAAAGTGATGACAGATTATCATTGGCTGGACTCATGTTGAAACCTGTACAAAGATTTCCACAATTTATTATGATCATTAAAGTATGTATCCTCATAAAGATATGTTTTATTTAATGTTAGAATAGAAATAAAAAATTATAATGTTAAATGTTAATTAGTAATCCTATTAGTTTTATTTGTTTTTCCTGATCAGATGGAAGGTTTTTGTTTGGGGTGTTTCCTAATTAGACCCACGTGGGTCAGGTTAGCTAAAAATAGATTAGCATTAAAATATGCATTTACTGATGAGAAGATATTAGAGCTTGTCATTGTACAACATTAGTATAATTCCATTGAAAAGATGTCCTAACCGCCTTAAAATGTTGAAAAGACAATAAGCGACCAATGAAAATGTTTAATTTCAGCAAGTATGACACATAACAAACCTATAAATAGCTTGGTGATTCCCTCTTTCGTTTTCAACAGTGTGTATGCCACATGTTTTAATTTGTTCAGTTGAATGTTATAAGTGACAAATGTTATTAGTAAGTGATTTCTTATGTTCTTAATACTGTTTTAAAGACTAAACTTGATTCTATACTTCTGGCTCAGTCATTTGCCTGTATATTCCCTTTAAAACAATTTTTTGATCAATTTACAGGATTTGTTAAAGTATACACCTAGAGATCATCATGATAGAGAACAGCTACAGGAAGCCGTCACATGGATAGAAAATGTGGCTCATCAATTAAATGAACGTAAACGACAAAGTGAACAATTTTACCATGGCAACCAAATTATGAGTAAACTACCTCCTAGAGGTCATATGGAGAAAAATCTCTTTTTGATACGACAAGATGATATGGAACAACATTCACAAGTAAGGTTTTATAACATACAATCTGATTGGTTAGAAAATGAGATGTCTGTTGTAACAGGCAATCTGATTGGTTGGAGAATGAGATGTTCATTGTAACGGGCAATCTGATTGGTTAGAGAATGAGATGTTAATTGTAACGAGCAATCTGATTGGTTAGAGAATGAGATGTTTATTGTAACAATTAATCTGATTGGTTAGAGAATGAGATGTTCATTGTAACAATCAATCTTATTGGTTAGAGAATGAGATCTTCATTGTAACAACATTCACAAGTAAGATTTTATAACCTAAGTATATCTGTGGTTGCTGTTGAATAATTTTTCGATACATTGTTACATGTATACATGTACAATGCAAATTTAATATCAAACAACACAATTTAGAACAATACAATGTTTTACAATTCAATACATTGAATTTAAAATACAATATGTTTATTAGGGTGTATATGGGCATAGAATGTTTGGAAAATATGAAATTTATATGAAAGCAGAACTAAAACCTTTAGTTAAACAAGTGGAATGCTGTTTGTTATGGCTGTAGGCATTTGAAGCTAGTTAAGATGTAATACATTTACCGTAAATACTTCTTTCTATCTGAACTTAGTTTCATTTTATTTTTTACATTACCATACTGGTATGTGCTGTAGCTGGCCTTACCCATCCATGTAAATCAGACAATTATAATTTCCTCAGTCAGGGGATAGTTTTTGGCTTTTTGTGGAAAGATAAGTGTGTATTGGTTAAATATTTGTCCAGAAAAGCTGCGTATGTTAGCCAGTCTCTTAAAAAAGATAATAGAAACGTTTTAGAGAGAAAAACAATCAACCAGTTTGGTTACATTTATTTTATTTTTCGGTGCAGCTGTCTAGGCCAACTTTCGACCTATATTTTAACCAATACAATTTTCTCTACCATAGCTGTTTGTCCGATGAAAAGCCTTTACGGTATAAAGAAATGGATAAAACACATGACACCATTGGCTATTTGTGATAAACAGATGCGTAGCATGTACAGTAGCTACTGACTATTTACTCTGTGCATAATGAGTGACTCACTATGCTAATTGATCTCACATTCGTGGTGGTACGCCCCTTGCAGTATAACTAAACTGCGAATATGACTCAGCGCACGCTCGGAATGGGTTTTCATTTTGTCATAATTATGTAGGCCGCCATTGAGCATTTATATCAAATTGTTTTATGATCGCCAGAAAAGTAACATAAATCGTTTGGTCATTCTGGAAAGAAGTGATTTTTAATAAAAAATTCTTGGCATTGTTATCAAAAATGTTTTTAATTTTAGAATCGGACAGATTTTCCAAATTGACAAATCAGCGAAGTGGCAATATATTCGAACAAAAATTTCAGTTGAGGCTGAATTGCAATTTCAGACAAACTACATTTATACTTCAAACCGTTGAAAATGAACCCAGCAGAGCGCTGAATATCTTTTTTAAAGATATTTCTTGTTTTTGTTTATCTAAATTATATATTATGGATTCAACTTTTCTACAGGATCAGAATGGTTCACAATTTATCAAACTAAGAAGGTTATTTCTAATGAACGACAGACTGGTATCTGTTCATGTTCCACAAAGGTTGGTCTAGTTTAATGATCATTTATTGTGCACTATGTCATTATGATGTCATCAATAGTTGTGTATGACATTATGATGTCATCAATAGTTGTGTGTGACATCATCAAAATTTGATGAAATCATCAGATTTAGCATCATTCCAATTCAGTTATATGAATTTTAACTAACAAAGAATTTGACAAAAAACTTTTTTATTTAGAAAAGGCTCAGTTATTTTTATTTCATTTTAAAATTTATTTAAAAAAAGTATTAACCTGAGTTTGTAGCAAATTTGCAGCAGGGTTTTGATTCCAGTTTCTCACAAGGGGTAGGGGCGGTTAATACCCTTCCATGACAGTTAGACCATAATGTCAAGTTTCCTCCATTTATAAGGTATATGGAGAAGTTTCCCCCCTTGTGGAAGGGTAGATGAGTACTGGTTATAGACAAAAAATCCAGGAAGGCTAAGTTAGATGCACTGGCCACTATAAAGTTACCTAAATTTTTGTTTACATGGCATTTAAACTCAGTATGAAAAGGTTAAATGTCTGCTATAGATAGTACAAGATGCAATGACATAATAAACAGTTTTTACGTAAGTTTACGAGTGCTATGTTGATGTAATCAAGTTTTTGATGATGTTGCATGTAAGTAGTTTTTCACTATATATCTTTACTATAAAGTAGTTTTAACATTTCGTACTGTTACATTTTATTTTAGAATCACAATACGTCGATACGTATAAGTCTGTTGAACAAATGTGTGACGGCTTATCGTAACAATCGTAGAAGGTCGATTATATCCCTCACGTAAGACTTGTCATGCGTCTAACAGATATATATATTTATATGTATATATATCACATAATACTTGTATGTTCATGTTAATTTGTATTGTCCGACGATATTAACCTGTGCTTGATCTTTATGCAAGAATATATTAAACTCAGTATTTACAGTCTATTTTTGTCTTTATTTGTAAATTGGGCTTTATCGGAAGCATTCTGCAAGATACACATACTGAACAGTAAATGTTGTTTTCATTAGTAAAAATACTTTAAAACTGTGCCACAATATTGTGAACTTTGTGTTTCCCTCAAAACTAATGTGTCCTAAAATTAAGTGCAATTACACGTCATGCTTACAAAATTCATTTATAGTCACATAGGTTGTTATAAACACGTGTAAAACCATATACATGCATACAGAAACTCTCGATTTAATGAAAGTGAAGTTTGCAATTATTATAATTAGGTAGATCAAGCTCAGATTAATATGGTCGCGCTATACAGCTTATTTACTTGTATATTTAAACCAATCTTTCTTGTTGATCTTTATATATGTCCAAAAGACGTTTCTCTGCTCTCAATTGTTCATGGAGTTAATTCTTCTTCTGTTCAGAGAGAAAATTTATTTGTTGGTGGGATATCGAGGCAGGCAACTTCTCCATATACCTTATTAATGAAGGAAAATTGATATTATTGTAAATTTTTCATGGAAGGTTATAAGTGGGGTTCAAATCCATACCTTCTTCTCGAAAATTTCATTGTAAATGAAATTTGGCTCTGAGTTGAAGAAAATTATTTCTGTGTTTTTTATATGCTTTCTTTATGCTTGACTTTCATACACTGAAATGTTTGAATGTATTTTGATAAACAATATTTTTCTGTCAATGACATAGTTAACATTCTCTTTTTAACCCCTAAAACCCCAAATCTAATCGTCTGGTATTGTTTTCCTCTCTTTACTGCATGTACAAACAGATATGTTCATTTAATATTTAATCATTTATTAAAGATAGATTTCGGGTCGATAGCGCAGTTGGTAGCGCGCCGGGATTTGGAATCTCGTGCCCGAGGGGGTGCGGGTTCGAATCCCACCCGGGAGGTTATACCCTGCCATGAAAATTTGACAATAATGTAGATTTTCCTCCATTGATTACATAATATGGAGAAGTTTCCGGCCTTGTGGAAGGGTAGGTGAGTACTGGTTATAGACAATGGTCCAGGAAAGCTAGGTTAGGTGCGCTGGACGCCGTAAAATGACCTCAATTGTGTTGACACGGCGTTAACTCCAATAAATAATTAAATTAATAATTTTTAAATGCTTGTTTACCAATCTATTTCTTTGTCGTTAAAGTATATTTTACTTCTGAACAATATTTATTCATAACATTCTATGTATAATTGTATATGGTGCATCGGTTAACAAAAAACATTTTTATGCAAATTATACATGTACACTCATAGAATAATGTGTTACATTTTTTCAGTATATTTAGATTTAGGTAAACAAATGCACAATGATATCCCCATCATTGATGTTAGAATAGAACATGTACTTTTTTTTGTCTGATTTTAAAACCATAAAATGTTGTGTGCCGGTTGTATTCTAGTATACCCTTACTATAAGGATAATGTGCAATATCGAGACTTGACTTTGACTCGACAGCTAATATATTATACGCACCGGATCTTACAAGACTTGACTCTTGCTCAACAAGCATATACATGTACTCAAAGTGCTGGATCAAGCAAATCTTGATTCTTGCTCATCAAACTTATATATTTATAAGTACTGGATCTAGCAAGACTTTACTCTAACTCAACAAACTAATATATTGTTTAAAATAAATCTACAAAAAATGGTTAAATATGGAAAATATTTGTTTATTATTGATAAGTGCTACATGTAAAAATGAGTAATTGAGTAGGTGACAAATATAATCAGATAAGTGGGTCCAATAATAGATAAATATGCTCTGATGCTCTGAAAATGGTAACTTCTGACATTAGTCCTTTTCATAGCTGTATTAGGGAATTGCACCATTTCCTTTTATCTCCTGCCTGACATTTCCTCACTATGAAAAAAATATTTACTTTGATACATAAACCCCTATGATGTACCTTGCCCCTTATTTCCCTCTTCCTGTCATATTCTGAGTTTAAGAACAATTGACTTATCTGTATGCCAAATTAATTACCTTCACAAGTACATGTATATATGTATATTTTGTTCATTTCCTCATACACAAATTTTCTCAGTCTTCATTAATTCAATTATTCCCCGGTATCTAAAAAGAATATATTGCTATATTTTGGCTCATCAAAGGTTTTGTGTGTGGGTTATTATTTATTCACCCGAAAGGACCTTCTGTTGTATCAAGTTATGGCACACATCAAATGTCTGTCCATCCTTATGGTTGGAAAGCGTATGTAGATCAAAGGTCAAGGTCACAGGGACCTGGAGAAAACCTTCAGGCATATATGGAATAAAGATGGTCTATATGAAGGTCCTTATCATATAGCCTCTAAAAATTAATTTAATCTCTGAGGGAATAGTTTGAGAGGCTGGGGATTTTAGGGGCTATAGATTTTAGTGGTCAGGAAGTTTAGAGGCTAGAGATTTTAGGGTCTGGCTTTTAAGGGACTAGGATGTTATGAGGCCAGGGATTTTAAGGGCTAGGGATTTTAGAGGATATGACTATTAGGGGCTAGGGATTTAGGAGGCCAGTGATTTTAGGGGCTAGATATTTTAGGGGCCAGGGATTTTAGGGGCTAGGGATTTTAGGATATGGGTTTTTAGAGACTAGAAAGTTATGAGGCCAGGGACTTTAGGGTCGAGTGATTTTAGGGGCTAGGGTATTTATACCTTAAGATTGTTGTACTATATATTGCAGATAATCGAGATGAAGACCCATATAATATAGCCTCAGATTTAACTGACATGATGCATGATATAAGTGTATTAGCTAAAATACATCATCTTATGTCAACATTGAAACATTCGTATCAGGTAAATTGATACATGATATAAGTGTACTAGCTAAAATACATCATCTTATGTCAACATTAAAACATCCATATCAGGTAAATTGATGCATGATATAAATGTACTAGCTAAAATACATCATCTAATGTCAACATTAAAACATCCATATCAGGTAAATTGATACATGATATTAGTGTATTAGCTAAAATACATCATCTTATGTCAACATTGAAACATTCGTATCAGGTAAATTGATGCATGATATAAGTGTATTAGCTAAAATACATCATCTTATGTCAACATTGAAACATTCGTATCAGGTAAATTGATACATGATATAAGTGTACTAGCTAAAATACATCATCTTATGTCAACATTGAAACATCCATATCAGGTAAATTGATACATGATATAAGTGTATTAGCTAAAATACATCATCTTATGTCAACATTAAAACATCCATATCAGGTAAATTGATACATGATATAAGTGTACTAGCTAAAATACATCATCTTATGTCAACATTAAAACATTCATATCAGGTAAATTGATACATGATATAAGTGTACTAGCTAAAATACATCATCTTATGTCAACATTAAAACAATCATATCAGGTAAATTGATACATGATATAAGTGTATTAGCTAAAATACATCATCTTATGTCAACATTGAAACAATCATATCAGGTAAATTGATACATGATATAAGTGTATTAGCTAAAATACATCATCTTATGTCAACATTAAAACAATCATATCAGGTAAATTGATACATGATATAAGTGTATTAGCTAAAATACATCATCTTATGTCAACATTAAAACAAACATATCAGGTAAACTATCGTTGGTAGTGAGTTTGAGTGAATGAACTTTATAACGACGAGATTGTTAATTTAAGAAATAACACATGGCCTTGCGGGCAATATGCAAGTTTACGGACTGGTTGGTCAGACTGAGGAAGGTATATGGCCTGAAGTGCAGTTGAGGGCCTTATTGCTTCCGAGGTCTGAACAACCAGTCCGTAAACTTGCATATTGCCCGTAAGGCCATGTGTTATTTGTTATATTATACCGAATTTAGATCCTTTCTCCCTTCTTACATGTAGTGCTGTCATTTTACTATAGTGTGTTTTAAAATAATTATTTTATTCTTCAGTATTTGAAATTTCTCAAACCTAGTCTGACTTTTATTTTCAAGCGATGCAGCAAGATAATATGCTCTTCTTGTTATATTTCATTTTTGTTAATTGACTCGGCCATTTCATCTGTTTGTGTTTCCCCAAAATTAGCACATCGTGAAAGTTGCATTAAATAGAACTGGATGACGCCATAAACGGTCAATAGAATAATTATGGACTGGGTAGCCGGTCAATATGCGATTCATGGCTTAGATGACGTCATTAAACATATAGAAGGACGTATGCAAGTGAGGTATAATATTGATATATATTTGCTGCAGAGAGAATGAAAGCTCTGGTTGATTTTTGGACAACAATTAAAATAAATTCTAAGATACCATGTACATTTTCTTTCTTAGAAATAGCATGACATTATCTGTATCTCGATACAAAACACATACTTGTCCATTATAATATACCCCCTTGTTTAAAAAACTTAATGGTCAATTTATTTTTCTATGTTAGAATCACTTTGATGTGCCTATTTGTTATATTTTCATTTATTTAGGGATTTTAGGGGCCAGTGATTTTAGGGGTCAATCTTTTATTTACAGGGTTTATCAGAAGATCAAATACAAAGTATAATGGTTAAATTACAGATGGAAATACAAGGAAAAGATTATCAATTACAAATGTTAAATTCTAATACAATAATATTGCAAGATAAAGTCAGGTCAGTTTTACATGTTTCTTGTCATTATTTAATTGTCCAGCTTTGTCCTTGAGCAGTTTATCAATTTTGTCAACTTCATTGTTTAAACTAGTCACCTTAGCCTTCAAATCATTATGAATTTCATCATATTTTTCCTCAACTTTCTGAATTGCATCTTCAGTTTGTTTCCTAATGACATTTATAAGCTTGTCTCTAGTAGCCTGAATGTCCACAATGACATGTTTCTTGTTTTGTTGTAACCCTGTCAGTTCTTGATGAAATACGTTCATACGAGATATTAAATAAGTCTCTGTTCTCTCTACTTCTCTAAGGAATTCAGGAACAATATTTGTGTTGTTCTTAACAAAGTCCGTTATATCATGCAACTTTTTACATTTTCCACTGAAAGTATATTACATTTATATATGTATAAGGAAAGTTGGATACATAAATCAACTTCTACAAATACTGACATAAGACAATGTAAACTTATTTCTGCCTACAAATTTGTTTATATTTATGTTTATTTTCTATGATGATAATATTGCTAAATACATTGTTGCTTTTGAGGCTGGCTGTGGTCATATTGATAAACTGCCCATATGGTTGTATGGTGACCTTGTGTGCCTGAGGTCGCAGGTTCAAATGTGGGCTCTATCATACCATATTGTTGGGAGCAGTGGCCCGGGGTTCAATCCCCACTGTGGGCATAGCTAATGTCTTGAGCAGAAATTAACTGTTCCACTCCACCCAGGTATAAATGGGTACTGTGAGGGATCACAGGCATGAAGCTGATTTCAATGACCAGGAGGTATCATACAAAATTGTAAAGTCACCTGAAGCAGTCTTTAAACCGAACTTTAAATTCATTTTAACTTTAAGAAATGTAAAAATAACAGCAGTAGATCTCCTGCTTTGAGCTTAGCATTAAACAAGTTGTGTTAGGAAGATTAAATATGCATGTTGGTATCTAAGTATTTTATGCCTCCTTTTAATTTCATAAAATTGTTTATGTGGTCATTTTTGTTGATGAATATTTTTCCATATTTTAGACACAAGAAGTATGTGTTTAGTGCCTCCAGTGCTAAAGTAAAACAAGAATGGTGTATAGATTTCTTGATGGCCAAATATTCCCTAGGTTAGTTCTTCTATTTATTTATTTATTTATTTGAGTTAAAGCTGTGTCAACACAATTGTAGGTAATTTTACGGTGTCCAGCGCACCTAACCTAGCTTTCCTGGACCATTGTCTATAACCAGTACTCACCTACCCTTCCACAAGGCCGGAAACTTTTCCATGTTATCTAACCAATGGAGGAAAATCAACATTATTGATAAATTTTCATGGAAGGGTATAACCTCCCCAGGTGGGATTCGAACCCGCACCCCCTCGGGCACGAGTATCCAAATCCCGGCGCTACCAACTGCGCTATCAACCAGGGTTCCCTAGGTTAGTTCATACAGATTCAATAGATAGTTTTATTTTCACTGCTGAAGTTTATTCTTTAGATTGTATTATGTAGGTTTTTTCACATGTTGTCAGTCTGTCTGTGCGCCTGTCTGTCTGTCTGTCTGTCTGTCTGTCTGTCTGTCTGTCTATTAGCCACTTCTCGTCCCCTTTACAACTTTAGAGATCTATAAGGGGTAGTCATATTTGGTTGGTAACTTTACCATTTTTAAAAGATGAGCTCATTTGATTTTTGGACAGTAGGTCAAAGGTCAAGGTCACTGTTACCTTACATTCAAATAGGTTGACTGATCATCCTTCAGGCATATTTTACTTGAACGTGGAAAGCTGTAGTTTTAGAAATTCTTGTCAGGATTATTTTAAGTAGAAAGATTTAGAGCTATAATTTTCTCTATCTATGACAAGAAATACATTAAACTTAATGACCTTTGACCTAAATACATAAAACATAATGACCTTTGACCTAAATACATTAAACATAATGACCTTTGATCTAAATACATTAAACATTATGACCTTTGACCTAAATACATTTAACATAATGACCTTTGACCTAAATACATTTAACATAATGACCTTTGACCTAAATACATTAAACATAATGACCTTTGACCTAAATACATTAAACATAATGACCTTGACCTAAATAAATTAAACATAATGACCTTTGACTTAAAAATGTAAGATTTTGACCTTTTGTAGATGTAGTAAATATTCCAAGTTGGCACAAATCTGAGAGTTCTGACAGTACTAGTAGTCAGCCTGCATTATTGATGAAACATATGTCTGTCGACATGCAGAGAACATTTACTAAGGTATGGCAGATTCTATTTCTAAATTTTTAAGGCTCTATTAAGACACTAAAATTCTTATTAAAATGTGGCACTGTCAATGTGTGGAAGGACCACAGGTGGTAATTTTTTTTATTTTTTTAACCATGAATTGGCATTCATTCAGTATTTATTTCCCATGATAAGATCTAAAGTGCTGGTTAATACCAAAAATAAGTTGTCTTTTGTGCCAATTTTTCAGCACTTGATAACCCAGTTGTTTTTCTGGTGATAAGTGTCTATGCAAAAGAATGGGATACCTCCTTTTGGGATATATTTTGATGGGTAGGCACCCAAAGAAGGTTTATATGTGTTTAGAGCAACTTCTCAAAGTGCAATTTATAAGATAAAAATTTCAAGATTTGAAGTCCTTTCGCCAATGTTTTGAGGGGAGGGGTGGATTGTAAAATCACAGTATTGTCTGGAAAAGGGTTAATAGTTAGTCACAATTATAAGTGTTATCACCATATTTCGATTATATTTCAGTTAACATGTGGTGTCAAGGTTTATTTTCCACGTAAGAATGCTGGTTCAGAGGAACATTTATGGATTTGTTCGTCAAATGAAGGTCAAGGTCAAGTGTCGATCGTTTCTCTCCACACACATAAACCGTCTCTGATTGAATCGTTCCAAGCTACGAAATGTGAGATATTGTGTGCCGAGACTGTTCCTGGATTTGCTACTGTTCAACATGAGAGAGCTTTTGAGGATGATACCGTTTGGATGAGTACAGTAGATTCTGTGTAAGTTAATATTTTATTGATGTTGCCGACACCTCGTGCTAAAATATGCAAGGACAAAATAATTGATAGGCTATGCTTTGACTGCCTGTATTGGTACTTGAAATCAAGATCAAGGTGGGTAATTGCCCTTTTGCTCTACGTGAGGTTTCTGTCCTCACTGAGCCCGCCTTAGGACACCTGCGTTACCGTTTGACAGATGTACCGCCCCAGTCAAACTCCCCGCCTAGCAAGGTCTTCAGAGCGAGTCACCTTCCCGACTAAAGTTGTAGGATTGAGTGTGACTGGCCACAACTTATTAAAAAGTCAGAATTGTTGTTAGTGGTGGTAAGGCCACAGCAAATTGATCATATGTTCTATGGATTTGCTTGCACCTTAATTTTGAAGGTTTTAAAAAAAAAAAATATTTTTATTTCCTCGCTCGCTCATAAAAATTTGGTCAAACTGTTATATAAAGCTACTGAATTAAGATTTTTTTAAAAAAAAATTCTTCGCTCACTCGCCCATTTTTTTTTAGAAAAATCCGTAGAACATATAATCAACTTGTTGTGGCCTAATTTGTACTGAATATACATGAAAAAACAAGTTATACTGGTACCCAAGAATTCAGTACAACTAGTGTATAAACTAATATAACAATCTCCGTAAACAGAGATCCTGTAGAGCGTTGTCGTACTGGATCTCTACTTAGTCAATGCAAGGTCACGTTGAGATGAACTTTGTGTCGACCAATCAATGCATAGCTTTCATCTAGACGAAAACACTATAAATCACATTTTGATTTCGTAATTTCTATTTTTAGACCAAGGTTTTCATGCTAATTTAACAGTGGTATCATTCACAGTCTGCGATTGGGTGGCTCATTTCAAAATGTGTGACGTAGTCGATGTAAACAAGTTACGTATCATAACAATTTCGTCATGAATATTATCATGAGAAAAGGTCACCTGAACATGACCTTCGTTTGGAAAAGGCCAGATCTAAATTTGCGAGTATGCTTGCGGTAAAATTTTAGATCAGGTTTTAATCAGATTGCTAATATAACTGCTTTGTTCACCAGGTCTTATCATACAACCTGTATATATGTTCTGTTTACAGTATAGAAGTATTTGTATTAAGTGAGAATCAAACTGATGGACATAGAAGATCTAAATATACATTTAATGTAGGAAGTATGATATTGTGTATAAAGAATATTGATGATTGTATATTGTGTGGCAATCGTAATGGTACCGTGGTTATTTTCTCTAGAGATGATGGTTAGTGGGCTGTATTATAAAACTAATATATCCTGACACCCTGTCACATGTGTATTACTTTCAGTCCTGTACTTTCAGAAGCTGAAAATTACCATTCTTTAACTATTTTGTACTATTTCCTATATCAAGTGACCAGATATTTATTCTCTGGTATAGCCTCTTTTTGATGGTGCAAGCATATAAAGAAATAATTTTAATGCAACTTTCCTGAAGTTAAATTCATGAAATTTAGTTGTGAACACTCACACATTTTAAGTCCAGTGGTAGCCATTTCTAAGAGGAGAAATAAAACAGTTCTATTAAAGACTAAACTAGGCTAGTTTTTCACACATCTAAGTAAACTACAAGTATGATCCCTGATAGCAGGTGACCATTTATGTATATGAAATTTTTGTCCTTTGAAATGTTGAACTAGACGAAAATTACTTTCGCTTGGTTGAAAGCTCTGATAGGTGGCATAAGTGTAGCATGAGTTTTTGCATTAAACCGATGAAGTGGTTTGCTCATTCAGTCTTGGGACATTGAACCCTAAACATCTTTAAGTTTTATTTATTTGTTTTATTGTTTTTATGTGAACGTGTTGTAATTTTGATTTAGTAAATATACATGCATGATGCCATTATAATGCATTATATATTAAGAATTAAGTGAATAAGTTTACTCTTATGTTTATGTATCAGTGACATATTAATAATACTTTAGTATGTTAATACATGGTAGCAGGTTGTTTGTCCCCAAAGGCTTGTAACCAAAGAATTAGGGCTGTCTTGATATACGCATCTGTGGCAATATGTACCGCAGTGTAAATTTTACATACCGGTATTTGGCGATATTTTTTATTTCATTGGAAAATTCTTCCCTTTAGGGAATAAAAGTAGCGATATGTTAGTTTTTCATTGTTCAATCCATCTAACTTTAAGTTACAATGATTTAATTGACCGTAAATACTTAAAGAGACTAGATTCTATCAGAAGCTGCATGTAAGATTTGCAATATTTCTGTTAAAATTCAGGGGAGGCACAACAAATCTAAAAGCCCACAATATATTGTGGTACGTATCGCTATACAATGCCAGCGCAATGCAGTATATCCGGATACGCTTCTGGCGTATCGTGACAGCCCTACAAAAAATCCCTATTTTTGTTTGTTGTTTATTATACATCGGAGGTTATGGCTCTTAGGAGCAGTGGTCCAGTGGTAGGACGCGCTTAGGGATCGAGAGGTCCTGGGTTCGAACCCCACCATGTGCACTGCTTATTTCCTTGAGCAAGAAATTTATCTGCGATTGTTTCACTTCACCCTGGTGTAAATGGGTACCTGCGAGGGTGGTATAATTCCGTTACGCCAAAGTGTCGGCTGCACTAAGCAGATTAAAAAGACTCCCCAGGGAGATGAATAGATAAATACCAGTAGCCCGATGACCAAGGGTAATAGCTGTAAAGTCGGTGAACATGCATGAGCATGAAACTTAGATTATAAAATGCAATTACTTTAATGTATGTAATATTGTTTAATCTTACAGATGGTGTTTGGAATGAATGTAAGAGATTATCCCTTGGCGTACATCCTATAACATCTATTATAAATGTTGGTGATTCAGCTTGGATTGTATGTGGAAGTCAGGTTTATATTGTAGATGTTGATACGCATGAAATACAGGTTAGTTGTGCTTTTTATTATTTTATGCCAATTTTTGTCACTTTTAAGCTAAACTGAACATGACTATGGTGAGCTTTTCTGTTGAGTAAATTGTCCTATCATTCTAGCATTTATCATGTAAGTTATTGTGATACAATTGTTATCTCAAACCAGTGATTTTCAACATTGTTGATAAGTTGCGCTCTTCAAGTAGACACTTAGGTGGTTTTTCGGTGCAGCTGTCTAAGCCAACTTTTAACCTATATTTAGCCAACATAATTTATTCTACCATACCGGATCAATGAAATTCTCCTCTAGTATAAAGAAATGGATAAAATATATGGTACCATTGGTTATTTGTGATAAACAGGTGCATAACACAGACAGTAGTTGCAGACTATTTACTCTGTGTATTATGGGTGACTCACTATGCTAATTTATTATAAATTCGTTGTGGTATGCCCCTGACGCAATGACTAAACGGCAAATATGACTATTTATACTTGAAATTAACCCTGCATAGCGCTGAATATCCTTTTAAAGATGTTTCTTGTTAGCTTTCTTTTAGAACTGTATAATTAGACCTGTAGGGTGTTCAGTTACCGCGAACGTTACAAAACTTTCCGCAACGATACATTCGGAACTCATCGACCATTCACCGTGATTAATCTTGGACATATTTAGACGCTATTTTGAAACTACCGGTGTTGAAGTAAACAAATATATGATCGTTTAAGCAATTAGTGATGTTAGGTTTTTAGTCCGTAAATTTTGAAACATCACTGATTGCCTTAACCATCGCATATTTGTGTATTAGATGAGATTGTTTGCAGTGAATGGCCGAGGAGTTCCCAATGTATCGTTACGGAATGTTCTGTAATGTTTTGTGTAATTGAACAGGCTACTGGGCAATATTAATTATGTCGCATGTTATGATAAATGAAAATATTCTGTTTATTTCTAGGGTACAGTAGATCATCAGTTAACTACAGAGAAAGATGAAACTAAAAGTTTTCAATATTTAGTTAAGATAGGAGTCGGCGTATGGGCTTCATTTATTGGACAACCTAATATATGTTTATATCATAGTGAGACTAAACGTTTACTACAAGACTTTAATATCTGTTCTGCCGTCAATGAATTCATTAAAGGTGGGTATTGTAACTATTGATGTCAATCGGCTGGAAAATCCGCAATTGATTAATCGGAGAAATCGGTTGGGCTAAACCGACTGACTCTCCAATTATAATCGGTTGGATGTCAAAATTTATGTAGCTAAATTCTCGTCATTGTCTCTCATAGCTATGCAAAAAACACAGATACTTAAATGAAAAAGAAAATGTATTTTACATGTCTTTATGTTTATTTGTGTCAATGGATTGCTGCAGACGGATATAGATAAGTTGTTCTTGAACACATTTTTCTGCCGAATCCGCCATTATTACAGCATGCAGTAAGCTTCCTTTGGTACTAGCTAATTTTCTGCAACGTCACGGTCCATGGAAATTGTAATCAATAGTCGTCGCTCAAATTTTTTCTAACTGATTTCAGCAACGTTGGCAATAATTGGTACATCACTAATTGTAACCAGTAAAGAAGACTAGCATTGTTTCTAATACGCTATACACTGTGGTCCAAAAGTTTCTCTACACATGTTAAACATTGACGTTTTTTGAAAATACATTAATAAACTTGTCTTTATCATATAGCCTCTAAAATTTAATCTAATCTCTGAGCGAGTGGTTTGAGAGGCTAGGGGTTTTAGGGGCCATGAATTTTAGGGTCAAGGGGTTTTACGAACTAGGGATTTTAGGGGCTAGGGGTTTTACGAACTAGTGATTTAAGGGGCTAGGGGTTTTACGGACTAGGGATTTTAGGGACTAGGGGTTTTACGAACTAGGGATTTTAGGGGCTAGGGGTTTTACAGACTAGGGATTTTAGGGGCTAGGGATTTTGGACCCTAGTGTATATACACATTGATGCTGGTGTTTGAAATTGGCCTACAAAATTATTATTTCTTGTATGTAAACAGTGTTCATAATAAATGAAAGAACCAAGTTTTAGCTACACTTGCAAGTACATTGTATAAACATGCAAAATAGAAGAATTTATAACAGAGAAACTGGCACCTGATTGAGCTTGGGTAAAAAACATCAGCACAAGTTATTTAAGAAGCACATTAAAACAAGTGTCTATGTTTTATTCTACGACAAAATATAGAAAATCTTGTTTTATTTTGATTCTAACATTGAAAAATGAAGAAGTTTCTCATTAAGTTTTGTAAACGAGGGGGTAAACTATAACAGCCGTGTATGTGTTCAATGTTAAAATTAGTGTTGGGAATCGGTTTAAAATATTTTAGTCGAGTAATCAGCTAAAATGGTTGACTGATTAATGATTAATCGGTTATGTAATATCTATAGTAAAAAACCCATTACTAAAATGTAATAAGTTGTAATAAATTCCTGTTTTAATCATGATATTTGATATTTAATTATTTGTAAATAAAATAAAACAATATAAAAAGTAGAACCTTTATTATTTTCTAATACATTTCAAAACATGTAAGTACTAAACATGACTGAATTCACTTCAGTGCACCCATAAAGAACAACACTTTTTAGAAACAACATTTACTATGAGTCTATTTCACCAGTCTAATTCGTTGACGAATAATCATCAGTATCCTCATCAAGGATTACTTGATGAACTGATTAATCAGCCCAACACTAGTTAACATATAGATGACGTCACGTTGAATATAGAATGAAAACATACGTGCCTATGATAGAATTTTTATTAATGATCATAATTTCTATTTTTAGTTTACACCGGGGTAGAAGAAAAGAGAACGTATCATGTGACGTGTTTAATGGTGAGCCTAGGTATGTTGTGGGTCGGTACAAATGATGGAATCATTCTAGTCTATCCATTACCTAGGTTGAGAGACGGCGTACCAAGAATTAATGAACGCCCCCAAGTTGCCTTACATAGTCATAGAGGACATGTAAAGTTTTTAATACCGGTGCATTATGGACCTATTACGGGAACGCCAATACGGAGAAGACCTGCGTCGGTTCTGAAGAATTATAAAATAGACGAGTCAGTAATAGAGACGTTGCCGCAGGTTGATGCTAAAACCGCTACTGGAAGTGACACGCCCAAATATCTAACTTTGAGAGGTGACTCGCTCAAAAGTGAAACATTTTACGAAGACATTAAATTTCAAGGTTATCAGGGTAATGATATCTATGAGGAAATAGGAAATGTACGTTCTAGTGCGGGAAATGTATCTGAAAATGCTGGAGATAGGTCGGGACATTGTGATCCTGATAAGAATAAATGCGACTCTGGGGAACATACATATTTTCTATTGGAACCTCATAGTAAAGATAATAGTCCAGAGACGAAAAAACATTCTGACGTTAATGTTGCACCTGGTGATAACAGAGAGGTTGATGCTGGAAAGAGAGAGAGTGCTATAGATAATATAGGTAAAATAGATCCTGACCAAAAACTGATAGATGAATTAGAAACTGTTGCTTTAAGACGAAAATCTGAAGGACTTAGTTTAAGACGTAAACAAAGACAATCAAATATCAATTCTTTTACAATGTCCTTACCTTATAATAATAATTTAAAGCCATTGCCAGTTAATGTTCAAAATGAATTACATGATAAACTAAAGAAAAGAAAATCTATGGACGATTTGACCGACAGGGATGCTACTAAGGAAGATGTTGATATCTTGTATCCAACCTTATTACGATCCGGCGAGGAGCATCCTTATTTCCGACCAAGAATGAGCGCAGCTATCAATGCCAAGAAGCCAGACTTTTCTGCTTCTCGGAAAAGTCTTAAAGAGTCGAGCAAATCACCTGAACAGGGTAAAAGAAATTCTCTCTCTAAAGTAAAGGGTCGATCTGTTTCATTTAATAAAGGTACGGACCCTGATAAGAAACCAGTGAAGACAAGAACGGGGAGTAGTTTTACCCCAGGGTCGTCTATTGACACGTTAAGTAGACAGGATACTAACACGATACTTGTACTGAGTGGTGGGGATGGTTATAAAGACTGGAAGAAACGACAAGGGGCTCTAAGTTACAGAGATGAGGAACCTTGTGTTCTTTTCTGGATGTATAGATTCTAGGATCTGGGGTTCCATAGAAGGTCAAGGTCTTAGGGGTCAAGGGTTTCTTACCGTACCAGCGGCATTGCTTATTTCCTGAATGAAAAGAGAATGTACTTGAAATTGATGGACTTCACCCAGGTGTAAATTTGTACCCACAAGGGAGGTATTATTCCTCCTGTTCTTTAGAAATGGAGATTTTCTAAGAAAATTGATGTATGGATATCAGTAGCCTGATGCACAGGTGTGATACTTGTGTAGTCTTTTAGAGAAAGTAAAGATCAAACCAAATTGTATAGTGCGTAAATATTGACCCGACCTGACCTTTATGCAAGAATGTTCATTACATTGAATACGAATGTAGTATTAATGCTCGATTACACATTGACCGTGAGGATTATGAGTTAAAACTTAACACACAAACATACACGATATACATGATATATACCGATATACCCGTTAATATGCACTCTTTTAGTGTATTTTGGTGTAAAGTTTACTTTTTTACGAAAGGGTATATTGTATTTAATGTGTTGTTTGCAGATATATGGTTGTTAATACTTTGATTTGTTGACTTTATGTTAACTATTTTGTTGTTTGTACAGTTTTTATATATGTACAATTTGTGTGATGACATCATCATTACTTGAGTACGTTATTTGATGACATCATTTTTTGAGTACATTATTTGATGACATCATCATGTTTTGAGTACATTATTTGATGACATCATCATTATTTGAGTACATTATTTGATGACATCATCACTATTTGAGTACATTATTTAATGACATCATCATTAATTGAGTACATTATTTGATGACATCATCATTATTTGAGTATATTATTTTATATTTGTACAAAAATGGCTACAAAAACTTACTAATTTTGTTACAATCAGATTATTGAATGCTCTCCACTACATTTACTCTACATCATTGAAATCAGAATAATGTTGGACTGAATAAAAGTAAATAGTCAGGGGGGGTATCAGATCCTATAGTGACAGTGTATATAAAATACCGGTATGTGATTTTAATGAAATTATAAGTCCCTTATGTCCCTTTTGTCTATGCAAATGAAATGGCACTTTTATTTTTATTATTTACATGTCTGTATAATACTTTAGATTTGGTGGCTGGACATGTGCTTAAAGATATAGAGGTCTTTGTTTTAAATCCAGCCAGGGGCACTGCTGATTTTCTTGTACAAAAGATTATAATTGATTGCTTTTACCCAGGTGTAAATAGGTCCCTGAAAGGCAGTATGGTTAGAACATGACAATTTGTCTACTGCTCATAAGTGGAGTGAAAGACTTCACGGGGAGATTGGCAGATAAGTACTTGTAGCCTAATGACCTGTGGTGCTTTTCTCAAAAATTCTTACGAAAAAAATCTTCATAAGTTAGTTTCATATAATTAGCACTTCAAAGTCAGGCGGAGAATAAGCATAGCTATGATATGATATACAAAAGGTATACACAATTCTACACAATTTGTATAATATTTAGAATTGATAAGCCAAAAAATGAATGTATTGTTAATGTTTCTTGCTTTCATAAGAATTTTATGTGAAATGCTCCACTGGTGTAATGGCTGTCAGTCAGTGAATTTACATCAGACTAAAGTACATAAAATGTTGCTACTTTACTTTTATAGCAAATTTGTTTGGTTTTTTTTGGTTGTTGGCAATATGCTTTTTTAAATGGCTGATTGTTGAAGGTTTTTTAGATCATTTATTTTTTACATATATGTTTTATTTGTAAATAAAGAACTGAACTAATTTTTATAATGATAAATAAAATGACTGTTTTTAATTGAATTTAAGTGACTTTACACGTAAAACTGAATACTTTCTCCCTGTTTCTAGTTGTGTGTTAACAATTCACATGTATTGTTATGTATTATTATGGATTTTATTAATGATTCGTGTTTCAATATTGACTATCATGGGCAGATCCAGCGGGGGGGGGGGGGGAGCGGTTCCAAGGTGGGGGGTCAGGGGGGTCCGGACCCCCCTAGAATTTGGAAAATGTACATGTCCATTAGCGTATATCTTACCTGTAAGTCATTTTAAGTAGTATGAAGCAATTTTTCTCGGTGCTTAACATAGATTTGATGGTTATGTAGTTTTTATTATCAATATGTTGCATTTTTTATGCAAAATGTGTATAATGTGGTTGTGGTTCGAACCCCCAGTAGAAAAGTTCCGACTCCCCCCCCCCCTAGAAAAAAATCCTGGATCCGCCACTGACTATACAAATGATTATTTTGTCAAGTAATATATCAACAGATGTAACACTATACATTTTAAACTATTTATTCTTTCATTCCTCTTTTATTTGTTGTCAATTTTATACAAGATTGCATTCCATTATGAAATGTGTTCTTTTAAAAAACTTTGAATGTTCTTTCATAAAAAATTGAATGTGAGAAATCATTTTCCTATAATGGCAATTACAAATTACTTCCACTATTTATTTCTGCCATTAGAAATTTCTTTCTAAGTAGAATATTTTCACATATATTCCTGAAATCTGTGATATATGATATGTATAGTTTCTGTTATAATGTGTTATAACTCACATAGTTCATGTTGTAACAAAAGAGGTTGGCGCAGTTTGGAGTTTCTCCATTATAAATAATCCTATTTCACATGTGTATACATGCTGGACGGGCGGGGATGTGGTGTGGTGTCATTAACAATTTGTTAAAGTTTTCAATTAAGCAGATATTTCTGCCATTTATTGTCTTTACAAAACTTCATACAATGATAACATACCATGTGATGAACAGAATTGGAAAGTAACTGCAACTCTATCTGGCTTTATTATGGATTATTTCCCTTTGAAATTTTTGCATTAAAGTTTTTAAGTTTTAATCCGGCTTTAATGTGGTTTCCACATTACATTTCTTGTATATACTTTATTGTTCAGTGTATGCCAAAGATGTTGGTGTCATTTGAAAGAGCAAAATCTTAGGTACCCATTCATGTATAAATCTGTGAAATAAAATAATTTACAAAGAAACAACTAATTGAACTTGTTTTAAAAAAATTATAGTCCAACAGAATTAACCTGAGCTTGACCTTTATGTAAGAATATATTAAAGTCAGTATTTAGAGTCTATTTTTGTCTTCCTTTGTAAATCGCGCTTTATCGAAAGCTTTCGGCAAATACACGTACTGGACAATTAATGTTGTTTTCATAAGAATAAATACTTCGAAACTGTGCCATAATATTGCTGACTTACTTTTTACCCCAAAAACTAATGTGTCCAAAATTAAAAGTATACAATAACATGCCACTTTTAATAAATTGATTTATAGTCACATCTGTTGTTATAAACACATGTATAACCATACACATGCATACGGAAACTCACGATTTAATGTAAGTGAAGAGTGTAATTATTATAATTAGGTAGTTCAAGCTCAGGTTAATTCTGTTGGGCTATAACTATTTCAGAGTTATATATCTTATATGTTCTGTTCTGTTCTGTTCTGTTCTGTTCTGTTCTGTTCTGTTCTGTTCTGTTCTGTTCTGTTCTGTTCTGCTCTGTTCTGTAATATTATATAATGTATCCGACCCAGAGTTGTACTGATCGTCTATAATTACACGTTTTACAATCACATAACAATCATGAGTAAGTCCCACATTTTTTAGTCATTAAAATTATTCCATATTTTAGTGCAATAATATTATTTAGTGATCAACTATTGACTTTTATTCTATTGTTTATAAAAGTGCATTGTTATTTTTTTGTAATTGTTTTGCACTTTGTTAATTGTTTATGATGTTCACAGCTCATTTACTTTTCATTGTAAGACTATGGCAATAAAACTAGAGTGTGACAAATTTAGGTTATATTTTTGTCTAAGCCTTAATAATCATTGTTTAGGGGGATCATTTTTCATTTTTATCCAATTTTGTTATTATTTAGTATTTTGTTTTACACAATGTTTGTTATATGTTAATCCATTGTAATTTAATTTGCTCCACAAAAAGACTGCATTTAATGAAAAATTGTTTTAATTTTTTTTTTTCAATAAAAATTATTTTGGGGTTACTGCCCCAGTACTTGTTTTTTCTATAAATTGTTGTTGTTTTTTTAAGTTAACATTCAAATTAGATGTTAACGGACTATTTGTACCCTTAGAATACATATTACCCAAGAAATAGCGCTAGACTTTCATCAGTTCTGCAAACTATCCTTTTTCTGAAAATATTCACATAAATGTTTCTTTAACTGTATGTGTTGTGTGTAAATATTGACCCTGACCTGACCTTTGTGCTAGAATATTCATTACATTGAATACGAATGTAGTATTAATGCACGATTACACCGTGACCGTGAGGATTATGAGTTAAAACTTAACACACTAACATACTTCTATAATTTTACGATCGCTGGCGAAGTCTAGAATAGGCGTGGTACTGACTTGCGTCGGGATATGTGTGGATAATTATTAGATGCAAATGTGCAAGGTCAGGTCGGGGTCAATGTTTACACACTATACTTAATCTTGTGTATTCATTTGTTACACATAACAAATCTTGTCTGCATGTTTTATATAATATAGTTTTTGTTTCCATGACATCAATGTCAACTAAATTAGTGATTTCAAAGATCTTTATCTGAAATATATAGTATGACAGTCTTAAGGTATAAAATTCCTAGCCCCATTTATCCATAGCCCCTAAAATCCCTATCCCGTAAAACCCTTAAAACTCCTAAAATCGCCGAAAATACAATTTTTTTCTATGCGGTTGTAGAATACATGTACCAGTCAATTCAATCACTTCCAGACAATCAAAGCAAATTTGGGGCCATTGAGATAGTTAAAAAAAATTATTGTATTGGTATATATTAATATGTCACATGTTTTAAAACTTTTTAGACAAAATAGAGACAAAATTACATATTTATGTACATACATGTATTTTCATGAGAAATAGAATTTATAAAAAAAATTGTTACGAACTTAAAATTTTATAGTGAGTCTTATAATAATTATTATGTTTTTATTGTTAGCACGTTTTATATATTTTAGCTTATAAATGTAATATTATAAAAATATGTTATTATAATTAATCGTTAAGTATTCATTTTTTTTTCTATCTTTTATTATTCTAG
Organism: Mactra quadrangularis; assembly: GCA_025267735.1. Classification (NCBI taxonomy): domain Eukaryota; kingdom Metazoa; phylum Mollusca; class Bivalvia; order Venerida; family Mactridae; genus Mactra; species Mactra quadrangularis. The sequence goes on from CM046294.1 coordinate 46,580,746, forward strand.
TCAAATTCATTATTAAAACTCTTTCCTGATAAATTCCTGTCTTTAACTCTGTGTCATACTATAGACAGACGGTCCTACCGTGTCGACTCCTTCGTTCGGAAACTAGTCACTGCATTTATAACCTTAAACTTTTTGTAAGCACTAGCCTAAAATTATGCTAAAGAGTAAAAACATAATTATCAACTAGCACGACTTTATGAAGTTTCAAATTTTGACCATCTTGAATCAATAAGGGACTTTAGTCAGTTACCTTTCCCTGATAAAATCTGAAGCAATCCAATTGGTAAGTAGGTCCTTACAGTTGACATCCTTGGATTTTATCATTGAAATCCTATGTAAGGATAACAAAATATTTCATCTAATATCTTTCTTGCTAATGAAGATATTGACAGAAGTGATGAAATTTACCTTAAAAATACTTGGCTTGAATTTCAAACAAATAAGATAATTTACAAAAAAAGTTATTTTAGATTAATTTAGGCAAATTTACATTGAAAAGTAAGGGTAAAATCTGAGTAATCCAACTAATTGGACCTACCCATTTGAAGAGTATACAAGGGGGAAATAACTGACTAAGGTTCCTTATTTTTGCTTGCCCTGGGCTTCAGTCTACTGGGTCAAAGTGATGACTTCACTGTGGTATTTAAATTTTGTATTCATTTACTTACATTGGATGTATCGCTAAGGCTTGCCTCTTGTTGAAGACAAAATGAAATACAAACAGCAACCCGGTCGATAGCGCAGTTAGTAGCGTGCCGGGATTTGGAACCTCGTGCCCGAGGGGGTGCGGGTTCGAATCCCACCAGGGAGGTTATACCCTTCCATGAAAATTTGACAATAATGTTGATTTTCCTCCATTGATTAGATAATATGGAGAAGTTTCCGGCCTTGTGGAAGGGTAGGTGAGTACTGGTTATAGACAATGGTCCAGGAAATGTAAAATTTATGCTGCTACTGTGCATTTATGTTAAAATACTTTAAATTCAATATTTTTGCCTTTAGAATCTTTTTGTTGCTTTTTGCTTTGCTTAATGTATATATAAAAGTATAGTATTAATTATCTTAAAGAGTTTTCAAAAAATACTTGCAAAAAAACTGTTAGAAATAGGATTGAAAATATTTGAACCCCTCAGATTTACATACTTATAAAAAAATAAAGGATGGTTTCAACACCCCTCTTTAAATATTAATGGATTCCCACTGAGAAAAAGTAATTTTATTAAATATAAAAAAAAAATTTCAAAAGTCTTTATTGTAAAGGTCATGAAACTCCCTACACAGAGTCTCCTGTGAAAAAAATCAAAGGTTTTGCTGTCCCTTCTGGAAAAATCATGTATCCATCTCCAAAAAGATTATTTATTGCTGCTCAACGTTTTTTTGTTTGTTTTTCTCTATTTGAACTGTTGATAAATTTTCATTGTTAAAGTAAATTTGTTATTCAAACTATATGTTAGATAATTAACTTACGATGTATATAATACAGTTCTCTACATAAGTTCTTGGACAGTTTCCTGTTTTTAGAATTTACCAATAAGGGAATTTAGTCTGTTATCTTCCCCTGATAAAATCTGAAGCAATCCAATTGGTAAGTAGGTCCTTACAGTTGGAATCCTTGGATTTCATCATTGAATATCTATGTAAGGATAACAAAATATTTTATCTAATATCTGTCTTGTCAATTAAACAAAACCATTCTGAATAACTCTTACGCATGAGCGGTTCCAAGGTGGGGGTGGGGGGTCAGGGGGGTCCAGACCCCCTAGAATTTGAAAAATGTACCTGTCCATTAGTGTATTTCTTGCTTGTAAGTAATTTTTAAGTAGTATGAAGCAATTTTTCTCGTTGCTTAACATAGATTTAATGGTTATGTAGTTTTTATGATCAATATGTTGCATTTTTTTCTGCAAAATGTGTATAATGTGGTTGGAGGTTCGGACCCTTCCTAGAAAAGTTCAGACCCCTCCTAGAAAAAAATCCTGGATTCGCCCGATATGCTTAAAAAATGGGTTTCAAAAAGCACTTGGTAGTTATTTCCTTATGGAACAGGCCCTATGTGACAAGTAATGCTTTAATTATTGTAAAATTACAAGAGTAATTAATGATCTGTTTTCTCAATATTTCATTAGTCCAAGAATTTGTTGGAGAACACTGCATAATGTCTTTTATAACTTTGTTTATGTATAACATATTTATATCTGTGTGAATTATAATTTAGCTAAAATAAAATAGATTTTTATTGAGAAAAAAATATTGTTTGTCTTACATTTGGTCATATAGGATCAACTTGTCTTCACTTGTTTGGTTGAGATAGTTGACATCAAATCATTGTAGTGTAACCCGATAAAAACCCATGGTCCGAACTGAGATTCGAACCCACGACCTCTCAAGTCGTAAGCGGACACTCTACCACGTCGCCATAAAAGCTAGCTTGAAGACAAGGGAGTACAAGTGCCATATTATACCTCTGCTACATTAGCCAATAGTGGGGCGTTGGTTTGTGTCACTGTTAATGTACCTAGGTATTCTTACTGGTATTTAACTACAATACCTAGATTTAAAGTCAATTTAAAGTCGAGCTACTGACTAACCAGTGGTGCTTTTCACAAAAATTCTTACGAAAAAAAATTTGTAAGTCAGTTTCATAATTATAATTAGCACTTCTAAGTCAAACGGATAATAAGCATAACTATGATATGATATTCAAAAGGTATACACAATTCTACCCGATTTGTATAATATTTAGAATTGATTAGCCAAAAAATGAGCGAATTATTAAGGTTTCTTGCTTTTGACTTACGAAGATTTTTCTCGTAAGAATTTTTGTGAAAAGCACTACTGGTGTATTACAGCTATAAGGTGTAATTTAGACTTAACACCACAACAAAACACTGGAACTGATAAATCAGGTAGTATAAGTGAGTTTTTATTTGTTTGAGACTTCAGTCCTGAACAAATATATAGACCGTATTTCAGACCCTTGCCGATTTTGAAACTTACCGATTCCAGAAGTAGTCCTTTAGTATATAACTATAGAGCAATTCAAGAAGATCATCTTCTACGATTGGTGTATGAATTCCTGACATACACTTGTAATCTGAACTACATTTCCAGCGTAGATATAATAGCTGATATGTAATGAGTCTCAGTAGAGATGTTTATGTCATCTTATGTAACAGAATCGTTTCAATGATCCAGTTGCGTCCCAGTAGTCATTAGAGATGTTACATCTCCTAATGTAATTGAATGGTTCTAGTAATTCTTCTGTATAGAAACAGTTTAAAGATCGTAGTCATCAATAGTGAAGTTTTGCATACAGTTAAAGTAGAATGTTACTGAATTAGACCAGAAATGGACCCTTTATCTTGTGAGAAAAAATCAATAGACTCAGCCTGTCCAGTCTATATGCTATGTTTATATATTGTTAGTATATAGTCTTTTAAACTGGGGCAATGTTGGCTACATATGTTCATAAATTCCAGATTATAAATCTTAATATAACAGAACTTGTCACAAATATTCCAAAATGTAGAATCAATTATCGCTCTCAACTGTTTAAGATCATATCAGTATTTTAGTAAATTGTAGGAATAGGCATCATAGTCATATCAGTGTATGTAGCTCAAATGAGAGAAAATCATCACTTCAATATCTATACTCTAGGAGTACATTGTATACAAGGCTAGCTGTTCAATCTATAATGAATCGTTAAAGTCCTTATTTTTTGTTTGAGTAAAATTCAGTACCAAATATGGGCTCACTACTTCATCAATCTGTACATGTGTTGTTCTACTTTGTCTGGTTCCCAGTCGTACTTTGGCAGGTAAAAGTATGTCGGGCAAAGCATGATTAAGGCTGCGCCCTATGTAATGAATTGGATATTGGATAATTATATTTTCAAATGAGCATTTCTCACTATACAGGCTTAAATCAAAGGATCATTGTACAAGAAAAGCAGTGGATACCTGTTTTAGTTGTTTGGTTACCATAATTTATGCAAAATAAAGTATCCGAAATTCTAACGAGACTATGTAATCTGAAAAATCGAAATCAAATGTCCTATTTAGTATCAAATTCCTACTAAAGTAACTATCCTCAGCAAATGATCATGCAAGATTAAGAAAGCGTAATACATGTACCTGCATAATAACTGAGGAGGCCGCCATGATTCCCGTTTGCCTGACCCGATAACGATAGTGGTAAGGGGCAGGTTATCCAGACTATTGTTCTACCTAACAAACTAATGTCACTGAACTGTCCTTTGTATACATACATTGTTGCAGCACTAATTCTATTTTTCAAACCCAAACGAATGTAGTGCCTTCAGCGCTTTGATTTTATGTGGCATGTTACATGTATTATAACAAAAGACGAGTCTTAAGTTTAAAACAGTGAGGAATGAATATACTGTATTCAGAAATATTCTTTTTTCTATATAAAATAAGCGAGTAATATTTACACTTTAGTCCACTGAGCTACACATACTGAACAATAAAATATGTTTTCATTGAAATAAATACTTTGAAATTGCACCACAACATCAAAGACTTTCGTGTTTCCCAATAAATGGATGAGTTCAAAATTAAAAGTACACAAACATGCCATGTTTACAAAATTGTTGTATGGTCACATGATCTTTATGAAGTAAGTAAACACTGGTTTCTTGTGTTTGTTCATATCATTAATAGCCCCTAAAATCCCAGGCCCCTAAAACATTATGCATTGATGTTGTAGATCTCATGACTATAGGTGGTGTATAAGGGGCCGCTACAACGATATGAATTGATAGTGTAGATCTCATGACTATAGGTGGTGTATAAGGGGCCGCTACAACATTATGAATTGATGCTGTAGATCTCATGACTATATGCTCGTATAAGGGGCCACTACAACATTATGAATTGATGTTGTAGATCTCATGACTATATGCTCGTATAAGGGGCTGCTACAACATTATGAATTGATGTGGTAGATCTCATGACTATGTGCGGTGTATAAGGGGCTGCTACAACGATATGAATTGATGTGGTAGACCTCATGACTATAGGTGGTGTATAAGGGGCTGCTACAACATTATGAATTGATGCTGTAGATCTCATGACTATAGGTGCTGTATAAGGGGCCACTACAACATTATGAATTGATGTTGTGGATCTCATGACTATAGGTGGTGTATAAGGGGCCGCTACAACATTATGAATTGATGTTGCAGATCTCATGACTATAGGTGGTGTATAAGGGGCCCCTACAACATTATGAATTGATGTTGTAGATCTCATGACTATAGGTGCTGTATAAGGGGCCGCTACAACATTATGAATTGATAGTGTAGATCTCATGACTATATGCGTTGTATAAGGGGCCACTACAACATTATGAATTGATATTGTAGATCTCATGACTATAGGTGGTGTATAAGGGGCCCCTACAACGTTATGAATTGATAGTGTAGATCTCATGACTATAGGTGCTGTATAAGGGGCCACTACAACATTATGAATTGATGTTGTAGATCTCATTACTATATACACTGTATAAGGGGCCACTACAACATTATGAATTGATGTTGTAGATCTCATGGCTATAGGTGCTGTATAAGGGGCTGCTACAACATTATGAATTGATGTGGTAGATCTCATGACTATATGTGCTGTATAAGGGGCCGCTACAACGTTATGAATTGATGTGGTAGATCTCATGACTATAGGTGGTGTATAAGGGGCCACTACAACATTATGAATTGATGTTGTAGATCTCATGACTATAGGTGGTGTATTAGGGGCCGCTACAAGGTTATGAGTTGATAGTGTAGATCTTATGACTATAAGCCCTGTATAAAGGGTCAAAAAAAGGATAAATGAAGCCAAAGGTACAACATCAAAACACAGGGACCGTTAAAGGGGTCAAGAAAAATGACAACATAATTATTCTACTTCAAGCATTTAATGATTAAATTAAATCATTAATTATACATAACATTTAATAAATAAATAATCTATAATATATTCACTAAATATACAAATCTGTAGCAATATATTAATATAACTATGGGCACATTACGCAAGGCGATCGCTTGCTAGCCCTTTGTAGCGATTTCCTACGGAACAGTTTGCTACGATCGAGCAAATTGAATCACTAGCTAGCGAAACTTAGCAAGTTTTTTTTATTGCTAGCCGTATCATTCAGAATGTTTCTGACTTTTTTTCAAAATGGCTGCCCCCTGTGGGATGTGTTTCTTTTTAAGAATATATATATATTTCATTTAATGCATATATTTCGTCAAAGCGGTCAAATAGAATAATCATGGTGATAATTGATTTGAATATTTTTCATTTGTTGCAATTCTGAACTTTTTGTTTTAGGAAGTCCCCATCTTGGATTTGCTAGTTTGAAGCAAACTGTTCCATAGATGTCTTGTGCTACAATAAATCGCTTCAAAAAGTGCTAGCTAGTGATCGCATTGCGGAACGTGCCTTATATATTTAATTATAAATATGTCAACCATTAAATGTATAGTGCGTAAAGTTTGACCCCAATCTGACCTTTCACATTTGCATCTAATAATTATCTACACATATCCCCATGAAAATCAGTACCACACCTATTCTACACTTTGGCAACGATTGTAAATTACAGAAGTATGCTTATGTATTAAATTTGAACACATAATCCTCATGGTCACGGTGTAATCGAGCATTAATACTACATTCTTATTCATTGTAATGAATATTCTTGCATAAAGGTCAGGACAGGGTCAAACTTTAGGCACAATACAACTTGTATAAAGTTGTATAAATAAGTATAAATATAAATATGTTAATCATTTAATAATATGAATTACAATTCCCTCTAAAAACCCTTTGACAAAATCCTGTATTTAGGAAAAACCAATCCACCTTTCCTCATAAAAAAATGAAAGAGTCATTTGGTCAAATTATAAAATCAACATTAATTAGTTTATCAACAAACGATTCCACCTATGTTTCATGAATAAACTTTAATTATAGTAAAAATAATTGCATTGTGCGTGAGCAATTTGTCTTAAAATTTTATTGATGTAGTAAGTTGTTCTTAGAGCATATATTATTTAATTTGTAAACAATTAAAATCTCCATTTCACCAATGTCTGCTTAATTTCATTCATTTTGTCATTTTAGTCATACCATCCCACAATGCAACATGTGGTAAGCACAGGAACCAGAAGTGTTCCAAACATGCAAATTTAAGTTGAAAAAATGAGGGTATGTTATCTCCCTTTTAGTTGATCTATAGAAGGAAGAAAGGGAGGTAACTAGAAATCTAAAACATTGACACTCAATTTAGTTTGGACAGCATACAGATGTCACACAATATAGTGCGGATACATTGACCCCGACCTGACCTTTATGCAAGAATATTCATTACATTGAATACGAAGGTAGTATTAATGTTCGAAAACAATCGGATTATACCGTCAAGGCTCGAATGTAATTATAACACAGGGATTAATTTTAAAGTACATTTAAAGTGTACAATGAGTCTCTATAACACATAGGCTGGACCAGAATATTATACGATGAGGCTAGCTACCAATTCAAAAGTTGTAGGTTTTAGCCCATCAACCGCCATCCCCGCCCATGTTATTATAAATTGTAATTACAAATGTAAGAAAACAAGTTTCACGTTTGAATGCACATATATACTGTATACATATCTTGTTAAACTTATAATGTAAAACATAGCCGACATTACACCCTCAAAACCTACAAGCCCCATGCAACCCTACTAAGTACCCGCCGATGCTATTTACAATCAATGTAAATACGTAACGAGCCGAAGTGTACATTAGGCGTGGTAATGATTTTCGCCGGGATATGTGTATCTGATAATAAGATGCAAATGAGAAAGGTAAGGTCGGGGTCAATATGTCCGCACTATACCTGAAAGTGGAAAAGACATTAGTCTATTCCATAAAATTAACTTATTTTCAGCAAGTGAATATTATTTTCAATCACAATAAAAAGTTAGTAATTGTTTTCTGTTTAAATAATTAAACAAGTATATATCACAGTTGAATGTATAAAACTCCTTAACTAATTTAGTAAAACAATCTACAATGTATTATGTGTATAAAGGTATATCTAGTAATATGTAATTTAACAAAATACTTATTTTATTATTGATTGACAAGAAATGTAATGTGGAAACCACATTAAAGCCGGACTTAAAAATTTGGACACAAAAGTTACAAAGGCAAAAATAATCTATAATAAAGCCAGGTAAAGTTGAGGTTTACTGTCTCATTCTGTTCTTCACATGGTATGTTATCATTGTTATCATAAAGATCTGACAATAAATAGCAGAGATATATGCTAAATTGAAAACTTAAACACAATTGTTACAGTAACGACACCAGACGCCTAACTATACTGTTTCGCCAATTTATTAGCGGAATTTTTTTGTTGAAAAATCCGGCTAAAAACCACACAATGTCTTTTTCACCATAATCAGATTTTTAAATGTGTAGCGTCCTGAAGTATGAAATAATAGTTTTAAACAAACAGTTGTTTTTATTTCGAAAATGTTTTGATAATAAAATAAATAAATAAATATCAATCTAAAAGCTAATTGTTAATGGCACGTATACAAGTTCTCGTCAATATGTCAATACAGGGATTTTATATAACAGGGATTTGTAACAACATAGATTTTCATCAAATTTCACTGTCTTCGCTTTTATTTCGGCCCATATTGATAACAAGTATTACAAGTTTAAATAAAGATATTCACTTGAAAATTTGTACCAGTACCATCCAAATTAAGATTAAGGTTAGGAAAAATGTGTTTCTAGATGATTTTGAGGTAAATTACGCTCACAGACTGTTTCACAAAATAATGTATTTTTCCACCTATCTGCCATTTTTAGCCCCATTTTACATCACCTAAAGTCATATATTCGGTCATAATTGCAAGATTTCTTTGTCAAAAACTTCAGAAACATTCACAAGTTGCATGGAAGACATGTACAAAAACATAAATCAAGTTTGTAAACTCTGGGATAGTTTGTACAGCCTTCTTCAGCCAGTTATAGACAGTGACGATCGACAGCGAAAATTCAAAAAAGCACTTCGTTACTAATCCCTGTTATAAAGAATCCTTGGTCAACATAAGCATAAAATGTTTAACAAAGGAAAGCAGAGATAAAGCTGCTATACTCTAGATCACTATATTATATATACCGTATATTTTCTACTAAGTGTCCCTGGGACTTTGCCAACCTGTTGAGATGAGTGAGATTTCAAGTGTATATTTTCATCAGTAAAAATGCTAGAATTAGAACACAATACCTGAACCAGGAATTTTAAGTCTAAACAACAGCATTATCAAATGAAAGTCCACAAAGCGATCATTGTATCTGTATTTGACATACAAATATATCTACAAAGACAAGCATTCAGTAAAATAACACTTGACTTCAAAGGTGCTTAATAGAAACAGAGAAAAAATGTTGCACCTAAAAACTTAACCAAGACATTTTTAAGTATAAAAGGGCCATAATTCAGTCCAAATTCATGCAAGAGTTATGTAACTTGGTATTTGACCTCCAATGGATCCTTTAAAATATGAAGTCAAACTGGGTTTCAACTCAAACATACCTGATATAATAAATTAGGAATCAGTTCTAATATAATATAAAATGCTATTTTTTCAAAAAGGGGCATTTGCACCAAAATAAGTATGCTACCTTACCAGATAAAATAAAGTAAAAAAAAACAGACATCTAATATAAAATTGTAGTGATACAATTTATGGTCAAAACAATTGTGTTATTTTTATAACACTTTGAACTTACATACTTTATTAACAAATCAGCAAATACTTGTGTTGGTAAACAAAAATGGTAAAAGTTTTAAAATCAAAACATTATGGTGGCATAGAGGTGACATGGAGAATATTTAAAATACGGCTACTATTACGTGGCCACTTAGTAGCTTTTACGTGCGCACGCAATAACCGTTACGTGGCCACGCAATAGCTTTTATGTGCGCACACAATAAAATTTACGTGGCCACGTAAAAGCTTTACGTGTGCACGCAATAGCTTTTACGTGCGCACGCAATAACGTTTTAGTGGCCACGCAATAGCTTTACGTGTGCACGTAATAATTGACCAATGAGAGTTGTCAAAATTGGCGGTCGCTATAACGAGCATTTACATTGGACAATTATTACGAGCCCACGCAAAGCTATTGCGTGGCCACATAAACTTTATTGCGTGCGCACGTAAAAGCTACTGCGTGGCCAAATATTTTTCCATGTCACCTCTATGCCACCGTAAAACATACAACGTCTTAGTTTAAGAATCTTGAATAAAATGAAAAGAATAAAATTCAAGCAAAGTTGATAAAATATTCATAATTTGAATACGAAAAGTCAAAACTTCAATCATAAAACATTGTTTTTCAATAGGACAATTAAAGCTGTATTTACAATTAAAGATTAAAATAAAAATTAGTGGTGGCATGTAAGAAAAAATGTTTAATTTTTAGTACATGAGCACTGCTCAATAAATAAAAATATTTAAAAAAAGAATATTTTACTGGCCATGTTTAAGAGATTCATTTGAAACAGATTTTTCAAGAAAATTCATTTATTTTACTATATAATTTTATGGTTTACTGGTGATTCCTTTGGGGATTTTATTTCCTCTGTATTTGCAGTCAACAAAGAAACGTAAGTTCTAAACCCTGCAATTTTATATACAGTACCCACCAAAAGTTTGGAGACAAAAGAAATTTACCACAATTCTTGAATTTTGATGATTACTTTTGCTGAATCATTATTTTCAATACATTTAAGTATTTTTTGTGATGAAATGAAAACTATTTCATCAATGCAACAAATTTTAAGATTCAGCATCTGACATCATAAAGCCTCCAAAAACATGTAATTATTTGCCATAACATAGTTTTTATGCTATTTTGTAGTCTCAGTTATAATAATAATGCTAACCAAAACGTAATGAAAAACTACAAAGCATTTCAAAATACACAGTCATTAAATTTTAGTTAAAAGCTATTCAGTAGACCTTCAATCTGAAAATGTCTCCAAACTTTGGTGGGTACTGTATATTTGATAAAATGATAGGACACAAATCAAAATGTGGAAATTCTAAACCACATGAATTTCAATTTTCTCAGAATATTCGAAAATATAAACACTGCAATATTAAAGCACAATAGATTGAGTGATTGGTAACAAATAAAATTACTAGAACTATCAATAAAAGTGATGATGTACCCCCCGAAAGGTCTTTGTCAAGAAAGTTTAATCAAATCCTTGCTGATAAAATGAGCGGACAAGATTTTTAAGTAAAATGCCATAACTCTGCAAAAAATCAATACTTTAACCAAAATAGGACAGCATATGCCTGTGAAGTGAAGTTTGAATCAAATCTGTAAAATAGGTGCTGAGAAATTGAGTTGACAAGTAAAAGCAACAGACCGACCAATAGACAAACTGACTCCTATATACATCCAAACATAGTTGTCTTTTTAGAGGGTGGGGGGGAGTTCAATTAATTTAGGGTTTAACAGTCAAGCTCAGGAAAGTAAACCATAATAGAGAACTTCATCCAATCATGTTTAAATTCTTCTATGCAAATAAATATACTATAATATTATGAAACTTGCATTCAACTAGTGACCTCTGTCCCTTTTTATCTGATGCCTGGCCCTTTATTGAGTTTTGTAATATATAATCACTATTGACCTATGTAATTAAAACAAAAAAAATGTGCTATATCCACCTTTAAAAACAGAGCTATCTAAATACTCAAGCACTAAACATTTAATATACATACCCAGTTTACAAATCAAGCACTAATATGTTTGACAAGCACTATCCTATTTGATACAGACACATGTAAATGAGAGAATATCCATAGAAATATTTTATGACAGAACTCCCAATATTTTAAAATTTGAAAATATAACCTTAATAAATTTAAAGTAAAAAAAAATTAAAAAAAAATATAAAGAAAAATTTAAGTTCATGGGAGACTATTTTGAAAAAAAATGTATTTGGATTTATGAACTTTGCCACATGAGATGTGGTTGATAATAAGGAACATATATTTAAAGTTTGAAGTCGTTACCTAAAGAAATTAAACAGTTGCAGTAAAAACAAGCATTTTTTTAAAGAAAACTATTAGTTCAAAGGGCAGATAATTCTGAGAAAATTTATTTGGAGTTTTGAACCTTGTCACATGAGATGTGGTTGATAATAAGGAACATATATTTAAAGTTTGAAGTCGATACCTTGAGAAATAAAAAGGTTATAGTAAAAAATATTTTACTGCACAAAATCTTTAATCAGAAATATGGATGCGGTTGCTGACGCCTAGGGTCAGTAGGATCTAAAGCTCTCCATTTACTTCTTAAGTCGAGCTAAATATGTGATAAAATCTTAACAATTTATAGAAGTAATAACTAAACAATAGTAAGAGTATCTTCATACACAACTTCATATTGCTAAAGCAGACTATTTTTGACTATTTTTAAGTTAATTTAAGAAAAAAAAGTTCCCTATATTAAGACCACTCCACTACTAAGACCTTCAATTTTGATGGCTCTAATGGCGGAACTGTTAATTCATATAAGCACTGACCAGGGCTCGAATTTAACAAAGAATTGGACTCACAAATTTTTGCAAGTTGATTAATTTCAACTCACAAAATGAAAATAATCGCTCACACTTTTTTTTTCAAATTTTTATAGCATACGTAGTAACTATTCATATATAGATTATAAAAACAACATAGTGCTACATTTAACTAGATAGATCAAGGGCGTTATTGTGGGATAGAGAAAAATATCCGGACTATCGATCTATCTGGCCGTTTCAATGCTGATTTGAGCCTTATTAGTTTAGACAGTAAAATGTTTGTGGCCATTTTAACACACGAAAATTTGTGAGTTAAAATAAAAGTTACTCGCAATTTTCAAAATCCACTCGCATTTTGCGAGTATGCAAGCATAAATTCGAGCCCTGGCACTGACATTACTTGGTTCATGTACAGACCTGTATCAGATTAAATAGCAGGTCAAAATCTATAGATGTGCCCAGAGATCTAATTACATGTGTATGAATTAGTAATTTCCACAATCTGAAATCAATTTTTTCAAGTGTAGCCCTTCAGGCCGGTGGATTAAGACAACAACTGTTGCGCTAACTGATACAAACTAGAACAAAAAAGTATTTTTCTAAATAATTCACACAATAGTATTTCTAGAAACAGTAGAGTATGGTCAATTACAACATGAAATAAGAAAAACATCACTCAAAACTAATAAATAATTCAATATGGCAAAACATGGACTAAGAATTAACTCTAGAAATTTCCCCTAATATATCAAATATGTCAGAAAGAACTACAACTTCTTTTACTTTACTAAATCATGGCTTGCAGTTTAATATCATTCAAGTTATAGCTGATATTGTCAGGCTAGACACCAGCAACATTTTACATCTTTACAAAAAATGTACTTATTTTAGTGTATACTAGTCATAAAATGTATTCCATTTTAAGAAAAGAATACACTAAACATAGGCAGATCCAGGGGGGAGGGGGGTCCTGACCCCCATTGGAATTTCCAAAATGCACCTGTCCATGTGTGTATTTCTTGACTGAAGGTCATGTGGTTGTGGTTCGAAAATTTGTACCCCCCTAGAAAAAGTTCAGACCCCCCCCCCTAGAAAAAGTTTGGACCCCCTTAGAAAGTCTGACCCCCCCCCCTAGAAATCATTCTGGATCCGCCCTAGAAAATGTTCGACCCCCCCCCCAGAAATAGTCTGGACCCCCCCCCCTAGAAAAAAATCTGGATCAGCCCCTGACTAAAGCTGAATGTCAACCCTCAATATTTTTTTACGCAAAAAAATATTTAAAAAAATAAATGCATCATTATAAATCATGACACTGTTGATAATTCTTTCAATCTTTTTCTTCTAGATAAAGAACAGTTCTATCTTGTAGTTGCGTTTCCTCAATCCTCAAAGAAAGGTCAGTAAACATTGTTCTCGGGGCGTTACAAACTAACAAGTAATCTTCATAATTCACTAAATTATCATTTTCAGCAAAATGCATCACAGTTTTCAAACTATCTTGAGGACTAAAGTATCTCTGAATTCTTTTACCGTCCGGTAGTTTAATTGCCAACAGAACTCTAGGTTCACCTTCGTTAGGTTCCACCGGAAGTTCGTGCAAAAAGTCTAACGGTTTATAAGCAGGGGAGCGGTTATTATCAGAAACAATGGGAGCGCCATTATTTTCTATATTATTATCATTTTCGTTAAATCCATCACCTGCTATGTGTTGTTCAAAATTTGAAACACTTGACTTGAATATTTCCTCGGACATAGTCTGTGGTAAATGTGTAAGGTCTCGTACTTCGGGAATTCCCTGACCGGTATAATTACCGTAATGTTCACCACCGTAATGTTCACCGGTAGCACCTTGAATATCTTCCGCTCGGAACATATCCGTATTATCATCTACAGGGTGATATTGAGCCGACTCCTCAAGCATCATTCTTTTTGTTTCCACGGTAACGTTCTCGATTTTTCTCTGCTGGGGTTCACTCCTGGAATCGTGTAGATTTCTATGATCCTGTTCGGATTTGTCAGGTGGTGTCCTGGGAGTGGCCACACCTATAGCAGGAAGTGGTTTGTACGGTGACAAAGACGATGATGGTCGACCGTAAGGGTCACCTGGAAACAGAATTATGACATATTATATTATAGACATAAGTATATTCAATATATACAGTATAACCTCTGCAGAGTGGCCCTCTTCAAAACAAATCCTCTGCATAACAACTGTTTTTTGATATTTCCCTTAGGTGTGATTTTAATTAAATTTTAACTCTGCAGAGCAATAACCTCTGAACAGTAACACATTTTAGTCCCTCTGAGTGGGTGTTGTTCAAAAGAGGTTAGACTGTACGATCAGATCATGTTTATAGCTGCTTTAAACTTAGCGTGGTATTAGTGCTGTCATAATATCCATTTTTATATCAGCTTTTCTAAGCTATTTTGACTATGTATGATATTCATGGGCTGTGATCTGACAATTTCATGCAAGTTCTGTCATAAATATCATAATAGTAAAAATCAGCTTAACACGACATGTTCTATAAGGCCACACCAAGTTGATCATATGTTCTATGGATTCGCACGCACCTTAATTTTGACGGTTTTTACAAAAAAATATTTTTATTTCCTCGCTCGCTCATAAAAATTTGGTCAAACCGCGATATAAAGCAAGTGAATAAAGACTTTTTTCTTTTTTTTTCTTTGCTCGCTCACTCCATTTTTTTCCCAGAAAATCTGTAGAACACATGATCAACTTTTTGTGGCCTAAGCTAGTCAGATGTAAAATAAGTGAGTCTGTAAGCGGAGATTTATATATCAGGTTTTTATCACATTGACATGATCTCACACCAGTCAAGTCTCACGCATTCAAAACAGAAATCATACAAATTTATAAAAATTTCATACAAAAATATTTTTGAATCTGTTCTATTTTGGTTATATTATCATCTTTCATACCTGTTTGCTGTGACAAACAAATGCCAACTTTTGTTAATCTTGAATATTGACAATTAGACATAAGACAACTAGTTTCAAAACAAATTTCAATAAGCAATAATTCTGATCATATTTTCACCGTCTACTTTTTGACTTCCTACCAGAGGTAATCACACCTTGCAACCCCTTCTCAACCCGTCTAACCCTTGCCAGGCCTGAGATTAGTTAATAGAAAGTTATGCTTACCTGAGTTTAGTATTGACGTAGTATCACATTGTTGAGGTGGAGATGTTTCTTGTTCCTGGTATCTGTGCTGTTGTCTGACACGAGCACTTTTCTTACGTCCCGTTCTTGGACGAGATGATTTAGGTCTCGGTGCCGGTGGTGGACGGGAGTCCGGTGACCCAGTATAACCCCTATGTGTTCCATATCCTGGGCTGTGGTTATGGTTCTGATAAGGGCTGTCTCTCACCTGAGAGGGACTATCTCTATTCAGGGGACTGTCACGATAAGGACTGTTCTGATAATGTGGACTGTCGGAGAACCGTTGTCGATAGGAGTCGCCATCTTGTGGGTAGGGATCTTCTGACATATATGGTCCAGTATCATGACGATGCAAATCACCATCTTGAATCTGTTGCTCATCTCGATGTAGGGGACTAACATTCATGTACTCCCTTGAAGAGGGACGTCCTTGTGGTTTAGGAGAAGGTTGGCCATATTGTGACCCATACTGAGGACTTTCTCGATAACCCTGCGGGCTATCTCTGTAAGACCCCTGAGGGCTCTGACCATACATCTGAGGGCTTTTTCTATTTCTTCTATGACTTTTACCCCCACCAACTTCCTGTGGGTTAGATGGGCTAACAATGAGTCTGTCAACGGGTTCAGTGTGTTGATTGTTTGGAGGAAACAATGCTTTCTGTGTAGCAAAATAGTTTTCATCTTGATAAAGTATTTCAGGAGAACTGCAAGGTGAGTTCAATATTTGTTTCTCATTATCTGACGATTGTTGTCTGGAATATTCATCATGAGAATACCTAGAAAATGTATTAAGAAAATATAAGCAAATCTGATGTGTATATTATACTAAAATATATCAGGGCTCGAAATTTAAGCTTGCATACTCGCAATTTCCGTAAACAGATATCCTGTAGAGCGTTGTCGTACAGGATCTCTACTTTCTCCGTGAAAGGTCACGTCAAGATGAACTTTGTTTCGACCAATCAATGTGTAGCTTTCATCTAGACGAAAACACTATTAATCACATTTTGATTTCATTATTTCTATTTTTAGACCAAGTTTTGCATGCTAATTTAACAGCGGTATTATTCACAGTCTGCGATTGGGCGGCTCATTTCAAATTGCATGACGTAGACGATGTAAACAAGTTACGTATCATAACAATTTCGTCATGAATATTATGATGAGAAAAGGTAAACAAGTTACGTATCATAGCAATTTCGTCATGAATATTATGATGAGAAAAGGTCGCCTGAACGTGACCTTCGTTTGAAAAAGGCCAGATCTAAATTAGCGAGTGGAAAATTTTAGATCGGGTTTTAATCAGATTGGCATACTCGCAAAATGCAAGTGGATTTTGAAAATTGCAAGTAACTTTTATTTCAACTCGCAAATTTTCACGAGTTGAAATCGACGCAAAATATTACTGTCTAAACTAATGAGTCTCAAATCAGCATTGTAACGGCCAGATAGATCGGTATTATTGATTTTATTGATTCAAGATTTGCCATAAAAATGTTCATTATTCTTGGTGCATCCTACAATTACACCCTTGCTCTATCAACTGTTAAATATAGTACTATGTTGTTTTTTATACTGCATATAAGAATAGAAATTATGTATGCTACTAAAATTTTGAGAGAAAAATGGAAGTGATTTTTTTCATTTCACAAGTTGAAATACAATGAACTTGCAAAAATAAGCGAGTTCATTTTTTGTGAAATTCAAGCCCTGAATATACATGTATGTATGTATAACATTCATAGGTGAAAGTTCAACATTTTCAAAATCCTGAAATTTCCAAATTTCATGTTTTTAAGGCCACATTATCATATGGAAAGAACCCTTTCTCTGTTCCAAAAATCCTGAACTTCAGGATCAGTCCTGAAAACTTTCACCCATGAACATTTCTTTTATTTGATTTATCATTACATTAGGTAATTTATCAAGTCTAGCTCACAAAACCAGCTTTCTTGAACATTTATTTACCAGTTCACCCTCCAACTTCTAAATATAAAAGACAACTAATGTTATTATTCATTGAACTTAGAAGGAAGGGTATGATCTTCCATGTCTAAGAATTTGAACTTAGTCGGATTTGAAGTAATACAGAATAAATAAATACTCGACCTGTAAGATTGGTCTGGCGAGAATCCAACTCTCGACATAGGACGACCATAACTTTCAGATTCATTATCATCAACCATGTGTCTGTCTTGTCCCCCACGTCTTGATTCTGGTCGGGGAGGAATTTCTGCCCTTCGTCTTCTACCACGACCAGTTTTAGGTCTTTCTGGAGGTCTTTCAGGCTGATTTACAGTATACATTTCTAAAAACAAAGATAAATTATTGATGAATATTCTAATTATTGTCAATCTGTACAAATCTGTTACCCTGAAATTTATAAGGCAGTGGCTAGAGTTACAGTACCGTAACTCTAGACCCAGGTTCTAGAGTTATGGAAGTTCAGTAACTGTAGACAACTCTTGCAAGGGTAGGCTAGATTTACGGAAGTCAAATAACATGCATATGTTTCATCTTTTAAACATCGGAAAACTTGTTTTTATTCATTATTACTCGAAATAAACACATATTTACCAACATGACTTATCCTATTGTTATTACATGTTCTGTAACTCTAGCCTACCCTTGCAAGGGTTGTCTACAGTTATGGAACTTCCGTACCTCTAGAACCTGGGTCTAGAGTTACGGTACCATAACTCTAGCCACTGCCAATTTATAAATGTCAGCATTAAACAAAGCTAAAACTTGTGCTTGAACAAACTGTACACTGTTATATATATGATTACAAGTTTCATAGTCCTAAGTAGTGGTGGGACATGGGCTGAAAATCGTAATCGATCATCCGTTGGAATCGGTTTCTGTTGTCGATGTTGTTGATGCGATTCTTTCGATTATAATCGGTTCCTGATAAGTTTGTTTTTGCATGCATGTTTTACTGTGAATCCTTAAAAAATTCATGTACTATGGATTAGGATATATTTTTTCTTTAGTCAAATGTGTCAAAAACCTAATAAAAAATTAAAAATCAAAGAAACCGATAAAAATAAATGATCGATTGCCTAGTTCCCTTGATTAGTATAGTAGCTGTACTTTTGGAACTTGAACTAGATATATCAGTGTCCAATACAAGTCAGACACAAATGACATGTATTTAAAACATTTTTAATATAAGTTTAGATACGTAAAAATATGTTATTGTCCTTAAATAGCATATCCTCCTTTCTAACCGATGATCGATTATGATAAAGTTTAATCGATTATCAGAATCGGAAGCTTCCAACTAGTCGTTTATCGATTATTCTCGATCATCGGTACAACACTAGTCCAAAGGTACATAGACCTAGAAGATGCTACAAGTTGCTGTTAAGCATATCGCCGTACTTCAAACATCCGGTAAGTTTATTAGTGATATCCAAAATGGCGCGTGTAATAACAATAGGATAAGTCACATCGGTAAATATTTGTTTATTTCGAGTAATAAGGATATAAACAGGTTTTCCGATGTTTAAAGATGAAACATACGCATGTTATTATTCCGTAACTCTAGCCTGCCCTTGCAAGGGTTGTCTTCAGTTCCGTAACTGTAGAACTTGGGTCTAGAGTTATGGTACCGTAGCTCTAGCCACTGGCACTGCCTTACAAATTACACAATACAATAAATGAATAATACATTTAACAAACACTGTAAGAATTTCTTGTTTTCCACTGCAATGGTAAGAAAATGTTGTATTCATAATTATGACAGTACTGCACTGACAATGGCAGATACATTTTGAACAATAACATTTAGTACATTTAGTGGATAGATCATCCAGAGCAATACAAATTACAATGTGATTTCAGACTCTGAGCTTGAGGAGCAGGTCAGAGCCAGCACTTGGAAAAATAAATCGTTAAGAAAGGCTTGTTTTATTGATAAATATGGTAAAAATAAACACACCGTCTGTGGGAGTGTAATCTACACCTCCATACGACGAGACATCGCCAGTATATTGAACACTTGATGGCCCAGTAGAGTTGTATCTTCCATGACGACTAACGGGTCGACAAGAATCGGCCATTTTGTAAACAAAAGAAGTGAATGTCATCTCGACTTATAATTCGATCAAAAATAATTTAAGCTTTCATTGACTAACTAAGTTATCATATTATTTCATTTTATATTACGTAAGTACTTGTTGAATATACTAACTTTTATTGACAAAATAATCCCTATATTTTTATTCAGCGCGGTGCTACAACATGTCAGCCTCCATGAAATTGTGAATTTGTGTAAATTGGTAAAATGATTGGAGATCTCACAGAAGGTCGTGAAAAATCTAAAATTCTTCTGATTGAAGGTATTTTGATTATTGATACGTCTTTTAAATGCTTAAACTTGTCTTTTTGTCTATCTTTTATTGAAGTTTCTTCGATTCATCTAAGTGTCGTAGTAGTCGGATAGAATAGTCGCAATAATCAAAGCACTGAAAGTACATTGATTTAGAACCTTTTTCCTAAGAAAATCTGTATCTGACTGTTTTAAAGTTATTTTTATAAGATAATGTGTAATGGTAGTAATATATCATTGGTACATATATGTTTAATTAACATGGCATGGCTATCTTACATTTTGAAGTAAATTGGGAGAGTAAAAACCATATGCCCAATCTGATTAAAACCCGATCTAAAATTTTCCGCTTGCCTACTCGCTAATTTAGATCTGGCCTTTTTCAACGAAGGTCACGTTCAGGTGACCTTTTCTCATATTCATGACGAAATTGTTATGATATGTAACTTGTTTACATCATCTACGTCACGCAGTTTGAAATGAGCCACCCAATCGCAGACTGTGAATAATACCGCTGTAAAATTAGCATGCAAACCTTGGTCTAAAAATAGAAATTACGAAATCAAAATGTGATTAATAGTGTTTTCGTCTAGATGAAAGCTACACATTGATTGGTCGACACAAAGTTCATCTAGACGTGACCTTCCACGGAGACAGTAGAGATCCTGTACGACAATGCCCTGCAGGATATCTGTTTACGGAGATTGCCATATACCCTGACTGGGAATCGAACTTGGTTCTCAAACCTGGTGGTTGGCGAGACACTCAACTGCATCTCTAAAGGGTTAACCCAACAGCAAGTCACCTATGATCACCACAATGTTATAAACAATACAGTGGAAGTACTCTGGTTCCATGTAACTTTAGTAAATTTGAAAATTGGAACTTTATATTATGTCATGACAGTTGTACATTTGATGTATGTGTTTTTGTTTATATGTATATAATTGTACTTTTGAAACTATGTTTGCTTAAATCTATTTGATTGTTTAAATGTATATACTTGTATACTGAGGCCCACATGGAAGATTGGACTTGTCCAAATGTGCAGCCTGTTTAAATAAAGTCGTTATTATTATTATTACTTTTGTTTTCATAAGAATTAACACTTTTATTTGAAAATGTCTGTATTCTACACAATGATATTACAGATACTGTGTGTCAAAGTGGAAGACCTCTTCTGGTTAGTATCTTACACAGCTTATGTAAAAGGTAAGTCTTGATTTCTTCTGTTCTGACAAATAAGGGACTTTAGTCTGTTATTTCCCCATGTATACTCTTCAAATGGGTAGGTCCTATTCGTTGGATTACTCAGATTTTACCTTTACTTTTCAATGTCAATTTGCCAAAATTAATCTTAAATAACTTTTTTGTAAATCATTTAATTTGTTTGAAATTCAAGCTAAGTATTTTTAGGGTGAAGGACTATCTAAATTTCACCACTTCTGTGAATATCTTCATTAACAAGAAAAATATTAGGTGAAATATTTTATTATCCTTACATAGGACTTTAATGATAAAATCTGAGGATTCCAACATAAGGACCTACTTACCAATTGGATTACTTCAGATTTTATCAGGGAAAGATAACTGACAGTATGTAAAATGTCATATGTCATGCACATCAATACCGGGGATGACACAATAAAGAGATAAATCTCTTATTTCCATTCTGGTATTGATATTTTTTTATTCATTACATTATGTCTATCAGTTTGCATGGATTAGATTGGTTAACTTGCTATGTGGCATTGGAAACTTATTTACTAATTTCATTTCAGTTAGAGTCCGTTATAAATTATCTCCCTTTAATATGAACATAATCAAAATTTAAAATGTACATAAGAACATGTGCTATCTTAATTAAAAGTTGGTGCCAGAGGTCTGATGTTAATTTTAATGACTTTTTTCAAAGTTTTTAATGTTAAGGCCACTACAAGTTGATCATGTGTTCCAAAAATTTTTCTGGGAAAAAATGGGGCGAGCGAGTGAAGAAAAAAAATCTTAATTCAGTTGCTTTATATAGCGGTTTGACCAAATTTTTATGAGCGAGCGAGGATATAAAAATATTATTTTGGTAAAAAAAACGTCAAAATTAAGGTGCGAGTGAATCCATAGAACATATGATCAACTTGTAGTGGCCTTATCTGATAATTATGTTATATTGTCTATTTAGGGTTGAAAAAGTTCATTACATATGTTTTGATAGAGAACCAGAATACGTGAAAACTTGCTTGCAGTCAGAATGTAGCTCAAGGTAGGTAAAGATGATAAGAATTTCAAAGTTCTAAAAAATTGAAGATGTTTCCATAGTGTTTTCTCCAGAGTGCGTTTTTGGCACATTTTTTGTCAGCTTTAACGCGCTGAAAGGCGACCAGTGGGTCTTTCGCAAAAAACAAAAATGGATAATTGCTGATCCCCCTTATATTTCCATTTGACCCCTAATTTTTTAACATAGGGGTCATGTGTGACCCCCAAAATTTTGACCCTGGAGAAAACTCTGGTTTCCAATCTATTAATAAAAATACTGGACTCGACACTAATTTTTAAACTAGGTTGCCCTAATGGACAACCAGCTATATTTTTAACT
This sequence comes from Mactra quadrangularis, assembly GCA_025267735.1. Lineage (NCBI taxonomy): Eukaryota > Metazoa > Mollusca > Bivalvia > Venerida > Mactridae > Mactra > Mactra quadrangularis. The sequence continues at coordinate 46,603,496 of CM046294.1, forward strand.
TACCCAAACCATAATGTCATAACTCCTCCTAATTTCAATGGAAAACTGTTGTAAGTGAAAGTTACGACAGTTTTCCATTTTATTCATGTTCGGAATGACTCCCAATTTCAGTGGAAAACTGTTGTAAGTCAAAAAAAAGCTTATAAATTCACAAAAAAAATATTTTTTTGTTTTTTATTATAGTGTAATTACATAAAACATGTTATTTCTTACCCACATACCATAAATAGTTACAGAATAACACAAAAGAAAAATGTAAAACAGTTTTTTGCCTCTCCTGAGAAAATATGAGTTACGACAGTTTTCCGTCAAGCCCTCGATATCATTAATAGCAGTAACAGGTTGCCAGAACCCAGACTTAGGTTGTCAGGGGCAATAGGATGGCCTTTAATGCCGAGTCCTGAAATATATCTTAACAATTAACAAAATTGTTTGCCATGTGAGTTTTATCTCCATGGTGTTGCATAAAAATTTGTCTAGTTACAAAATATATAACCTTAACATGTTGTTGATGATAGATCTCCTAAACTGCAGTTGAACATTTATATCACTGGGCTATCTGATTAAAACTTGATCTAGAATTTTCCGCTCGCCTACTCGCTAATTTAGATCTGACCTTTTTCAAACGAGGGCCACATTCAGGTGACCTTTTCTCATCATAATATTCATGACGATATTGTTATGATACGTAACTTGTTTACATCGTCTACGTCACGCAATTTGAAATGAGCCGTCCAATTGCAGACTGTGAATAACAACGCTGTTAAATTAGCTTGCAAACCTTGGTCTAAAAACAGAAATTACGAAATCAAAATGTTAATAATAATGTTTCGTCTAGATGAAAGCTACACATTGATTAGTCGACATAAGTCATAAAGGTCATTTTGACGTGACCTTCCATTGAGATAGTAGAGATCCTGTACGACAATTTGTACAGGATATCTGTTAATTTGTAGCCATTATAAAACTTAGCACTTTTATAAATCATTGTTGTACACAAACTGCTGGATTTCTGTGTATATATGGATGAACAACAACACATGAAAGAATGAGTCATTATGGCTGACAATTACCAAACTCTAATCAATAGACCTAATCCGGAATTCAAATTTATGGGTTTTTCCGTCTGTGCACAGGCGGTACAAACAAAGTTTTTTCTACACATTATTGCTAAACAGCAAGAACTATGGACTAAATCCTTTTGTTCTTTGTACACGTGCTTTCATTGTAACAGTGAAAGTTTGTTTGTACCGTAGGGGAAAACCCAAATATTTAAATTCCAGATATAGTCTATTCAAGCCAATGATTTGTAACTGATTTCTGTTTTGTGATACTGACAGCCCTACTTTTTATTTTTACTTTCCAGAGTTATATTTCATGATGGAACCTCAGATATGCTTGGATGGGAGAATAAACAAAGTTTGAATGTAAACAGTGACCTTGTGACATATTTAAATGACTCTAAAGGTCATCACGCGAGTACAAGTGTGGCTATAGTTTGTGATAGTCTTAGTCCATTAATGTTACATCGTTCAGCACCTTATACATGTCAGACTGTGACAAAATTAGCTTCTGCTAACATACAAGGTGGGTAGAATAACTCTAGTACTAATGTCAAGGTCACATGATAAAATTTCAAGGTCATATGATCAAATGTCAAGGTCATGTGATCAAATGTCAAGGTCAAGGTATAATTATCATGTGAAACATTTTGTGTTGAATTACACCCTCTAGAACTAGAGTTTTCTTTAAAAAATGTTTGTTTTTACTGCAACTGTTTTATTTCTTTAGGTTTTGACTTCAAACTTTAAATATATGTTCCCTACTATCAACCACATCTCATGTGACTAGGTTCATAACTCCAAATACATTTTTTCAAAATTGTCTCCCATGATTTTTTTATTATTTTTTTTACTTTAAATTTGTTAAAGCTATATTTTCAAATTTTAAAATATGTATGTTCCTTATCATCAACCACATCTCCTGTGACAAATACTTACTTAGTTGAGTATGCTGTCTCCTCTGACAGCTCATGTTAGATTAATTATTCGTAAATGTTTACTTTCAGCTGCTGAAGTAGATCAAGTTGTTTGTTTATTACATAAAGATCTCCATGACAACCATTGTATCAAACTATTACATCACATAGCAACCACTATCATTACTGTTAGATCACCAAAGTTGGAACATTTCTTTATGGCTGCACATACACTTCATAAAAGACTTTCTGGAAAAGTTATTAAACTGGTTTGTATTTAATTAGTTATAGATATTTAATCTTTTTTTCTGTCTATTTCATTCATACTGGAAATACAGTTTCTAGGGCCACTTAAAAAATGTTTGTTGGCATTTCAAGACCAACCCACCAAATTGCCATAGATAGATAGATAATACTTTATTATAGTGACATGTGCATATACATGTAAATACAATCATACAGTGAAATGTAAGATAACAACCCAGCCGGTCACAACGGGCCTATATGTCATTTTAAACCCTCATTGTACATAATTAACATGCCATAATTACATTTCATTGATTTCTTTTGAATTACTATAACGAGAAATGCTCCCTCTTGTTGGAGTGTAATTGTACATGAAAAGTTCTTTGCTAAAATTCTTACAACTGAGTCCTTTAATTTACTGCTGGAAAAAAATATCCAAACATTACGGGGAATTTACCAAATAAAAGTGTTGATTATTTGCATAAAATATCAACCGGAAAAAGGGTAGTAGCTCTGTTTATAATGTTTATAATTTTATCCGTACAGGAAGAACATTTCAATATAAATAATCACTATGTCCTACAAGATATAACTGAAGTCAAGTCTATAGATACAAGTAAAGTTTCCATGGAAACCTCCCAGGTATTCTTTATTTCTTTTATCTTGTTATAAACTGACGCAATGGTTTTAACTAACCTCAATCTGATTAAAACCTGATCTAAAATTTTCCACTCACTCGCTAATTTAGGTCTGGCCTTTTTCAAACGAGGGTCAAGTTCAGGTGACCTTTTATCATCATAATATTATTGACGAAATTGTTACTATATGTAACTTGTAAACATCATCTACGTCAGGCAATTTGAAATGAGCCACTGTCCAATCAGACTGAATAATACTACTGTTAAATTAGCTTGCAAACCTTGGTCTAAAAATAGAAATTACGAAATCAAAATGTTATTAATAGTGTTTCGTCTAGATTAAAGCTACGCATTGATTAGTCGACATAAAGGTCATCTTGACGTGACCATCCTGGCTCACTTGGTTATTTAATGCATATACATTTGTATTCATTCAGAGAAGTGAAATTTATAAGCATGGTGATGATTGATTTCAGGCCTTTTTTCCCTTATATAACAGAGGCTGTTAACAGGCACCTTCCCCTCTTGAAATTTCTTTAAAATCATGCAATTTTCTCCAAATTTGGAGTTTACCTTGGATATTTTGTTCTCCTTTCTTTGAAATTGTGATAAAATTTCCCCTAATGATCTATATGTAAAAAGGCCCCAGGCCCCTTCCCCAAGTACTGAAAAAAGCCCTGGAGTTGTATATTTGTTTTAAACTGCTTAGCTTGTCGTCTGTTCCACCCAATCTTAAAACTCTTACGCAGAATATTACAATTGTTAATCCACAAGGATTAATTTAACCAACAAAGTCACTGTGAAATTATTCATGTTTTGGTAGTCAAGAAAAAAGCAACAATATTATCCATTAAATATATTTGATATATGTTTGTATTGTAGCCAGACCCTACAGCAAACTTGACCTTCAATCTGACATTAACTGATAAAGAGAAAGAAGCAAGAAGCCAAGTTAAACTACCATATACCTACGATCAAAACAAGTAAGTTGTGCCTTTATACTGTATGTCAAATTTACAACCGACCTGGTTTTTAGCGGGATTTTTCAATGAAAAAATTTGGGTGGGAGGACGTGTTGGCGTCGTTAACAAAGTTTTTTATTTACCATATATCTCTGCTATTTATTGTCAGATCTTAATGAAGCTTCATATAATAATAACATACCTTGTGATGAACAGAATTAGAAAGTAACCACAACTCTACCTGGCTTTATTATGGATTATTTCCCTTCAAAATTTTTGCATTAAAGTTGTCAATATGTTGGATATCTCTGTCATTTAGAGTCAGATTTTTTAAATCCGGCTTAAATGTGATTTCCACATTATATTTCCAGCTAGTTCATGCAGTTGTAGACATTTTAGGCAAGTAAAGCAGAAAATAAAAATGTCTTCCTCATAATATTAGGACATGTAACTTCAGTATTCATGTTTTTGTCTCTATTTTAGCTTTTTGAAATGTTTTATCATCAGTAAATGAAGACTTATTTTGTTAAACTATACATCATCAGATATACATTTACACAGTTTAAAACCCGGGTCGATAGCGCAATTGGTAGCGCGCCGGGATTTGGAATCTCATGCCCGAGGGGGTGTGGTTTGAATCCCACCTGGGGAGGTTATACCCTTCCATGAAAATTTGACAATAATGTCGATTTTCCTCTATTGTTAAGATAATATGGAGAAGTTTTCGACCTTGTGGAAGGGTAGGTGAGAACTGGTTATAGACAATGGTCCAGGAAAGCTAGGTTAGGTGTGCTGGACGCTGTAAAATGACCTAAATTGTGTTGACACGGTGTTAAATCTAATTTAAAAAAAAAATACGCATTTTAAACTCTACATAAACAATCTTTAGAATAAGTCTTTTGAGTTTATCAATAACATCAAAACAAATTGTCCTGTTTTGGAAAACCTTTTTCTGTCGATTGGGTTCAATGCTCACTACACAAATTTTGGTGTTTTACAAAAACCAGCTCACCCGACTTAACTTTCCTAGACCTATTTACATTGTCAGTACTCACTACTCTGCAACAAGCTTCTTCTTAAGCATTATTCATGAAAGGCAATTAACACTGTCATTGAGTTTTTATGGAAGGGTAAAACCAGTCTCAGTGAAGCTCGAACCAACAACATCACAGATACTCTGGATTCTAGGTATAGCCTACTGCTTCACAGATCAAGCTGAAACCATTTTTCATTATTTAACTTTATATTTGATACATCTCTTATATTTATATTACAGGCAAGATGAAACTTTAACTAAATCTGTCGGTGAAGGTAAAATATTCTACCAGCCTGATGAGGCTGATGATTTTGATGAAGAAGATCCTGATGATGACCTTGACATTTGATCATGTGACCTTGACATTTGATCATGTAAACTTGACATTTGATCATGTAAACTTGACATTTGATCATGTGACCTTGACATTTGATCATGTAAACTTGACATTTGATCATGTAAACTTGATATTTGATCATGTAAACTTGACATTTGATCATGTAACCTTGACATTTGATCATGTAACCTTGATATTTGATCATGTAAACTTGACATTTGATCATGTAACCTTGACATTTGATCTTGTAAACTTGACATTTGATCATGTAAACTTGACATTCAATCATGTAACCTTGACATTTGATCATGTAAACTTGACATTTGATCATGTAAACTTGACATTTGATCATGTGACCTTGACATTTGATCATGTAAACTTGACATTCAATCATGTAACCTTGACATTTGATCATGTAAACTTGACATTTGATCATGTAAACTTGACATTTGATCATGTGACCTTGACATTTGATCATGTAAACTTGACATTTGATCATGTAAACTTGACATTCGATCATGTAACCTTGACATTTGATCATGTAACCTTGACATTTGATCATGTGACCTTGATATTTGATCATGTGACCTTCATGTTTGATCATGTGACTAGACATTTGATCATGTGACTGTGACAATCTTGTGACCTTGACATTCAAGCATGTTACCTTGACATTTGATCATATGGATTTCTTTGTGTATTAGACCTGAAGTTACCCAATGACCTTGATGCTAGTTCCAGTGTCCTTGACATATGATTTTGTGACCTGCTGCAGCAGTTATTATTTAATTATGAACCCAATAAGTTTGTGCTTATGTTTTTTTCTATAACCATTTGTTATTCTTGATACAAATATCACACAATTTAGAAATTAAATAAATCAAGCAATAATAATAATTTGTGTTAAACATTTTTTTAACCCAAGTCCTAAATTGTTCTGAACCATTAAGATAATGTTTTACTCTACTACTGTTCGTTTTTTCTCAATTGTCAAAACATGATTAATTTCACGGTGAATGTGTTCGTTAAAATTATTGTCTGTAATTAATACCACGATGAGTTTCCGAAAGTGTGCATTTTGATCGAGTAAAGCTGTTTATGCTATATGATATATTTTAGTCAAGATATTTTTAATAACAATTTGGCCGCCAGTACAAAAACAATGCATTCAGTCACCGTGTAATTATTCAAGCTTTGACAGTTGAGAAAAAAACGGACAGTACACTAGGTGAGGTATTATAATCACTATTTTATACACGACTGAAAATGTCTGGGAGCTATAAGAAGCTAAAAGAGATTTTTGCAACCAGAAGGAGCCATGGTCCAATGGTTGGAGGAATGTGTAGAGATAGAGATGTTGTGGGCTTGAATCCCACCAGACGCATTGCTAATATTTTTTAGCAGGAAGTAAACCAGACATTCCCAAAACTGTTTTGACATTACTGGACATACAGTCCGGTGATCTTGGAAGAATCACAGGATGGAATCAGGTACCACGGGTCTGGAAGAAATCATCAAAATGTCAATAGGTCATCATTGTTATCCGGTAGCTAATCAGTCATTATTATCACTTTTAACTGGGATGACAAACATCAGCATTAGTTCAAAAAATACTAATAAGATAACAGGGTCGATAGTTGTCCTCATTTTGATTTTAAAAAAAATGAAATTTAACTTGACATTCAGACTGGCTATGACGGACTTTCACTGGTCAGGTCTGTCGGACCGACACATATCGGAATGTCTGAAATAAACCCACCAAGGTGTTAATGGATACTTGTGGTGATGGTTTAATTCTGTTGCACCCAAGTGTCAGCTGCTCATATGCAGAGTATAAGACATGGAAGAGATAATGACATATACAGATATACCAGCAGTTCTATTAGAGGAGACCTAAGTAATAACTGATTTTGCCAAGAGGCAGTAACTAATGGAAATTTGACCTGTTCAGTATGATGGCATATTTCTGCCATCAGATAACCACATAACTAACTAGTTAATTAAGAGGTTAAATAGTTAGGGTAACTAGTTAATCACTTAACTTAATTAACTTTAGAGGTTAACAAGTTCATTACTAGTTATGAGATTATCTGATGGCAGAAATATGCCACCATAGTTTAGTGCTGTATTTTTATTTTGTGTTTGTCAACTAAAGCCAGTTACTAAGGCAGTCTCAACTCAAGAATGGTTTGACTGGTGATCACTGGATTGGGTTCCATGGGTAAAAGTTGTGTAACCCGATAGAAATCCAAGGTCCGAACGGAGATCCAAACCAGCGACCTCTCAAATCGTAAGGGGACACTACCACGTCGCCATAAAAGCCAGCTTGAAGGCAAGGTAGTACAAGTGCCATATTATACCTCTGCTACCCACACCCCCTCCTTAATAGAATTCGTCCTCGAATTCTTGGAGCTTGATTGTCTGTGGGACTATCTAAGGATGCAATCACACAGTTCCTAGTGGTTATTTAAGTTGGGCACCAAATGTAAGCGGACACTCTACCACTTCGCCATAAAAGCTAGCTTGAAGGCAAGGGAGTACAAGTGCCGTATTATACCTCTGCCACAGTTGAAAGCTAAGAAAATACTGCAAACCTATTTTCAGAATACTGAAACAGACAGATTCCATAAAAATTACATAGAGTAATTTATTCTCAAAATACTGAAATCAGTATTTATACTGAAAACTCACCCATGGAGTTCATATCAGAGATTAGATATTGTGTTATGTATGTCTCTGTCTGACTTCGAATCTGGAGATTGCGGATTCGAAACCTGGTCGCGGCAGGTCATACCCTATACATGAGTTGTTGGCCTCATGGTAGGGCAAGTTAGTACTGGTGATAGAAAAGTGTCCATGAAACCTATAGTAGGAAGAGCTGGCCGTCGTACATATGACCTATATATGTGTTGAATACAACGTTAAAAAATAACTGTATGTCTCTGCTACAAATCATAACCAAAACTTACCTCATAGTTTCCTTGAGCAAGAAACTTTTCTACTAACTCAGTACTTGAGAACTAAGAAATGGACTGAAGAGAGATAAATCTAATTTGTAAGATGTTTTTTTCACAATCAAGATAAAATACACAAGAAATATCAGATATTTGGTGTTAAGCTGGGTTAATTTTGTAAGAAATATAAATAGTCATATTCACTGTTCAGTCATACCGCCAGGAGAACACCATAATGAATGTATAATCAATCAGCATACAATACGGAGCCCCGAAAGTGACATTTTGAAATACTTTATAAATAATAAATAATACTATTTCGTTTTTTCGAAATAAATATTACGTTTTTTCAAAATAATTATTTCGTTTTGTCGAAATATTATTTCGTTTTTACGAAATAATATTTCGAATTTTCGAAATAATTTTTTTCATTTTTACGTTTAAACGAAATAATTATTTCGAAAAAACGAAATAATTATTTCGAAAAATCGAAATAATAATTTCGATTTAAAGAAATAATATTTCGTTTCAACGAAATAATATTTCGTATAAACGAAATAATATTTCGAAAAAACGAAATAATTATTTAGATTTTTCGAAATAATTATTTCGTACTTTTGAAATAATATTATTTCGATTTTTCGAAATAATTATTTCGTTTAAACGTAATATTATTTCGAATAAACGAAATAATATTTCGTTAAAACGAAATAATATTTTGTAAAAACGAAATAATATTACGTTTAAACGAAATAGTTGTGAAAATAAAAAAAGCCTAATTGTTATTAAAAATATCTTGACTAAAACATATCGACATAAGCAGTTTTACTCAATTATAATGCACACTTCCGGAAACTCATGGATGTTTTACGAGAATGATTGTAACAAACGCATTCACCGTGAAATTATTCATGCTTTGACAGTTGAGAAAAAACCAACAATATCATTACTATGCCATTCATGTGAAGTTTAATCAAGAAATCATCATTGCCCATCATCATAGAGCCAAATGCTATGAATATTTACAGTTAGCATTTATCAGTCATCTTAACTCAAGGTTCTAACTTCCATCATATCAATTCAAACATCTTCACTACACAGCGATAGGCATCGGTAATAAATAATCTGTTCAGTTCCTGATCAAAACATACTGAACTTGGACACTCTAATCCATCTTGTATTACAACACCAATCTTCTTACCATTCTCATCAAACTGTACAACATTACATGAACCGATTCCTGAGACAAATACACTTCCTTTACCATCAACACATACACCAGCTGCACCTTCTAACTCACTATCACTGATGGTAAACAGATACTTTCCTTCACTATCCAAACATACAATATCTTTATCCCAGTCACAAACATACATTTTGTCACCATTCTTAGAGAAAGTTACCTGTCTACTACAACTAAATAGTTCATTTCCAGCAATGTCATGTGATATAGTTTTCAACAATTTTCCTGAGATAGTATAAATGTAAAGTGAAGATCGTCTATCTGTTACATATAACTTATCATCTCTAGCAATGATACCATAACACCTATGTTGTGTTTTAATTTGTCTTGTAGGTTTCATCTTCTTACCATGAATAGAAACAAACTGAATCATGGCATTACACGCTACAGCAGCTTCATGGTCATTAGTTATACATACACCATATTGTGTACTACCTAGTTTACAACTTTTTACTATTGTCAGTGTTTGTGTATCAATCAGCTTCAGTTTATTATTCCAGTAATCTGTAACTAAAAGTTTATGGGTAAGACAGCATCCATTAGAACCACAATAATCTAAATCATCAGACATCTTGAGTGGGATATCATTAATTTTTTTAATTCTATACAGAGCTGTTCTTAAATTTGTTTTAACATCAATCCTACCAATACCATTTAGACCATGGAGATGTTTCACCAATGACTGGTTGGGTTCGAATGCTAACTGTATGCCATCATATTTACATTTAGATATCTGTCTTTCGGCTACAAATATTTTTTTCTCGACCATCTTGCTCCACACAAAGTGCTCTGCTCTGTTTCCTTCTACTTTAACCAATTTATCCTCTGATTCCTTCAGGCTATCCTCAGTCCTTTCAATATCTCGTTTCTCATCAAGAATTTCTTTTTCCAAATCATTGCACACATTTTCAATTTCACCTATAGAAGATTCTCCAGCTTTTTTAATGATAGACTCCAGCGCTTTCTGACAATCGATAATCTTCTTTATTTCTTCTTTCTTCATACCTTTCAAAGCTTCCAGTTTATCATCCTTAGATTTTCCAAATGTGCCAAAGGAATTTATCATATCTCTAAGACGAGTTTGTGTTTGTTTGCAATCACCACGCTTAAACAACTTGTTGATCATATCAGGTATAGACTGTATTCCCTTCTTTGGACAAGATCTATAAATATAAATTAAGCCAAGTCGTATATTTTATGCTTGCTGCAGTGTGACAACGTGTTTCTTTCTAAGCACCAACACTTTGACAATGATCAAGCCTTGGAAAGAAATGAAATTCAAGTTTTTCACAACATTGTTATGGCAGACTGTCATAAGATATAATTATACGCCGTAGGATAAGGCCATGCCGTTTTGGAATTTTGTTAAACGTCCGCGCGCGCCTAGGTTTTAATGTCCTCAATCAAAATAAAAAAAACAAAGTTGTTGGTAAAATTTTCTTAAATAATTCCGATGTTGCAGTATTCGATACGACAGTTTAATTCAGGGGGAATTGTGTTCGGCAATGACGTTATTCATCGTAAGCAATTTATCAAAACCGCATCATTAATACAATATATATTTTACGTGAAAAAAACACTAGTCATTTTATATCAAATAAAGATCATTGTTTCATATTATGAGGATGTTATTCCATTGAATATATATATATATATATATATAATGCATTGTTTTTTGTTGTAAAAATATTTGTGCTTTCGTTTTCGGTTCGTGTGTTGTTGTGAATAGGTACCTAGGTATGTCAAATTTGAGTTGACGCTTAACAGAATTCCAATTTGGCATGGCCTAAGTAAATACTCACAACAAATATGTCAAAACTTCTGATAAGAATGCAATATATCGATAGCTCAAATTTGATTAATACGGTGGCATAGAGGTGACATGGAGAAATATTTAAAATACCGCAAATATAACGTGGCCACGCAGTAGCTTTTACATGCGCACGCAGTAACGTTTACGTGGCCACGCAATAGCTTTACGTGCGCATGTAATAATTGTCCAATGAAAAATGGCCGCCAAATTCGACAACTCTCATTGGTCAATTATAAAGTGCGCACGTAAAGCTATTGCGTGGCCACGTTAACGTTATGGCGTGCGCACGTAAAAGCTACTGCGTGCGCACGTAAAGCTATTACGTGGCCACGCAAACGTATTGCGTGCGCACGTAAAGCTATTGCCTGGCCTCGTAAACGTTATTGCGTGCGCACGTAAATTTTAAATATATCTCCATGTCACCTCTATGCCACCGTAAGTTTTTGATGATAATGTTATTTTATCTCCGAGGTAAAGGAATTTACCCTATCTATACTATTTTATACGGTTTTATTAAACGGTTATTCTCAATACGAAGGTCCATTTGACAAAATGTTACATAACTCCCTGCTAGTAAGTAAGAAAATTAATGTTAGTGTTTCGTTCATTACCTAGTAGATGTCCAATGATTGTGTGAAAAAATTACAAAAATCGGACTGTTGATAAAATCGTAACCGCCATTTTAGACCCTTATTTTAAATTTCCGTTACTGTCGCCAGTCCACCCCTGTGTTGTTTGCAATAAAATTGCAGAGAACGCGGCCACTGAAAGAGTTAAATTTGCATGCATATGCATTGGTAAACAATTAAAATTTGTACTTAAAAGTCTCTGTAAAACAGTATGTCAGACATTTTTGAAATATCTAATGTAGAGTGCATGTCGCCAGACTTTATACTTTTCATAAAATTTCCGATACCGTGTCTGCCACAGCTAGATTGGAAAGCAAAATATCAACACAGAGTTATAAAAAACGCCTAAAAGTTATCTTAGTTTCATTGATTATTAAATAAATTAACAAAAACCATTGGTATGAATGATATATGAAAGTACATGAAAGACAAATGCGAAAGGGGTCAATAAAAAGTAAATAAACAAAATTTCCGTTACCGGTGCTGCTGAAAATACCAGCTATATTGAAACGGTATAATGACGATAAATACATCAATTGACTATAACTGTTTATAGATGGTCGAATAATTCTTCGTTTGTAACTTTGTAGAGCTCAAACCACGTAATTTCAATACGAATTTAAAATTTCCGTGATTTAAATTTCCGTTACCATGTTTGGAATATCAGTCATATACGTTTCGTGGGGACATTGCGCCAGTCAGTGCATCATATATTTATGTCACTTATGACTTCAGGAACGCCTCGTGGTAAAATAACACATTTTTGAGTTTGTTAGATAAATTAAGAAATAGTTTAATTATGAAGGTTTTTACAGGTTGACAGTTCTTTAATTAATTGCGATATAAGTTCTATGTTGAGCTGAAAATAACACGTTGTGTATTATGAACTACGAGCACAAATATGGCTTTAAATTCAAATATTGATTTACTTCAAGAAATTATCAAAATACGACAGACAGAGATTATAAGTGTACCAAATTTCCGTTACTATGTGGTAACGGATATTTTATGATTTTTGTCAGTAATAAAACAGCATTGTAAGTTTGAAAATGATTTCAAGTCAATACTATTTTTACCAAAGGTTAATAAAATACACGAATTAGTCTCGAACAAGTAGACCAAGTACCATAAAACAATAGTGTTTAGCAGATTTTTATATTATAGCTCACCAGAGCCAGAGCACGATCTGTTCAATGTAATCTATTCTGATTGATGTTTGTCCGTCGTCCGACCTAAGTCTCTTAAAATTGTATTGACAAAAATTTAAAGCCATCAGTCATCAACTTTTGCACGACGCATTTAATAAAGGTCAGCCACTTTTTTTTCAAATTTAGCCCCTTCAATGACAATATTGACACTGCCTCAGGGGTCAACATATTTGAATATTGGCCCGCTAAAAGGGACTCAAGGCTAAACATGGAATTATATAACGAAATATTGAAAACAAATTCGTAAATTGTATGGCCTAGAGCTTTATTGTTTGCATTGCCAACTCAAAGACACACTTTTATACAGATAAATGTATCAAATGTACAATCTATTTATCATGTTAGTGGCCATGACTCCTCGGGACCCTCTCAATATCCTAGCTCTATGTATCATATATACATGTATATCAGTTTACTGAATGGAAAAGATACGAACATATTTAAATCACGTCCTCGTCATTTTGTTAAATATTATTGCAGAGATAAAATAATGTCACGTGGCAGATATCTCTGTGAACAAAATTTCCGTTATTATGTTGTTTTTTGCGGATAAGCGTTGTTTTACCGAGTTATGATCTCGCTCATTCTTAATCAGTGTCTTAGTTTTATGTTTCAACTGAACCACGTCATTTGTTTGAACAAAAGCATACAAGTTTTCAAATAATTAATGCGTTTGTTATTCTAGTCGTATTTTTGATTATGTATATAGAACATATGATATGAAAAAATATGTTGTATTTGTGTAAGCTTTTTGACTTAGAAATAAAATGCAACTATAAAGTAACGCATTTGTTGGTTCAGTTAAAGACTTGGTGGGTTTGACTAGGGTTTAAAGGCTTATATAATCAATATAAAATTTCCGTTACCATTGCACCTGTTCTTTATAAATATACGTGCCTTTTAAGTATGCGGTTTAGCACAGGTAATATTTACATTTTTTGTATCGGCAATGATCAAAGTGAAGTATAAGAAACAGCAGGTTATCATTGTGACGTCCACAAATAATAGAAAACAATTGGATGGTGACCAATGATTACAGTCTTGATTTTACCCTTAGCATTGAAAAGTGTGCCTAAAGTTCAGTGGCATGTAATGACTTAATTAAGAAGTCATTGTAGTCGATTTTTTTATTTTTAGACAAAGACATGTATAATTGTTGAAACCAAACCATTTTATTTTGTACGGAAGAAGATATTTGTGTGTACGCCTTTACTGTCTGCAATGAGGGTACAAAATCGGATGTTAAAAGCGAATAGTAAAATGTTTACACCTTACTCACTTTATATGGCCATAGCACAGGCAATAAGATAGTTATGCATCCAGAAAACTGTTTTATTTGAAGTTGATTTTTCACATATTCACATTCCCAAATGGACCTTCGTATTGAGAGTTGCCGTAAACTACATGCATATAAACTAAATATAGGGGAAATAAGAATTCTCTTGGTGTTTAGTACTACCTGTGCAATATTTTTACTAGTTGCTGAAGTGAATATAAGCTTTGTCATGAACAAAGAATATATAATATAACCAAAAATATAGTCTATTATGGTGGACTCACCGGTTCTCGAACCTCTAAGGACTCAATGAGCCATTTCTAATTAATGCAACAATACTTTCAGAAAAATACATTAAAAACAAACCTTTTAATCTATATTCCACTTATCTATCATATATTAGTTGATATCTTATATTTAAAACAAATCCAAGATCTTCCAGAAAAAACAAGACCATTTTCTGAAATCTGTCATGGCGGCTAAAAATAGATGACCTAATTTCGAACCTCTACCGTATTTGGCTATTTGTGAGGTTATAATTAGCTGTCACATGACTTTATGAGCAGAAGACAGGAATGGCTACCTGCCATGTGCTTCTTTTGCAATAACATACTTTTAAACAATATTTGATGGATAGTTGTGACAGAGCGGAAAAGGGTAATAAGGATTTACTGAAAAATATTCATTATCACAAAATATTCATTCTAATTACCTGTTTCTTGCGCATTATTCTCGTTTGACAGTTGTAGTTGCGTCGATTGTTTACTTAACATTTGTGCACACGAGTTGATGACGTCATACGCATTTACGTAGCAAAGTAAACAACTTTTTTATGAAAGGTTCGAGATCAGATGAGGTTCGAGAACAGGTGTTTGTACGATAAAAAAACCAATGAAGTGAATCATATTAAGAAAAAAATCAGTAAGGCTCAAATCCAATATATACATGTATATACTCAAGACTGGTCTAGATTAGTAATTATTTAAAATCTCATTTCAACCTTTTAGCAAATAATCCAAATCTCCGAATATAGTCCGGCCGACACCAAGGATGACCTTGCACGAAAGGATGTAGAAAATGTTATTCAATAGATTGGTAGACATGGTCTTAATGATTATAAGTCCGGTTGATGCCACTTTGTCATCCTTGGGCAACTCCCAGAATCCAAGATGGCGACCAAGATGGCGGCTAGAGGCTTAATAATACATGCAAAATGTATTTTTACACAGTATGTTCTTAAAATGAAGGACAAAAGTGATTTCAACATCTGCGGATCCAGTTGGCTAAATTTTGTTATTCATGTAAAATCTTTAAATTCAAAACGGCGGTCAAAATGGCGGATAAAGGGCAATTAGCCCAGTTTATAAACAACAAACCGGCAGAAAGAGACTCAGTGGTGTAAAAATTTATTTACTTAAAGAATAGTTCATGTAATTAAAGAAACCGATTGATTTAACTATGCTTTAAGTTATAATAAACAATTATAAATCCAAAATGGCGGCTTAAATGGCGGATATGATCTTATAGTTCAGTATATATAATATACACCACAGGGAATTGTCAAGTTACCTCCCTTTGATTTTTCAAACATACCTTTAATATACTTATATACAAGGGGTACAACTGCGTTTACTAGACCGATTCATCTAGATTTCTTATTTTGTGGCTCACAAAAAATACTGATACCCTAGTAGCACTTTAACCGCACGATTAAATTGATTAAACATAACTCTTCGAGCTATGAATATTAAATGTTTCATAGGGCAGATCATTAATACGATTAAAGTTTCAAAAACATAAAAAACAGACCAAAAATCTCAACTCGGACAAGTTAGTGCACAGTTGAACAGAATGAAAATTGACCAAATTTCAATGTTACGTCGTTTCAAGCATGATTTACTCCGTGTTATATTGTGTTTCTCGCTTCACTAGTTATAAAAATACAACACATCGTGCCAATTATAACCTGACATGAAACAAAACGAATATATGTACACTTTTTATCTGATTTAACCTAAAAAAATTATTCTCACAACCATTTTCACTAATACGTCACTCACATAATAATCTAATTAGTTAAACAATTTCTGATTCGTCGAACCGTACGGGGGTTTTCCTACTTTCAAACGAGACAACCAAAATGCTATGAAAAAGTCGAAATCTTCCAAATTTGTATCAGTCAATTAGTCGGAAGTCTTGGCGATTTTCGTTTACAAAATTAACCAATCAAAAAGTTTCTTACAAGTTTCTTGAATAAATTAAGGATACCGGCTACAACATTGATTATCAAATAGAGTTTGTTAATTTCGCTTTTTATGGCTCGCAAGTGTTTCTCTCTAGGTTGAGAGTTATATTTATTACATTTTTATTCAATAATATTGTTTTTCTGTTATATTTTCTTTGATTGGGGTAAATATGTCATTTTGAAATATGAAAATAAAGCGATTTTCCTCGAGAAATGTCGATTTCATCTGTGCACTAACTTGTCCGAGTTGAGATTTTTGGTCTGTTTTTTATGTTTTTGAAACTTTAATCGTATTAATGGTCTGCCCTATGAAACATTTAATATTCATAGCTCGAAGAGTTATGTTTAATCAATTTAATCATTCCGTTAAAGCGCCGCTAGGGTATCAGAAATCTTTGTGATTCTCAAAATAATAAATCAAGATGAAGTGGTCAAGTAAATGCAGTTGTACCCCTTGTATATAAGTATATTAAAGGTATGTTTGAAAAATCAAAGGGAGGTAACTTGACAATTCCCTGTGATATACACACATGGACGGAAACAAACACGTGTGGGTTTAAGTTTCAATGTTTTTTGTTGTTTTTTTTTTGCTTTTGAATCAGTTCGTAAAACTAGTTAATCGCACCTGATTATCTATTAGCAACTCAAGATTCAAGGTGGTGTCCAAGATTACGGTTACGAAGCAAATTCAACCAGTTCTATTTTTTTAGCAATAATGTAATTAATGTAAATAATGAAGTGTTTTCATAATGGCTTTGTTATTTGGTTATAATGCCGTAGTGAACGCCATATCAGCCCTGAGTTTGAAGTCCAATATCATACAGTTAATTAATAATGTTACTTATTTACTGGATAATAAATAACAGGCCATTATGAAAACACTTAAGTCACCATCGTCGCAGATAGGGACCCTATGAAAACACTCAGATTGGACCAACATTTAAAATGGTGGCATTTTTGTGGAAGAAAAATACGGCCTTCATGAGAAAACTCGGCCATTATGAGATTCGGAACCAATCAAAATGCCTGAATCTCATAATAGCCGAGGCATTTATTAAAGGCCGTGTTTTCCATATTGGCCGATTATTTGGTTATATGCCGTAGTGAACGCCATATCAGCACTGAATTTGAAGTCCAATATCATACAATTAATTAATAATGTTACTTATTTACTGGATTTAATGAAATGAAAATTTGATAAATAATTGGAATGGACAAACTAATTTATTTCCAAAATGTAAGCCCTTTAGATAATATTAGTATCATTGATTGCTTTCGGCGCGATATGACCTTTTTGTGTTGGTGCGCCGTAACCCCCCCCCCCCTCCCAAAAAAAACCAAACAAACCATTTAGATAAAGAAAAACGGGAAAACAAAATTGGATTAATATAGTTTACAGTAGACAATTTATTATAAATAATCTGAAATATATAAATAGAAAAATAAGCATGTGCCAAAAAATGTGGAAGAAACTAACTGAGCTATATTATTATCATTTCACAAACAATTATACAGTCTGAATTGACTAAACTAGACTAAATTAGAATATGTGCTTAAATGTTCAAGTTTCCTTCAGTCTAATATATTACATAACGATAGCACAATTTCTCTGGTCGTTTTTGTATGTTGATAACAACATGTTCAAGTGACGACACAAATTACTGTTTACATAGTATTTTGCACTCAAATTCCTAAGCACATCACATGCAATGGTAAATTTGACACATGAATGCTTATTGTCTTAAGAAAGTATCCAATGGAAACTAGCTTATGGCCAAAAGATATCATAACCGTCTTCACGTTTGATGTAGGATAGGTAAACCAGATTTAAAAGCATATTTTACACCCATGCTAATAGTGTACTTTCTTTATGCTGTCAATAACTGACCGACTTGTAACATTACATTTTGGACGAATGACAGTTGAACCTATTGTTATAGTGTTACAAGATAGATATTCCAAAATGAGTATCAGCACACCAATGTAGTCAGATATTTTTGGTACTCAGCGAATTGCAGCAACAGTTATAATTTGTTGTTCAATTTGTTGTCTGTGCTTCTCGTATCAAGTATTTAAGGTTAATGCGATTAAACATATATGTAATGTTACCGAAAACATGAACATTCACCATATATTGCAATGCATCGTCTATAATGTTTGGAATGGAACATATTTGAATATTGCGAACAAGATCGACAAGTTATCTTGAGGCGTACCATTCTTCTTTGGGTGAGTCTTTGCAGTTGAGAGTGGATATACTCCAAATGTGTTTAGTTACCAGGCTTGTTTAAACTTTTGACACTGATGCATCAGATATGTTATGTGTTCTTTCAAGTCTTTCATTTAGACTTGAGTGAAACAAGACACTTCTAAATTGTCTACTTTGCCATATTTTTGTAATTGATTAATCCCTTAAAGCCACCATCTTGCAAAGGGTAACGCTATTTGCTAAACCATGAGCACACGAATTGTGAGTCCTGTTCACAAATTATTTTCGAAAAAAAATACCTTGTTTATCGTTTGATTAAAGTTTTGTGCGAAAGATTCAACGCTACGAACAAAGCTAGGGATTTTTTTGGAAAAGAAAAAAGTGCTTGTTTTATGCGCCGTGTGATGTCATTCAAATATTTGTCAGACAAGATATATCGGCGAAGAGCAAGTGCTTGTTTATTTTATTAGTAATTGTTGTGACACCCGAGTCTGAGGCACAGTTGGTAGAGCACCGGTATTTCGAATCTAGTGTCTCGAAGGAATAAGGGTTCGAATCTCACCCGGTGAGGTTATACCTTTCCTTGAAAATTTGACAATAATGTCAATTTTCCTCCATTAATAAGGTATATGGAGAAATTGCCATCCTTGTTGAAGGGTAGTTGAGTACTGGTTATAAACAAGGGTCCAGGAAAGCTAGGCTAGGTGCGCTGGACGCCGTAATGTAAATATTCGGACAAAATGGACAAAATGACGAGTTGCTGTCATATATGTTTCATACAAAATCTAATTTCTTACAGCTAATAGCATTTACCAGTGTCACTCTAGTCAGATAATAATTCAAGTTTTTTTGCATTCAAAATAATTTTACTACCTAAAGAAATTTGATCGTTATAACCAAGCCTAGAGTTATTATTCGTAAAAACCTTGTGGTAATATGATATTGCTTCAAAATAGATTTTGTTTAAAATCTATCCTTACAAAAGATATAATACGTCTGTGTTTCAATTGAATAACCCTCATTATTACGTGGTCTTTATTTGTAAGGCTATTCAAAACTTATATTTCTACTTAAAAGTTTGTAGACACCCTCCTGACTATGAATTGTTTGTTATCTTAGCGTTTATTGATCGATCATTTCGAAATTTTACTTCCGTGTTGCTTTTTAATTAATTGAAATTATATAATAACGATCGCATAGTCCCATACTTCGTCTGGCGAGTATGCAAATTTGTTTTGTATAAGTTTTATAAAACCGCAATACACATTGCGAGTTATTGTATAGATCATGGTAACTTTTTAATGAATAATGTTGACAATAATGCTAGAATGCAGGCACGAGTGCATTGCAAGTGAAACAAGACACTTCTTAATTGTCTACTTTGCCATATTTTTGAAATTGATGAATCCTTAAAAGCGACCATTTTGCACAGGGTAACACTATTTGCTAAATCATCAGCTAGACACTGAATTCAAATAGCAGTGTATACGCTTATAGAATTGACCTCTACTTTCTTTCTATCCTTGTAAATAACAAAACAAATTATACTACAAACTTTGATGGAAATGTGCGTTTGATATTTCTCCTTTATCAATGGATAGAGTATTTACAATGAAATAAAGAACACTCATGATCCAGTTGTGATATCTGATATCAAGATCGAACTTGAAATCCTATTGCAATTTCCCTTAATTACATTTAAAAATTTGTTACAATGTCAACAGAGTTTCTTTCAATTGCTTTGGCATTAATGTACTCTTAGATTACCTTGAAAGATAATTAAACTTACACACAATACTTTCAATATCATTTGTCTTTTTCTTTGTTTATAACCTCCATTTAGTACATATTGATTATTATTGAAGTGACAAACATATATGGAAAAGTGTTCGTTATTCTAAGTATATTAAAGTTTCGTATCACAACTTATGTTGTTCAATGAATTAAATATTATCAGAATAGTGTCTCTAAATTGTCATCTTAGAAACAATTAGCTTCTAGAGTCAACTGACAAGCTAGTATCAATTATTTGATACTCGCAAGACCTATAGATATAAAGACCTAAACATGTCGCTGTATATTCATTAGTGCGGTGTCATGTCTATTTATGTGACTAAAATTTTCCAGCTCTTATCATTCATTTTGACACCATCTTGAATTCTTGAAGTTATTCAAGAATACCAGTATGGCATCAGTTGGTTTCATTAATTAAAGTGGATTTACGACAAAATAAAATACATTGAAATTATTTGGTATACCCCACTCTATGACTTAACTCATTGGGGTTGATATATACCCGACAGCTAGTTATTTACGCCATTCTAGCCGCCATCTTGGATTTCGGAATTGCCCATTGATGCCAGTGTGGCATCAACCAGTTATATAAACTCAGATTTAACTACAAAAAATGCATTGTTTTTTATATGCCTCTGTGTACGATTTGGCTCATTGTGGTTGACATACATGACAAATGTGGCCTTTACACGCCATTTTGTCCGCCATCTTTGATTGAAGAATAAACAAAGGATACCAAAATTGCATGAAATAATATTGCAGATAATGTATGACAAATTTTAGCTCTTTAAATGATCAGACTGTGAAAAAGATGGATTTATTATAGATTCATCAGTTCTCATCCGCCATTTTGTCCGCCATCTTGAATTTTAGGAGTTGCCCAAAAGTGCCGAAGTGGCATCATTCAGTTTCGGAAACTACAGTGTATTAGCTTCAAGAAAATGCAAAAACATTTTCTACATCCTATGATGCACGGTTCAGTCGATTTTTGTAGTTTATATACCGGACTAATAGATTGGAACCCAAGATTCTCACTGGATCCGCCATTTTGTTTTAAATGTCTAAATATGTTAAAAAATCACTTACGTATGAAGTGTAGCTATACATTCACAACAACAGACTTCATTATGTTCCTCACAGAATTTGTCGAGCACTTCCCCTTTATGAAGGTAACACCTCTCCGTGGGAAACTCTGGTAATTTTGCTGCTTGATTACTTGCTTGGTTTCCTTGACCAGCTCCAAGCAGTTTGTGATCCTTCATTACCAGGAATTTTGCGTGCTGGTCTGTACATGTTTGACAACAATAACCTTTGCATTGTAAACAATAACGTACAGCTTCTACTACCTTTCCTTTAGCATCGCAATTTGTACAGATGAAATCAAACGTTTCATCTGACGAAATATCCTTGGATTGTCC
This sequence comes from Mactra quadrangularis, assembly GCA_025267735.1. Classification (NCBI taxonomy): domain Eukaryota; kingdom Metazoa; phylum Mollusca; class Bivalvia; order Venerida; family Mactridae; genus Mactra; species Mactra quadrangularis. The sequence goes on from CM046294.1 coordinate 46,625,482, forward strand.
TTTGTCAGCCATTTTCAACATTGTACTTTGCACCGTAACGTCGTAAGTTAAACTTATTCATACATCCACTATATATATATGATAAGGCGGAGTTAAATATAATAGGGAGGAGCTATTTTGTGGGCGGGATCTGCCTATTTGTTGTCTGCCTAATTGTTGTACATAAAGATTTTACGTAACTTCGATTTAATGTTATCAGCTAATTTATAATCAATAGACCCTATTTTCTTTCTACACTACAAGTAGAACAAGCCTTTTAAACTTAAACTTTTTATGTCGATATTGATTATCTTTTTTATGATACAATCTTGATCCGTGGTTTCTATTAAATGAATTAATCTTTGGCATGAATATGATGCATGTATAGTCAAACAGAATTAACCTGAGCTTGAACTACCTAATTATAATAATTACGCACTTCACTTACATAAAATCGTGAGTTTCCGTATGCGTATATACGATTATACACGTGTTAATAACAATCGACGTGAGTATAAATCAATTTATTAAAAGTGGCACGTTATTGTATTTTGGGTGATGAGTATTGCTCAAGCCCAGAAATAAAATATTTGTTCTGTCCTGTTCTGTATACTTTTATTTTGGACACATTAGTTTTGGGGTAAACAAATAAGTCAGCAATATTATGGCACAGTTTCAAAGTATTTATTCTTATAAAAACAAAATTAATTGTTCAGTACGTGGATTTTGCCGAAAGCTTCCGATAAAGCGCGATTTACAAACGAAGACAGAAATAGACTGTAAATACTGAGTTTAATATATGCTTGAATAAAGGGGTAAAGCTCAGGTTAATTATGTTGGACTATACATGTATTTCGTTTCATGGTAGGGTTCTTGCAGTAGTTCAAAAAAGTTTTGAAAACCAGGATAAATGTTTACGAAACATGTTTGTTCCTTCATTACATCCTGTGAATAATTATATACAGTTAAAAATCATTATTCATTAATAGTTACACTACAGGACACTGAAAACAATATAATGCAAACTTCGGTTGCTCCATATACTGAATTCATTTTATCAACTGTCAAAATAATTTCACAGTGACGGGACAAAAATTGGTGGTCTTAGGTCGTTGTGGACAGGTGGTCGCAACGGACAGTGTCATTTTAGAGTAAATTTGGTCGGAAGGACTTTAAAGTGGTCTTTGTCGGCAGGTGGTCGCTCTGACCAGGTGGTCGTTAGCACAGGTTCCACTGTATTGTTATAAAGGAATAAAGGCAGGCGCGACATTACCACAGACACAGGGGGGACGTTTCCCCTCACACCTGGCCACCACAGATTGCGAGACTCATACAAAGAAAAGGGCACAAAATTGACACTATCACAGTGATACTTACTCGACTATAGAATAATTTGACAATGAGATATTTTATAGAGTACAAGTCAAATGTATATACCTTATAAACAGTAATATTTTGTTTTAACCTCGGGATGAAATCCCATACCAATTTCATCACTGAAAACAGAAATTTCTACAATTATGATGAAAAAAATAACATCAGTTAATCAGCAAGAAATTTCGTTTAACGGCATTTTTTTTATTAGTTACAAATGTAAAGTCACAAATTTCAGCCCAAAACCACCGAGTGGTGAGATTTTTTAAAAACAGTCATTAGGCGGATCCAGATGGTGGTGGCAAACCGGGAATACGCCCCTCCCCCTGAAATTGTCCAAGCAGAGGTTTTTATTTCTATCATTTAGTATCATATTACAGGAATATACTTATAAATATATAAAAATTGGCATGCTCCAAAACTCACAAAACTAAGGAGCTTTCCAAGCCACCGGTTCCCAGTATCCACGGTCAGGGCTTTGTTCTGGACCCTTCAGGGCCCATACGGCCATCTGGACCCACAGTCTGCTTGTTCATTTTACACCACCACTTGGGGATCCTGGTTCCATCTGTGCGGTCGATTATATCTACAAAATACAGTACCCACCAAAAGTTTGGAGACAATTTCACTTTGTAGGCCTACTGAATAGCTTTAAGCTAAAATTTTATCACTGTTTATTTTGAAATGCCTTTTGGTTTTGCTTTATGTTTTGCATATCATTAATAGTTATAACTGAGACTACAAAGATAGCATTAAAGCTATGTTGTGGAAGGTAATTACAATAAACATGGTTTTGGTGGCTTTAGGATACGGATGCTGAATCTTATAAAATGTGTTGCATTCACGCAATTTGTTTTCATTTTACCAAATAAATTCTTAAATATATTAAAAATAATGATTCTACAAAGATAATCATCAAAAAATAAGAATTATAGTAAATTTCTTTTGTCTCCAAACTTTTGGTGGGTACTATATCTCCAACATACGAAAATGGCTTCATCAGGCTAAAACTTCTCCCCAAGAAGAAGGTTGAATTTTTTTTAGTTTCAAACAAAATGGAGAAAAACAACAATAAAGTCGTTTATTTTTGAAAATATTATTTTATTTCATTTTATCATATCATTTTCTTACCCAATAAAATGAACATTATAAGCGTTTGACATAGTAATAAAAACAAATAATACATGTATGTAGTTATAAAGCATGAAGACAAAGAATTAAAGTGAATGACGATATAGTCTAAATATATACTTTATATAATCATATAATTCACAAACATACAGTATGACCCAAGTAAGCTATTAGATATAATAAGGGACCTTAGTCAGTTATTTCCCCTTTTATACTCTTCAAATAGGTAAGTCCAATTAGTTTGATTTTACCATTACTTTTCAATGTCAATTTGCCAAAATTAATCTTAAATAACTTTTTTTGTAAATCATTTAATTTGTTTGAAATTCAAGCTGAGTATTTTTAAGGTAAAGAACTATCTAAATTTTTACCACTTCTGTAAATATCTTCATCAACAAAAAGATATTAGATAAAATATTTTGTTATCCTTACATAGGAATTCAAAGATAAAATCCGAGGATTCCAACTGTAAGGACCTACTTAGCAATTGGATTGCTTCAGATTTTATCAGGGAAAGGTAATTGACTGAAGTCCCTAATTATTGCCATTCTGTGTAAAGCCAGAATTCTGTATTTTGACTTTTGTCTTTTTACATTTGGTTCACAAATCAGTGTCATTTCAATGTAAAGCTATATTGAATTCATTGTTAATCATTCTTATTGAGTGACAATTCTCCTCACAAAGTCATATGAGGCAACATGGTTAGGTTTCGTCAGAAAAAGAGTAAAGCAACTTTTATTTAATGAAACTCAACTAGAATTAGCATACACTAATAAGCACTTTTACAAGAAATTCTGTCAATAAAATGATTTGTCTATTGAAGTATACGATACCACTTGATAACAATACCTAATGATTCACCAGGTCTTGATTTAAATTGAAAATAGGAAAAAAGTTTTCATCAGTTCAAATCTAATGTTAAATTTTGTTTGCGCAAACTTGAACATATATTTGTATACATTTTACAAAACAATAAAGAAATGCAATCTTTCAATTAGAAACATTCATCATATAAATCAAATAATTCATTGTAAAATTCCACAAACTAAAAAGATACATTAAAGGTACTCATTCACAGATTTCAACTTGAATATCAAATTCTTCTAAAACTATCAAAATTGTATGTAAACATGTTTTGAAGCAGGAAAGTAGCGTTCTGATAATGACAATTTAAGTACAAATTGACATATACATGTAACTACAAATGATGGCGTTTCAAGAAGTACCAGTAAAAATCTACACCGTATGTCACAGTACGGACAATTTTAGTGCATTTTGATGACTTTTATTGTAAATTTCTTATAGGTAAGTTTGTCCTAAAATATTAAGACTTTGTTTTTGACACAATTACAAACACTGAATGGTATTTTGAAAATATTGAAATATCTTAACCAAATCTGTGAACTAGTGCCTTTAATATATAACACATCTATATACAGTACCCACCAAAAGTTTGGAGACAAAAATAAATAACTACAATTCTTGAATTTTAATGATTATTTTTTGTAGAATCATTTATTTAATACATTTAAGTACGGTTTGTGATAAAATGGAAACAAATTTCATGAATGCAACACTCTATAAGATTCAGCATCTGACATCGTAAAGCCTCCAAAACCATGATTATTGTAATAATTTTTCATAACAAAGTTTTTTATGCTATTTTTGTAGTCTCGGTTATAATAAAAATGATCACCAAAAATAATGCAAAACTACAAAGCATTTCAAAATAAAGTTATAAAATTTTAACTAAAAGTTAATAGGCCTACAATCTGAAAATATCTCCAAACTTTTGGTGGGTACGGTAGTAAGTAGCTCATAATACACAGATTAAGTAGTCAGCAACTTCTGTCCTTGCTATGCACCTGTTTATCACAAATAACCAATGGTACCATATCTTTTATCCATTTCTTTTTTTTTTTGGGTTTAATGCAAAACATTGTAGCGGTTATATCACGACAGTCAGCACACCTACTCAGTGTTCCTGGAAAGGCTAAATCTCTTGATTTAGCTGTTAATCAACTACTAGCTGCATACTTTCGCCAGTGACTGACTACTGCCCTACATGATTTAGAATCAGTAGTAGGAGTGAGAATGTCGTAAAAATTATTTCATGACCAAACTCTACAAACTATACCCCGCTCGGGAATCGAACCCACGCCCCCTTGATCAGTAGACTTGTGCCCTACTGACTGTGTTAGCCATGCTGAAGAGAATTTCATTGGACACTCCGGCATGGTAGAGCAAATTGTATTGGTTAAAAGTACAGGTAAAAAGTTGACTTAACTGCACCGAATAAGTATAAATGATAAAGTACATTGGGGGTTCTATATATATAGTAAGTTTTTGACTCCATGGCAACGATAAGTTAGCATGAGTTAAGAGTAAAGTCAACTTACACAATTAGAGACTTTAGTCAGTTATCTTTCCCTGATAAAATCTGAAGCAATCCAATTTGTAAGTAGGTCATTACTGTTGTAATCCTCGGATTTTATCATTGAATTCCTATGTAAGGATAACAAAATATTTCATCTAATATCTTTCTTGTTAATGAAGATAATTACAGAAGTGATGAAATTTAGATAGTTATTTACTCTAAAATACTTAGCTTGAATTTCAAACAAATTAAATGAATTACACACAAATTATTTAAGATTAACTTTGGCAAATTGACAATGAAAAGTAAGGGTAAAATCAGAGTAATCCAATTAATAGGACCTACCTATTTGAAGAGTATACAAGGGGAAATAACTGACTAAAGTCCCTTAATAATGTCATTAAAAAGTGTTTTCATGAAAATAATTGAATAATACAAGTCAAAGAAAAACAAAACAGAAATTGGTTTAGTGAACACTTTTAATGGATGTACATGAGATATGAAGTAAATTTTAGCACAGAAAACACTAAGCATTGTGACTTATATCATATTCAAACTTGCTTGAAGATATCCAGCCCTAGTACTCACATAATTAACCATGAAAATACTTTCCAATCTTGTAAGTTCAAATGTGAAATCTTCCCTAGAAACTATATATATTAGGCCACAACAAGTTGATCATGTGTTCTATGGATTTTTCCTAAAAAACAAAATAGGGGGAGGAAGCGAAGAAATTTTTTTTAAAAAAGTCTTTATTCACTTGCTTTATATAGCGGTTTGACCAAATTTTTATGAGCGAGCAAGGAAATAAAAACATTTATTTTGTAAAAACGGTCAAAATTTAGGTGCCAGTGAATCCATAGAACATATAATCAATTTGTTGTGGCCTAATCAACCCTCACAACAAACGTTCATCAGCAATGGACATTTGGTCCAGCAAAATGGATTTTTTATGGGAAATAAAGTTTACTGGACCAAAAAATATTGACAATTAAAATGTTCAGTCCATTTGAATGTTTTAACCTAATACATTCTGTATTAAATGAATAATACAACAACAAATAATGATTTTTATTGAAAATGAAAAATGGTAGCTGTAACAAGTTGATGAACCGCCAAACCACAAACATTCTATAAGTCATTAGACCTGTGCTGATTTTGGTGAACTCAGTCCATGGTCCACTGGGTAAATTCAAAAGACTGTATATAATAAATGCAACTACCAAAATTCATCTTCTGCATAATCCAATATCTTGATTTTTATACAAATTTTAACTTTGAATTTTCAATAAAAAATCTTATAAAATGTCAGTATAACTAGCTATTCATAGCTAATGTTAAATTGTATTTGTTACAAATTTTGCGACAGTAAATAAAGTATTGTATTGTATTGTATTGTATTGTATTGTATTGTATTGTAAAAATCACTCCGGTTTACCCAGTAAAAATCTACTCTTGATCAAACGAAAGGTTCATTACACAACACAGTCTACAATATTACAACATGAAAGTTGTCCATACAAGTCATTTTAACAGCAAGCACTTCATCTTGTCTCTAGATTTTTTTTGCCCCATACAAATTTTGAATGCTCCAACTTTAAAATAGTCAACAGGGGCAACTAAACATCCACAAACTTTTTAGATTGCTACATCAATGCTGTCCATTCGGAACTCCTTGGCCATTCGCCACAAATAACCTCGGACATATTTAGACGCCATTTTGGAAAAAACGGTGTTGAAGTAAACAAATAAACGATCGTTAAGGCGATGACTGAAGTTTCGTTTTTAGTCGGTAAATTTGAAATTACACATTTCAATGATACCGATGACCAATATTTGGTTCAATTTAAAACAAATAAATATGTTTAGACAAAGATCTGTGTGTATACTACAAGAACTATTTTGTGTAACCGTTTTGTGCTTCGCCCCGCGTAAGAAGTAAAATCACAAAAATCCAGTGAAGACCCCCCACGAATCCTTCCGAGATTATTCATTCATGAAAGGTTGAGGTGTTCGGAATGCAATCCTGTCATGTTAATATTTCTGTCTGTGAGTTCTCAATGCCTGAAGTATCATGTTTAGAGATCTCATCTTTAAGTTTTTGTATTGTTAGTTTCTTTTGTTTTAATCTTTTATTTAATTCTGTGATTTCAAATCGTATTTTTCTCTTGGCATTTTGTATTTTGATTAGGGTCTTCTCTTTTTTCTCTTCAACTGTAAAAATAATATGATTTAATTAAACACAAATCAAATAGCAGGGGCGGATCCATGATTTTTTTCTAGGGGGGGGGAGGGGGTCCGAGCTTTTTCTAGGGGGGGTCCAAACTTTCGAACCTCGACCAAATTATACACATTTGGCAGAATAATGCCACATATTAATGATTAAAACTACATAACCATTAAATATATGTTAAACACCGAAAAAATTGCTTCATACTACTTAAAAATGACTGAGAGTCGAGAAATACACAGGTACATTTTGGAAATTCTAGGGAGGGGGTCCGGACCCGCCTGACCCCCTCCCTGCTGGATCCACCTATGAATACTGTGAACAGTTTAATGAGTTAACTGAACTTTTTCTGGGAAAATCAGGACTTTAATTTTCCCATCAGTGATTTCTAATACATCCATTCATGCAGCACACATCGTGCTTATACTTAAGATATTTTAAGCTTTAGGGCATGTTGCCTAAGCATTTTGCTAGGTATCGATTCGTAGCAAAATCATAGGAAATGACTTGCTACAAGATATCGCTTCATTTCGCTGCTTAGCGAAAGCTAGCGAAAAAAACTTCACTACCCTAGAGCGCTTTAACAAATCAAAATGGCTGCCTCCGCAGTAATGTAACTTCCTGTTCGCCGACTATTTGGTTTTTATGTTTGACTGACTAAAAATGAATTGAAATCAATAAATATTTGTAATTGTTCATTTAAACATATGTTTTTGCAATGAATTTATACTTTTTAAACACTTATTTAGTTTGAAATCGCAAAAACATGCAATTGCAATGAGCGCACAAGTGTTTATCGGCACAGGTCACCATCTTGGTTTGTAAATAGCAAGAAAGCGCTTTTCATAGCAATATGTAGAAAATTCTTTAGGCAACACGGAATTTCCTGATTTCAGTCAAGACAAGCTCAAGCTTATATGAAGGCAAACAGAACAAGATACATTACAGTTTATCATGCAAGGGAGACAACTCAAATGGTTGTATAATAGCTTGTCAGTTGTTTCTAGATTTTTATAAAATTATAAACAAACCAGATTTGATGGATTGAAAATCATACTTACAGTCAGTATCATGTTTGTATGAACCTATGGATAGAGATCTTGTACCATTTAACAGATGTTGCATTACTATGGTAGGATCATTGAATACCTGAAATCAGAATTAAAACAACACTTGATCATAAGTTTGATGAAAACCCACAACTCCAATCTAGGGCAATCTGATTAAAACCTGATCTAAAATTTTCTGCTCGCCTACTCGCTAATTTAGATCTGGCCTTTTTCAAACAAAGGTCACATTCAGGTGAGGCATTCAATACAAATTCTCATGTATTTATTATTTTTACATGAAATCTCATGGTTTCTTTTGTAAAGGCAAAAGACTTCCTGTTCAAAAGGAATTATTAAACAAGATTGGGAATTTTTTCTTGAAATTGGGAAAAATGGTTGTTTTTTGGCATTGGGAATGGGGCCCATATTTGGCCCCATGAGATAGGCTGGAAAATAAACACTAACAATCTTACCAATTCATCATAGAATTCAGATACAAGTGATTTCTTTCCTAACATAATATCTGTCTCACTTTGAAATAACTTTAAAAGATGATACACTGTGACTGGTCGTTCATGTTGGTCGTTAAAATATATCTTTATAACAACTTCAAACTCTCCCCAACCTGTCTCTGTTACTTCATAAGGTGGTTTCATAACAACTGCAATATATAAATTTAAAACAAAACATTTTTAAATCAGAATATTATACCTCATTTGCATAACGTCCTCTATATTTTATGTGACGTCATTCGGTCCATAAATCGCATATTGACCGGCTAGCCAGTCCATAATTTTTATATTGACCGTTTATGACGTCATCCAGTCTTATTTACGCGGCCTTCATGTTGTGCTAATTACACGGCAACACAAACAGACGAAATGGCTAAGTCGATTAACAAAAATGAAATAAAACAAGAAGAGTATGTTATTTTGCCACGTTGTGTGAAAATGAAAGTCCGACTGCATGGGGTTTTAGATATTTGACACACTGAAGAATGAAATACAGATATCTCTGTCATTTAGGGCAGATTTTTAAAATCTGGCTTTACTTTGGTTTCCACATTATATTTTCAGCTAGTTCATGCAATTGTAGACATTTTAAGCAAGTGATGCAGAAAATGAAAATGTCTTCCTCATAATATTAGGACATTTAACCTTAGTATTCATGTTTTGTCTCTATTTTGGCTTTTTGAAATGTTTTATCATCAGTAAAAGAAGATTTATTTTGTTAAACTAAACATCCTCAGATATAGATGTACAAATTTTAAAGTCTACATATAAACAATCTTTAGAATAAGTCTCTTATCAATAACATCAAATTGTCCTGTTTTGGGAAACTTTTTTCTCTTTTGATTGGGTTCAATGCTCACTACACAAATTTTGGTGTTTTACAGAAACCAGCTCACCCAACCTAACTTTCCTAGACTTATTTACATTACCAGTACTCACTACTCTGAAACAAGACTTTTTCTTAAGCATTATTCATGAAAGGCAATAAACACTGTCAGTGAGTTTTTATGGAAGGGTAAACCCAGCCTCGGTGAAGCTCAAACCAGCAACATCACAGAGACTTTAGACTTCACAGATCAAGCTGAAACCACAGGGGCGGATCCAGGATTTTTTTCTAGGGGGGTCCGAACCTCGAACCACAATTACATTATACACATTTTGCAGAAAAAATGCAACATATTGATAATAAAAACTGCATTACCATTAAATCTATGTTAAGCAACGAGAAAAATTGCTTCATGCTACTTAAAAATGACTTACAGGCAAGAAATACACTAATGGACAGGTATATTTTCCAAATTCTAGGGGGGTCCAGACCCCCCTGCTGGATCTGCCTATGAACCAGTTTTCACTATTTTACTTTATATTTGATACATCTCTTATATTTATATTACAGGCAAGATGAAACTTTAATTAAATATGTCGGTGAAGGTAAAATATTCTACCAGCCTGATGAGGCGGATGATTTTGATGAAGAAGATCCTGATGATGACCTTGACATTTGATCATGTGACCTTGACATTTGATCATGTGACCTGGACATTTGATCATGTGACCTTGACATTTGATCATGTGACCTTGACATTTGATCATGTGACCTGGACATTTGATCATGTGACCTTGACATTTGATCGTGTGACCTTGACATTTGATTGTGCGACCTTGACGTTTGATCATGTGACTAGACATTTGATCATGTGACTGTGTCAATCTTGTGACCTTGACATTCAATCATATTACCTTGACATTTGATCATATGGATTTCTTTGTGTATTAGACATGAAGTTACCCAATGACCTTGATGCTAGTTTTAGTGTCCTTGACATATAATTTTGTGACCTGCTGCAGCAGTTATTATATAATTATGAACCCAATAAGTTTGTGCTTATGTTTTTTTCTAAAACCATTTGTTATTTTTTGTATCACACAATCTAGAAATTAAACAAATCAAGCAATAATAATAATTTGTGTTAAACATTTTTTTGAACCCAAGTCCTAAATTGTTCTGAACCAGTAAGATAATGGTTTACTCTACTATTGTTCGTTTTTTCTCAATTGTCAAATCATGAATAATTTCACGGTGAATGTGTTTGTTAAATTTATTGTCGTAAAACATCGATGAGTTTCCGAAAGTGTGCATTATGATCGAGTAAAGCTGTTTATGCCGTATGATATGTTTTAGTCAAGATATTTTTAATAACAATGTACAAAAACAATGCATTCAGTCACAGTGTAATTATTCAAGCTTTGACATTTGAGAATAATCGGACAATACACTAGATGAGATATTATAATCACTATTATATACACGACTGAAAATGTCTGGGAGCTATAAGAAGCTAAAAGAGATTTTTGCAACCAGAAGGAGCCATGGTCCAATGGTTGAGGAATGCGTAGAGATTGTGATGTCCTTGGCTTGAATCCCACCAGACGCATTGCTAATATTTTTTAGCAGGAAGTAAACCAGACATTCCCAAAACTGTTTTGACATTACTTGACATACAGTCCAGTGATCTTGGAAGAATCACTGGACCGAATCAGGTTTCACTGGTCTGGAAGAAATCATCAAAATGTCAATAGGTCATCACTGTTATCCGGTAGCTAATCAGTCATTATTATAACTTTTAACTGGGACGACAAACATCAGCATTAGTTCAATATATACTAATAAGATAACAGGGCCGATAGTTGTCCTCATTTTGATTTAAAAAATGAAATTTATCTGGACATTCAGACTGGCTATGACAGACTTTCACTGGTCAGGTCTGTCGGACTGACACATATCGGAATGTCTGAAATAAACCCAACAATAAACTTACCAAGGTGTTAATGGATACTTGTGGTGATGGTTTAATTCCGTGGCACCCAAAGTGTCAGCTGCTCATATGCAGAGAATATGACTTGGAAGAGAGAATGACATATACAGATATACCAGTAGTTCTATGTAGAGGAGACCTATGTAATAACTGATTTTTGCCAAGAGGCAGTAACTAATGGAAATTTGGCCTGTTTAGTATGGTGGCATATTTCTGCCATCAGATAACCACATAACTAACTAGTTAATTAAGAGGTTAGCTAGTTACGGTAACTAGTTAACCACTTAACTTAATTAACTTTAGAGGTTAACTAGTTATGAGGTTATCTGATGGCAGAAATATGCCACCATAGTTTAGTGCTGTATTTTTATTTTGTGTTTATAAACTAGAGCCAGTTACTAAATCGGTCTCAACCTAATAATGATTTGACTGGTGATCACTGGATAGGCTTCCATGGGTGAAAGTTGTGTAACCAGATAAAAATCCAAGGTCCGAACAGAGATTGAAACCCACGACCTCTCAAGTCGTAAGTGGACACTCTACCACGTCGCCATAAAAGCCAGCTTGAAGGCAAGGTAGTACAAGTGCCGTATTATACCTCTGCTACCCACACCCCCTCCTTAATAGAATTTGTCCTTGAATTCTTGGAGCTTGATTGTCTGTGGGACTATCTAAGGGTGCAATCACACAATTTCTAGTGGTTATTTAAGTTGGGCACCAAATGTAAGCGGACACTCTACCACTTCGCCATAAAAGCTAGCTTGAAGGCAAGGGAGTACAAGTGCCGTATTGTACATCTGCTATAGTTGAAAGCTTAGAAAATAATGAAAACTTATTCTCAAAATACTAAAATCAGTATTTATACTGAAAACTTTCAGAGAATTAGATACTGTTTTATCTATGTCTCTGTCCGACTTCGAATCTGGAGATTGTGGGTTCGAAACCCAGTCGCGGCAGGTCATACCCTATACATGAGTTGTCGGCCTCGTGGTAGGGTAAGTTAGTACTGGTGATAGAAAATTGTCCAGGAAACCTATAGTAGGAAGAGCAGACCATCGTACATATGACCTATATATGTGTTGAATATGACGTTAAAAAATAACTGTATGTCTCTGCTACAAATCATAACCAAAACTTACCTCATAGTTTCCTTGAGCAAGAAACTTCTACTAACTCAGTACTTGAGAACTAAGAAATGGTCTGAAGAGTGATATATATAATTTGTAAGATGTTTTTTTCACAATCAAGATAAAATACACAAGAAATATCAGATATTTGGTGCTAAGCTGGGTTAATTTTGTTAGAAATATAAATAGTCATATTCACTGTTCAGTCATACCGCCAGGAGAACACCATGATGAATGTATAATCAATTAGCATACAATACGGAGCCCCGAAAGTGACATTTTGAAATACTTTTTTATTATCACAAATATTTCGTTTTAAAAACGTAATATTATTTCGTTTATTCGAAATACTATTTCGATTTAACGAAATAATATTACGTTTTTTCGAAATAATTATTTCGATTTAACGAAGTACATGTAATATTATTTCGTTTTTTCGAAATAATTATTACGTTTTTTCGAAATAATTATTTCGTTTAAACGTAATATTATTTCGTTAAATCGAAATAATTATTTCGATTTTTCGAAATAATTATTTCGTTTTTTCGAAATAATATTTTTTTCGTTTTTTTTCGAAATAATTATTACGTTTTTTTTCAAAATAATTATTTCGTTTTATCGAAATATTATTTCGTTTTTACGAAATAATATTTCAAATTTTCGAAATAATTATTTCCTTTTTTCGAAATAATATTATTTCTAAAAAACGAAATAATATTTCGAAAAAACGAAATAATATTATTTCGAAAAAACGAAATAATTATTTAAAATTTAACGAATAATATTTCGTTTTAACGAAATAGTTGTGAAAATAAAAAAAGTATTTCAAAATGTCACTTTAGGGTCTCCGTACATACATGTATATTTTATATCAAAGAAGTTATCTGAGTTATATATATAATGAGATAATATATACACAATTTTATCAATTAGTAACATAGTATCAATTGTGTGATATGAAATAAGTCTTTGAGTGTTATAGTCTGATTTTCTCAACTGTCAAAGCTTGAATAATTTCACGGTGACTGAACGCGTTGTTTTTGTACTGGCGGCCTAATTGTTATTAAAAATATCTTGTCTAAAACATATTATACGGCATAAGCAGCTTTACTCGATCATAATACACACTTTCGGAAACTCATGAATGTATTACGAGAATGATTTTAACAAATGCATTCACCGTGAAATTACTCATGCTTTGACAGTTAAGAAAAAACGAACAATATCATAACTATGCCATTCATGTGAAGTTTAATCAAGAACTCATCATTGCCCATCATCATAGAGCCAAATGCTATGATTATTTACAGTTAGCATTGATCAGTCATCTTAACTCAAGGTTCTAACTTCCATCATATCAATTCAAGCATCTTCACTACACAGCGAAAGGCATCGGTAATAAATAATCTGTTCAGTTCCTGATCAAAACATACTGAACTTGGATCATCCCATTCATATTGTATTACAACACCAATCTTCTTACCATTCTCATCAAACTGCACAACATTACGAGAATAGATTCCAGAGACAAATACATTTCCTTTACCATCAACACATACACCCTCTGCAGCCCTCAACTCACTATCATTGATGGTAAACAGATACTTTCCTTCACTATCCAAACATACAATACCTTTACCAAAGGCACAGACATACATTTTGTCACCATTCTTAGAGAAAGTTACATGTCTACTACAAGTAAATAGTTCATTTCCAGCAATGTCATGTGATATAGTTTTCAACAATTGTCCTGAGATAGTATAAATATAAAGTGAAGATCCTCTATCTGTTACATATAACTTATCATCTCTTGCAGTGATACCATAACACTGATGTGGTGTTAGAATTTGTCTTCTAATTTTCATCTTCTTACCATGAATAGATACAAACTGAATCATGCAACCATCACTCGTTACAGCAGCTTCGTGGTCATTAATTAAACATACACCCCTTGGTGTACAACCAAGTTTACACCATTTTACAACTTTCATTGTTTGTGTATCTATCAGCTTCAGTTTCACATTAGTGTCATCTGTAACTAACAGTTGATTATCAAGGGTAAGGCAGCATCCATCACTACCGAAATCATGTTTATCATCAGACACAATGGGTATGAATTCATTATTTTTTTCAATTCTATATAGATATCTTCTTATATCTGTTTTCACATCTATCTCACCAATACCATGTAAATCATTGAGATATTTCATCAATGAATGGTTGGGTGTGAATGCCAAAAGCAAACCATCATTTTTGTGTTTTGACATCTGGCTTGCAGCTTCCAATATTTTTTTCTCGACAGTCTTGCTCCACACAAAGTGCTCTGCTCTGTTTCCTTCTACTTTTACCAATTTATTCTCAGATTCCTTCAGGCTATCCTCAGTCCTTTCAATATCTCGTTTCTCACCAAGGATTTCTTTTTCCAAATCATAGCACACATTTTCAATTTCACCTATAGAAGATTCTCCGGCTTTTTTAATGAAAGACTCCAGAGCTTTCTGACAATCGATAATCTTCTTTATTTCTTCTTTCTTCATATCTTTCAAAGCTTCCAGTTTATCATCCTTAGATTTTCCAATTGTGCCAAAGGAATTTATCATATCTCTAAGACGATTTTGTATTTGTTTGCAATCACCGCGTTTAAACAACTTGTTAATCATATCAGGTATAGACAGTATTCCCTTCTTTGGACAAGATCTATAAATATAAATTAAGCCAAGTCGTATATTTTATGCTCGCTGCAGTGTGACAATGTGTTTCTTTGTAAGCACCAACACTTTGATAATGATCAAGCTTTGGAAAGAAATGAAATTCAAGTTTTTCATAACATTGTTATAGCAGACTGTCATAAGATATAATTATACGCCGTAGGATAAGACCAGGCCGTTTTGGAATTTTGTTAAGCGTCCAAAGTTGTTGGTAAAATTTTCTTAAATAATCCGATGTTGCAGTATTCTATACGACAATTTAATTCAGGGGGAATTGTGTTCGGCAATGACGTTATCCATCGTAAGCAATTTATCAAAACTGCATCATTAATACAATATATATTTTACGTAAAAAAAACACTAGTCATTTTATATCAAATAAAGATCATTGTTTCATATTATTAGGATGTTATTCCATTGAATATATATACATGTATAAATAATGCATTGTTTTTTGTCGTAAAAAAATATTTGTGCTTTCGTTTTCGGTTTGTGTGTTGTTGTGAATAGGTACCTAGGTTTGTCAAATTTGAGTTGACGCTTAACAGAATTCCAATTTGGCATGGCCTAAGTAAACACTCACTACAGATATGTCAAAACCTCTGATAAGAATGCAATATATCGATAGCTCAAATTTGATTAATACGGTGGCATAGAGGTGACATGGAGAAATATTTAAAATACCGCAAATATAACGTGGCCACGCAGTAGCTTTTACATTCGCACGCAGTAACGTTTACGTGGCCACGCAAAAGCTTTACGTGCGCACGTAATAATTGTCCAATGAAAAATGGCCGCCAAATTCGACAACTCTCATTGGTCAATTATAAAGTGCGCACGTAAAGCTATTGCGTGCGCACGTAAAACTATTACGTGGACACGTAAACGTTATTGCGTGCGCATGTAAAAGCTATTGCGTGGCCACGAAAACGTTATTGCGTGCGCACGTAAAGGCTACTGCGTGCGCACGTAAAGCTATTACGTGGCCACGCAAACGTTATTGCGTGCGCACGTAATAGCTACTGCGTGGCCACGTAAACGTTATTGCGTGCGCACGTAAATTTTAAATATATCACCATGTCACCTCTTTGCCACCGTGAGTTTTTGATGATAATGTTATTTTATCTTCGAGATAAAGGAATTTACCCTATCTATACTATTTTAAACGGTTTTTATTAAACTACATGCATATAAACTAAATATAGGCTAATATAATATAGGGGAAATAAGTATTCTCTTGGTGTTTAGGGGTATAGATAGATAGCGAAAACAACTTGTTTTCGCGAAAACAACTTTTTTTACGAAAACAACCTGTTAAATTAATATTATACATTATTTCAAGCAAAACTTGATATTTTATGAATGTATATGATGAAATACGTTAAATGAGCAAGTTTTGGTACAAAATTACGAAAAATAATGATTTTATAGCCGATTTTCTTGTTTCAGCGGATCACAACGATCGAAATGCTACATTGAAGTTCCATACGAAAACAACCTATAAAATGTTTATTTATTCATGTTTAGCATAATTTAAATATTTTATGTAATAGATACATATCATGGATACGTTTTTCTAATTACCTTATTAACAATAAATGAAAATAATTATGATATTACTGTTTTTCTTCACGAAAACAACCAGATCTACCTTTACAACTTTAGTGTGAACTGAACTGTAGCTGTTTAGCTCTCGTACGAAAACAACTTAACAAACTGTAAAATCAATACTTTCTGTGTTTTTATTTGAGTTATTTCTACATTAACATTATTTCTTTAGACATTTGATTGGTATATAATTAATTAAAAAAATAAAAAAATAATGATGTTACGACACGTTAAATTCACGAAAACAAGTTGGTATGTCTGACTAACGAAAACAACGTTTCAGTACGAAAACAACTTAGAAAATTAATATTTTCACGCTTAATCCAAACATAAAATGTTTTGTTGATATTCATAATGGTTTGATACTGTAAAGCAATTATATAATTAAGATATGTTTAAGTACGATGCTTATTTAATCGATTGTATATATTTATATAAACATGTATATATTTATATAAACATGAATAAACATTTCATGTTTCGAATACATTGTACATTTATCAAAAGTCTTAATTACAATCGCTCCATTACAAAAACACTACTACATCTTGATATTTTAGAAAATCAGTGCAATTAATTGTGTGATTTCATGATGAAACTAAATATTCTTAAAAATCAAGAATGACAGGAAGAACTTATCATTCATTATAGCATGCTAATATTTTTTACTAACTAAAACGTGAATGATAAAATTTCTACATTCTATGTACATGTATATATTAAAGAAATATTTTTCCATGAACACATGTATTACACAAATGGTATATATGATGTAAATGTATTCTTATTATCATTTGTATATGGAATGTTGATTATATACATAACAGATACAATTTTGAATACGAGTGTAACTCATAATGTAACTCATTAGTACGAAAATATTGAAATTAGTAGGTATGAATACTGATTGCTTTCACTATATATAGCATAAATTAAAAAGGAAATACATATGATATGGATACATATTATTCAACTGTCCGTGGCGCATACATTAATACTCTGATTTAATCAATTGTGATTAAGAACTACTGTAATTAGATAAATTGGGTTAATGTATGCGCCACGGATAATTAAATATACATTTAATACAATAATATTTATCTAATTAGTTTTCATGACTACATTGTCATAAGTGCATAATGCCTGGCACATACAAAAATGCGGAACAATAATAAAGTTTTTTTACACATTGAAATGTGAAAAATAGTCCGTTTACAAACAATAGCTTCAGATATAATTAATGCCGATTAAACATTGCACATAAATATTGCATTTACCACGAACACATACGGCATAAATAAGTTCCTTCAGTTTTCACAACGCATTGCTCGTGAAACCATTTTGTTTTGCAAGATTTATTTTCACATTGTTTTAAATTGTCAACTATATCCGGTAATCTGCACGAACAATACAACTTTAAAATCTTTTTTGTGCACTCTTTGGCATTTTGGGCATTTTTGAAATCTTGGGGAAAGGTACTAAGGCATTATCAACAAGACATTGCAATAAATGGTCACATCCCTTATGTAGTTACGTCTAAAATGACACACCTTTACAAACAAACTTGTGATCTTAATCTCACGCGAGATAAAGTTTCTATACGGAAGTTTTTGTCCTGGGTAAAACAACCATATCTACAGGATTAAGAACAATGGAGTCACGAACGCAAACTTTTCATCACGCAAACTGGCTTTTGTTCACTGCTTGAAAGTTATTTTTCTTTTAAGTTATATTTTCTTTCCTGTTTAATAAACATAGAATTTACAAGTCATAGTTGCTGACAAACTGTTTTCTTTATGAATCTGAAATATTCAAATGAAGTTGGCCTTTTTTCAAAATCTTAAAATACACTCATCATCAGCACGTATATAATGAGGTTGCTAGCGAATGTACATACATGTATATTAACTACACTTTATGTTAAGAGTTTTTCTCTCACATAAGTAATGTCAGTTTCATGATCTGTACAAATAAATCTCCGCCACAACAGACTTTCAGAAATTTTTCTTCGGAAGCTGAATGAAGCATTCTATCATTGTTTTCGTAGGATTGACTGATGGTTGTTTTCGTATTAAAAGTTGTTTTCGTGAGACTGACTGATTGTTGTTTTCGTAGAATTTTTTTTTTGTGAGACGACTAATTGTTGTTTTCGTAGGAAAAGTTGTTTTCGTAGAAATAGTTGTTTTCGTGAGACTGACTGATTGTTGTTTTCGTATGAAAGATGTTTTCGTAGAAATAGTTGTTTTTGTAGAAATAGTTGTTTTCGTGAGATTGACTGATTGTTGCTTTCTATTAAAAGTTGTTTTCGTAGAAAAAGTTATTTTCGTGAGATTGACTGATTGTTGTTTTCGTATGAAAGATGTTTTCGTAGAAATAGTTGTTTTTGTAGAAATAGTTGTTTTCGTAAGATTGACTGATTGTTGCTTTCTATTAAAAGTTGTTTTCGTAGAAAAAGTTATTTTCGTGAGATTGACTGATTGTTATTTTCGTATGAAAAGTTGTTTGGTGAGACTGACTCATCGGATTGTTGTTTTCGTATGAAATGTTGTTTTCGTAGAAATTGTTGTTTTCTTGAGACTGACTGACTGTTGTTTTCGTAGAAAAATTGTTTTCGTAGAAAAGTTGCTTAGAAAAGCTGTTTTCGTAGAAAAAGTTGTTTTGTGAGACTGACTGATTGTTGTTTTGGTAAAAAAATGTTTTGTTACGATGTATGAAATCATTCTTTTTCTATCATTTTAAATTTACTTACCAATTAAATGTCTTAAGAAATGACGTTAGATTAAAAAGAACATAATTGAAAACACAGATGATTTTAATTTCACAGTTTGTTGTTTTCGTACGTAAGCTAAACAGTTAGCTAGTTGTTTTCGTGAAGGAAGACAGTAATATCATCATTATTTTTCATTTATTGCTAATAAGTTAATTAGAAAATTGCATCCAATTAATATATTTATTACGGAAAAGATTTTTACCATGCTAAACATGAATAAATATACATTTTATAGGTTGTTTTCGTAAAGAACTTTAAGGTAGTGCAATTCAATCGACTTTCCATAGTAATCCACTAAAACAAGAAATTTAGCTATAAAATCTTTATTTTTCGGAATTTTGTACCAAAACTTGCTCATTTAACGTATTTTATAATATGCTTTCATAAAATATAAAGTTTTGCTTGAAATAACATAATTATAATATTAATTCAAAAGGTTGTTTTCGTAAAAAAAGTTGTTTTCGCGAAAACAAGTTGTTTTCGCTATATATCTATACCGGGTGTTTAGTATTACCTGTGCAATATTTGTACTTGTTGCTGAATATAAGCTTTGTCATGAAAAAAGAATATATAATATAACCAAAAAGTATAATCTATTAAAAAAACCAATGAAGTGAATCATATTAAGAAAAAAATCAGTAAGGCTCAAATCCAATATATACATGTATATACTCAAGAGTGGTCTAGATGAGTAATTATTTAAAATCTCATTTCAACCTTTAAGCAAATAACCTCAGTCTCAGAATAGATTGGAACTCAAGATTCTCACTGGATCCGCCATTTTGTTTTAAATGTGTAAATATGTTAAAAATCACTTACCTGTGAAGTGTAGCTATACATGAACTACAACAGACTTCATTATGTTCCTCACAGAACTTGTCAAGCACTTCCCCTTTGTGAAGGTAACACCTCTCCGTGGGAAACTCTGGTAATTTTGCTGCTTGATTACTTGCTTGGTTTCCTTGACCAGCTCCAATCAGTTTGTGATCCTTCATTACCAAGAATGTTGCGTGTTGATCTGTACATGTTTGACAACAATAACCTTTGCATTGTAAACAATAACGTACAGCTTCTACTACCTTTCCTTTAGCATCGCAATTTGTACAGATGAAATCAAACGTTTCATCAGACGAAATATCCTTAGATTGTCCTTTTTCATCCATTTTCAACATTGTACTTTGCACCGTAACTTCGTAAGTTAAACTTATTCATACATCCACTATATATATATTATAAGGCGGAGTTAAATATAATAGGGAGGAGCTATTTTGTGGGCGGGATCTGCCTATTTGTTGTCTGCCTAATTGTTGTACATAAAGATTTTGCGTAACTTCGATTTAATCTTATCAGCAAATTTATTATCAATAAACCCTATTTTCTTTCTAAACTACAAGTAGAACATGCCTTTTAAACTTAAACTTTTTATGACGATATTGATTATCTTTTTTATGATACAATCTTGTTCCGTGGTTTCTATCAAATGTATTAATCTTTGGTATGAATATGATGTATGTTCATGTATTTTATTTCATGAAAAAAAGGAATTGCATTTTATAGTCTAAGTTTCATGCTTACGCACGTTCACCGACTTTACAGCTATTAACCCTGGTCATTGGGCTACTGGTATCTATCTATCAATCTCCCTGGGGAGTCTTTTTACTCCGCTTATTAATGCAGTGGACAAATCGTTGCAACGGAATTATACCACATCCGTAGGCATTCTATAAATAGAAGGAGTCAGTCAGACCGTTTGTGTACAGAATGCCCTCGCAGGTACCCATTTACACCTGGGTGGAGTGAAACAATCGCAGGTAAATTTCTTGCTCAAGGAAATTAGCGGTGCCCCTGGTGGGATTCGAACCCAGGACCTGTCAATCCCTAAGCGCGCAACGTACCACTGGACCACTGCTCCTGTCATTTCATGGTAGGGTTCTTGCAGTAGTTCAAATAAGTTTTGAAAACCAGGATAAATGTTTACAAAACATGTTTGTGCCTTCATATAGTTCTGTAATATTAACCTGTCACAACTTGAATAATTACACGGTCACTTAATGTGTTAGTATTTATCTTCTTTTAAACCATTGAGCCACCAACCATATAAATTATTGATGATCTAACTATTTATGTAGCAATTTTGAATATAGTTGGAAAACAAGTTTGAAACTTAAAAGTAACAAATTCAGTGACCGTGTAATTATTTAAGTTGTGACATGTTAATATAATAGAACTATAACATTCTGTGAATTATTATATACAGTTATTAATCATTATTCACAAATAGTTACACTAAAGGACACTGAAAACAATATAATGCAAACTTCGTGTAGTCCAACAGAATTAACCTGAGCTTGACTTTCATGCAAGAATATTTTAAACTCAGTATTTACTGTCTATTTTTGTCTTCGTTTGTAAATCGTGCTTTATCGGAAGCTTTCAGCAAAATATCCATACTGAACAATTAATGTTGTTTTCATAAGAATAAATACTTCGAAACTGTGCTATAATATTGCTGACTTACTTTTTACCCCAAAAACTAATGTGTCTAAAATTATAAGTACAATAACATGCCGCTTTTAATAAATTGATTTATACTAACATTGGTTGAAGGTTCTTATAAACACGCATTTAACCGTATACACGCATACGGAAACTCACGATTTATGAAGTGGTTACCGGTATGTTATTGGTACTTCCTGAAACGCCATCATTTGTAGTTATATGTCAATTAGGAACTTTAGTCAGTTATCATTCCTTGATAAAATCGGAAGCAATCTAATTGATACGTTGGTCCTTACAAATGGAATCCTCGGATTTTATCATTGAATTCCTATGTAAGGATAACACAATATATCATCTTATATCTTTCTTGTTAATGAAGATAATTAAAGAAATGATGAAGTTTAGATAGTTCTTGACCCAAGAATTTCAAACAGATTAAAAGCTATTTACAAAAAAGTTATTCAAGACTAATTTTGGCAAATTGACAATGAAAAGTAAGGGCAAAATCAGAGTAATCCAACTAATAGGACCTACCTATTTGAAGAGTATACAAGGGGAAATAACTGACTAAAGTCCCTTAATAATATCATTAAAAAGTTGTGTTTTCATGAAAATAATTGAATAATACAAGTCAAAATAAAAACAAAACAGAAATTGGTTTAGTTAACACATTTAATGGATGTACATGAGATATGAAGTACATTTTAGCACAGAAAACACTAAGCATAGTGACTTATATCATATTCAAACTTGCTTGAAGATATCCAGCCCTAGTACTGACATAATTAACCATGAAAATATACTTTCCAATCTTGTAAGTTCAAGTGTGAAATCTTTCCTAGAAACTATAGATATAAGGCCACAACAAGTTGATCATGTGTTCTATGGAAAAAAATGGGGCGAGCGAGCAAAGAATTTTTTTTAAAAAAAGTCTTTATTCACTTGCTTTTTATATAGCGGTTTGACCAAATTTTAGGAGTGAGATAGGAAATGAAAATATTCTTTTTTGTAAAAACCGTCAAAATTTAGGTGCCAGTGAATCCATAGAACATATAGTACGGGGGCCAGAGGGGTCCACCGTGCACCCCCCTCTAGACTTTTTGCCACCTATGCTAAATTGTTCCGTAGGGTCCACTGAATCAGAATCCGTGTTGTTCTCAAAAATAAACTCTTGCGCACTACCTGAAATGTCACAGTTTCCATGGCAACCCCTTGTTTTTTTATCGAAATTGTCGGTGTTAGTAAAATCATTGATAACTTGAACAAGCATTAAGCTAGAATACTATAATTAGTGTCATATCAAAGCTGAGGCAATGACCTTTAGAAATATATGTAACACTATCCACTAAAATACAGTTTAATTAATGAAATTAACCGAAAACATGAAAAAATGCTGAAAAATATTGATTTTTTTTTCAATTACATGCATATCTTTTAATTTCCAAACCCTATTTTGGAGAAATAATACATTTATTTTGTTACATTTATTTATGTATGTAAAAACCGTTGTCATAGCAACCATTATTTCTATGTAAGAACTACTATTTTGGTGATTAAACTTGATTTTTTTGCTCAAATCTAATGATATGATTGCAACATTGATATTAAATGATATCTGAGACTCAAGTCCTTAATATTTTTGCTGTTATCAATAAATTCAGTATCGATACCTTCATAGATATTGTTAAGAAATGTTAATCAAAGCGCTGAAAGCACCGATTTTGTTTTCGGATTTACAGTATTTAAGTAATTCACATGTCATAACGTTTGAAGACGATGGTTATTGTGCAGTGGTGGTCTATTGAATGAAGAAAGAATATAATAAGGCTGAAGAGACTTTTGTTGTTTTATGTTGGAATATGATTTTGTAAATTGGATTTTACGCTGCACATCATTACTTTTTAAAATGTTATTTTCGGGCACTATGTATTTGTAATATTACTTTTCTGTTGGCTATAAAAAGTATATTTGATGCCAAATAAAGAATATGTTATGTTGTGTTGTGTTGTGTTTTGCCGTGCCGTGCCATCCCGTGACGTGCCATGCCATGCTATGCTATTTACTAATTTAAACAACTTTCCTGGGCATGCTAATCGGTTTAACTTCTACAAATTTATCCTAACTTACAAATTTGTTCCTATAAACACAGGTAAGTATTCGATCAAAGTGAAAAATACCTGTACATTGACATGTCAGTTCAATATTAAATTACCATAAAAATAATACTGCAGTATATCAAACTTGATGTTATAGTCATTTAATATATAGACATGTAGTATCATACATTCATATGATACTCAAAACATCTGTCAGCTGTAAAGCATATGGATAATTTTCAAGCATCTTTAGCTTATATTTTCCAATTTTAAAGCTTTTTGTATATAATGTTACAAATTTATATTTTGACAAAGGAAGTTGTAAGTATCTAATTTACCTTAAAATTTGTGGTATAATGTATGACTCACTAATCTTATTTTTACGGTTAGAAATTGGATATGAACCTCAAAAGTTACGATTCATACCGAGACTCATACGGTCACTATACCTAAACTTAAACTTCAACTTTTTCATTTGATTAAACGCCTATTTCTATATTACATATTCAATGGCGTTGTACAAGAATGTAATAAAAATAAATACATGTAAGTAAAAACCCTCCACCATAAAAACATAATGTATATACAATAACACAAAAAAAATTACCAAACATGATGTTATATAGTGTGTAAGTTTATTTATTTGTTTATTTTTTTTATTGAGCTTTTATACAGAAAAGTTCCACTATTAAGACCACTTTTGTCAATTCAAAATCATGCGATTTTTGACAATTAGTAAGACCAAAACGCTTAATTTGTGAACAAAAGGGTCTCTATAATAAGACCATTTCGCTATTAAGACCATCGATTTTGCCGGTCTTAATACCGGAACTTTACTGTATTTCAGATTTTTGGACCTACATCCTTCACAGATCATGATTCGACTTAATTTTACATTTTCATCACTAATGTCTTATTTATTTCTTTTTATTCTATATTGAAAATTGGTGTCCAGAACAGTATAACATGATGCTACTGTTAACCGGACATGTCCTGAACAGTGTAACATAACGCCACTGTTAACCAGACATTTCCCCAAAGGTGTCGAAACATCACCTTTAAAGGGCCCTTAATACATCCCCAAAGGTGTCGAAACATCACCTTTAAAGGGACAATTTATTTAGGTTGCCATTGCAGTCTTATGAAACAAGATATAAAATGACCGAGAGCGAGGCAATCCTCATTCCCATGTCATAATGCACTCACTCAATCACTTAGTATGTTTACCGTAATTGTAAGGTGAGGCACTAACAAGTCATGTCAGTTTTAGAACAGGTCATAGAAAGTAGAGAAATAATGATTTTTCAAGCGTTTTTTGAATACATCCAAAGTAGGTGATAATTTGATATCATCTGGTAGCTTATTCCATAGCATAGGACCAACTGTACTAAAGCTTCTGTCACTGAATGTTTTTTTCTTATTCATTGGTACCAAAAAATTCAGGTCTTTGGATTTTGCAGATCTAAGACCAGATCTGCTTTGTACAGGCTTTTGGAGAATTTCAGTCAGGTATGCAGGTGCAGTTCCAGAAAAACAGTTGTACATGAAACTACATTTTTTAAAGTTGATTCTTGCTTTGACTGGTAACCAGTGCGGTGAGTACAAAGCATCCTTTGAACTGTCTGATTTTCTAAGCCTTAATACTAGTTTGGCACACATGTTTTGAATTCTCTGAAATTTGTTAAGATCACATTTTGAGATTCCATACAAGATTAGATTACAGTAGTCAATGTGGGACATGACCAAGGATAGGACTAGTGTTTCTGTTGCTTCTTTATCTAAATATTTTCTAATACTTTTGATACGTAAATAGTTGAACATGGCAGTTCTACTTTTTGTTTTTATGTGATCTTTAAAGCTTAAGTTTTCATCAAGAAAGGCCCCTTAATAGCGAATTGTCTTCCGAGATTTTATAGTTTCACCAGCAATATTGATTGACTGGGTTAGGCATTTTTTCAACTGTGCTCTGCTTCCAAACATGATAAACTCCGTCTTTGAGTTGTTCATTTTTAATTTATTTTCATTCATCCACGAATTTATTGTTAGAGCACAATCTTCAAGATCAGAAATGGCATTTGCTTCTTCATTCTGATTATTAGGATAGAATCTTTTGTTAGCAGTGTGGTCATCAGCAAACCATGCACTGATATATCAGATGGAATGACATCAAATAAGGTCCCTAACTTTTAAGGCCAATAGGAAATACATTTTTGTATATATAGAAAAGTTTACTTATTAACTGGGTTCTCTCTAGCTCTGGTTGTTATTTTTCTTGTCTTTGGTTATGTCTTTAATTCTTGTAGTTTATCATTATAACTGGGTTAATGTGAGTGAAATAAATTTGTAGTAGACATATGGACATCAATTAATGTATATAATGGTGGCATCGGACAAATCAAAACCTCCAGTATGATTGTAGAAAATTGGTAACACAGTGGTGGGATTTCTAAATAATTTCGGCATGATTAGAGAAAATTGGTAACAATAAGTATCAAGCTGAATTGTTAAAGCTTTAATTTCAGTAAGAATAAGTTTAGTCGATTTAAACATGCTATGATCAATAAGGAAAATATGTAGGGATTTAAATATTTCTTCATTCTGAATATAATTTTCATTCTGTAATGACATGAAACTCGTCTCCTAATATATGACAATTTATACAGACATGTAGGTGTGGATCTTTGTTCAATCTACCGGTTTCAAAATGTAGTCTATGAGAACACAGTTTAAGTCTATAGCCACAACATATCTAAATCTTAAATGTTGAAATGTTTTTTGAATATGACTGAAACTAAAATTTGATATATTCTTGTAAAAACTTGTTCAAACTTGCATTAAATTATCATACAGTATGTGTTTAACATTGCTAAAGATATATGAACATTACCAATATCTTGAAAAGTACATGCATCATAAAAACCAAGGTAGGACAAAAATTAATTCAACAAAGAACACAAGTTGGGTTTATTAGGGTACAAATCTGTTGTTTTAATTTATATCAGTTTGCAATTATTTTACCCAATAGTTTACTATGATGTTAAAATAGCGAATTGGTGGAAAATTCAACCTCCCAAACTCACTGTGATTAAAATCATTTTGAGTATTTTTTTTATCCCGAGTAACCTTTCACAGAAATGTAAATAAACTCGTTAAATGGAATTTCCTTGGACGAATCACCAAACTTGGCTTGCATAGAACAGAATGAGTGATATCAATATATCTAACTGTTACAGTTCTAATTCATGTTTTTAGAATACCAGTAAATTTAGACAAATATTTGTCGACTTTAAAATACCTATTAAAGCTTGGCCCACAAAACAATTTTAGTAATAATGAAGAATGACCCCCCCCCTGATGAGAAAACTTCACCAATGTATGTTAATTGTTCAACAATATCCAGTTCATATCACTTTAATAGAATTTAGTATTGTCTGAAATCCTGCCTCTTTTTTTGAAAATCATAACCTTAGTTTGACTAGTGTGTACAACTGATTTCCATAACTTACAATAATCTTCAAAAACGTGTATACTTAGTTGTAACTCGTCTCTACTATTAGCGATAAATAAATAACGTCAGCATATGAAATGAAAATATGTTAAACATATCTTTTATACTTTTATACCCGCAAGACCATTACTAATAAGCATATCCTCGATTTCATTTAAAAAGTGCAAATAAGATAGGCGAAATACAGTATAAAGTATGTGATTTATTATACAATGTTAAACAAAGATATTATCAAATGTTTCTCATTACTGTTCAGCCAGTCGAACGGTTATTAAGAATCCTTGTAAATAGTTTTCTTAATAAACTCAATGACTTTTCGACCCTGAAATTGTTAACTTCATTTATACTACCATGTTTGTGTAGAAGTACAACAAAACCCTCAGACTAACTTCTAGAAAAATATCCATCTTTATTTTTTATCAAAAAGAGATAATATGTATAGATACAAAGAATGACTTCCATGCAAACAGCAAATATCAGGGCACCTGATAGTTATTACTATACAATTGTATTATAGCTAAGTTTAAGACATAACAGCTGATGCGTTTCGCAATGTTGATTATGGGAGCATTACCACCTTGTAACAAGTGTTTAGTACAGCAAAGTAAGAGATTTGATAACCTGGTAGCCATTCAGAAAAATGTCCACAATACTAATCCTTACATACATCCCGTTTCAGAATAATTTGGTCAGACGAATGATGATTGGTATATTGAACCTTCATGGTTTAAAGGTAACGTTCTTCAATCTCAGCTGGGCGATACCCTAGATAACGCTTATACTGACGAAGAACAAGATAAAGATATATCTACAGATGTTGAATTAGATAAAATCATGGAGTGGATAGATGTATTAAACGATTGTTTAGATATTGGACATTTATAAATACGTATATAAAATAATAGGTTGTGTATTTTCTATTCGTTTGGCGTTTGTCGAATCATGCGGTTCAAGGTTCAGCCCCGGTTTTGGCTGGTCATGGTCCTTGAAAAATTGACTTATGGTCTTTAATCCGCAATATGTAGCAAAGTTACCAGATCCTTATGGAGGGAAGGTAGGCACTTGTTAGAATATGGTCCAGGAAAACTTTCTAAATGAGTTGGTTGATGTAAACTTATGAACAAACATTACGCATATGTTGATTTTAGTTTTACGACTCATTGTTATACAGTTTGGACACTCTTTATTAATACAAATATTTTACTTTAACAGTCATTGAGTAAATAAAAGTATCAGGTATTGACAGAGCAATGCATTTGATATGTAAAGATAAGATGCTAAACCGATTAATGTTAAAGAAACAAGTCCGGGAAAGTTGGTAAAAAAGTCTGCTGCCGCACATTACCTTTTAAAAAGTTATGATATACAGCGTAAAATCTAAATAAGAAAATCATATTCCAACATAATTTTATTTCAGTAAAAGCAAAAACAAAACAACAAGAGTCTCTTTAGTCTTATTATATTATTTCTTCATTCAATAGACCACCACTGCACAATAACCATCGTCTTCAAACGTTGTGACATGTGAATCACTTAAATACTGTAAATCCGAAAACAAAATCGGTGCTTTCAGCGCTTTGATTAACATTTCTTAACAATATCTATGAAGGTTTCGATACTGAATTTATTGATTACAGCAATGATATTAAAGACATGAGTCTCAGATATCATTTGATATCAATATTGCAATCCTATCGTTAGATTTGAGAAAAAAAAAAAAAGTTTAATCACCAAATAGAAGTTATTACTTGAAAATAGCTGTTGCTATGACAACGGTTTTTACATACATAAATAGTACTTCTGTCATAAAAATAACTTTAAATATGATAGAGTATACCTTTTAAAATATTTGTAACAAAATAAATGTATTACCTCTCCAAAATAGGGTTTGGAAGTTAAAAGATATGCAAGAAATTGAAAAAAAATCGATATTTTTCAGCATTTTTTCATGTTTTTCGGATAATTTCATAAATTAAACTGTGTTTTAGCCGATAGCTTTACATATATTTCTAAAGGACAGTGCCTCAGCTTTGATATGACACTAATTATATTATTCTAGCTTAATGCTTGTTCAGGTTATTAATGATTTTACAAACACCGACAATTTTGATAAAAAACAAGGGGTTGCCATGGAAACTGTGACATTTCAGGTAGTGCGCAAGAGTTTATTTTTGAGAACAACGCGGATTCTGATCCAGTGGACCCTACGGAACATTTAGCATAGGTGGCAAAATGTCTAGAGGGGGGTGCACGGTGGACCCCTTTGGCCCCCGTACTAATATGATCAATTTGTTGTGGCCTAATCAACCTTCAAAACAAACTTCCATCAACAATGGACATTAGGTCCAGCAAAATGGATTTTTATGGGACTGAAATAAAGTTTACTGGACCAAAAAATATTGACAATTAATATGTTAAAATGTTCAGTCCATTTGAATGTTTAAGCCTAATACATTCTGTATTAAATGAATAATACAACAACAAATAATGATTTTAATGAAAATGAAAAATGGTAGCTGTAACAAGTTGATGAACTGCCACACCTCTAACATTCTATAAGTCACTAGACCTGTGCTGATTTTGTTAAACTCAGTCCATGGTCCACTGGGTAAATTCAAAAGACTATATATTACTATATATAATGAAAGCAACTACCAAAATTCATCTTCTGCATAATCCAATATCTTGATTTTTATACAAATTCTAACTTTGAATTTTCGGTATAACTAGCTATTCATAGCTGATGTTAAATTGTATTTGTTACAAATTTTGCGACAATAAATAAAGTATTTTATTGTATTGAATTGTATTGTATTGTATTGTATTGTATTGTATTGTATTGTATTGTATTGTATTGTATTGTATTGTATTGTAATGTAAAATCACTCCGGTTTACCCAGTAAAAATCAACATTTGATCAAACCAACAGAAGGTTCATTTCACAACACATTATACAAAATTAGAACATTGTTGTTGTCCAAACAAGTCATTTTAACAGCAAGCACTTGATCTTGTCTCTAGATTTTTTTTGCCCCAAAAAATTTTGAATGCTCCAACTTTAAAATAGTCGTCAGGGGCAACTAAACATACACAAACTTTTAAGCCTGAAAAATCAATTCCTCCTTTCGGAACTCCTCGGCCATTCGCCACGAATGACCTTGGACATATTTAGATGCCATTTTGGAAAAACTGTGTTGAAATAAACAAATACACGATCGTTAAGGCGATGACTGAAGTTTCCTTTTAAGTCCGTAAATTTGAAATTACACATTTCAATGATAGCTATGAACAATATTTAGTTCAATTTAATACATAAAATATGTTTAGACAAAGATCTGAGTGTATACTACAAGAACTATTTTGTGTAACGGTTTTGTGCTTCGCCTCACGTAGGTAGTAAAATCACAAAAATCCAGTGGAGACCCCCCATGAATCCTTCCGAGATTATTCGTTCATGAAAGGTTGAGATGTTCCAAATGCAATGCTGTCATGTTAATATTTCTGTCTGAGAGTTCTCAAGTCCGGAAGTATCATGTTTAGAGATCCCATCTTTAAGTTTTTGTATTGTTAGTTTCTTTTGTTTCAATCTTTCATTTAATTCGGTAATTTCAAATCGTATTTTTCTCTTGGCATTTTGTATCTTGATTAGTGTCTTTTTCTCTTCAACTGTAAAAATAATATAATTTAATTAAGCACAAATCAAATAGCAGGGGCGGATCCAGGATTTTTTTCTAGGGGGGGAGGGGTTCCGAGCTTTTTCTAGGGGGGTCCAAACTTTCGAAGCTCAACCACATTAAACACTTTTTGCAAAATACCACATTTTAATGATTAAAACTACATAACCATTAAATATACGTTAAACACCGAAAAAAAATGCTTCATACTACTTAAAAATGACTGAGAGTCAAGAAATACACAGGTACATTTTGGAAATTCTAGGGAGGGGGTCCGGACCCCCTGACCCCCTCCCTGCTGGATCCACCTATGAATACTGTGAACAGTTTAATGAGTTAACTGAACTTTTTCTGGGAAAATCAGGACTTTAATTTTCCCATCAGTGATTTCTAATACATCCATTCATGCAGCACACATTGTGCTTATACTTAAGATATTTTAAGATTTAGGGCATGTTGCCTCAGCATTTTGTTAGGTATCGCTTCGTAGCAAAATCATAGGAAATGACTTGCTACAAGATATCGCTTCATTTCTCTGCTTAGCGAAAGCTAGCGAAAAAATCTTCACTACCCTAGAGCGCTTTAACAAATCAAAATGGCTGCCTCCGCAGTAATGTAACTTCCTGTTTGCCGACTATTTGGTTTTTATGTTTGACTGATTGAAGATGAATTGGAATCAAAAAAAATTTGTAATTGTTCATTTAAACATGTTTTTGCAATGAATTTATACTTTTTAAACACTTATTTAGTTTGAAATCGCAAAAACATGCAATTGCAATGAGCGCACAAGTGTTTTCGGCACAGGCCACCATCTTGGTTTGTAAATAGCAAGAAAGCGCCTTTTCATAGCAATACGTAGCAAAATCTTTAGGCAACACGCGATTTCCTGATTTCAGTCAAGACAAGCTCAAGTTTATATGATGGCAAACAGAACAAGATATATAAAATTTTATCATGCAAGGGAGACAACTCAAATGGCTTTATAATAGCTTGTCATGGCTATTTTTCAGTATTTGGGGAAGGGCCTGGGGCCTCATTTTAAATAGAACATTTGGGTAAATTTCATCTCAATTTCATAGATAGGGGAACAAAAAATCAGAGTTAAACTCCATAGGGGAAACTGCACGAGTTTAAAGAAATTTCAAGAGGGGAAGGCGTCTGTAAACGGCCCCTGTTATATAAGGATAAAAAGGTCTGCTTGCCAGTCGTTTCTATATTTATATAAAATTATAAAAACAGATTTGATGGACTGAAAATTGTACTTACAGTCAGTATCATGTTTGTAGGAACCTATGGATAGAGATCTTGTACCATTTAACAGATGTTGCATTACTATGGTAGGATCATTGAATACCTGAAATCAGAATTAAAACAACACTTGATAAGTTTGATGAAAACCCACAACTCCAATCTAGGGCAATCTGATTAAAACCCGATCTAAAATTTTCCGCTCGCCTACTCGCTAATTTAGATCTGGCCTTTTTCAAACGAAGGTCACATTCAGGTGAGGCATTCAATACAAATTCTCATGTATTTATTATTTTTACATGAAATCTCATGGTTTCTTTTGTAAAGGCAAAAGACTTCCTGTTCAAAAGGAATTATTAAACAAGATTGGAATGTTTTTTCTTGAAATTGGGAAAAATTGTTGTTTTTTGGCATTGGGAATGGGGCCCATATTCGGCCCCATGAGATAGGCTGGAAAATAAACACTAACAATCTTACCAATTCATCATAGAATTCAGATACAAGTGATTTCTTTCCTAACATAATATCTGTCTCACTTTGAAATAACTTTAAAAGATGATAAACTGTGACTGGTCGTTCATGTTTATCGTTAAAATATATCTTTATAACGACTTCAAACTCTCCCCAACCTGTCTCTGTTACTTCATATGGTGGTTTCATAACAACTGCAATATATAAATTTAAAACAAAACATTTTTAAATCAGAATATTATACCTCATTTGCATAACGTCCTCTATATTTTATGTGACGTCATTCGGTCCATAAATCGCATATTGACCGGCTAGCCAGTCCATAATTTTTATATTGACCGTTTATGACGTCATCCAGTCTTATTTACGCGGCCTTCATGTTGTGCTAATTACACGGCAACACAAACAGACGAAATGGCTAAGTCGATTAACAAAAATGAAATAAAACAAGAAGAGTATGTTATTTTGCCACGTTGTGTGAAAATGAAAGTCCGACTGCATGGTGTTTTAGATATTTGACACACTGAAGAATGAAATACAGATATCTCTGTCATTTAGGGCAGATTTTTAAAATCTGGCTTTACTTTGGTTTCCACATTATATTTTCAGCTAGTTCATGCAATTGTAGACATTTTAAGCAAGTGATGCAGAAAATGAAAATGTCTTCCTCATAATATTAGGACATTTAACCTTAGTATTCATGTTTTGTCTCTATTTTGGCTTTTTGAAATGTTTTATCATCAGTAAAAGAAGATTTATTTTGTTAAACTAAACATCCTCAGATATAGATGTACAAATTTTAAAGTCTACATATAAACAATCTTTAGAATAAGTCTCTTATCAATAACATCAAATTGTCCTGTTTTGGGAAACTTTTTTCTCTTTTGATTGGGTTCAATGCTCACTACACAAATTTTGGTGTTTTACAGAAACCAGCTCACCCAACCTAACTTTCCTAGACTTATTTACATTACCAGTACTCACTACTCTGCAACAGGGCTTTTTCTTAAACATTATTCATGAAAGGCAATAAACACTGTCAGTGAGTTTTTATGGAAGGGTAAACCCAGCCTCGGTGAAGCTCGAACCAGCAACATCACAGAGACTTTAGACTTCACAGATCAAGCTGAAACCACAGGGGCGGATCCAGGATTTTTTTCTAGGGGGGTCCGAACTTTTCTAGGGGGGTCCGAACCTCGAACCACAATTACATTATACACATTTTGCAGAAAAAATGCAACATATTGATAATAAAAACTGCATTACCATTAAATCTATGTTAAGCAACGAGAAAAATTGCTTCATGCTACTTAAAAATGACTTACAGGCAAGAAATACACTAATGGACAGGTATATTTTCCAAATTCTAGGGGGGTCCAGAACCCCCTGCTGGATCCGCCTATGAACCAGTTTTCACTATTTTACTTTATATTTGATACATCTCTTATATCTATATTACAGGCAAGATGAAACTTTAATTAAATCTGTCGGTGAAGGTAAAATATTCTACCAGCCCGATGAGGCGGATGATTTTGATGAAGAAGATCCTGATGATGACCTTGACATTTGATCTTGTGACCTTGACATTTGATCTTGTGACCTTGACATTTGATCATGTAACCTTGACATTTGATCATGTAACCTTGACATTTGATCATGTGACCAGACATTTGATCATGTGACTGTGTCAATCTTGTGACCTTGACATTCAATCATATTACCTTGACATTTGATCATATGGATTTCTTTGTGTATTAGACATGAAGTTACCCAATGACCTTGATGCTAGTTCTTGTGTCCTTGACATATAATTTTGTGACCTTGATATTTGCTGCAGCAGTTATTATATAATTATGAACCCAATAAGTTTGTGCTTATGTTTTTTTCTATAACCATTTGTTATTTTTTGTATCACACAATCTAGAAATTAAATAAATCAAGCAATAATAATAATTTGTGTTAAACATTTTTTTGAACCCAAGTCCTAAATTGTTCTGAACCAGTAAGATAATGTTTTACTCTACTACTGTTCATTTTTTCTCAACTGTCAAAACATGAATAATTTCATAGTGAATGTGTTTGTTAAAATTATTGTCGTAAAACATCGATGAGTTTCCGAAAGTGTGCATTATGATCGAGTAAAGCTGTTTATGCCGTATGATATGTTTTAGTCAAGATATTTTTAATAACAATTAGGCTGCCAGTACAAAAACAATGCATTCAGTCACAGTGTAATTATTCAAGCTTTGACATTTGAGAATAATCGGACAATACACTAGATGAGATATTATAATCACTATTTTAAAATATGACTGAAAATGTCTGGGAGCTATAAGAAGCTAAAAGAGATTTTTGCAACCAGAAGGAGCCATGGTCCAATGGTTGAGGAATGCGTAGAGATTGTGATGTCCTTGGCTTGAATCCCACCAGACGCATTGCTAATATTTTTTAGCAGGAAGTAAACCAGACATTCCCAAAACTGTTTTGACATTACTTGACATACAGTCCAGTGATCTTGGAAGAATCACTGGACCGAATCAGGTTTCACTGGTCTGGAAGAAATCATCAAAATGTCAATAGGTCATCACTGTTATCCGGTAGCTAATCAGTTATTATTATAACTTTTAACTGGGACGACAAACATCAGCATTAGTTCAATATATACTAATAAGATAACAGGGCCGATAGTTGTCCTCATTTTGATTTTAAAAAATGAAATTTATCTGGACATTCAGACTGGCTATGACAGACTTTCACTGGTCAGGTCTGTCGGACTGACACATATCGGAATGTCTGAAATAAACCCAACAATAAACTCACCAAGGTGTTAATGGATACTTGTGGTGATGGTTTAATTCCGTGGCACTCAAAGTGTCAGCTGCTCATATGCAGAGAATATGACTTGGAAGAGAGAATGACATATACAGATATACCAGTAGTTCTATGTAGAGGAGACCTATGTAATAACTGATTTTTGCCAAGAGGCAGTAACTAATGGAAATTTGACCTGTTTAGTATGGTGGCATATTTCTGCCATCAGATAACCACATAACTAACTAGTTAATTAAGAGGTTAGCTAGTTACGGTAACTAGTTAACCACTTAACTTAATTAACTTTAGAGGTTAACTAGTTATGAGGTTATCTGATGGCAGAAATATGCCACCATAGTTTAGTGCTGTATTTTTATTTTGTGTTTATAAACTAGAGCCAGTTACTAAATCGGTCTCAACCTAAGAATGATTTGACTGGTGATCACTGGATAGGCTTCCATGGGTGAAAGTTGTGTAACCAGATAAAAATCCAAGGTCCGAACAGAGATTGAAACCCACGACCTCTCAAGTCGTAAGTGGACACTCTACCACGTCGCCATAAAAGCCAGCTTGAAGGCAAGGTAGTACAAGTGCCGTATTATACCTCTGCTACCCACACCCCCTCCTTAATAGAATTTGTCCTTGAATTCTTGGAGCTTGATTGTCTGTGGGACTATCTAAGGGTGCAATCACACAATTCCTAGTGGTTATTTAAGTTGGGCACCAAATGTAAGCGGACACTCTACCACGTTGCCATAAAAGCTAGCTTGAAGGCAAGGGAGTACAAGTGCCGTATTATACATCTGCTATAGTTGAAAGCTTAGAAAATACTGAAAACTTATTCTCAAAATACTGAAATCAGTATTTATACTGAAAACTTTCAGAGAATTAGATACTGTTTTATCTATGTCTCTGTCTGACTTCGAATCTGGAGATTGTGGGTTCGAAACCCAGTCGCGGCAGGTCATACCCTATACATGAGTTGTCGGCCTCGTGGTAGGGTAAGTTAGTAATGGTGATAGAAAATTGTCCAGGAAACCTATAGTAGGAAGAGCTGACCGTCGTACATATGACCTATATATGTGTTGAATATGACGTTAAAAAAATAACTGTATGTCTCTGGTACAAATCACGATCAAAACTTGCCTCATTGTTTCCTTGAGCAAGAAACTTCTACTAACTCAGTACTTGAGAACTAAAAAATGGACTGAAGAGAGATAAATCTAATTTGTATAATGTTATTTTCACAATCAAGATAAAATACACAAGAAATATCAGATATTTGGTGCTAAACTGGGTTAATTTTGTTAGAAGTGTGAATAGTCATATTCACTGTTCAGTCATACCGCCAGGAGAACACCATAATGAATGTATAATCAATTAGCATACAATACGGAGCCCCGAAAGTGACATTTTGAAATACTTTTTTTATTATCACAAATATTTCATTTAAACGTAATATTATTTCGTTTATTCGAAATACTATTTCGATTTAACGAAATAATATTACGTTTTTTCGAAATAATTATTTCGATTTAACGAAATATTATTTCGTTTAAACGTAATATTATTTCGTTAAATCGAAATAATTATTTCGATTTTTCGAAATAATTATTTTGTTTTCTCGAAATAAAATAGTTCGTTTTTTTCGAAATAATTACTTCCTTTTTTCGAAATGATTATTTCGAAAAAAACGAAATAGTTATTTCGAATAAACGAAATACTATTTAGTAAAAACGAAATAATATTACGTTTAAACGAAATAGTTGTGAATATAAAAAAAATATTTCAAAATGTCACTTTAGGGGCTCCGTACATACATGTATATTTTATATCAAATAAGTTATCTGATTAAATATATAATGAGATAATATGTACACATTGTTTATCAATTAGTAACATTGTATCAATTGTGTGATATGAAATAAGTCTTTGAGTGTTATAGTCCGTTTTTTCTCAACTGTCAAAGCTTGAATAATTTCGCGGTGACTGAATGCATTGTTTTTGTACTGGCGGCCTAATTGTTATTAAAAAATATCTTGACTAAAACATATCGGCATAAGCAGTTTTACTCAATTATAATACACACTTCCGGAAACTCATGAATGTATTACGAGAATGATTTTAACAAATACATTTACCGTGAAACTATTCATGCTTTGACAGTTGAGAAAAAACGAACAATATCATAACTATGTCATTCATGTGAAGTTTAATCTGGAAATCATCATAGCCAATCATCATAAAGCCAAATGTTCTGAATATTTATAGTTAGCATTTATCAGTCATCTTAAGTCAAGATTTTAACTTCCATCATATCAATTGAAACATCTTCACTGCATTGAAAAACCCCACGAGGGGAGTCATGGTAACAAACAATCTGTTCAGTTCCTGATCAAAACATACTGAAGTTGGACTAAACAATCCATCTTCTATTACAACACCAATCTTCTTACCATTCTCATCAAACTGTACAACATTGTCTGAAAAGATTCCAGAGACAAATACATTTCCTTTACCATCAACACATACACCACATGCATCTTTCAACTCACTATCATTGATTGTAAACAGATGATTTCCTTCCTTATCCAAACATACAATACCTTTATGCCAGTCACAAACATACATTTTGTCACCATTCTTAGAGAAAGTTACATGTCTACTACAAGTAAATAGTTTATTTCCAGCAATGTCATGTGATATAGTTTTTAACAATTGTCCTGAGATTGTATAAATATAAAGTGAAGATCTTTGATCTGTTACATATAACTTATCATCTCTTGCAGTGATACCATAACACATATGTTGTGTTTTAATTTGTCTTGTAGTTTTCATCTTCTTACCATGAATAGAAACAAACTGAATCATAACATCACACGCTACAGCAGCTTCATGGTCATTAGTTATACATACACCATAAGGTTTACTATCTAGTTTACAACTTTTTATTATTGTCAGTGTTTGTGTATCAAACAGCTTCAGTTTATTATTTTGGCGATCTGTAACTAAAAGTTGGTTATCAAAGGTAAGACAACATCCGTAAGAAAGGCACTTATATAACTCACCAGGCAACTTGATGTTGATATCTTTACTTTGTTTTATCTTGTATAGATCTGATCTTATATTTGTTTTAACATCTATCTCACCAATACCATTTAGACCATTGAGATGTTGCATTAATGACTGGTTTGGTTTGAATTCTAACTGTATGCCATCATATTTATGTTTGGACAACTGGCTTTCAACTTCCAGTATTTTTTTCTCAGCAATCTTGCTCCACACAAAGCGTTCTGCTCTGTTTCCTTCTACTTTTACCAATTTATCCTCGGATTCCTTCAGGCTATCCTCAGTACTGTCAATATCTCGTTTCTCATCAATAATTTCTTTTTCCAAATCATGGCACACATGTTCAATTTCACCTATAGAAGATTCTCCGGCTTTTTTAATGATAGACTCCAGAGCTTTCTGACAATCGATAATCTTCTTTATTTCTTCTTTCTTCATATCTTTCAAAGCTTCCAGTTTATCATTCTTAGATTTTCCAAATGTGCCAAAGGATTTTATCATATCTCTAAGACGAATTTGTATTCGTTTGCAATCACCAAGATTAAATAACATATTAATCTTATCAGGGATAGACAATATGCTCTTCTTTGGACAAGATCTACAAATATAAATTAAGCCAAGTCGTATATTTTATGCTTGCTGCAGTGTGACAATGTGTTTCTATCTAACACCAACACTTTGACAATGATCAAGCCTTGGAAAGAAATGAAATTCAAGTTTTTCACAACATTGTTATGGCAGACTGTCATAAGATATAATTATACGCCGTAGGATAAGGCCATGCCGTTTCGGAATTTTGTAAAGCGTCCGGGTGCGCCTAGGTTTTAATGTCGTCAATCAAAATAAAAAAATAAGTTGTTGGTAAAATTTTCTTAAATAATTCCGATGTTGCAGGATTCGATACGACAGTTTAATTCAGGTGTAATTGTGTTCGGCAATGACGTTATTTATCGTAAGCAATTTATCAAAACTGCATCATTAATACAATATATATTTAACGTGAAAAAAAACACACTAGTCATCTTATATCAAATAAAGATAATTGTTTCATATTATGGGGATGTTATTCCATTGAAAAAATATATATAATGCATTGTTTTCTGTTGTAAAAAAATATTTGTGCTTTCGTTTTCGGTTTGTGTGTTGTTGTGAATAGGTACCTAGGTATGTCAAATTTGAGTTGACGCTTAACAGAATTCCAATTTGGCATGGCCTAAGTAAATACTCACGACAAATGTCAAAACTTCTGATAAGAATGCAATATATCGATAGCTCAAATTTGATTAATACTGTGACAAAGAGGTGACATGACGAAATATCTAAAATACCGCAAATATAACGTGGCCACGCAGTAGCTTTACGTGCGCATGTAATAATTGTCCAATGAAAAATGGCCGCCAAATTCGACAACTCTCCTTGGTCAATTATAAAGTGCGCACGTAAAGCTATTGCGTGGCCACGTAAACGTTATTGCGTGCGCACGTAAATTTTAAATATATATCCATGTCACCTCTATGCCACCGTAAGTTTTTGATGATAATGTTATTTTATCTTCGAGATAAAGGAATTTACCCTATCTATACTATTTTATACGGTTTTATTATACTACATGCATATAAACTAAATATAGGGGAAATAAGTATTCACTTGGTGTTTAGTACTACCTGTGCAATATTTGTAATTGTTGCTTAAGTGAATATAAGCTTTGTCATGGACAAAGATAATATAACCAAAAATATAATCTATTAAAAAAAACAATGAAGTGAATCATATTAAGAAAAAAATCGGTAAGGCTCAAATCCAATATAAATGTATTTACTCAAGAGTGGTCTAGATTAATAATCATTTAAAATCTCATTTTAACCTTTTAGCAAATACATGTACTCTCAGTCTCCGAATCGGAACTCAAGATTCTCACTGGATCCGCCATTTTGTTTTAAATGTGTAAATATGTTGAAAAATCACTTACCTGTGAAGTGTAGCTATACATTCACAACAACAGACTTCATTATGTTCCTCACAGAACTTGTCGAGCACTTCCCGTT
Source organism: Mactra quadrangularis (assembly GCA_025267735.1). Classification (NCBI taxonomy): domain Eukaryota; kingdom Metazoa; phylum Mollusca; class Bivalvia; order Venerida; family Mactridae; genus Mactra; species Mactra quadrangularis. The sequence continues at coordinate 46,666,584 of CM046294.1, forward strand.
TATGAAGGTAACACTTCTCCGTGGGAAACTCTGGTAATTTTGTTGGTTGATTACTGGCTTGGTTTCCTTGACCAGCTGCAAGCAGTTTGTGATCCTTCATTACAAGGAATGTTGCGTGTTGATCTGTACATGTTTGACAACAATAACCTTTGCATTGTAAACAATAACGTACAGCTTCTACTACCTTTCCTTTAGCATCGCAATTAGTACAGATGAAATCAAACGTTTCATCGGACGAAATATCCTTGTATTGTCCTTTGTCAGCCATTTTCAACATTGTACTTTGCACCGTAACTTCGTAAGTTAAACTTATTCATACATCCACTATATATATATATGATAAGGCGGAGTTAAATATAATAGGGAGGAGCTATTTTGTGGGCGGGATCTGCCTATTTGTTGTCTGCCTAATTGTTGCACATAAAGATTTTACGTAACTTCGATTTTATCTTATCAGCTAATTTATAATCAATAAACCCTATTTTCTTTCTACACTACAAGTAGAACTAGCCTTTTAAACTTAAACTTTTTATGTCGATATTGATTATCTTTTTTATGATACAACCTTGTTCCGTGGTTTCTATCAAAATGAATTAATCTGTGGTATGAATATGATGTATGTTCATGTATTTCATTTCATAAAAAAAGGAATTGCATTTTATAGTCTAAGTTTCATGCTTATGCATGTTCACCGACTTTACAGCTATTACCCCTGGTCATTGGGCTACTGGTATCTATCTATCAATCACCCTGGGGAGTCTTTTTACTCTGCTTATTAATGAAGATATTAACAGAAGTGATGGAATTTAGATAGTTCTTTAACTTAAAAATAATTAGCTTGAATTTCAAACAAATTAAATGATATACAAAAAAGTTCTTGAAGATTAAATTTGGCAAATTAACATTGAAAAGTAAGGGTAAAATTCGAGTAATCCAACTAATTAGACCTACCTATTTTGAAGAGTATTCAAGGGGAAATAACTCACTCAAGTCCCTTATTCACTAACATACAGTATGACCCAAATTAGCAATTAGATATAATAAGGGACCTTAGTCAGTAATTTCCCCTTTTATACTCTTCAAATAGGTAAGTCCAATTAGTTGGATTTTACCCTTACTTTTCAATGTCATTTTGCAAAAATTAATATTTAATATTTTTTTTGTAAATCATTTAATTTGTTTGAAATTGAGTATTATTAAGGTAAAGAACTATCTAAAGTTTTACCACTTCTGGTTATATCTTCATTAACAAGAAAGATATTAGATGAAATATTTTGTTATCCTTACATTCAAAGATAAAATCCGAGGATTCCAACTGTAAGGACCTACTTAACAATTGGGTTGCTTCAGATTTTATCAGGGAAAGGTAATTGACTGAAGTCCCTAATTAGTGCCATTCTGAGTTAAGCCAGAATTCTGTATTTCGACTTTTGTCTTTTTACATTTGGTTCACAAATCAGAGTCATTTCAATGTAAAGCTATATTGAATTCATTGTTAATCATTCTTAATGTGTGATAATTCTCCTCACAAAGTCATATGAGGCAATATGGTTAGGTTTCGTTAGAATAAGAGTGAAGCAACTTTTATTTAATGAAACTCAACTAGAATTAGCATACACTAATAAGCACTTTTACAAGAAATTCCGTCAATAAAATGATTTGTCTACTGAAGTATACGATACCACTTGATAACAATACCTAATGATTCATCAGGTCTTGATTTAGATTGAAAATAGGAAAAAAAGTTTTCATCAGTTCAAATCTAATGTTAAATTTTGTTTTTGCAAACTTGAACATATATTTGTATACATTTTACTAAACAATAAAGAAATGCAATCTTTCAATTAGAAACATTCATCATATAAATCAAATAATTCATTGTAAAATTCCACAAACTAAAAAGATACATTATATTAAAGGTACTCATTTACAGATTTCAACTTAAACATCAACTTCTTCTATAACTATCAAAATTGTATGTAAACATATTTGGAAGCAGGAAAGTAGCGTTCTGATACTGACAATTTAAGTACAAATTGACATATAACTACAAATGATGACGTTTCAAGAAGTACCGGTAAAAATCTACACCGTATGTCACAGTACAGACAATTTTAGTGCATTTTGATGACTTTTATTGTAAATTTCTTGCAATCTATAGGTAAGTTTGTCCTAAAATAATTAAGACTTTGTTTTTTACACACAATTACAAACACTGAATGGTATTTTGAAAATTTTGAAATATCTTAACCAAATCTGTGAACTAGTGCCTTTAATATATAACATATCTATATACAGTAACCACCAAAAGTTTGAGGACAAAAATAAATAACTACAATTCTTGAATTTTAATGATTATTTTTCGTAGAATCATTAATTTAATACATTTAAGTACGGTTTGTGATAAAATGGAAACAAATTTCATGAATGCAACACTCTATAAGATTCAGCATCTGACATCGTAAAGCCTCCAAAACCATGTTTATTGTAATAATTTTCCATAACAAAGTTTTTATGCTATTTTTGTAGTCTCAGTTATAATAATAATGATCATCAAAAAATAATGTAAAACTACAAAGCATTTCAAAATAAAGTTATAAAATTTTAACTAAAAGTTATTCAATAGGCCTACAATCTGAAAATGTCTTTTGGTGGGTACGGTAGTAAGTAGCCCATAATACACAGATTAAATAGTCAGCAACTACTGTCCTTGCTATGCATCTGTTTATCACAAATAACTAATGGTACCATATTTTTTATCCATTTCTTTTTTTTGTTGGGTTTTATGCAAAACATTGTAGCGGTTATATCACGGCAGTCAGTCCACCTACTCAGTGTTCCTGGAAAGGCTAAATCTCTGGATTTAGCTGTTAATCAACTACTAGCTGCATACTTTCGCCAGTGACTGACTACTACCCTACATGATTTAGAATCAGTAGTAGGAGGGAAAATGGCTGTAGAAATTATTTCATGACCAAATTCCACGAAAGTATGCCCCGCCCGGGAATCGAACCCACGCCCCCTCGATCAGTAGACTTGGGTGCTTCTGACTGAGCTGCCTAGCCATTCTAAAGATAATTTCATTGGACACTCCAGCATGGTAGAGCAAATTGTATTGGTTAAAAATATAGGTAAAAAGTTAGCTGCACCGAATAAGTATAAATGATAAAGTACATCTAGGGTTCTATATATAGTAAGTTTTTGACTCCATGGCACCGATAAGTTAGCATGAGTTAAGAGTAAAGTCAACTTACACAATTAGAGACTTTAGTCAGTTATCTTTCCCTGATAAAATCTGAAGCAATCCAATTTGTAAGTAGGTCCTTACTGTTGGAATCCTCGGATTTTATCATTGAAGTCCTATGTAAGGATAACAAAATATTTCATCTAATATCTTTCTTGTTAATGAAGATAATTACAGAAGTGATGAAATTTAGATAATTCTTTACCCTAAAAATACTTAGCTTGAATTTCAAACAAATTAAACTATTTACAAGAAAGTTTTTTAAGATTAATTTTGGCAAATCGACATTGAAAAGTAAGGGTAAACGCTGAGTATTACAACTAATAGGACCTACCTATTTGAAGAGTATAGGGGAAATAACTGACTAAAGTCCCTTATTAATATTATCAAAAAGTTGTGTTTTCATGAAAATAACTGAATAATACAAGTCAAAAGAAAAACAAAACAGAATTTGGTTTAGTGAACACATTTAATGGATGTACAAGAGATACGAAGTACATTATAGCACAGAAAACACTAAGCATAGTGACTTATATCATAATTCAACTTGCTTGAAGATACCCAGCCCTAGAACCGACATAATTAACCATGAAACTACTTTCCAATCTTGTAAGTTCATGTGTGAAATCTTCCCTAGAAACTATATAGATAAGGCCACAACAAGTTGATCATGCGTTCTATGGATTTTCTGGAAAAAATTGGGGCGAGCGAGTTAAGAAAAAAAAGAAGTCTTTATTCACTTGCTTTATATAGCGGTTTGACCAAATTTTTATGAGCGAGCGAGGAAATAAAAAAAAACCAATTGTAAAAAACGTCAAAATTTAGGTGCGAGCGAATCTATAGAACATATGATCAATTTGTTGTGGCCTAATCAATCTTCGCCACAAACTATCATCAGCAATGAACATTCGGTCCAGCAAAATGTATTTTTATGGGACTGAAATAAAGTTTACTGGACCAAAAAATATTGACAATTAATATATTAAAATGTTCGGTCCATTGGAATGTTTTAACCTAATACATTCTGCATTAGATAAACAGTACAATAACAAATAATGATTTTTATTGAATATGGAAAATGGTAGCTGTAAAAGTGGTCCACTGCCTAAATTGTTCTGAACCAGTAAGATAATGGTTTACTCTACTATTGTTCGTTTTTTCTCAATTGTCAAATCATGAATAATTTCACGGTGAATGTGTTTGTTAAATTTATTGTCGTAAAACATCGATGAGTTTCCGAAAGTGTGCATTATGATTGAGTAAAGCTGTTTATGCCGTATGATATGTTTTAGTCAAGATATTTTTAAAACAATTAGACCGCCAGTACAAAAACAATGCATTCAGTCACCGTGTAATTATTCAACCTTTGACAGTTGAGACGGACTATACACTAGGTGAGATATTATAATCACTATTTTAAAATATGACTGAAAATGTCTGGGAGCTTTAAGAAGCTAAAAGAGATTTTTGCAACCAGAAGGAGCCGTGGTCCAATGGTTGGAGGAATGCGTAGAGATAGAGATGTCGTGGGCTTGAATCCCACCAGACGCATTGCTAATATTTTTTAGCAGGAAGTAAACCAGACATTCCCAAAACTGTTTTGACATTACTGGACATACAGTCCGGTGATCTTGGAAGAATCACTGTACCGAATCAGGTTTCACTGGAAGACATCTAAATGTCAATAGGTCATCACTGTTATCCGGTAGCTAATCAGTCATTATTATAACTTTTAACTGGGACGACAAACATCAGCATTAGTTCAATAATTACTAATAAGATAGCAGGGCCGATAGTTGTCCTCATTTTGATTTAAAAAAATGAAATTTAACGTGACATTCAGACTGGCTATGACAGACTTTCACTGGTCAGGTCTGTCGGACCGACACATATCGGGATGTCTGAAATAAACCCACCAAGGTGTTAATGGATACTTGTGGTGATGGTTTAATTCTGTTGCACCCAAGTGTCAGCTGCTCATATGCAGAGTATATGACTTGGAAGAGAGAATGTTTGATAAAGATAACAGTAGTTCTATGAACAGACCTACGTAATAACTGATTTTTGCCAAGAGGCAGTAACTAATGGAAATTTGACCTGTTTAGTATGGTGGCATATTTCTTCCATCAGATAACCACATAACTAACTAGTTATTTAAGAGGTTAGCTAGTTACGGTAACTAGTTAACCACTTAACTTAATTAACTTTAGAGGTTAACTAGTTAACATAACTAGTTATGAGGTTATCTGATGGCAGAAATATGCCACCATAGTTTAGCGGTCAGTCTAATTACCCCAAGACACACCAAGACGGCTTCAATGCCTCTTAAAGTGTTATTTCCGTTTCACTTTCACATTAAAAACGTCTTACTAACGAATTTTATAGCACTAGAACGATTGATTTGGCAAAAAAACGTGCTGTCCATAAAATGTTCTCTATTTTCCTCTTTTAATTCTTTTATTGATATGTTTAATTTTAAACAACTTATTTGTGATTATACACGAATTTGCAATAAGAGTTCCACTGCTATTGATTTAATCATTGTTTCTGATCATGAAAAATTATGTCAGTCTGGAGTAATTAATACTTGTTTTAGTGACCATTCTTTAATATATTGTACCAGAAAAGTGTCTAAATCACCCATATGTCTTCATAATACTGTTAAATTGCGTTCTTTAAAAAGTTATAACAAAGATATTTTACAAGCTAACTTATTATCAGCTGATTGGAGTTCAGTTTTATTAAATGACAATGTTTTAGATGCTTGGAGTAAATTTAAAAGTATTTTTCTTTCTGTCATTGATAACATTGCTCCCGTAAAACAAATTCGTATTAAGCAAAGAACAGAGCCATGGATGACATCTGAAATATTATGTTTGATAAAACAAAGAGATAAATCTTATAATGATTTCAAGAAAAATAAAAATGAAGAAAAATATGAGCATTTTAAGTCATTAAGAAATAAAACACAAGAAACTATACACACTGCCAAAATAAACTATTTCTCCGATACATTGGAGCATAATAAACATGACTCTAAGTCACTGTGGAATTCCCTTAAAAGTATTGGATTACCCTCTAAAAAATGTTCTTCATCATCATCTCAAGCTAACATTTGTCTAAAATTAGATTCAGGTATTTGTTTTGAAAAAAATATAATAGCAGAAGCATTTAATTCTTTTTACACTTCTATTGCAGCAAACTTGGTAAACAAACTACCTACATGTGTTAATAAATATGGTAAGATATTTGTCAATAAATTTTATTCTGATAAAGGAGTCCGTTTAGACAGTTTTTCTTTTTCATTAGTGTCTGAAAAGAAAGTTTTTAAATATTTATCAAGCCTTGGTGTCAATAAATCCACAGGTTTAGATAACATTCCATCTCGTTTTGTTAAAGATGGTGCTTCTGTCATAGCCTGTCCGTTGGCTCATGTCATCAATCTGTCATTATTACAAGGTGTTGTACCTGAAGATTTAAAATTAGCTAGGGTAGTTCCTCTTTACAAAAAGAACGATAAAACTAATGTTGGCAATTACAGGCCAGTCTCAATTTTAACCATTATTTCCAAAATTTTTGAAAAGGTTGTATATGATCAAATTGAACTTCATTTTAATGAAAACAACTTATTTTATAAATTTCAATCAGGTTTCAGACGTGGTTTTTCAACTGACACTTGCTTAATACATCTAACTGATTATATTAGACTTGAAATGGATAAAGGTAATCTTGTTGGTATGATACTTTTGGATTTACAAAAAGCTTTTGACACTGTTGATCATGAAATTTTACACATGAAACTTAAAGCATCTGGTTTAGGAAACGATATACTGTTATGGTTAAAATCTTATCTTTCCGATAGACACCAGTTAGTAGATGTGGCTGGTACACATTCTACTACTGCTCCTATAACATGTGGAGTCCCTCAGGGATCCATACTAGGTCCTCTTTTATTTTTAATTTATGTGTATGACATGTCTGCTGTCATCAATAGTAAACTTCTTTTATATGCAGACGGTTCTGGCATTCTTGTATCTGGTAAGAACAAGAATGATATTGAAAATAGACTTTCTCTTGATATTAATCTTATAAGTGAATGGTTAATAAACAATAAGTTGTCTTTGCATCTTGGTAAAACCGAGTCCATACTTTTTGGATCCAAGTTTAAACTTAAATCTGATCCTAATCTTCATGTCACTTGTAATGGAATATATATTCAACCAACATCCTCTGTTAAATACCTAGGGGCTATACTTGATCAAACCTTATCATTTGAGATCATGGCTCGTAATATTCTTCAAAAAGTTAATGCTAGACTAAAGTTCCTATATAGAAAAAAAGATTATCTTACTCAGCATACTAAAAAAATACTGATTATATCTTTAATACAATGTCATTTTGATTATTCGTGTTCTATATGGTACCATGGATTGACTCAATCATTAAAAAATTAGTTTCAAACAACCCAAAATAAATTTATAAGATTTGTATTTAATATGGATTTTAGAGCTCATGTAGGAGCCGAACATTTCAGACTTCTTAATTGGTTACCAGTTAAACAGAGAGTTAATCAAATTATTCTGAGTCATGTTTTTAAAATTAAACTTGGTATGTCTCCTACTTATACCCCCGTTACACCAAACTCGTTCTCACTACGTTCTGAAAAAAATGGACCGAACGAGTTCCAACTGTGTGAAAACGGAATTGACGTAGTAGCAACTTGCTACAGTCTGTGTACGAACGTGATGGACGAGCTCGAACGGGGTTGAACGAGAATGGGGTTTCAGAACTTTGAGTCGACTCAAAAATTTTCTGCGGCCACCCCGTTCTGCAACTAGACTGAGTAACAACGTACTGGCAACGGAATGGACGTACTGCGAACGAAATTGCCGTACTAGCATCGTACTCGGGACGTGACTTGTCGTAGTTTGATCGGGCATCAATTTGCAGTACGTTTACACACCGACCTGTTCCGTTTGTAACTCGGTTCATCCAATTTGCACACAGACTTAACTCGTCTTGATTACGTCCATAGTGCGTTGTTATCCAGTCTAAATGTATGAAAACAAATTATAAAGTTCTGAACCAGTTTGCAACACGTTAACACACAGTTCTTAAAGTTCGCAGTAGGTTTTTGGTACGTTCTACTCGTTTTTAATAAGTTTATTGCGTTCATATGCAGTTCGTACAACACAATAACGTCTTCAGTACGATCTGGCAAGGTTTGGTATAAATACAGACCATTTCTCACCAAGAGATGGGTGTATGTCTTAGTTTTCTTCTTTTTTCTGGCTTCTGACTCTGCCCCAAATCTTCTCCCGAAACCTGGCTGTCTGAGTCATTAGAAGAAGCAGGAGATACAACACCCTCATTTTCATTGACTGGCTCAGGAGGCTCAGAATTCTTAGGCTTAACTAGAGGCTGGTCTTCAAAAGCTTCATCTAAGCAGGTGATTTTTGGAAGCGATTGTCTTAACACGCGCCGCCTGTCTGGCTCTGCTCCTTTTTCGAGGCATGGTGGTCACAGTGATGCTTGACAAATTGTGTCCTCACAGCTTATACCGCAGAACGAGAATGCCAACGGATAGAAACGTCCAGGATATTCATAGCAATCGGATCAGAACGTGATGTCATTACGTTTAGAACGCTCTAAGAACGAGATGGGAACGTTCTTAGAACGAGTTGAACTGTCTTAAACTGGATGGTCAATAGTATAGGAGCTTAGAAGAACTAGTTATGAACGGGTTAAAACGGACTACGAACGGTTCGGACTAGTTGGAGACGGTATCTCGTGACGAGAACGGGCAATTTTATCCGATTTGAACTCGATACAAACGGACTACAGACGGGATAAAAACGAAATGCACGCGACGGGAACTGGTTCTGAACGAACTATGATCGTATAGCTGATATTTTTCGACTTAAACGGCACGTTCTAACTCGTTCAGAACCAGTTTTGCAATATTTTTAGGACGGGGTCGAACGTTCTGAGAACTAGTTTGGTGTAACGGGGCCCTTACATGTCTTATAACTTTACTTCTCAAGACACAATTCACAACTATAATACAAGACTAACTAAAAAAGGTGCTTTTTCCTTACCAAAAGTCAAAAGTTTTGGAATAAAATCTTTTTGCTACTTAAGCTGCTCATTATGGAACTCTTTACCATCTGATATCACACAAATAAAAAAACTGTTCAAATTTAAACAAACTGTGAAACAGTATTTTTTAGATATTTTGTCTTAGATATTTGTATGTTTTTTATTTTCTCTATTATTTTGGCATGGTCCACATAATTTTTAAGTTATAACTGACCAAAATCCTTCTTATATGGCATTTATGTTTGTGCTTGACCACCTTAGATGTATTTTACCATTAAGCCATACCTAGACAATCTGTGATAGATAAATTATGTCCAAATTAAATCACATGATTACCAACTTGACTGTGATACTAAGATATTTCTGTGATTAATTTTGTGATTATTAACATAACTGTGATTCCTCAATATTATATGAGAATAGATTTGTAATTGTCTACATAACTGTGATACTTAAATATTTTATGTGATTAATTTTATGATTATAAACTAAACTGTGATCTTGGATATTTCTTCTGTGATTAATTTTGTGATATAGTATTACATCTATCTGGTGCTTATTATTTAATATACATCTTATATCAATGTTTCAATTATCTGCTATGTCTTTGATAAATCTTATTATGTTTTAATTCTATGCAATAGTCTTCACTATTTTAATAATGCCTCTCTTTGTCACGCCACCAACACATAGGGACCACAATGGAAATAAGGGCTTGCCCTTTTTTGTGTTATCCCTGGTGTTGGTGTGCATTACATAGTTACAACATCATGATGTCTGTGATATTTGTGTTTGTATGTTTTTACTATGTGTACACTATGCCATATAAATATTATTATTATTATTATATTATTATTATAAACTACGGGAGGTCACTCAGTTGGTTAATAATATCGATGCGTATTGAATTATTTCCCTTAAATAGTTCGACATTTGGCGGGAATTCTCGGGAGATAATCTATATTTGTATATTGCAGACTTAGATTATAATAAGATATCGGTATACACTGTAATATAATTGAGTAAAAATATGTTACAACGCCAAAATCACGTTCTTGAAAATCAATGAAGGGAAGAAATTGAATAGTTTTAAGCATATACAATAGGTTATGTTGTCACTCAGATTATTTAAATAAATAATCATAATAACTTCTTTAAACATCGTTGAACGAAATGTTCTGATGTTTTCTAAGATCAGCTTGCTATACTAAAAATCTCAAATAACACATAAGGTCAATTATTAAGGGGGATAATTCCGTCATACTGATGTAATAATACAAACGAAGTTATTCCCCTTTGTTTTACTAGACTTTATCTTACGTCTCTGTTCGGTCTTAAACTCGATATTAAATAGCCATTTTTATTTTAAAAAATATAAATAACAAGTAAAAAAAGTATATTTATGACATATTTTACACGTCTAAGAGGTGTTGAGTCCGTCTTGGGGTGTCTTGGGGTAAATAGTCTGACCCGTTTGACTGGTGATCACTGGATGGGGTTCCATGGGTGAAAGTTGTGTAACCTGATAAAAATCCAAGGTCCGAACGGAGATTAAAACTCATGATCTCTCAAGTCGTAAGCGGACACTCTACCACACGTCGTCATAAAAGCTAGTTTGAAGGCAAGGGAGTACAAGTGCCGTATTATACCTCTGCTACACACACACCCTTCTTAATAGAATTCGTCCTCAAATTCTCGGAGCTTGTTTGTTTGCGGACTATCTAAGGGTGCAATCACACAATTCCTAGTGGTTATTTAAGTTGGGCACCAAATGTAAGCGGACACTCTACCACGTTGCCATAAAAGCTAGCTTGAAGGCAAGGGAGTACAAGTGCCGTATTATACATCTGCTACAGTTGAAAACTTAGAAAATACTGAAAACTTATTCTCAAAGTACTGAAATCAGTATTTATACTGAAAACTTTCAGAGAATTAGATACTGTGTTATCTATGTCTCTGTCTGACTTCGAATCTGGAGATTGTGGGTTCGAAACCCAGTCGCGGCAGGTCATACCTTATACATGAGTTGTCGGCCTCATGGTAGGGTAAGTTAGTACTGGTGATAGAAAAGTGTCCAGGAAACCTATAGTAGGAAGAGCTGACCGTCGTACATATGACGTATATGTGTTGAATATGACGTTAAAAAAATGTATGTCTCTGGTACATATCACGATCAAAACTTACCTCATTGTTTCCTTGAGCAAGAAACTTTTCTACTAACTCAGTACTTGAAAACTAAGAAATGGACTGAAGAGAGATAAATCTAATTTGTATAATGTTTTTTTCACAATCAAGATAAAATACACAAGAAATATCAGATATTTGGTGCTAAGCTGGGTTAATTTTGTTAGAAATATAAATAGTCATATTCACTGTTCAGTCATACCGCCAGGAGAACACCATAATGAATGTATAATCAATCAGCATATAATACGGAGCCCCTAAAGTGACATTTTGAAATACTTTTTTATTATCACAAATATTTCGTTTAAACGAAATAATATTACGTTTAAACGAAATAATTATTTCGAAAAATCGAAATAGTATTATTTTCGAAATATTATTTCGTTTATACGAAATATTATTTCGTTTAAACGAACTATTATTTCTTTAAATCGAAATTATTATTTCGATTTTTCGAAATAATTATTTCGTTTTCTCGAAATAATACTATTTCGTTTTTTCGAAATAAATATTACGTTTTTTCAAAATAATTATTTCGTTTTATCGAAATATTATTTCGTTTTTACGAAATAATATTTCGAATTTTCGAAATATTTTTTTTCCTTTTTACGTTTAAACGAAATAATTATTTCGAAAAAACGAAATAATTATTTCGAAAAATCGAAATAATAATTTCGATTTAAAGAAATAATAGTTCGTTTAAACGAAATAATATTTCGTATAAACGAAATAATATTTCGAAAATAATACTATTTCGATTTTTCGAAATAATTATTTCGTTTAAACGTAATATTATTTCGAATAAACGAAATAATATTTCGTTAAAACGAAATAATATTTTGTAAAAACGAAATAATATTACGTTTAAACGAAATAGTTGTGAAAATAAAAAAAGCCTAATTGTAATTAAAAATATCTTGACTAAAACATATCGACATAAGCAGTTTTACTCAATTATAATGCACACTTCCGGAAACTCATAGACGTTTTACGAGAATGATTGTAACAAACGCATTCACAGTGAAACTATTCATGCTTTCACTGTTGAGAAAAAACGAACAATATCATAACTATGCCATTCATGTGAAGTTTAATCAAGAAATCATCATTGCTCATCATCATAAACTTAAACTTAAACTTAAACTTTTTCATTTGATTAAACGCCTATTTCTACATAACATATTCAATGGCGTTGTACAAAAATATAGATTATAAAAAATTAATAAGTAAAAACCCTCCACCATAAATACATAATGTATATACAATAACACAAAACAAAATAAAATTTATCACACATGATGTAATATAGTGTGCAAGTGTACATGTTTTATTATACCTACATCATTCAAAGTTCATGATCCTCCTTAATTTTACATTTTTATCACTGGGTGCGTTCAGAGTTATACCACTGGTAACTGATGGTAACAATGGTAACCATCGGTAAAAATTGGTAACAATTGGTATACCGAAGGCAAGGTAATTGGTAACCAATTCTCCCGCGACCCTATAAGTAAGGTAGCTTTGGTAGCCTCGTTTTAATTCAAGTCATGTTGGCAGCAGCAATAACAATTTCATTTATTTATATACCAAGCCATTCAAAATTTATTAGCAACCGATTGTATGTTTGGTAACTTATGGTAACCCTTGGTAATTCTACTTGGTACCAGTTGGGAGAATCCTGAACGCACCCACTAATTTTACATTTGTATTACACGATGCTACTGTTAACCGGACATGTCCTGAACAGTGTAACATAACGCCACTGTTAACCAGACATTTCCCTAAAGGTGTCGAAACATCACCTTTAAAGGGCCCTTAATACATCCCCAAAGGTGTCGAAACATCACCTTTAAAGGGACAATTTTTTTAGGTTGTCATTGCAGTCTTGTGAAACAAGGTAGAAAATGACAGAGAGCGAGGCAATCCTCATTCTCACGTCATAATGCACTCACTCAATCACTTAGTATGTTTACCGTAATTGTAAGGTGAGGCATTTACTAACCATGTCAATTTTAGAATAGATAATAAAAATTAGAGAAATAGTGAGTTTTCAATCGTTTTTTGAAAACATCCAAAGTAGGTGATAATTTGATATCATCTGGTAGCTTATTCCATAGCATGGGGCCAACAGTACTAAAGCTTCTGTCACTGAATGTTTTTTTCTTATTTGTTGGAACAAAAAAATTCAGGTCTTTGGATTTTGCAGATCTAAGACCAGATCTGCTTTGTAAAGGCTTTCTCAGAATTTCAGTCAGATATGCAGGTGCAGTTTCAGTAAAACAGTTGTACATGAAAGTACATATTTTAAAGTTGATTCTTGCTTTGACTGGTAACCAGTGCAGTGAATACAAAGCATCTTTTGAACTGTCAGATTTTTTTAGCCTTAATACCAGTTTTGCACACATGTTTTGAATTCGCTGAAATTTGCTAAGATCACATTTTGAAATTCCATACAAGATCAGATTGCAGTAATCGATGTGGGACATGACCAAAGATAGGACTAGTGTTTCCGTTGCATCTTTATCCAGATATTTTCTTATACTTTTGATACGTAAATAATTGTACATGGCAGTTCTACTTTTTGTTTTGATGTGATCTTTAAAGCTTAGGTTTTCATCAAGAAAGGCCCCTAAATAGCGAATGGTCTTCACAGATTTTATAGTTTCACCAGCAATATTTATTGACTGGGTTAAACATTTTTTCAACTGTGCTCTGCTTCCAAACATGATAAACTCAGTCTTTGAGTTGTTCATTTTCAATTTATTTTCATTCATCCATGAATTTATTGTTAGGGCACAATCTTCAAGATCAGAAATGGCATTTGCTTCTTCATTCTGATTGTTAGGACAGAATCTTTTATTAGCAGTGTGGTCGTCAGCAAAACCATGCACTGATATATCAGATGGAATGACATCGAATAAGGTTCCTGCATAAGTAAGATATAACCACGGACCCAAACAACTACCTTGTGGAACACTGCAATCTAATGTACGTACAGATGATGAACTAGTATTGACGTTGACTCGAAATGCACGTGGGCGAAGATATGAGTCAATCCAGCGAAGTGTACTATTCTGTAGTCCATATTGATTATTAAGTACTTCTAATAAAATGTCATGATCAACAGTGTCAAATGCAGCACTCAGATCAATAGCTATTAACGCAGTAACTTCTAATTTCGCCATACCACACAGTAGGTCATTAACTAATCTAAGGAGGGCTGACTCACATGAGTGAAAACGTCTATATGCAGACTGATTTTTTGGAAGAAGATTATTCTTTTCAACATGAGTATTTAATCTATTCAATGCAGCCTTTTCAATTACCATAGATAAGAAAGACAGATTGCTAACCGGTCTATAGTTAGCATAATCAAGATCTAGACCAACCTTCTTAAGGAGAGGCTTAACAATTGCCTCTTTCCACTTGGAAGGGAATACCCCATGTTTCAATGAGATATTTATTAAATGAGTAATTAGAGGTAATAATTCTTTTAGATAACATTTGAGCCATTTTGTTGGCAAAACGTCTAACTCCGATGATTTGGTATTTAAGTCACATATAAGATCTCTGACATCTTCTATTGTAAAATCCTTAAAATGGTCAAGACTAGGTACATCCTTTTGTTGGGGTGAGTAAGTTGGAAACTGAAGCAAGGATTCTCTAATTTTTGAAATTTTATTCAAGAAATAATCAGCAAAATTTTCTGCTATGGAGTGATCAGAATCGCCTTTAGGCATTGGATTCTCAGATCTTACTCCTGTCATTTCAGCAACAAATTTATATAATTGTTTTGTATCACCTTTAGCATCAAGAACTCTTTGACTTAGTGATTTGACTTTTTCTTCATTTAATTTACAATGATAACGGTTGCGAATAACCTTGAAAGCTTCTAATTGTTCAGGCTTTCCATATTTTCTCCATAATCTTTCTTGTTTTCTCATTGAACTTTTAAGTAAGACTAGATTATCTGTAAACCATGGTTTTGGAGCTCTATGAATTTTTGTTTTCTCTACTATTGGAGCATGTTTGTCAAGAGTGGTCTGAAGTTTTGAATCCAATATATTTACGTAAGAATCAACATCTTCACTATCAATATTAATGTCTTTTAAATCAGAAGCAAAATTTTCATGATTGATTCTTTTAAGATTGCGGAATTTTACTGATTTGCTCACAATATTTTCTTTTTCTACATTTATTTGTACCTTAACTACACAATGATCTGATAAAAAGGGACCCTGTTCACATTTTTTTACCCGTATACCATTTACTGCTTCAGTAAGTACAAGATCTAACATATTACCACCAATATGTGTTTTAAAATTAACATGCTGTTCTAAACCAAAGGAATGAAGACAATTTACAAATTCAGAAACAGCCGTAGATCTATTTTCAAGATGTAGATTAAAGTCTCCCATAATTAACAGGTTAGAGTAGTTAGGAAGTAAATCTTCAATAAATTGATTGAAGTCTTCTACAAACTGAGATACAGTGGTTAATCCTGGGGGTCTGTAAAGTCCAATACAATGAAGCCAATAGAGCCAAATGCTATGAATATTTACAGTTAGCATTGATCAGTCATCTTAACTCAAGGTTCTAACTTCCATCATATCAATTCAAGCATCTTCACTACACAGCGAAAGGGATCGGTAATAAATAATCTGTTCAGTTCCTGATCAAAACATACTGAACTTGGATCACCCCATTCAAGTTGTATTACAACACCAATCTTCTTACCATTCTCATCAAACTGTACAACATTACGTGACACGAATCCAGACACAAATACACTTCCTTTACCATCAACACATACACCCTCTGCAGCCTCCAGCTCACTATCATTGATGGTAAACAGATACTTTCCTTCACTATCCAAACATACATTACCTATCATCAAGTCACTAACATACATTTTGTCACCATTCTTAGAGAAAGTTACATGTGCACTACACTTAAATAGTTCATTTCCAGCAATGTCATGTGATATAGTTTTCAACAATTTTCCGGAGATAGTATAAATATAAAGTGAAGATCCTCTATCTGTTACATATAACTTATCATCTCTTGCAGTGATACCATAACACCGATGTGGTGTTAGAATTTATCTTCTAATTTTCATCTTCTTACCATGAATAGATACAAACTGAATCATGCAACCATCACACGCTACAGCAGCTTCGTGGTCATTAATTAAACATACACCCCTTGGTACACAACCAAGTTCACACCATTTTACAATTTTCATTGTTTGTGTATCTATCAGCTTCAGTTTCTCATTATTGTTATCTGTAACTAACAGTTGATTATCAAGGGTAAGGCAGCATCCATCACAACCGATATCACATCTATCATCAGACATAAAGGGTAGGAAATCATTATTTTTTTCAATTCTATATAGATATCTTCTTATATCTGTTTTCACATCTATCTCACCAATACCATGTAAATCATTGAGATATTTCATCAATGAATGGTTTGGTGTGAATGCTAAAAGCAAACCATCATTTCTATGTTTTGACATCTGGCTTGCAGCTTTCAATATTTTTTTCTCGACCGTCTTGCTCCACACAAAGTGCTCTGCTCTGTTTCCTTCTACTTTTACCAATTTATCATCAGATTCCTTCAGGTTATCCTCAGTCCTTTCAATATCTCGTTTCTCATCAAGAATTTCTTTTTCCAAATCATTGCACACATTTTCAATTTCACCTATAGAAGATTCTCCGGCTTTTTTAATGAAAGACTCCAGAGCTTTCTGACAATCGATAATCTTCTTTATTTCTTCTTTCTTCATATCTTTCAAAGCTTCCAGTTTATCATCCTTAGATTTTCCAATTGTGCCAAAGGAATTTATCATATCTCTAAGACGAGTTTGTGTTTGTTTGCAATCACCAAGTTTAAACAACTTGTTAATCATATCAGGTATAGACAGTATTCTTTTCTTTGGACAAGACCTACAAATATAAATTAAGCCAAGTCGTATATTTTATGCTCGCTGCAGTGTGACAATGTGTTTCTTTCTAAGCACCAACACTTTGATAATGATCAAGCTTTGGAAAGAAATGAAATTCAAGTTTTTCATAACATTGTTATAGCAGACTGTCATAAGATATAATTATACGCCGTAGGATAAGGCCATGCCGTTTTGGAATTTTGTTAAGCGTCCAAAGTTGTTGGTAAAATTTTCTTAAATAATTCCGATGTTGCAGTATTCTATACGACAATTTAATTCAGGGGGAATTGTGTTCGGCAATGACGTTATTCATCGTAAGCAATTTATCAAAACTGCATCATTAATAGAATATATATTTTACGTAAAAAAAAACACTAGTCATATTATATCAAATAAAGATAATTGTTTCATATTACAATGTATGGGGATGTTATTCCATTGAATATATATATATATATATAATGCATTGTTTTTTGTCGTAAAAAATATTGGTGCTCTCGTTTTCGGTTTGTGTGTTGTTGTGAATAGGTACCTAGGTTTGTCAAATTTGAGTTGACGCTTAACAGAATTCCAATTTGGCATGGCCTAAGTAAACACTCACTACAGATATGTCAAAACCTCTGATAAGAATGCAATATATCGATAGCTCCAATTTGATTAATACGGTGGCATAGAGGTGACATGGAGAAATATTTAAAATACCGCAAATATAACGTGGCCACGCAGTAGCTTTTACATTCGCACACAGTAACGTTTATGTGGCCACGCAAAAGCTTTACGTGCGCACGTAATAATTGTCCAATGAAAAATGGCCGCCAAATTCGACAACTCTCATTGGTCAATTATAAAGTGCGCACGTAAAGCTATTGCGTGGCCACGTTAACGTTATTGCGTGCGCACGAAAAAGCTATTGCGTGTGCACGTAAAACTATTACGTGGACACGTAAACGTTATTGCGTGCGCACGTAATAGCTACTGCGTGGCCACGTAAACGTTATTGCGTGCGCACGTAAATTTTAAATATATCACCATGTCACCTCTTTGCCACCGTAAGTTTTTGATGATAATGTTATTTTATCTTCGAGATAAAGGAATTTACCCTATCTATACTATTTTATACGGTTTTTATTAAACTACATGCATATAAACTAAATATAGGCTAATATAATATAGGGGAAATAAGTATTCTCTTGGTGTTTAGGGGTATAGATAGATAGCGAAAACAACTTGTTTTCGCGAAAAAAACTTTTTTTGCGAAAAAAACCTGTTAAACTAATATTATACATTATTTCGAGCAAAACTTGATATTTTATGAATGTATATGATAAAATACGTTAAATGAGCAAGTTTTGGTACAGAATTACGAAAAATAATGATTTTATAGCCGATTTTCTTGTTTCAGCGGATCACAACGATCGAAATGCTACATTGAAATTCCATACGAAAACAACCTATAAAATGTTTATTTATTCATGTTTAGCATAATTTAAATATTTTATGTAATAAATACATATCATGGATACGTTTTTCTAATTACCTTATTAACAATAAATGAAAATAATTATGATATTAAAGTAATGTTTTTCTTCACGAAAACAACCAGATCTACCTTTACAACTTTAGTGTGAACTGAACTGTAGCTGTTTAGCTCTCGTATGAAAACAACTTAACAAACTGTAAAATCAATACTTTCTGTGTTTTTATTTGAGTTATTTCTTCATTAACATTATTTCTTTAGACATTTGATTGGTATATAATTAATCAAAAAAATAAAAAAATAATGATGTTACGACACGTTAAATTCACGAAAACAACAGTTATGTCTGACTAACGAAAACAACTTTTCAGTACGAAAACAACTTAGAAAATTAATATTTTTACGCTTAATCCAAACATAAATTGTTTTGTTGATATTCATTATGGTTTGATACTGTAAAGCAATTATATAATTAAGATATGTTTAAGTACGATGCTTATTTAATCGATTGTATATATTTTATATAAACATGTATATATTTATATTAACATGAATAAACATTTCATGTTTCGAATACATTGTACATTTATCAAACGTCTTAATTACAATCGTTCCATTACAAAAACACTACTACATCTTGATATTTTAGAAAATCAGTGCAATTAATTGTGTGATTTCATGATGAAACTAAATATTCTTAAAAATCAAGAATGACAGGAAGAACTTATCATTCATTATAGCATGCTAATATTTTTTACTAACTAAAACGTGAATGATAAAATTTCTACATTCTATGTACATGTATATTTGCGAAACACGGCCGGACATGTGTTGCATATTTTATGTACCCGGCGTTTCTTTTTCGTCCTAGTATATTAAAGAAATATATTTCCATGAACACATGTATTACACAAATGGTATATATGATGTAAATGTATTCTTATTATCATTTGCAGGGATGGGGTCAATTACTTGCAAAGTAATTAATTATAATTACCATTATTCTCAACCTCAGTAATTATAATTAATTGTTAATTACCCTTAGTAAGGACAATAATTAATTACAATTACCATTATTTACATAAACAATTAATTATTAATTAATTATTTCAATGACGTATTTAGGCAAAAAATGAAATTCCAGTTACTGACATGTATTAATTATTGTCCTTGCCTTTAAAACACTAAATAGAAGATAAGATATTTTTTCCAATAATTCTTAGTTATAAAATCACTTGTAAATGGTTAGTGAATTCAGAAGTACTAAATTAGTGGATTGACCTTTCCATGACCTAACTTATTAGCATATTTAACAAAGGTTTACAGTTACATTTTGTCCCACAAACAAGATGTTAAGTTAACAAAAGAGCACATTTGTGGGTAAAAGTATTGTTATTCAAATAATAAAGGTCACGAGCGGAATAATCCATTATCTTATAACCTTAGTCATAAGGTGACAACGACTTCGTGTATTCAAGATGATCACCTCAATGCTCAACTGTCAGTGACCAGTCAGACAATTTAATCTTTTACTATAACACCATGCAGGGTTATCAATCAATTAGCTATAGATTTCATGTTACAAACACTATTGTTATGACAGTAAAGAACCCATTCAACAGGTGTGAAAGGTGTGAAAAACAGAAAAGAGGGGGTCAGTTTGGAAACTTAGTCCCATTTAATGAAATATATGCAAATGTATCATGAAGTAATTGAAAAATAATTGAAATCAATTAATTATTGCCTAAATTTCCTAAGTAATTAAATATAATTACCATTGTTTTCCATTTTTTTATAAAATAATTAATTACAATTACCATTGTTTTCACACAGTAATTAATTGACAATTAATTGTTCAGAGCAATTAATTGGCCCCATCCCTGATCATTTGTATATGGAATGTTGATAATATACATAACAGATACAATTTTGAATACGAGTGTAACTCATAATGTAACTCATTAGTACGAAAATATTGAAAATAGTAGGTATGAATACTGATTGCTTTCACTATATTTAGCATAAATTAAAAAGGAAATACATATGATATGGATACATGTTATTCAACTGTCCGTGGCGCATACATTAATACTCTGATTTAATCAATTGTGATTAAGAACTACTGTAATTAGATAAATTGGGTTAATGTATGCGCCACGGATAATTAAATATACATTTAATACAATAATATTTATCTAATTAGTTTTCATGACTACATTGTCATAAGTGCATAATGCCTGGCACATACAAAAATGCGGAACAATAATAAAAAATTTTACACATTGAAATGTGAAAAATAGTCCGTTTACAAACAATAGCTTCAGATATAATTAATGCCGATTAAACATTGCACATAAATATTGCATTTACCACGAACACATACGGCATAAATAAGTTCCTTCAGTTTTCACAACGCATTGCTCGTGAAACCATTTTGTTTTGCAAAATTTATTTTCACATTGTTTTAAATTGTCAAATATATCCGGTAATCTGCACGAACAATACAACTTTAAAATCTTTTTTTTTGTGCACTCTTTGGCATTTTGGGCATTTTTGAAATCTTGGGGAAAGGTACTAAGGCATTATCAACAAGACATTGCAATAAATGGTCACATCCCTTATGTAGTTACGTCTAAAATGACACACCTTTACAAACAAACTTGTGATCTTAATCTCACGCGAGATAAAGTTTCTATACGGAAGTTTTTGTCCTGGGTAAAACAACCATATCTACAGGATTAAGAACGATGGAGTCACGAACGCAAATTTTTTATCACGCAAACTGGCTTTTGTTCACTGCTTGAAAGTTATTTTTCTTTTAAGTTATATTTTCTTTCCTGTTTAATAAACATAGAATTTACAAGTCATAGTTGCTGACAAACTGTTTTCTTTATGAATCTGAAATATTCAAATGAAGTGGGCCTTTTTTTCAAAATCTTAAAATACACTCATCATCAGCACGTATATAATGAGGTTGCTAGCGAATGTACATACATGTATATTAACTACACTTTATGTTAAGAGTTTTTCTCTCACATAAGTAATGTCAGTTTCATGATCTTTACAAATAAATTTCCACCACAACAGACTTTCAGAAATTCTTCTTCGGAAGCTGAATGAAGCATTCTATCATTGTTTTCGTGGGACTGACTGATGGTTGATTTCGTATTAAAAGTTGTTTTCGTGAGATTGACTGATTGTTGTTTTCGTAGAAAAAAATTTTTGTGAGACGACTAATTGTTGTTTTCGTAGGAAAAGTTGTTTTCGTAGAAATAGTTGTTTTCGTGAGACTGACTGATTGTTGTTTTCGTATGAAAGTTGTTTTCGTAGAAATAGTTGTTTTTGTAGAAATAGTTGTTTTCGTGAGATTGACTGATTGTTGCTTTCTATTAAAAGTTGTTTTCGTAGAAAAAGTTATTTTCGTGAGATTGACTGATTGTTATTTTCGTATGAAAAGTTGTTTGGTGAGACTGACTCATCGGATTGTTGTTTTCGTATGAAATGTTGTTTTCGTAGAAATTGTTGTTTTCTTGAGACTGACTGATTGTTGTTTTCGTAGAAAAATTGTTTTCGTAGAAAAGTTGCTTAGAAAAGCTGTTTTCGTAGAAAAAGTTGTTTTGTGAGACTGACTGATTGTTGTTTTGGTAAAAAAATGTTTTGTTACGATGTATGAAATCATTCTTTTTCTATCATTTTAAATTTACTTACCAATTAAATGTCTTAAGAAATGACGTTAGATTAAAAAGAACATAATTGAAAACACAGATGATTTTAATTTCACAGTTTGTTGTTTTCGTACGTAAGCTAAACAGTTAGCTAGTTGTTTTCGTGAAGGAAGACAGTAATATCATCATTATTTTTCATTTATTGCTAAAAAGTTAATTAGAAAATTGCATCCAATTAATATATTTATTACGGAAAAGATTTTTACCATGCTAAACATGAATAAATATACATTTTATAGGTTGTTTTCGTAAAGAACTTTAAGGTAGTGCAATTCAATCGACTTTCCATAGTAATCCACTAAAACAAGAAATTTAGCTATAAAATCTTTATTTTTCGGAATTTTGTACCAAAACTTGCTCATTTAACGTATTTTATAATATGCTTTCATAAAATATAAAGTTTTGCTTGAAATAACATAATTATAATATTAATTCAAAAGGTTGTTTTCGTAAAAAAAGTTGTTTTCGCGAAAACAAGTTGTTTTCGCTATATATCTATACCGGGTGTTTAGTATTACCTGTGCAATATTTGTACTTGTTGCTGAATATAAGCTTTGTCATGAAAAAAGAATAATATAACCAAAAAGTATAATCTATTAAAAAAACCAATGAAGTGAATCATATTAAGAAAAAAATCAGTAAGGCTCAAATCCAATATATACATGTATATACTCAAGAGTGGTCTAGATGAGTAATTATTTAAAATCTCATTTCAACCTTTAAGCAAATAACCTCAGTCTCAGAATAGATTGGAACTCAAGATTCTCACTGGATCCGCCATTTTGTTTTAAATGTGTAAATATGTTAAAAATCACTTACCTGTGAAGTGTAGCTATACATGAACTACAACAGACTTCATTATGTTCCTCACAGAACTTGTCAAGCACTTCCCCTTTATGAAGGTGACACCTCTCCGTGGGAAACTCTGGTAATTTTGTTGGTTGATTACTTGCTTGGTTTCCTTGACCAGCTGCAAGCAGTTGGTGATCCTTCATTACCAGGAATGTTGCGTGTTGATCTGTACATGTTTGACAACAATAACCTTTGCATTGTAAACAATAACGTACAGCTTCTACTACCTTTCCTTTAGCATCGCAATTTGTACAGATGAAATCAAACGTTTCATCAGACGAAATATCCTTAGATTGTCCTTTTTCAGCCATTTTCAACATTGTACTTTGCACCGTAACTTCGTAAGTTAAACTTATTCATACATCCACTATATATATATATATATGATAAGGCGGAGTTAAATATAATAGGGAGGAGCTATTTTGTGGGCGGGATCTGCCTATTTGTTGTCTGCCTAATTGTTGTACATAACAGTTTACAGTTTATTTATTTACACTTAGCACAATTATGTGATATAAGGTACAGTAAATATAAAACAAATTGTTATGATACCAGGCTACTGGTTGAACATGTTATACAAGATACAGTGTATGCAATGTATACATATATATATATGTGCACATATACACAAGTGAATGTGCATATCTTTATAATATATTAATGTATATATACATGTATATATATATATGGAAATTTACAGTAAAACGATAACATTTAAAAACTGAATATTGTTTACAAAATTGGAATGAAAATGAAAGATAGTTAAATGCCAGGTAGTAGTTTGAATGTTTTAAAGATACATGATAAATATTTGCACAGTTTAATTAACTTGATATGATTTGTGGTATTCATTAATCTGTAATAAGTAATTATGTTAGGTCGACCTAATGGTGATAAAAACTTTTGTCTATCAGAACTGAAAAATGAACAATTAAAAAGATAATGAAATGCATCTCCGATTTCGTTGGAAGAACAAAAAATACATTTTCTATCATTACGAGGAATATTATGCCATCGACCTGTCTCGATTGGGAATCGATTATTTCCCATACGAAAGTTAACATAGTGTTGTATATAGGTTAAAGGTAGTGTGTCAAAATATTGTTCATATTTGTGTTCAGTTTTGAAAATTCTATAATTTGTACATTTTTGAGAGGTATTAATTTCAGCATACCAGGACTGTATGTATTGGTCTTTTAGAATTCTTTCGGCTTCATGTAGAAAACTAGATTTAGAACCATGAAAATTTTGGTTAAGCCATAAATGGCTAAGACCACATTCGTCTAGTATCGATTTAACAGAATGTAACCAAGAGTAAGGGCGTGAATAATTATTACTTATACTATCATTATAAATAAATTGATATATCAAAGACGATAATTTTTTATAAATCATAAAGATTTTGCGTAACTTCGATTTAATCTTATCAGCAAATTTATAATCAATAAACCCTATTTTCTTTCTACACTACAAATAGAACTAGCCTTTTAAACTTAAACGTTTTATGTCGATATTGATTATCTTTTTTATGATACAATCTTGTTCCGTGGTTTCTATCAAATGAATTAATCTTTGGTTATGAATATGATGTATGTTCATGTATTTCATTTCATAAAAAAAGGAATTGCATTATATAGTCTAAGTTTCACGCTTATGCATGTTCACCGACTTTACAGCTATTAGGCCCCTACCTCTGGTCATTTGGCTACTGGTATCTATCTCTCAATCTCCCTGGGGAGTCTTTTTACTCCGCTTATTAGTGCAGTGGACAAATTGGCGCAACGGAATTATACCACCCTCGCAGGCATTTTATAAATAGAAGGAGTTAGTCAGACCGTTTGTGTACAGAATGCCCTCGCAGGTACCCATTTACACCTGGGTGGAGTGAAACAATCGCAGGTAAATTTCTTGCTCAACTAAATTAGCGGTGCCCCTGGTGGGATTCGAACCCAGGACCTGTCGATCCCTAAGCGCGCAACGTACCACTGGACCACTGCTCCTGTCATTTCATGGTAGGGTTCTTGCAGTAGTTCAAATAAGTTTTGAAAACCAGGATAAATGTTTACAAAACATGTTTGTGCCTTCATATAGTTCTGTAATATTAACCTGTCACAACTTGAATAATTACACGGTCACTTAATGTGTTAGTATTTATCTTCTTTTAAACCATTGAGCCACCAACCATATAAATTATTGATGATCTAACTATTTATGTAGCAATTTTGAATATAGTTGGAAAACAAGTTTGAAACTTAAAAGTCACAAATTCAGTGACCGTGTAATTACTTAAGTTGTGACAGGTTAATATAATAGAACTATAACATCCTGTGAATTATTATATACCGTTAATAATCATTATTCATAAATAGTTACACTAAAGGAAACTGAAAACAATATAATGCAAATATCGGAATAGTCCAACAGAATTAACCTGAGCTTGACCTTCATGCAAGAAAATTTTAAACTCAGTATTTACTGTCTATTTTTGTCTTCGTTTGTAAATCGTGCTTTATCGGAAGCTTTCGGCAAAATATCCATACTGAACAATTAATGTTGTTTTCATAAGAATAAATACTTCGAAACTGTGCTATAATATTGCTGACTTACTTTTTACCCCAAAAACTAATGTGTCCAAAATTAAAAGTACAATAACATGCCACTTTTAATAAATTGATTTATACTAACATGTCCTATGTAAGGATAACAAAATATTTCATCTAATATCTTTCTTGTTAATGAAGATAATTACAGAAGTGATGAAATTTAGATAATTCTTTACCCTAAAAATACTTAGCTTGAATTTCAAACAAATTAAACTATTTACAAGAAAGTTTTTTAAGATTAATTTTGGCAAATCGACATTGAAAAGTAAGGGTAAAAGCTGAGTATTACAACTAATAGGACCTACCTATTTGAAGAGTATAGGGGAAATAACTGACTAAAGCCCCTTATTAATATTATCAAAAAGTTGTGTTTTCATGAAAATAACTGAATAATACAAGTCAAAAGAAAAACAAAACAGAATTTGGTTTAGTGAACACATTTAATGGATGTACAAAAGATACGAAGTACATTATAGCACAGAAAACACTAAGCATAGTGACTTATATCATAATTCAACTTGCTTGAAGATACCCAGCCCTAGAACCGACATAATTAACCATGAAACTACTTTCCAATCTTGTAAGTTCATGTGTGAAATCTTCCCTAGAAACTATATATATAAGGCCACAACAAGTTGATCATGCGTTCTATGGATTTTCTGGAAAAAAATGGGGCGAGCGAGCGAAGAAAAAAAAAGTCTTTATTCACTTGCATTATATAGCGGTTTGACCAAATTTTTATTAGCGAGCGAGGAAATAAAAAAATTTTTTTGTAAAAAACGTCAAAATTTAGGTGCGAGCGAATCCATAGAACATATGATCAATTTGTTGTGGCCTAATCAATCTTCGCCACAAACTATCATCAGCAATGAACATTCGGTCCAGCAAAATGTATTTTTATGGGACTGAAATAAAGTTTACTGGACCAAAAAATATTGACAATTAATATATTAAAATGTTCGGTCCATTGGAATGTTTTAACCTAATACATTCTGCATTAGATAAACAGTACAATAACAAATAATGATTTTTATTGAATATGGAAAATGGTAGCTGTAAAAGTGGTCCACTGCCTAAATTGTTCTGAACCAGTAAGATAATGGTTTACTCTACTATTGTTCGTTTTTTCTCAATTGTCAAATCATGAATAATTTCACGGTGAATGTGTTTGTTAAAATTATTGTCGTAAAACATCGATGAGTTTCCGAAAGTGTGCATTATGATTGAGTAAAGCTGTTTATGCCGTATGATATGTTTTAGTCAAGATATTTTTAAAACAATTAATACAAAAACAATGCATTCAGTCACCGTGTAATTATTCAACCTTTGACAGTTGAGACGGACTATACACTAGGTGAGATATTATAATCACTATTTTAAAATATGACTGAAAATGTCTGGGAGCTTTAAGAAGCTAAAAGAGATTTTTGCAACCAGAAGGAGCCGTGGTCCAATGGTTGGAGGAATGCGTAGAGATAGAGATGTCGTTGGCTTGAATCCCACCAGACGCATTGCTAGTATTTTTAAGCAGGAAGTAAACCAGACATTCCCAAAACTGTTTTGACATTACTGGACATACAGTCCGGTGATCTTGGAAGAATCACTGGACCGAATCAGGTTTCACTGGAAGACATCTAAATGTCAATAGGTCATCACTGTTATCCGGTAGCTAATCAGTCATTATTATAACTTTTAACTGGGACGACAAACATCAGCATTAGTTCAATAATTACTAATAAGATAGCAGGGCCGATAGTTGTCCTCATTTTGATTTAAAAAAATGAAATTTAACGTGACATTCAGACTGGCTATGACAGACTTTCACTGGTCAGGTCTGTCGGACCGACACATATCGGAATGTCTGAAATAAACCCACCAAGGTGTTAATGGATACTTGTGGTGATGGTTTAATTCTGTTGCACCCAAGTGTCAGCTGCTCATATGCAGAGTATATGACTTGGAAGAGAGAATGTTTGATAAAGATAACAGTAGTTCTATGAACAGACCTACGTAATAACTGATTTTTGCCAAGAGGCAGTTACTAATGGAAATTTGACCTGTTTAGTATGGTGGCATATTTCTTCCATCAGATAACCACATAACTAACTAGTTATTTAAGAGGTTAGCTAGTTACGGTAACTAGTTAACCACTTAACTTAATTAACTTTAGAGGTTAACTAGTTACCATAACTAGTTATGAGGTTATCTGATGGCAGAAATATGCCACCATAGTTTAGCGGTCAGTCTAATTACCCCAAGACACACCAAGACGGCTTCAATGCCTCTTAAAGTGTTATTTCCGTTTCACTTTCACATTAAAAACGTCTTACTAACGAATTTTATAGCACTAGAACGATTGATTTGGCAAAAAAACGTGCTGTCCATAAAATGTTCTCTATTTTCCTCTTTTAATTCTTTTATTGATATGTTTAATTTTAAACAACTTATTTGTGATTATACACGAATTTGCAATAAGAGTTCCACTGCTATTGATTTAATCATTGTTTCTGATCATGAAAAAGTATGTCAGTCTGGAGTAATTAATACTTGTTTTAGTGACCATTCTTTAATATATTGTACAAGAAAAGTGTCTAAATCACCCATATGTCTTCATAATACTGTTAAATTGCGTTCTTTAAAAAGTTATAACAAAGATATTTTACAAGCTAACTTATTATCAGCTGATTGGAGTTCAGTTTTATTAAATGACAATGTTTTAGATGCTTGGAGTAAATTTAAAAGTATTTTTCTTTCTGTCATTGATAACATTGCTCCCGTAAAACAAATTCGTATTAAGCAAAGAACAGAGCCATGGATGACATCTGAAATATTATGTTTGATAAAACAAAGAGATAAATCTTATAATGATTTCAAGAAAAATAAAAATGAAGAAAAATATGAGCATTTTAAGTCATTAAGAAATAAAACACAAGAAACTATACACACTGCCAAAATAAACTATTTCTCCGATACATTGGAGCATAATAAACATGACTCTAAGTCACTGTGGAATTCCCTTAAAAGTCTTGGATTACCCTCTAAAAAATGTTCTTCATCATCATCTCAAGCTAACATTTGTCTAAAATTAGATTCAGGTATTTGTTTTGAAAAAAATATAATAGCAGAAGCATTTAATTCTTTTTACACTTCTATTGCAGCAAACTTGGTAAACAAACTACCTACATGTGTTAATAAATATGGTAAGATATTTGTCAATAAATTTTATTCTGATAAAGGAGTCCGTTTAGACAGTTTTTCTTTTTCATTAGTGTCTGAAAAGAAAGTTTTTAAATATTTATCAAGCCTTGGTGTCAATAAATCCACAGGTTTAGATAACATTCCATCTCGATTTGTTAAAGACAGAGCTTCTATTATAGCCTGTCCGTTGGCTCATGTCATCAATCTGTCTTTATTACAAGGTGTTGTACCTGAAGATTTAAAATTAGCTAGGGTAGTTCCTCTTTACAAAAAGAACGATAAAACTAATGTTGGAAATTACAGGCCAGTCTCAATTTTAACCATTATTTCCAAATTTTTTGAAAAGGTTGTATATGATCAAATTGAACTTCATTTTAATGAAAACAACTTATTTTATAAATTTCAATCAGGTTTCAGACGTGGTTTTTCAACTGACACTTGCTTAATACATCTAACTGATTATATTAGACTTGAAATGGATAAAGGTAATCTTGTTGGTATGATACTTTTGGATTTACAAAAAGCTTTTGACACTGTTGATCATGAAATTTTACACATGAAACTTAAAGCATCTGGTTTAGGAAACGATATACTGTTATGGTTAAAATCTTATCTTTCCTATAGACACCAGTTAGTAGATGTGGCTGGTACACATTCTACCACTGCTCCTATAACATGTGGAGTCCCTCAGGGATCCATACTAGGTCCTCTTTTATTTTTAATTTATGTGAATGACATGTCTGCTCTCATCAATAGTAAACTTCTTTTATATGCAGACGGTTCTGGCATTCTTGTATCTGGTAAGAACAAGAATGATATTGAAAATAGACTTTCTCTTGATATTAATCTTATAAGTGAATGGTTAATAAACAATAAGTTGTCTTTGCATCTTGGTAAAACCGAGTCCATACTTTTTGGATCCAAGTTTAAACTTAAATCTGATCCTAATCTTCATGTCACTTGTAATGGAATATATATTCAACCAACATCCTCTGTTAAATACCTAGGGGCTATACTTGATCAAACCTTATCATTTGAGATCATGGCTCGTAATATTCTTCAAAAAGTTAATGCTAGACTAAAGTTCCTATATAGAAAAAAAGATTATCTTACTCAGCATACTAAAAAAATACTGATTATATCTTTAATACAATGTCATTTTGATTATTCGTGTTCTATATGGTACCATGGATTGACTCAATCATTAAAAAATTAGTTTCAAACAACCCAAAATAAATTGATAAGATTTGTATTTAATATGGATTTTAGAGCTCATGTAGGAGCCGAACATTTCAGACTTCTTAATTGGTTACCAGTTAAACAGAGAGTTAATCAAATTATTCTGAGTCATGTTTTTAAAATTAAACTTGGTATGTCTCCTACTTACATGTCTTATAACTTTACTTCTCAAGACACAATTCACAACTATAATACAAGACTAACTAAAAAAGGTACTTTTTCCTTACCAAAAGTCAAAAGTTTTGGAATAAAATCTTTTTGCTACTTAAGCTGCTCATTATGGAACTCTTTACCATCTGATATCACACAAATAAAAAAACTGTTCAAATTTAAACAAACTGTGAAACAGTATTTTTTAGATAATTTGTCTTAGATATTTGTATGTTTTTTATTTTCTCTATTATTTTGGCATGGTCCACATAATTTTTAAGTTATAACTGACCAAAATCCTTCTTATATGGCATTTATGTTTGTGCTTGACCACCTTAGATGTATTTTACCATTAAGCCATACCTAGACAATCTGTGATAGATAAATTATGTCCAAATTAAATCACATGATTACCAACTTGACTGTGATACTAAGATATTTCTGTGATTAATTTTGTGATTATTAACATAACTGTGATTCCTCAATATTATATGAGAATAGATTTGTAATTGTCTACATAACTGTGATACTTAAATATTTTATGTGATTAATTTTATGATTATAAACTAAACTGTGATCTTGGATATTTCTTCTGTGATTAATTTTGTGATATAGTATTACATCTATCTGGTGCTTATTATTTAATATACATCTTATATCAATGTTTCAATTATCTGCTATGTCTTTGATAAATCTTATTATGTTTTAATTCTATGCAATAGTCTTCACTATTTTAATAATGCCTCTCTTTGTCACGCCACCAACACATAGGGACCACAATGGAAATAAGGGCTTGCCCTTTTTTGTGTTATCCCTGGTGTTGGTGTGCATTACATAGTTACAACATCATGATGTCTGTGATATTTGTGTTTGTATGTTTTTACTATGTGTACACTATGCCATATAAATATTATTATTATTATTATTCAGGGATGGGGTCAATTACTTGCAAAGTAATTAATTATAATTACCATTATTCTCAACCTCAGTAATTATAATTAATTGTTAATTACCCAGAGTAAGGACAATAATTAATTACAATTACCATTATTTACATAAACAATTAATTATTAATTAATTATTTCAATGACGTATTTAGGCAAAAAATGAAATTCCAGTTACTGACATGTATTAATTCAGTGATTTTTTTACCAACTCATCAGTGTGGGTCCTAGGACTTGCTGGGCTATAAATCTATGAGTCCCAAAACTTAGCCGACTAATCCAAGTTACAAGGCTTAATATTGCTTTGGTGAT
Source organism: Mactra quadrangularis (assembly GCA_025267735.1). Taxonomy (NCBI): domain Eukaryota; kingdom Metazoa; phylum Mollusca; class Bivalvia; order Venerida; family Mactridae; genus Mactra; species Mactra quadrangularis. The sequence goes on from CM046294.1 coordinate 46,698,561, forward strand.
ATGAAAGGTATATTGACAATGGAATGAAGAAAAAATGAATTTGATTTCTACATTAATTACAATTCTTCTGATACTGAAACTATTCAAAACTGTCAAATAAATTTAATAAGTTTATTTTCATTAATTTAGTTCAAAACTTCTTTTTCCTTAATATTGTTATGCTTATCTATAGTAAAGCACATTATTATTTCTATCTGTAGAAGACTTGCAGACCTAGAATTTGATTGACATAACTTGAACACAATTTGGTATTTACATGCATTACCAAATTCCTGTCAGACAGGACTCCATACTCAGAAAAAGTATGCATCCAAAAGATGCACATTATATTTTGAAACTTTGCATCCAGCAAATTAAATGAGTCCTGGACTCAGGATGCAGAGGTAAAAAATCACTGTTAATTATTGTCCTTACCTTTAAAACACTAAATAGAAGATGAGACAAGTAAAAAATTGCTGCTGAATGCAGCAAAGGGATTGTCACGGCAAACAAAAAAGAATGATTAAGTATAATCTAAAGGTAACTCAAAAGAGCATTATATTGAATTGTCATGTTAAGGTTTTTCAGTAATTAAAAGGTAACTTGTCATAAAACGTTTTTCTGTTCAAATGTAACAATCTCGTTCCAAAAGCCTAGTAATATTCTCGATACTAGTTAGATTGAGAATCTTGACAAATTTGGAGTACGCGAATGGTCTGGATCTAGACACCATCTTTATGCCGATAGGATGTTTGGTTTTAGTTGGATTTATTTCCAGTAATTCAAATTTGCATGACGCTTAAAAAGATCGGCAGAAGGGAAAACATAGTTCTTCAGAACAGAAGCTATTTACATGACTTATCGCTTCTGTTTAGTCAAGTGCTCCTCACATTGCAGATCTGTTCTTACCAATCCGTGTAACCAATCATCTAACTAATGCATAACATCTTTGAATTTCGACATTTTGATTTTACAGGCGTGAACATTTGTTGCATTTATTGCATTTATTTTTTAATCACGAGACAGTCATGCAATCTAAATGTGTGTGTCTTTGCCTTGAAATAGAAATATCAGTTTGCGCATAGTATTTAAGCAGAGGTAGAGAGTCAGCGAGTGAATCTTTCAAACCAGTGTATAAGAGAGTAGTCATACCTTTACTTGTTACGGAAGAATTTTGTTGCCGGATACACGAAAGGATTTAACATGTATTTTAATTCCTAAAAGATGCACTTAAATACAAAAGGCAAGGTATTTCGAATAGAAATCATTTTTCTTAATAATGAATTCACTCGGACTCGAGAAAACATACTCCATTCGAACAAATTAAAAACTGGCGAGCTTTTCACCTAGGTGTAAATGTCCGTCATTTTAACTCTCTTAAAATTACCTGGTCCGTCTGGTCAATAGTCCGTCAATATAGTACCAAACTTTTCATAATTAAAAAAAGTCTGCAAAAATAATCTTACATCTGCTCGATCTATAACCAGAAGCAAGTTCAATTACACAAAACGCTACAGAACGTTACATAACGATGCATTCGGAACTCCTCGGTCATACATTTGTTTACTTTAACGCCGGACATTTCAAAATAGCGTCCAAATATGTCCGAGATTATTCGCAGCAAATGGACGAGGACTTCCGAATGTATCGTTGCGGAACGTTCTATAACGTTCGCAGTTACTGAACTCAACCCTGGTCCGTAACTCTTATGCTCTTAAAATTAACTGGTCCGCTGCACAAAATCATAGTTAGAAAAGATCGCCAATAGAGCTCAGTAAGAGTAAGAATTAAGAGTCAACGTTACACGATTACGCTTCTTTATTTATACAGTCGGCTAATAAGAAAAAAAGGTATATTATTAAAATATATGAATCATATCAAATTAGTTTTCAAATGATAAATGCTCTAACAGTTGAAATATATAATATTTACAACAATAAGTGACGAAGCAATCGACGATTCTTTTAATAGTTAAAGTCTGCAAAGTTATTTCTTAAAATATAATTTCGATATTGGTGTCTTATCTTTTCAAATAAAATATTGGCAAATATCAATAATATATGTACTAGATATACACACATTATGATACGCATATTTGTTAAACTGTATCCGTATACTAAACTGGTCTCCTGGTCCGGTTGGTCCGCGATTTATACCTACCCCTTTTCGTGTGATTCGAAAGGATTTGCGGAAATGTGTTGATATAAAACGCTGATTTTCGTGTGTTGCATTGTTGCAAGAAAAATTGTTTATATGGATTCCCCCAAAAATGATTTTTCTATTTAACTTTTAACAGAAATGGGCTGTACTATGACTGCATTAAAAACAATAAATTTGTCGGCAGTGGAAATCGAAAGGATTTTTATCATTTTTTATCACGTGACTTTTGCCCATCGCTATCAAAATCTACCCACCACAATATCACGGCGTTGAGACGCCGTGAAAAAACTCATATTGCAGTATACATGTACTTGATACTTTATTTTCTTCCAATAATTCTTAGTTATGTTTTGTATATACAATGTACATCATATCAACAGAAACAATGTGAAACATTTACTAATTATGGGCATTGTCTTCAAGATGATCACCTCAATGCTCAACTGTCAGTGACCAGTCAGACAAGTTAATCTTTTACTTTATCCTACCCCAAAGTGATCTTTTAGAAGGAAAACCTATTGACCAAATAAACCTATCTTTATTCGGCAGCGTTGCTTTATTCGGCAGTCACGTGACTATGCATTGACGGACTACTTTTCTACATAATCATAACATTGGGCATCAAAAGCGGCCGCGTTTCATTCTTTTAACGACAACTTAACAAATACATTTTACACAAAATAATCAAATACGGGCTTTTACAAACAATTTCAATTTAAATCTTTAATTAAATCACTTACTTCATCATTCAAATTTTACAAAAACTCAATCGTTGATGCTGTACAGTGCCAAACTCCAAAATTTGCAATGAATTCCTTTCTGTGTATATTTTGACGAATATCCAGCCATTATACAGTAAATACATAGGTTGACTATTGTTTTACCAAAGCCAAGCCACGCATAAATTAAATATAATGAAACTGGCTTCAAAAATCATCAGCGTCATCCACGACACAGACCGTCCTGGCCATTTTCTGAAAATGGTTGACATCTTTCAGCGTCGCTGGCTCGCTGCGACTGTATTTCCCTTAATAATCCTTTCATCCATATATCCTATCGTCTATTTAAAGTTTGAATAACAAATTATCCTGATAATATTGGTTAAATCCATGATAAATAATAGTAAACGCGTCAAATGACGAATCCTACAAACGCTCCTAAATACGACCGCCATGTTGACAACAAACTTCGCTTACAAGACGTCATAAAAACTGATTCGTCCTCGGAAAATTCGCAAGTGATTTATTCGTCCAAAAATGTTTTTTTCCTTGTTTATTTCTAAACCGAGTTTATTTAGTATTTTCGCTTCTTTTATTTAAAATATAACCTTTACTAATATATAATGGAGTCAATCATCGGAATTATTTCTTGACGCGCAAACAGTTAAAAGACCGTTTTACACAATTACTGCGCTTTGAACAATTCGGCCATGATCTGAATTTAAAGCATGTTAAACGCAGAATTTTCGGATTTTAAATTAGTCATTCAAGCAAATGCAAGTAGGATAAATAGAATATTAGGTTAGTGTCAATCTGTACTTAGTTTATCCGGCTCGTCTCCAAAAGGTTTATTCGACTCGGCAAGCCTCGCCGAATAAACCTTTCTCCAACTTGCCGGATAAACTAGATACAGATTGGCACTAACCTAATATTCTCTATATAACACCATGCAGGGTTATCAATCAATTAGCTATAGATTTCATATTACAAACACTATTGTTATGATAGTAAAGAACCCATTCATCAGGTGTGAAAGGTGTGAAAAACAGAAAAGAGGGGACCAGTTTGGAAAGTAAGTCCATTTAATGAACATATGAAAATGTATCATGAAGTAATTAAAAAATAATTGAAATCAATTAATTATTGCCTAAATTTCCAGAGTAATTAATTATAATTACCATTGTTATCCATTTTTTTATAAAATAATTAATTACAATTACCATTGTTTTTCACACAGTAATTAATTGGCAATTAATTGTTCAGAGCAATTAATTGGCCCCATCCCTGTTATTATTATTATAAACTACGGGAGGTCACTCAGTTGGTTAATAATATCGATGCGTATTGAATTATTTCCCTTAAATAGTTTGACATTTGGCGGGAATTCTCGGGAGATAATCTATATTTGTATATTGCAGACTTAGATTATAATAAGATATCGCTATACACTGTAATATAATTGAGTAAAAATATGTTACAACGCCAAAATCACGTTCTTGAAAATCAATGAAGGGAAGAAATTGAATAGTTTTAAGCATATACAATAGGTTATGTTGTCACTCAGATTATTTAAATAAGTTAGTACTGGTGATAGAAAAGTGTCCAGGAAACCTATAGTAGGAAGAGCTGACCGTCGTACATATGACGTATATGTGTTGAATATGACGTTAAAAAAAATAAATGTATGACTCTGGTACAAATCATAACCAAAACTTACCTCAGTTTCCTTGAGCAAGAAACTTTTCTACTAACTCAGTACTTAAGAACTAAGAAATGGACTGAAGAGAGATAAATCTAATTTGTATAATGTTTTTTTTCACAATCAAGATAAAATACACAAAAAAATATCAAATATTTGGTGCTAAGCTGTGTGAAAACAATGGTAATTGTAATTAATTATTTTATCAAAAAATGAAAAACAATGGTAATTATAATTAATTACTTAGGAAATGTAGGCAATAATTAATTGATTTCAATTATTTTTCAATTACTTCATGATACATGTACATTGCATATGTTTCATTAAATGTGACTTAATTTCCAAACTGGCCCCCTCTTTTCTGTTTTTTTTTCACACCTTTCACACCTTATGAATGGGTTCTTTACTGTCATAACAATAGTGTTTGCAACATGAAATCTATAGCTAATTGATTGATAACCTTGCATGGTGTTATAGTAAAATATTAAATTGTCTGACTGGTCACTGACAGATGAGCATTGAGGGGATCATCTTGAATACACTGAGTCATTGCCATTATCACCTTTTAACTAAGGTTATAAGATAATCCACTAATCAAGTACTACTGAATTCACTAACCATTTACAAGTGATTGTATGTAATTCGTTAACCACTATCTTATGATGATCAAAGCCAATGCCCAGATTGAGTAAATGTTTCACATTGTTTCTGTTGATATGATGTACATTGTATAAATAAAACATAACTAAGAATTATTTGGAAAAAATAAGTATCAAGTATATGTATACTGCAATATGAGTTATCTTATCTTCTATTTAGTGTTTTAAAGGTAGTGACAATGATTAATACATGTCAGTAAATGGAATTTCAATTTTTGCCTAAATACGTCATTGAAATAATTAATTGATAATTAATTGTTTATGTAAATAATGGTAATTGTAATTAATTATTTTCCTTACTCAGGGTAATTAACAATTAATTATAATTACTGAGGTTGAGAATAATGGTAATTATAATTAATTACTTTGCAAGTAATTGACCCCATCCCTGGTGCTAAGCTGGGTTAATTTTGTCAGAAATATAAATAGTCATATTCACTGTTCAGTCATACAGCCAGGAGAACACCATAATGAATGTATAATCAATTAGCATACAATACGAAGCCCCTACAGTGACATTTTGAAATACTTTTTTATTATCACAAATATTTCGTTTAAACGTATTATTATTTCTTTTATTTGAAATAATATTACGTTTTTTTCAAAATAATTATTTCGATTTCACGAAATACTATTAGTTACACAGTCAGTAACTGACTGTGTAACGAATTTATCTTACCGAGTATCCCCATCTGAGTAGAAAAATAAGGTTTCGTCAGCGCTATCATTTATAAATTTTGTTACTGACTGAATATAAGAATCTACTGACCTAATATGGGATAATACATGGTCAGCACGTGACCGCTCTCGGCCAATGATTATTACGTTTAAACGAAATAGTTGTGAAAATAAAAAAAGTATTTCAAAATGTCACTTTAGGGGCTCCATATTGTATACATGTTTATTTTATAACAAAGAAGTTATCTGAGTTATAATGAGATAATATATACACATTGTTTATCAATTAGTAACATAGTATCAATTGTCTGATATGAAATAAGTCTTTGAGTGTTATAACCCGTTTTTTCTCAACTGTCAAAGCTTGAATAATTTCACGGTAACTGAACGCGTTGTTTTTGTACTGGCGGCCTAATTGTTATTAAAAATATCTTGACTAAAACATATCGGCATAAGCAGTTTTACTCAATTATAATGCACACTTCCGGAAACTCATGAATGTATTACGAAAATGATTTTAACAAATACATTCACCGTGAAACTATTCATGCTTTGACAGTTGAGAAAAAACGAACAATATCATAACTATGTCATTCATGTGAAGTTTAATCTAGAAATCATCATAGCCAATCATCATAAAGCCAAATGTTCTGAATATTTATAGTTAGCATTTATCAGTCATCTTAACTCAAGATTTTAACTTCCATCATATCAATTGAAACATCTTCACTGCATTGAAAAACCCCACGAGGGGAGTCATGGTAACAAACAATCTGTTCAGTTCCTGATCAAAACATACTGAACTTGGACTAAACAATCCATCTTCTATTACAACACCAATCTTCTTACCATTCTCATCAAACTGTACAACATTGTTTGAAAAGAGTCCAGAGACAAATACACTTCCTTTACCATCAACACATACACCATATGCACCTACTAACTCACTATCACTGATGGTAAACAGATACTTTCCTTCACTATCCAAACATACAATATCTTTATCCCAGTCACAAACATACATTTTGTCACCATTCTGAGTGAAAGTTACATGTTGACTATAACTAAATAGTTCATTTCCAGCAATGTCATGTGATATAGTTTTTAACGATTTTCCGGAGATAGTATAAATATAAAGTAAACATTTTCCGTCTGTTACATATAACTTATCATCTCTTGCAGTGATACCATAACACCTATGTTGTGTTTTAATTTGTCCTGTAGGTTTCATCTTCTTACCATGAATAGAAACAAACTGAATCATGTCATCACACGCTACAGCAGCTTCATGATCATTAGTTATACATACACCATATGGTGTACTACCTAGTTTACAACTTTTTACAATTGTCAGTGTTTGTGTATCAATCAGCTTCAGTTTATTATTCCAGTAATCTGTAACTAAAAGTTTATTATCAAGGGTAAGACAGCATCCATAAGAAGCACAATCATGTAAATCATCAGACATCTTGAGTGGGATATCATTATTTTTTTCAATTCTATATAGAGCTGTTCTTAAATTTGTTTTAACATCAATCCTACCAATACCATTTAGACCATGGAGATGTTTCACCAATGACTGGTTGGGTTCGAATGCTAACTGTATGCCATCATATTTACATTCAGATATCTGTCTTTCAGCTACAAATATTTTTTTCTCGACCATCTTGCTCCACACAAAGTGCTCTGCTCTGTTTCCTTCTACTTTAACCAATTTATCCTCTGATTCCTTCAGGCTATCCTCAGTCCTTTCAACATTTCGTTTCTCATCAATAATTTCTTTTTCCAAATCCTTGCACACATTTTCAATTTCACCTATAGAAGATTCTCCGGCTTTTTTAATGAAAGACTCCAGAGCTTTCTGACAATCGATAATCTTCTTTATTTCTTCTTTCTTCATATCTTTCAAAGCTTCCAGTTTATCATCCTTAGATTTTCCAATAGTGCCAAAGGAATCTATCATATCTCTAAGACGAGTTTGTGTTTGTTTGCAATCACCACGTTTAAACAACTTGTTGATCATATCAGGTATAGACAGTATTCCCTTCTTTGGACAGGACCTATAAATATAAATTAAGCCAAGTCGTATATTTTATGCTTGCTGCAGTGTGACAATGTGTTTCTTTCTAAGCACCAACACCTTGACAATGATCAAGCCTTGGAAAGAAATGAAATTCAAGTTTTTCACAACATTGTTATGGCAGACTGTCATAAGATATAATTATACGCCGTAGGATAAGGCCATGCCGTTTTGGAATTTTGTTAAACGTCCGCGCGCGCCTAGGTTTTAATGTCCTCAATCAAAATAAAAAAACAAAGTTGTTGGTAAAATTTTCTTAAATAATTCCGATGTTGCAGTATTCGATACGACAGTTTAATTCAGGGGGAATTGTGTTCGGCAATGACGTTATTCATCGTAAGCAATTTATCAAAACCGCATCATTAATACAATATATATTTTACGTGAAAAAAACACTAGTCATTTTATATCAAATAAAGTTCATTGTTTCATATTATGATGATGTTATTCCATTGAATATATATATATATATATATATATATATATATATATATATATATATATATATATAAAATGCATTGTTTTTTGTTGTAAAAATATTTGTGCTTTCGTTTTCGGTTTGTGTGTTGTTGTGAATAGGTACCTAGGTATGTCAAATTTGAGTTGACGCTTAACAGAATTCCAATTTGGCATGGCCTAAGTAAATACTCACAACAAATATGTCAAAACTTCTGATAAGAACGCAATATATCGATAGCTCAAATTTGATTAATACGGTGGCATAGAGGTGACATGGAGAAATATTTAAAATACCGCAAATATAACGTGGCCACGCAGTAGCTTTTACATGCGCACGCAGTAACGTTTACGTGGCCACGCAATAGCTTTACGTGCGCATGTAATAATTGTCCAATGAAAAATGGCCGCCAAATTCGACAACTCTCATTGGTCAATTATAAAGTGCGCACGTAAAGCTATTGCGTGGCCACGTTAACGTTATGGCGTGCGCACGTAAAAGCTACTGCGTGCGCACGTAAAGCTATTACGTGGCCACGCAAACGTATTGCGTGCGCACGTAAAGCTATTGCCTGGCCTCGTAAACGTTATTGCGTGCGCACGTAAATTTTAAATATATCTCCATGTCACCTCTATGCCACCGTAAGTTTTTGATGATAATGTTATTTTATCTCCGAGGTAAAGGAATTTACCCTATCTATACTATTTTATACGGTTTTATTAAACGGTTATTCTCAATACGAAGGTCCATTTGACAAAATGTTACATAACTCCCTGCTAGTAAGTAAGAAAATGAATGTTAGTGTTTCGTCCATTACCTAATAGATGTCCAATGATTGTGTGAAAAAATTACAAAAATCGGACTGTTGATAAAATCGTAACCGCCATTTTAGACCCTTATTTTAAATTTCCGTTACTGTCGCCAGTCCACCCCTGTGTTGTTTGCAATAAAATTGCAGAGAACGCGGCCACTGAAAGAGTTAAATTTGCATGCATATGCATTGGTAAACAATTGAAATTTGTACTTAAAAGTCTCTGTAAAACAGTATGTCAGACATTTTTGAAATATCTAATGTAGAGTGCATGTCGCCAGACTTTATACTTTTCATAAAATTTCCGATACCGTGTCTGCCACAGCTAGATTGGAAAGCAAAATATCAACACAGAGTTATAAAAAACGCCTAAAAGTTATCTTAGTTTCATTGATTATTAAATAAATTAACAAAAACCTTTGGTATGAATGATATATGAAAGTACATGAAAGACAAATGCGAAAGGGGTCAATAAAAAGTAAATAAACAAAATTTCCGTTACCGGTGCTGCTGAAAATACCAGCTATATTGAAACGGTATAAGGACGATAAATACATCAATTGACTATAACTGTTTATAGATGGTCGAATAATTCTTCGTTTGAAACTTTGTAGAGCTCAAACCACGTAATTTCAATACGAATTTAAAATTTCCGTGATTTAAATTTCCGTCACCATGTTTGGAATATCAGTCATATACGTTTCGTGGGGACATTGCGCCAGTCAGTGCATCATATATTTATGTCACTTATGACTTCAGGAACGCCTCGTGGTAAAATAACAAATTTTTGAGTTTGTTAGATAAATTAAGAAATAGTTTAATTATGAAGGTTTTTACAGGTTGACAGTTCTTTAATTAATTGCGATATAAGTTCTATGTTGAGCTGAAAATAACACGTTGTGTATTATGAACTACGAGCACAAATATGGCTTTAAATTCAAATATTGATTTACTTCAAGAAATTATCAAAATACGACAGACAGAGATTATAAGTGTACCAAATTTCCGTTACTATGTGGTAACGGATATTTTATGATTTTTGTCAGTAATAAAACAGCATTGTAAGTTTGAAAATGATTTCAAGTCAATACTATTTTTACCAAAGGTTAATAAAATACACGAATTAGTCTCGAACAAGTAGACCAAGTACCATAAAACAATAGTGTTTAGCAGATTTTTATATTATAGCTCACCAGAGCCAGAGCACGATCTGTTCAATGTAATCTATTCTGATTGATGTTTGTCCGTCGTCCGACCTAAGTCTCTTAAAATTGTATTGACAAAAATTTAAAGCCATCAGTCATCAACTTGTGCACGACGCATTTAATAAAGGTCAGCCACTTTTTTTTCAAATTTAGCCCCTGTCAATGACAATATTGACACTGCCTCAGGGGTCAACATATTTGAATATTGGCCCGCTAAAAGGGACTCAAGGCTAAACATGGAATTATATAACGAAATATTGAAAACAAATTCGTAAATTGTATGGCCTAGAGCTTTATTGTTTGTATTGCCAACTCAAAGACACACTTTTATACAGATAAATGTATCAAATGTACAATCTATTTATCATGTTAGTGGCCATGACTCCTCGGGACCCTCTCAATATCCTAGCCCTATGTATCATATATACATGTATATCAGTTTACTGAATGGAAAAGATACGAACATATTTAAATCACGTCCTCGTCATTTTGTTAAATATTATTGCAGAGATAAAATAATGTCACGTGGCAAATATCTCTGTGAACAAAATTTCCGTTATTATGTTGTTTTTAGCGGATAAGCGTTGTTTTACCGAGTTATGATCTCGCTCATTCTTAATCAGTGTCTTAGTTTTATGTTTCAACTGAACCACGTCATTTGTTTGAACAAAAGCATACAAGTTTTCAAATAATTAATGCGTTTGTTATTCTAGTCGTATTTTTGATTATGTATATAGAACATATGATATGAAAAAATATGTTGTATTTGTGTAAGCTTTTTGACTTAGAAATAAAATGCAACTATAAAGTAACGCATTTGTTGGTTCAGTTAAAGACTTGGTGGGTTTGACTAGGGTTTAAAGGCTTATATAATCAATATAAAATTTCCGTTACCATTGCACCTGTTCTTTATAAATATACGTGCCTTTTAAGTATGCGGTTTAGCACAGGTAATATTTACATTTTTTGTATCGGCAATGATCAAAGTGAAGTATAAGAAACAGCAGGTTATCATTGTGACGTCCACAAATAATAGAAAACAATTGGATGGTGACCAATGATTACAGTCTTGATTTTACCCTTAGCATTGAAAAGTGTGCCTAAAGTTCAGTGGCAGGTAATGACTTAATTAAGAAGTCATTGTAGTCGATTTTTTTATTTTTAGACAAAGACATGTATAATTGTTGAAACCAAACCATTTTATTTTGTACGGAAGAAGATATTTGTGTGTACGCCTTTACTGTCTGCAATGAGGGTACAAAATCGGATGTTAAAAGCGAATAGTAAAATGTTTACACCTTACTCACTTTATATGGCCATAGCACAGGCAATAAGATAGTTATGCATCCAGAAAACTGTTTTATTTGAAGTTGATTTTTCACATATTCACATTCCCAAATGGACCTTCGTATTGAGAATTGCCGTAAACTACATGCATATAAACTAAATATAGGGGAAATAAGAATTCTCTTGGTGTTTAGTACTACCTGTGCAATATTTTTACTAGTTGCTGAAGTGAATATAAGCTTTGTCATGAACAAACAATATATAATATAACCAAAAATATAGTCTATTATGGTGGACTCACCGGTTCTCGAACCTCTAAGGACTCAATGAGCCATTTCTAATTAATGCAACAATACTTTCAGAAAAATACATTAAAAACAAACCTTTTAATCTATATTCCACTTATCTATCATATATTAGTTGATATCTTATATTTAAAACAAATCCAAGATCTTCCAGAAAAAACAAGACCATTTTCTGAAATCTGTCATGGCGGCTAAAAATAGATGACCTAATTTCGAACCTCTACCGTATTTGGCTATTTCTGAGGTTATAATTAGCTGTCACGTTACTTTATGAGCAGAAGACAGGAATGGCTACCTGCCATGTGCTTCTTTTGCAATAACATACTTTTAAACAATATTTGATGGATAGTTGTGACAGAGCGGAAAAGGGTAATAAGGATTTACTGAAAAATATTCATTATCACAAAATATTCATTCTAATTACCTGTTTCTTGCGCATTATTCTCGTTTGACAGTTGTAGTTGCGTCGATTGTTTACTTAACATTTGTGCACACGAGTTGATGACGTCATACGCATTTACGTAGCAAAGTAAACAACTTTTTTATGAAAGGTTCGAGATCAGATGAGGTTCGAGAACAGGTGTTTGTACGATAAAAAACCAATGAAGTGAATCATATTAAGAAAAAAATCAGTAAGGCTCAAATCCAATATATACATGTATATACTCAAGAGTGGTCTAGATTAGTAATTATTTAAAATCTCATTTCAACCTTTTAGCAAATAATCCAAATCTCCGAATATAGTCCGGCCAACACACTAAGGATGACCTTGCACGAAAGGATGTTGAAAATGTTATTCAATAGATTGGTAGACATGGTCTTAATGATTATAAATCCGGTTGATGCCACTTTGTCATCCTTGGGCAACTCCCAGAATCCAAGATGGCGACCAAGATGGCGGCTAGAGGCTAAATAATACATGCAAAATGTATTTTTACACAGTATGTTCTTAAAATGAAGGACAAAAGTGATTTCAACATCTGCGGATCCAGTTGGCTAAATTTTGTTATTCATGTAAAATCTTTAAATTCAAAACGGCGGTCAAAATGGCGGATAAAGGGCAATTAGCCCAGTTTATAAACAACAAACCGGCAGAAAGAGACTCAGTGGTGTAAAAATTTATTTACTTAAAGAATAGTTCATGTAATTAAAGAAACCGATTGATTTAACTATGCTTTAAGTTATAATAAACAATTATAAATCCAAAATGGCGGCTTAAATGGCGGATATGATCTTATAGTTCAGTATATATAATATACATACATGGACGGAAACAAACACGTGTGGGTTTAAGTTTCAATGTTTTTTGTTTGTTTTTTTTGCTTTTGAATCAGTTCGTAAAACTAGTTAATCGCACCTGATTATCTATTAGCAACTCAAGATTCAAGGTGGTGTCCAAGATTACGGTTACGAAGCAAATTCAACCAGTTCTATTTTTTTAGCAATAATGTAATTAATGTAAATAATGAAGTGTTTTCATAATGGCTTTGTTATTTGGTTATAATGCCGCAGTGAACGCCATATCAGCCCTGAGTTTGAAGTCCAATATCGTACAGTTAATTAATAATGTTACTTATTTACTGGATAATAAATAACAGCCCATTATGAAAACACTTAAGTCACCATCGTCGCAGATAGGGACCCTATGAAAACACTCAGATTGGACCAACATTTAAAATGGTGGCATTTTTGTGGAAGAAAAATACGGCCTTCATGAGAAAACTCGGCCATTATGAGATTCGGAACCAATCAAAATGCCTGAATCTCATAATAGCCGAGGCATTTATTAAAGGCCGTGTTTTTCCATATTGGCCGATTATTTGGTTATATGCCGTAGTGAACGCCATATCAGCACTGAATTTGAAGTCCAATATCATACAATTAATTAATAAAGTAACTTATTTACTGGATTTAATGAAATGAAAATTTGATAAATAATTGGAATGGACAAACTAATTTATTTCTAAAATGTAAGCCCTTTAGATAATATTAGTATCATTGATTGCTTTCGGCGCGATATGACCTTTTTGTGTTGGTGCGCCGTAAACCCCCTCCCCCCAAAAAAAACCAAACAAACAAACAAACCATTTAGATAAAGAAAAACGGGAAAACAAAATTGGATTAATATAGTTTACAGTAGACAATTTATTATAAATAATCTGAAATATATAAATAGAAAAATAAGCATGTGCCAAAAAATGTGGAAGAAACTAACTGAGCTATATTATTATCATTACACAAACAATTATACAGTCTGAATTGACTAAACTAGACTAAATTAGAATATGTGCTTAAATGTTCAAGTTTCCTTCAGTCTAATATATTACATAACGATAGCACAATTTTTCTGGTCGTTTTTGTATGTTGATAACAACATGTTCAAGTGACGACACAAATTACTGTTTACATAGTATTTTGCACTCAAATTCCTCAAAACTCAAGCACATCACATGCAATGGTAAATTTGACACATTAATGGTTATTGTCTTAAGAAAGTATCCAATGGAAACTAGCTTATGGCCAAAAGATATCATAACCGTCTTCACGTTTGATGTAGGATAGGTAAACCAGATTTAAAAGCATATTTTACACCCATGCTAATAGTGTACTTTCTTTATGCTGTCAATAACTGACCGACTTGTAACATTACATTTTGGACGAATGACAGTAGAACGTATTGTTATAGTGTTACAAGACAGATATTCCAAAATGAATATAAGCACACCAATGTAGTCAGATATTTTTGGTACTCAGCGAATTGCAGCAACAGTTATAATTTGTTGTACAATTTGTTGTCTGTGCTTCTCGTATCAAGTATTTAAGGTTAATGCGATTAAACATATATGTAATGTTACCGAAAACATGAACAATCACCATATATTGCAATGCATCGTCTATAATGTTTGGAATGGAACATATTTGAATATTGCGAACAAGATCGACAAGTTATCTTGAGGCGTACCATTCTTCTTTGGGTGAGTCTTTGCAGTTGAGAGTGGATATACTCCAAATGTGTTTAGTTACCAGGCTTGTTTAAACTTTTGACACTGATGCATCAGATATGTTATGTGTTCTTTCAAGTCTTTCATTTAGACTTGAGTGAAACAAGACACTTTTTAATTGTCTACTTTGCCATATTTTTGTAATTGATTAATCCCTTAAAGCCACCATCTTGCAAAGGGTAACGCTATTTGCTAAACCATGAGCACACGAATTGTGAGTCCTGTGCACAAATTATTTTCGAAAAAAAAATACCTTGTTTATCGTTTGATTAAAGTTTTGTGCGAAAGATTCAACGCTACGAACAAAGCTAGGGAATTTTTTGGAAAAGAAAAAAAGTGCTTGTTTTATGCGCCGTGTGATATCATTCAAATATTTGTCAGACAAGATATATCGGCGAAGAGCAAGTGCTTGTTTATTTTATTAGTAATTGTTGTGACACTCGAGTCTGTAGCACAGTTGGTAGAGCACCGGTATTTCGAATCTAGTGTCTCGAAGGAATAAGGGTTCGAATCTCACCCGGTGAGGTTATACCTTTCCTTGAAAATTTGACAATAATGTCAATTTTCCTCCATTAATAAGGTATATGGAGAAGTTGCCATCCTTGTTGAAGGGTAGTTGAGTACTGGATATAAACAAGGGTCCAGAAAAGCTAGGCTAGGTGCGCTGGACGCCGTAATGTAAATATTCAAGGACAAAATGATGAGTTGCTGTCATATATGTTTCATACAAAATCTAATTTCTTACAGCTAATAGCATTTACCAGTGTCACTCTAGTCAGATAATAATTCAAGTTTTTTTGCATTCAAAATAATTTTACTACCTAAAGAAATTTGATCGTTATAACCAAGCCTAGAGTTATTATTCGTAAAAACCTTGTGGTAATATGATATTGCTTCAAAATAGATTTTGTTTAAAATCTATCCTTACAAAAGATATAATACGTCTGTGTTTCAATTGAATAACCCTCATTATTACGTGGTCTTTATTTGTAAGGCTATTCAAAACTTATATTTCTACTTAAAAGTTTGTAGACACCCTCCTGACTATGAATTGTTTGTTATCTTAGCGTTTATTGATCGATCATTTCGAAATTTTACTTCCGTGTTGCTTTTTAATTAATTGAAATTATATAATAACGATCGCATAGTCCCATACTTCGTCTGGCGAGTATGCAAATTTGTTTTGTATAAGTTTTATAAAACCGCAATACACATTGCGAGTTATTGTAAAGATCATGGTAACTTTTTAATGAATAATGTTGACAATAATGCTAGAATGCAGGCACGAGTGCATTGCAAGTGAAACAAGACACTTCTTAATTGTCTACTTTGCCATATTTTTGAAATTGATGAATCCTTTAAAGCGACCATCTTGCACAGGGTAACACTATTTGCTAAATCATCAGCTAGACACTGAATTCAAATAGCAGTGTATACGCTTATAGAATTGACCTCTACTTTCTTTCTATCCTTGTAAATAACAAAGCAAATTATACTACAAACTTTGATGGAAATGTGCGTTTGATATTTCTCCTTTATCAATGGATAGAGTATTCACAATGAAATAAAGAACACTCATGATCCAGTTGTGATATCTGATATCAAGATCGAACTTGAAATCCTATTGCAATTTCCCTTAATTACATTTAAAAATTTGTTACAATGTCAACAGAGTTTCTTTCAATTGCTTTGGCATTAATGTACTCTTAGATTACCTTGAAAGATAATTGAACTTCCACACAATACTTTCAATATCATTTGTCTTTTTCTTTGTTTATAACCTCCATTTAGTACATATTGATTATTATTGAAGTGGCAAACATATATGGAAAAGTGTTCGTTATTCTAAGTATATTAAAGTTTCGTATCACAACTTATGTTGTTCAATGAATTAAATATTATCAGAATAGTGTCTCTAAATTGTCATCTTAGAAACAATTAGCTTCTAGAGTCAACTGACAAGCTAGTATCAATTATTTAATACTCGCAAGACCTAGAGATATAAAGACCTAAACATGTCGCTGTATATTCATTAGTGCGGTGTCATGTCTATTTATGTGACTAAAATTTTCCAGCTCTTATCATTCATTTTGACACCATCTTGAATTCTTGAAGTTATTCAAGAATACCAGTATGGTATCAGTTGGTTTCATTAATTAAAGTGGATTTACGACAAAATAAAATACATTGAAATTATTTGGTATACCCCACTCTATGACTTAACTCATTGGGGTTGATATATACCCGACAGCTAGTTATTTACGCCATTCTAGCCGCCATCTTGGATTTTCGGAATTGCCCATTGATGCCAGTGTGGCATCAACCAGTTATATAAACTCAGATTTAACTACAAAAAATGCATTATTTTTTTATATGCCTCTGTGTACGATTTGGCTCATTGTGGTTGACATACATGACAAATGTGGCCTTTACACGCCATTTTGTCCGCCATCTTTGATTGAAGAATAAACAAAGGATACCAAAATTGCATGAAATAATATTGCAGATAATGTATGACTAATTTTAGCTCTTTAAATGATCAGACTGTGAAAAAGATGGATTTATTATAGATTCATCAGTTCTCATCCGCCATTTTGTCCGCCATCTTGAATTTTAGGAGTTGCCCAAAAGTGCCGAAGTGGCATCATTCAGTTTCGGAAACTAAAGTGTATTAGCTTCAAGAAAATGCAAAAACATTTTCTACATCCTATGATGCACGGTTCAGTCGATTTTTGTAGTTTATATACCGGACTAATAGATTGGAACCCAAGATTCTCACTGGATCCGCCATTTTGTTTTAAATGTGTAAATATGTTAAAAAATCACTTACGTATGAAGTGTAGCTATACATTCACAACAACAGACTTCATTATGTTCCTCACAGAATTTGTCGAGCACTTCCCCTTTATGAAGGTAACACCTCTCCGTGGGAAACTCTGGTAATTTTGCTGCTTGATTACTTGCTTGGTTTCCTTGACCAGCTCCAAGCAGTTTGTGATCCTTCATTACCAGGAATGTTGCGTGTTGATCTGTACATGTTTGACAACAATAACCTTTGCATTGTAAACAATATCGTACAGCTTCTACTACCTTTCCTTTAGCATCGCAATTAGTACAGATGAAATCAAACGTTTCATCTGACGAAATATCCTTGTATTGTCCTTTGTCAGCCATTTTCAACATTGTACTTTGCACCGTAACGTCGTAAGTTAAACTTATTCATACATCCACTATATATATGATAAGGCGGAGTTAAATATAATAGGGAGGAGCTATTTTGTGGGCGGGATCTGCCTATTTGTTGTCTGCCTAATTGTTGTACATAAAGATTTTGCGTAACTTCGATATAATCTTATCAGCAAATTTATAATCAATAAACCCTATTTTCTTTCTACACTACAAATAGAACTAGCCTTTTAAACTTAAACGTTTTATGTCGATATTGATTATCTTTTTTATGATACAATCTTGATCCGTGGTTTCTATTAAATGAATTAATCTTTGGCATGAATATGATGCATGTATAGTCAAACAGAATTAACCTGAGCTTGAACTACCTAATTATAATAATTACGCACTTCACTTACATAAAATCGTGAGTTTCCTTATGCGTATATACGATTATACACGTGTTAATAACAATCGATGTGAGTATAAATCAATTTATTAAAAGTGGCACGTTATTGTATTTTGGGTGATGAGTATTGCTCAAGCCCAGAAATAAAATATTTGTTCTGTCCTGTTCTGTATACTTTTTATTTTGGACACATTAGTTTTGGGGTAAACAAATAAGTCAGCAATATTATGGCACAGTTTCAAAGTATTTATTCTTATAAAAACAAAACTAATTGTTCAGTACGTGGATTTTGCCGAAAGCTTCCGATAAAGCGCGATTTACAAACGAAGACAGAAATAGACTGTAAATACTGAGTTTAATATATGCTTGAATAAAGGGGTAAAGCTCAGGTTAATTATGTCGGACTATACATGTATTTCGTTTCATGGTAGGGTTCTTGCAGTAGTTCAAAAAAGTTTTGAAAACCAGGATAAATGTTTATGAAACATGTTTGTTCCTTCATTACATCCTGTGAATAATTATATACAGTTAAAAATCATTATTCATTAATAGTTACACTACAGGACACTGAAAACAATATAATGCAAACTTCGGTTGCTCCATATACTGAATTCATTTTATCAACTGTCAAAATAATTTCACAGTGACGGGACAATAAATTGGTGGTCTTAGGTCGTTGTGGACAGGTGGTCGCAACGGACAGTGTCATTTTAGAGTAAATTTGATCGGAAGGACTTTAAAGTGGTCTTTGTCGGCAGGTGGTCGCTCTGACCAGGTGGTCGTTAGCACAGGTTCCACTGTATTGTTATAAAGGAATAAAGGCAGGCGCGACATTACCACAGACACAGGGGGGACGTTTCCCCTCACACCTGGCCACCACAGATTGCGAGACTCATACAAAGAAAAGGGCACAAAATTGACACTATCACAGTGATACTTACTCGACTATAGAATAATTTGACAATGAGATATTTTATAGAGTACAAGTCAAATGTATATACCTTATAAACAGTAATATTTTGTTTTAACCTCGGGATGAAATCCCATACCAATTTCATCACTGAAAACAGAAATTTCTACAATTATGATGAAAAAAATAACATCAGTTAATCAGCAAGAAATTTCGTTTAACGGCATTTTTTTATTAGTTACAAATGTAAAGTCACAAATTTCAGCCCAAAACCACCGAGTGGTGAGATTTTTTTAAAACAGTCATTAGACGGATCCAGATGGTGGTGGCAAACCGGGAATACGCCCCTCCCCCTGAAATTGTCCAAGCAGAGGTTTTTATTTCTATCATTTAGTATCATATTTACAGGAATATACTTATAAATATATAAAAATTGGCATGCTCCAAAACTCACAAAACTAAGGAGCTTTCCAAGCCACCGGTTCCCAGTATCCACGGTCAGGGCTTTGTTCTGGACCCTTCAGGGCCCATACGGCCATCTGGACCCACAGTCTGCTTGTTCATTTTACGCCACCACTTGGGGATCCTGGTTCCATCTGTGCGGTCGATTATATCTACAAAATACAGTACCCACCAAAAGTTTGGAGACAATTTCACTTTGTAGGCCTACTGAATAGCTTTAAGCTTAAATTTTATCACTGTTTATTTTGAAATGCATTTTGGTTTTGCTTTATGTTTTGCATATCATTAATAGTTATAACTGAGACTACAAAGATAGCATTAAAGCTATGTTGTGGAAGGTAATTACAATAAACATGGTTTTGGTGGCTTTAGGATACGGATGCTGAATCTTATAAAATGTGTTGCATTCACGCAATTTGTTTTCATTTTACCAAATAAATTCTTAAATATATTAAAAATAATGATTCTACAAAGATAATCATCAAATAATAAGAATTATAGTAAATTTCTTTTGTCTCCAAACTTTTGGTGGGTACTATATCTCCAACATACGAAAATGGCTTCATCAGGCTAAAACTTCTCCCCAAGAAGAAGGTTGAATTTTTTTTAGTTTCAAACAAAATGGAGAAAAACAACAATAAAGTCGTTTATTTTTGAAAATATTATTTTATTTCATTTTATCATATCATTTTCTTACCCAATAAAATGAACATTATAAGCGTTTGACATAGTAATAAAAACAAATAATACATGTATGTAGTTATAAAGCATGAAGACAAAGAATTAAAGTGATGACGATATAGTCTAAATATATACTTTATATAATCATATAATTCACAAACATACAGTATGACCCAAGTAAGCTATTAGATATAATAAGGGACCTTAGTCAGTTATTTCCCCTTTTATACTCTTCAAATAGGTAAGTCCAATTAGTTTGATTTTACCATTACTTTTCAATGTCAATTTGCCAAAATTAATCTTAAATAACTTTTTTTGTAAATCATTTAATTTGTTTGAAATTCAAGCTGAGTATTTTTAAGGTAAAGAACTATCTAAAATTTTACCACTTCTGTAAATATCTTCATCAACAAAAAGATATTAGATAAAATATTTTGTTATCCTTACATAGGAATTCAAAGATAAAATCCGAGGATTCCAACTGTAAGGACCTACTTAGCAATTGGATTGCTTCAGATTTTATCAGGGAAAGGTAATTGACTGAAGTCCCTAATTATTGCCATTCTGTGTAAAGCCAGAATTCTGTATTTTGACTTTTGTCTTTTTACATTTGGTTCACAAATCAGTGTCATTTCAATGTAAAGCTATATTGAATTCATTGTTAATCATTCTTATTGAGTGACAATTCTCCTCACAAAGTCATATGAGGCAATATGGTTAGGTTTCGTCAGAAAAAGAGTAAAGCTACTTTTGTTTAAATGAAACTCAACTAGAATTAGCATACACTTGTAAGCACTTTTACAAGAAATTCCGTCTGATGTATACGATACCACTTGATAACAATACCTAATGATTCACCAGGTCTTGATTTAAATTGAAAATAGGAAAAAAAGTTTACATCAGTTCAAAACTAATGTTAAATTTTGTTTTTGCAAACTTGAACATATATTTGTATACATTTTACTAAACAATAAAGAAATGCAATCTTTTAATTAGAAACATTCATCATATAAATTAAATAATTCATTGTAAAATTCCACAAACTAAAAAGATACATTAAAGGTACTCATTCACAGATTTCAACTTAAATATCAAATTCTTCTAAAACAATCAAATTGTATATAAACATGTTTTGAAGCAGGAAAATAGCGTTCTGATAATGACAATTTAAGTACAAATTGACATACAACTACAAATGATGGCGTTTCAAGAAGTACTGGTTAAAATCTACAACGTATGTCACGGTACGGACAATTCTAGTGCATTTTGATGACTTTTATTGTAAATTTCTTGCAAACTATAGGTCAATTTGTCCTAAAATATTAAGACTTTGTTTTGGACACAATTACAAACACTGAATGGTATTTTGAAAATATTGAAATATCTTAACCAAATCTGTGAACTAGTGCCTTTAATATATAACACATCTATATACAGTACCCACCAAAAGTTTGGAGACAAAAATAAATAACTACAATTCTTGAATTTTAATGATTATTTTTTGTAGAATCATTTATTAAATACATTTAAGTACGGTTTGTGATAAAATGGAAACAAATTTCATGAATGCAACACTCTATAAGATTCAGCATCTGACATCGTAAAGCCTCCAAAACCATGTTTATTGTAATAATTTTCCATAACAAAGTTTTTATGCTATTTTTGTAGTCTCAGTTATAATAATAATGATCATAAAAAAATAATGTAAAACTACAAAGCATTTCAAAATAAAGTTATAAAATTTTAACTAAAAGTTATTCAATAGGCCTACAATCTGAAAATGTCTTCAAACTTTTGGTGGGTACTGTAGTAAGTAGCCCTTAATACACAGATTAGATAGTCAGCAACTACTGTCCTTGCTATGCACCTGTTTATCACAAATAACCAATGGTAACATATTTTTTATCCATTTCTTTTTTTTGTTGGGTTTTATGCAAAACATTGTAGCGGTTATATCACGGCAGTCAGCCCACCTACTCAGTGTTCCTGGAAAGGCTAAATCTCTGGATTTAGCTGTTAATCAACTACTAGCTGCATACTTTCGCCAGTGACTGACTACTGCCCTACATGATTTAGAATCAGTAGTAGGAGTGAGAATGTCGTAAAAATTATTTCATGACCAAACTCTACAAACTATACCCCGCTCGGGAATCGAACCCACGCCTCCTTGATCAGTAGACTTGTGCCCTACTGACTGTGTTAGCCATGCTGAAGAGAATTTCATTGGACACTCCGGCATGGAAGAGCAAATTGTATTGGTTAAAAGTACAGGTAAAAAGTTGACTAAACTGCACCGAATAAGTATAAATGATAAAGTACATTGAGGGTTCTATATATATAGTAAGTTTTTGACTCCATGGCAACGATAAGTTAGCATGAGTTAAGAGTAAAGTCAACTTACACAATTAGAGACTTTAGTCAGTTATCTTTCCCTGATAAAATCTGAAGCAATCCAATTTGTAAGTAGGTCATTACTGTTGTAATCCTCGGATTTTATCATTGAATTCCTATGTAAGGATAACAAAATATTTCATCTAATATCTTTCTTGTTAATGAAGATAATTACAGAAGTGATGAAATTTAGATAGTTATTTACTCTAAAATACTTAGCTCGAATTTCAAACAAATTAAATGAATTACACAAAAATTATTTAAGATTAACTTTGGCAAATTGACATTGAAAAGTAAGGGTAAAATCAGAGTAATCCAATTAATAGGACCTACCTATTTGAAGAGTATACAAGGGGAAATAACTGACTAAAGTCCCTTAATAATATCATTAAAAAAGTTGTGTTTTCATGAAAATAATTGAATAATACAAGTCAAAGAAAAACAAAACAGAAATTGGTTTAGTGAACACTTTTAATGGATGTACATGAGATATGAAGTACATTTTAGCACAGAAAACACTAAGCATAGTGACTTATATCATATTCAAACTTGCTTGAAGATATCCAGCCCTAGTACTGACATAATTAACCATGAAAATACTTTCCAATCTTGTAACTTCAAATGTGAAATCTTCCCTAGAAACTATATATATTAGGCCACAACAAGTTGAATATGTGTTCTATGGATTTTTCCTAAAAAACAAAATAGGGGGAGGAAGCGAAGAAAAAAATTTAAAAAAAGTCTTTATTCACTTGCTTTATATAGCGGTTTGACCAAATTTTTATGAGCGAGCAAGGAAATAAAAACATTTATTTTGTAAAAACGGTCAAAATTTAGGTGCCAGTGAATCCATAGAACATATAATCAATTTGTTGTGGCCTAATCAACCTTCACAACAAACGTTCATCAGCAATGGACATTTGGTCCAGCAAAATGGATTTTTTATGGGACTGAAATAAAGTTTACTGGACCAAAAAATATTGACAATCAATATGTTATACAGTTCAGTCCATTTGAATGTTTAAGCCTAATACATTCTGTATTAAATGAATAATCAACAAATAATGACTTTTATTGAAATGAAAAATGCTAGCTGTAACAAGTTGATGAACTGCCACACCTCTAACATTCTATAAGTCACTAGACCTGTGCTGATTTTGTTAAACTCAGTCCATGGTCCACTGGGTTAATTCAAAAGACTGTAGTATATTACTTTATATAAAGAAAGCAACTACCAAAATTCATCTTCTGCATAATCCAATATCTTGATTTTTATACAAATTTTAACTTTGATTTTTCAATAAAAAATCTTATAAAATGTCAGTATAACTAGCTATTCATAGCTAATGTTAAATTGTAATTGTTACAAATTTTGCGACAATAAATAAAGTATTGTATTGTATTGTATTGTATTGTAAAAATCACTCCGGTTTACCCAGTAAAAATCAACATTTGATCAAACCAAAAGAAAGGTTCATTACACAACACATTATACAAAATTAGAACATTGTTGTAGTCCATACAAGTCATTTTAACAGCAAGCACTTCATCTTGTTTCTAGATTTTTTTTGCCCCAAAAAATTTTGAATGCTCCAACTTTAAAATAGTCGTCAGGGGCAACTAAACATCCACAAACTTTTTAGATTGCTACATCAATGCTGTCCATTCGGAACTCCTCGGCCATTCGCCACAAATAACCTCGGACATATTTAGATGCCATTTTGGAAAAAACGGTGTTGAAGTAAACAAATACACGATCGTTAAGGCGATGACTGAAGTTTCGTTTTTAGTCCGTAAATTTGAAATTACACATTTCAATGATACCGATGAACAAAATTTGGTTCAATTAAAAACAAATAAATATGTTTAGACAAAGATCTGTGTGTATACTACAAGAACTATTTTGTGTAACTGTTTTGTGCTTCGCCTCACGTAGGTAGTAAAATCACAAAAATCACAAAAAAGACCCCCCACGAATCCATCCGAGATTATTCATTCATGAAAGGTCGAGGTGTTCCGAATGCAATCCTGTCATGTTAATATTTCTGTCTGTGAGTTCTCAATGCCTGAAGTATCATGTTTAGAGATCTCATCTTTTAGTTTTTGTATTGTTAGTTTCTTTTGTTTTAATCTTTCATTTAATTCTGTAATTTCAAATCGTATTTTTCTCTTGGCATTTTGAATTTTGATTAGGGTCTTCTCTTTTTTCTCTTCAACTGTAAAAATAATATAGGTTAATTAAACAAGTATCAAATACTGTGCATAGGCGGACCCGGCATATCCCCCCCCCCTAAAATTGCCCAAGCAAAGTTTATTTTCTATCATGAAATATGTTATTTATAAGAAATATATATATACATGTCAGCATGCAACATAGCGTACATCATAAAACAATTCTTTTCATTATTGTTAAGTTTTTAGAGCTACATGATTCAGCGGCTTTTAGAAAATTACATGAAATAATTATCTAGATACTGTATATTTTATACTCTGAAAAAGGATAGTTAAGGCACTGAAAATGTGCCTGAATCCCTTAGAAATAACCAAATCTAAGGAATTTCCGGGGTCCTCTGGTCAGGGTTTTGCCCTGGACTATTCGTGGCCCTTATGTCCTCTTGGAACCCCATTCTGCTTATTCATTTTACGCCTCCTGTAACTATAATTTTCCGCCCCCTCTAACCAGAAATCCTGGATCCGCCTATGCTGTTAACTGTTTAATGAGTTATCTGGACATCAGTGATTTCTAATACATCCATTCCTGCAGCACTCATGGTGTTTATACTTAATCATTTTAAGATTTAAATTTCAGTCAAGACAAGCTCAAGCTTATATGAAGGCAAACAGAACAAGATACATTACATTTTATCATGCAAGGGAGACAACTCAAATGGTTTTATAATAGCTTGTCATGGCTATTTTTCAGTATTTGGGGAAGGGGCCTAGGGCCTCATTTTATAAAGAACATTTGGGTAAATTTCATCTCAATTTCATAGATAGGGGAACAAAATATTCCGTATTTGGGGACAACTGCATGATTTTAAAGAAATTTAAAAAGGGGAAAGCGTCTGTAAACGGCCCCTGTTATGTAAGGATAAAAAGGTCTGCTTGCCAGTAGTTTCTGGATTTTTATAAAATTATAAACAAACCAGATTTGATGGAAAACAGATTTGATGGACTGGAAATCGTACTTACAGTCAGTATCATGTTTGTATGAACCTATGGATAGAGATCTTGTACCATTTAACAGATGTTGCATTACTATAGTTGGATCATTGAATACCTGAAATCAGAATTAAAACAACACTCTCTATAATTTTACTCCTTTTATTGAAGTTTCCGCATTTTTGCCTTTATCTAACATAGATATTTATGAAAACTTAACTACATTATTGCTTTTTACAATTACATGACAATGAATACTTAAAATTGTTGTTTTTGACGTCAGTGACTGAATTTATTATATGCAAAGAAAAGTATATATTTTTTCCTTCAAAGTGGTAAAATTCATTGTTTTAACATCTTGTTCCATTGAATGCAGACTTGCAATATTATATCATCATGGATGTTTCATGGATAAGTTTTTTATGTCCCTTTTGTCCCCCTTTCAATATCTCTTAACTTTTTTCCCTTACTTTAAAATTAACACTAATCTAACAATCTTACCAATTCATCATAGAATTCAGATACAAGTGATTTCTTTCCTAACATAATATCCGTCTCACTTTGAAATAACTTTAAAAGATGATAAACTGTGACTGGTCGTTCATGTTGATCATTAAAATATATCTTTATAACAACTTCAAACTCTCCCCAACCTGTCTCTGTTACTTCATAAGGTGGTTTCATAACAACTGCAATATATCAATTCAAAACAAAACATTTTTAAATCAGCAAAAAGATTATGACTTGAAAACATGACAGTCAAGGTTAATCCATTCCGAACTGGTTTCCATAAAAACAAGAAATGTAATGAGGAAACCACATTAAAGCCGGATTTAAAAACTGTAACGCAAAAAATACAAAGGGAAATAATCTATCATAAAGCCAGGTTGAGTTCAGGTTACTTTCTAATTCTGTTCATCACATGGTATGTCATCATTGAAAGTTTCATTAAGAACTGACAATAAATGGCAGAAATATATGCTAAAGAAAAACTTTGACGCAATTGTAAACAACACCGACTGCCCAGGTTTTGCCTAACTATAAGCCTCATTTTTTCGTCAAAAATTCCTGCTAATTAATGTCAAATCCAGTCGTTGGTTAATCACTCTTTTATACTAAATTGTATTTATTCATTTTTTGTTTATTATTTTTATTTAATAGTTAAAGAGAACATAATGAACATAATTAATGGTACATGTTAAACTGTACATTAGTTTTTAAAATAATAACAATATGTTAATATATCACAGTATACTTCAAAACATCAAAATTTAATATGAATTAAGAAATGTTTGAACCCAGTCAAACCTGCCTTAGCGACCCTCTGTAAAATGCGACTATCTGTCAATTCCGACCTAATTTGGCATCTCCCGTGACATTTTCCTATATATTAAACCTGTATATTAAGATTCTCTGTCTAATGCGACAAGCAACCTATGAAATCGAGACTGAAAACCCATCCGACTCTGTGTATTAGGACCATGTCAAGGGAGAGTAGTATGGATTTAGTCGCGAGTATGAGCGACAAATTAGTTGAACTGTCGTTAGTGAAACGCTAACAGACAAAAATTAGTGACTTTTTCCAAAGCAGGACCTCCTGAGTGCCACAAAAACTTGATAAACACTTGTTTTCTTAGGGCAACATGTATTTTATAGATTTTATAGATTTTATAGGTTTTATAGATTTTATAGATTTTATAGATTTTATAGGTTTTAAAGATTTTATACATTTTATAGATTTTAAAGCATTAACCTTTGTGTTGGATACATTGTGCTTCTGAATACCTTGTTAAATAAATAGTGTACACAAAACTTGAGTTATATTTGTACCCTGTGTATTGTGACCCTCTGTCTAATGTGACTTTTTTGGCTAACTCCGAGTGAAGGTCACAATACACAGGTTTGACTGTATTTAAAATAGGATGCAAATGTTACCTCTGGTAGGATTGGGATAACTTTCATGCAACTTAAAAGTCACTTTTTTAACATATGTAGACATGTCCTGAAAAATAAAAGAAACATATGATCAAACATTAATTTCCATCACACAATCAATAAATTCAAATGATGTAGTAATAATAATAAGTAGAAATCAAAGTATTGAAATACAGAAAGACTTTCGTGCACATTGAAACCAAACAAATCCATACTAATGATTACTCCTTACACACTAGATTCAAGTACGAACTGAGCAGGGCAAAATTGCGGGCTAAGTGTTTAGTCATAGCGAGATTTGACTCCGCCCATTCACACGCGTATCAATATAAGTAAAATGCCTGTCACTGACATATGAACAAAGACTAGTCAGTTAATTGACAGAACTACTTTTATCGCCTAAAAATAAACTGCGTAGTAAATCAGAGACACATGTATCACTGCGCAAGTTAAACTGGTCAGGCATTTGAATCGTCGATAGTTTTCAACTTGTAGTACAACTTAAGCCTTTGGGCGGGAAATCACCGAAAGTTTAAAAAACAGCAAATTATAACTGATACACAATACTAACAAGTAAAAATTAGAATTGTTGAAAAATTAGTTAATTTTTATCATACCTCATTTTTAAAAGGTTTTAGGTACACTGTCCATTGATGAGTGTGCCCATCTTCTTCTCTTTTCTTACCAAAATATCTAGCAATATTTCCATAAATAATTGGTTTAATAATAGTCACACCCTGGAAATATAAATATGCTAGACAATATAACGCGGAAAGTCATTGCCACTAGCCATAATCCTAGCACTACTGACTAGTGAAAATTGATACGAGTTTTTCAAAGGATGGCAATTAGAATAAATGCCAAATCTTTATATTATTTTTGAGGTCAGTGTTTGAATGCGTGGCTAGCCATTCCTTCATAAATGATATATATGTGGTGTCCGCTAATATCGCGGGTTTGGTAATATCGCGGTATTGTCCCTTTGTTGTTATTATTCCTGATGCGCCACCTAGCGATGATTGCAGTGACGCCATTTTGTAGGTCACACGTCCTCAGTTACGTTTACAAACAAAAATTGATATATGCCGTTCGAAATGGTGAATAAACTTACTTTTTTCTTAACCATCAATAAAATTGATATCCCGAAAATGTTTTGTACCACCATGTCACCTAAAACTGCTTTTATTCAAAGAAAACCCAGCCCACAACTCTGAATTTTTCAAAAAGTTCGTCTGCTACATTATTTTTATTAATAAAATGGCTGCAGTCAATGAATGACGTATGTGGGCGGGACTAAACGCTGACGAATTCAGTGGAAAAAATAAGAGGCCCACCGAGGGTTGTTTAGTTACCAGTGCAAAAATTGCGTTGACCAGGGCTTTTTCAGCCTATCTCACGGGGCCGATATTCGGCCCCGTTCCCAATGCCAAATAACGACCATTTTTCCCAATTTCAAGAAAAAAATTCCCAATCTCGTTGAATAATTCCCCTTTGAATAAGATGCCTTTGGACTTAACAAAAGAAATCACAAAACTTCAACTTTCGCGGATCGTTTGTTTACTTTTGATCGGTGACCCGTGAAATCCGCTGTCCGTGAAAATCATAAGTAAAATTTATCAAACTCCCAACAGCGGTTATCTCCCTTTATCAAATCAATAACAAGTAGCAAAGCGTGACGTTAGCACTGTGAGGAGTTTGGAAATTTATTCGTCGCACTGCGGGTTATTCAACGTAAAATAACCGTTAAAACTTACAATTTTGTCATCAATTTACCTTGTATTGTCATATATTTTCGCGACCACCGCAAGATCGCAAATTCGTTTGAAACATTTTTGATCTGCGTTTGTTATAAAATAAATATTTGTTTATATTTTTCATCTTGATTAAACAATAGTTGCCTCAGGGAGCGACACAAACAAAAAATTGATTCTGTTTTCGTACGTGTGCTCTCAAATAAACCCTAAATAACACTGATTTTCTTCTTTGTCAACAATATCTTAACTGGTTTAGTTTCAAGAATTTTCGTCTGACATATCTGCTTGTGTTTTAAAACAAACAGTTACAAAATTATTTGATTTAACACCTATACACCTTGGCAGAACCCATTGTGAAGTGTAGTTCAATACTGTAACTTTCATTGGTTACCAACTTACCAGGGATGCACAAAAATGTTTTTGATAATTCAAGGTCTCAGACATATTTCATTATGTTTGAAAATAAAAATAACTTATCATTTTTTCATATTATTTTACTTGTAAAGAGAGCATGGAATTTAAGAAATAAGGAAGTTATCAAGTACAATCAAAATAAGAATCATAAAAATAATGGATACATGAGAATTTGCAATGAATACTTTACTGAATTGTCAGAACAAACTCTTGAATGGCACTGCAACACCTTCAGAGACACCAGAGCAATTGTTTATGTATACTGTATAAAGATTTATTGCAGAAAAATTAAATTATGAAATATCCAAATTGGTTTGATTTGTCAATATTTTTCCCAAATCTGACTATTTACCGCGTTAAAAATTCCCAATTTGGGCAGGGGCCTTTTTCCCAAAACCCCCTGAAAAAGCCCTGTTGACATAAAACTTTTTTAATGGATTTGCATCACAGGTCTTGTAAAAATAAAGCATTCTCGAATAAAAAAAAATACTAAATTGAGACATATCAAGGATTTAAAGGTTTAAAAAAAATTAACTTCCAAAACAAGTGCAAAAGTGAAATATCATTAAAAGTCTTTGTTAAAAACCTGTTTCTTCCATGTTAACAGGAGCGGCGCTGATAAAATTTTATTTTACATTCCTTTTTCCAGTTAAAAGTTTTTCCAAGGTGTTTTAAACTTTTTTGCGATTATCTGTTACTTCTTTTAATCAACTTAGTTCATTTTTTTACGTGGATCAACATTTGGAAGGGCCTCAACGAAATGCCGCGATATTAAAGAACACGGAGATTATGTAAGTAGGTCAAATATGGCTGTCGATTTCTGGAAATTCCCACGCTTTATTGACATGGATTTTAAAACGATTGCTGCCAGTTATACACGGAAGATGACACAAAATCATAATACATAAATATTTTAAAAGTAACTTATTATTGTTTTATTGTTTTTGTTGAAACTGTTAGTACCGCGATATTACCGAACTCCATCCTAATGAAAGTTTCAATATCCTGAAACACTAAGAGATACGGAGAAGTGATGATTTACCATATAGGGAAAACGCCAACAAATATGGCCAAAGAAGAAGTTTTAATGCTTAATTCCATGTGAATTTTAGCCATTAACTATATGAACTTAATTGATCATCAATGAATTTGATGATTGAATTACTAAGACCTGAATTGCTAACACAATCCATCACTCCATGTCAAAAACTGAAGAACTGCCAAGGCTTAAGTAGCTGGTTCCAGAGCCCCAACCGAGTATAAAGGGAATTCAAATGTCTGTCGTGAATAAGGGAATTCAATAACAGACAACTCGATCATCAACTCCGCATTAAATGCTAAAATAAAATAATTTAATAATTCGGATATATTTCTATCCGAAAACATGACAACTTTACCTTCACTCTGCCGGTACTGTCTTGGTTGAATTCAGACATAATCTTGTACACAAAGAAAACGCACCATGAGTATCAATGCTTTAAAACCAAATTATTGATAAATAAGCGCTTGTAAGGATCAGAATTCTGAATTATTTGGTTGCCGTTGTTGTCTAAAAACCGCGCGTAACTTTCACGGTGCGTGTTATTATTACGGAACCTGTCTAAGACGCTGACCGTTCGTATAATCTGCAAGTCTGGAGTTTCCTCCCCTTATACTACAGTATAGATAAATGTTGGCAAGGACCCTATATTTATGAAATTGTGATTGCATTGTATATATATAGTCCTTGATGTAGGCAAGGTACCAGATTACTGCGAAATGGTATTGTATGTCTATCACAGATTCTTCAAAATGGACGATTATTGGTTTCTAATGATGCTTTTGTATTATTTAAAAAGAAATATTAAATATTAAAATGGATTCAACAACGGTAGATTTTAATATATGCCGCTATGTACGCAAATAATGAACATTTCCAAACAACAGAACTAAGGGGTACTAAGTTATATATATCAACTATATATTTAATTTTACAATAGGTAACTACAAATTGACAAGAAATATAATACCCAATAAAAATTATATAAATTTGTGGGGCATATATAGCATTTACTAATAAAACTGGCTTTCGCACACTATTTTAGTAGGGTACCGTACAACCTCCTATATCATTTTAAACATGCTAGAAATGCGAGGTCTTATGTATGCCCCACACGAATTAAATATGGACCTCACAAGTACGAGGGCCCCATATATTGTAATATGTAACAGTATATATATATATCAATCTCTGTGCAAATGCTTTTACTCCGCATATGAACAGCAGACACTTCAGAGCAACAAAATTAAACCATCACTACAAAGACCCATATACACCCGGGTGTACATCCACCATAACCCAGGGGTTATTTGTCAATGATAATATTCATAGCGTATAACTACCGTGGGTTTCGGACGATGCTGGGTGGAGTGAAGCAATCACAGGTAAATTTCTGACTACAGAAAATGTGTGATGCCCCTGCAGGGGAGGGGGTTCGAGTGAATGCGAAGGTCAGCTGAAACCAGACACACTTTATTTAATTTATTATTATTACAAATCTTTTTGTACAACGCCATTGAATATGTTGACAAAAAAGTGTTTAATCAAATGAAGAAGTTAAAACAAACATCAAGGTAGAGCAGGTTCAATGTATACCTAGAATAGTTAGTTAATACTAGAAAAAAAAACTACAATACTTTATATGTGTTTCCATTTATTTTATTAAGGAACTAAAACTATTAACAACATCTGGATAATGAATAATATATCATTGTATTATGTGACCCCTTTTTAGGTCATTTAAGCATTAAAAATCAAACTGAAGGGTTTATAAAATCATGTACAGTGAACATAGTCGTAGTATACATCTCAGCCAGCCCCTGCTAGAAGACATCAAGACTGGGAACTGTTGCTAGGTGACCAGACAGCTGGTTCCACAGTCTTGTAGCAATGTAGGGGAGGGAAAGAAACATTGACGAAGAGAGTAAGTTCCAGAGTAGAACGTTGAAGCTGACACTGTTGCCACTGGTAGCTATTGCAGCAGGGCAAAGATACTATGTAGTACTGTGGTCATTTTCACAAAAAATCTTACAAAAAAAGCTATCGTAAGTTAATCTAAGAAAATCAAAGTTCAAAACCTAAAAGACATGATATGAATTTCAGAAAGCATTCATTATTCTACATAATTAAAGAGTATTGTAAATTAATAAGACAAAGAATGAATATGATTATGAAAGTTTCCTGCTTTTAACTTAAGATGATTTTTATCATAAGATTTTTTGTGAACACAGAACAAATTTTTATAAACCCATTGATGACATGGTAATTCATGGTCAGCTTTGCCTGTAGTCACGTATGCTCCAGAGTCTGCAAGCCAAGGTTGGCAATTATTTGGGAAGTACTGTTTGTTGTTCAGTAGCCCCCTTTGACAAATCTTTCCCCTTTACGTTGATGCAGTTACTTGTGTGTGGGTCCCAAGCTCTGGAGGCATTCTCTAAAACAGGCCTTACAACTGCTGTGTAGATGAGGGTCCTGTCCCCATCATGTTTAGATTTCATCCAAAAACAACATGTTTAATATACATTGTATTGCAACAAAATGTTATATAAAAATAATTTGTAAAATAAAAAATACATCTAATATATACGAGTACATTTAAAACATTGCCCTATCTAATGCTGCTTATAGTGGTTGAGGTCAATTAGATACTTTTGTCAGTTATCTTCCCCTGATAAAATCTGAAGCAATCCAATTGGTAAGTACGTCCTGGCAGTTGGAATCCTCGGATTTTATTCTTAAAGTCCTATGTAACTATAACAAAATATTTCATCTAATAGCTTTCTTGTTAATGGAGATATTAATAGAAATGGTGAAATTAAGATAGTTCTTTACCCTAAAAATACTTAACCTGAATTTCAAACAAATTAAATGATTAACAAAGAAGTTATTTAAGATTCATTTTGGCAAATTAACATTGAAAAGTAAGGGTAAAATCCAAGTAATCCAACTAATTGGACCTACCTATTTGAGGAGTATAAAAGGGGAAATAACCGACTAAAGTCCCTTATTCAACAAACCAAACTTGGGATATGCTTGCAAAATATCTGTATCTGCTATTTCCTAACTCCCTTTTGGATTTTATATTTAAATAAATAAAAGCATATTTAATAGTTTATATATAGTTGGATTTCTTTTTGGGGGGAAGGAGTCAGGAAACAGCAACCATACTTCATTTATGATTTGTCCTAAAAAGGTTTATGATAATTTGTCCTAAAATAGGTTTCTTATAATTTGTTCTAAACTAGTTTTATCACAATTTGTCCTAAAATAGGTTTATTATAATTTGTCCTAAAATAGGTTCATTATAATTTGTCCTAAAATAGTTTTTTTTATAATTTATCCTAAAATAGTTTTATTATAATTTATCCTAAAATAGGTTAATTATAATTTAGTCTAAAATATGTTTATCATAATTTGTCCTAAAATAGGTTTATTATAATTTGTCCTAAAATATGTTTATCATAATTTGTCCTAAAATAGGTTTATTATAATTTATCCTAAAATAGGTTTATTATAATTTGTCCTAAAATAGTTTTTTTTATAATTTGTCCTAAAATAGGTTTATTATAATTTGTCCTAAAATAGGTTTGTGATAATTTGTCCTAAAATAGGTTTATTATAATTTATCCTAAAATAGGTTTATTATAATTTGTCCTAAAATAGGTTTATTATAATTTATCCTAAAATAGGTTTATAATAATTGGTCTAAAAAAGTAGTTGACCATCATCTAACTGTTTTGTCCTCACTAAAACTTAAATTCTTGGAACGAGATCTTGGCCTTGCACCTTTGAGGTGCAAATTCTTTTGAAACAACTTTGCCTGATGATGGATTTCTTTCAGTCTCATTGTAACCTGCAAAATTAATTAAAAAACAACGTTACTACATGTAGATAAATCAGAGAGTACGTCCATGAGGAATCATAATTCAAACAGTGAAAATCCAATAAGAAATAAAAACAAAACAAAAAAAGTCCACATTGAAAATCAAAGTATAAACAATTTCTTTTCATCTAAATTGTTTCCTAAAATCAAACCAAGTCCAGCCGCTGGCCTTCCAAGCCTATGTGGTTAGGATCCTGCTTGAGGAAATGAAATGAGGATTGGATGGATTTTAGAACAATAGGGAACTTGTTGAAGATCCAGTATTCTTTAAAAGAAATAGAACTTTGAGAAGGGGTTCCAAGGGGCAGTAATAATATAACCAAAATAGTTGGCCTACCGATTCAAAAATATTTTTATCTGATTTTTTTATGAATTTTCATAAGAAATGGAATCCTTTGCATTTGAGTGAGATTTCTGTTCTGAATAAGTAAGTATTATGCTGAATATGTAAGACTTGACATGTTGTAGTTGATGTTGTTAGGTTTAACGCCATAGCAACACATTGTATAGTTCATATATCACTGCGGTCAGTCCACCTACTCACTGTTCCTGGAAAGGCTAAACCTCTGGATTTAGCTGTAACCAACTGCGAGGCCCATATTTTCGTCCGTGACTTACTATTGCCCTACATGATTTAGAATCAGTGGTAGGGGGTAGATGGGCGGTTGCAATGCATCAATCAATCAATATTATTTAAGTTACCTGTTTAAAATTAGGTCTAACATTAGGTGATTCATGCCAACATCTAGTAGCAAGTTGTATGTATTGTTCTAGTACTGGATCATGTTGAGAGAAGTCAGGTCTTCCACCAGAAATAACATGCTCCATTACCTAGAGAAAAAATATATTACAACACAATTTAGAATATGTTTGTAAATCTGGAAATCTTGCATACTTGTTTTTTTAATTTTTATCTGATCCTTTCAAATTTTCAACCAATATAGATCTACAAATGGACATAATACTATCTTTTCATCCAGATATCTTAACTCGAAATAGGTTTAATTTCAAGTCAAAAGCAAACATTCCCATTGAAAGATCCTTCTCCCATGGGAGTTTTATCCCATTCTCAAAACTTGGAGATTTCTTTTAAAATTGAAAGTTTTAATTTTGTTCACAATATTGGTTGGAACATTGTTGTGATGCCAAATCTGCTCTACTCTGAGACATCTAAGATTGGTTCCACAAAGTCAGTTCCTGAGCTCTTCCTCAACAAACTTTAGATTGAGCTTTGCTGGTTTTGTCTGCATGAGTAAAATCGTTTTCCTCTTCAATACATTGTAAACACTCAAAATATAAAACATCTGGAGTCAAAATGTGAAAGCAGAAGGTTACAGCAAGAGCATAGAACACTGGACACTTATCATAGCATAGGCAGATCAAACGAGGGGTCAGGGGGTCCGGACCCCCCTAGAATTTCCAAAATGTACCAGTCCATTAGTGTATTTCTTGACTGTAAGTCATTTTTAAGAAGCATGAAGCAATTTTTTAATGGATGGATACATAGATTTAATGGTAATGTAGTTTTTATCAATAATATGTTGCATTATTCTGCAAATATGTATAATGTAGTTGTGGTTCGAAAGTTTGACCCCTCCCTAGAAAAAGTTCGAA
Source organism: Mactra quadrangularis (assembly GCA_025267735.1). Classification (NCBI taxonomy): domain Eukaryota; kingdom Metazoa; phylum Mollusca; class Bivalvia; order Venerida; family Mactridae; genus Mactra; species Mactra quadrangularis. Next base: position 46,735,424 of record CM046294.1, read on the forward strand.
CCGCCCCCTAAAAAAAATCCTGAATCCGCCTCTGCATAGTTAAGCAACAAACTGCAAGGATAGTGTTTGGATGTGTGAACATTATAGATTCCTCCAAGACCAGTGCATTTATAAGTATTTATAAGGCGTGTTGGTAGTGATTATACCAAGAACAACACAAGTAATAGCTTGTAAATAAATATGGAATACAGTTGACTATGAATGATCTAGAGCTATTGATGTTTGAGAAATGGAACCAAGGACTTCCAAAACTACTGATATAATAAGGAAAGTGGATTGAAATACTAACATTGAACTCTTAATATAATTCAAAAACTATCATAAGAGCAAATAAATGACTAACTTCTTGAGCTGTAGGCATATCTTCATACGGGTCGTCACCAGACATCAGTTCCCACATTGTAATACCAAATGAGTAAACATCGACTGCTGTAGTAATATGACGTATATCATCATCGGAACTATTTACATTGTTGGATCTACTTTGTGTGTACTCTGCCTCTTCGCCTGCGTTTGGATTCTCTAAAACTTCTGGTGCCGTCCATGATATAGATGGAGGACAGGCACTGTAACGACCTTGACCTACATTAGAAAAATAATGTCATATGTGATGCTGGGATAAAAAACCAAGTTTCCAAAGGGTCAAACCAACCAGGGATTTGTTTAATTGTCTGCTCATTTAAATTTTGAGTCATAGTGAAAAAATACCAATAACTTTCACAGTCAATCTGGAGTTTAAGATTAACAAATTAAACTATTTGGTCATTTCAGCAATAAAAACTATAACATATTACAACTAGAGCTTTCATAGATGTGACGAATACCCCAACCTGCCATCAGGTCAAAGGGGAAGGCCACAACAGTATTTGACCCCATTTATTGATCACACCCTTTGAGGTTTTTGAAATGTTTCTTGCATGCAAGACACCGTCTCATGTAAGGTTATAATTCATATAAGGTATTTATAAAATCAATCAACCCATGGTGGAGTTCTTGCCTGGACAAGATCAGGGATGGCAGACAGACAAACAGCAGGCTAGACTAAAGCTACAGTCCCATAAAAATAAAAATAGCCGTAAGGGCACCGTACGGGCGCCGTGCAATCAAGCTCGGCAAGGACCCGTACAAACTCTTGCGTACCTGTGCGGACTGTTACGTTTTTACCAGGGTCCGTAAGATGCGCCCGACATACACATATTAGTTTCAGAGTCAAATCGTGAACAAAATCGTGGCCGAGTATGGATTTAACATGCATATCTTCCAGCTACAGCTCCACACGGGTGTGTTCTTTAATACCATGTGAGTACCATCACCTTGATACGCAAGGCTTCCCAGGGCCTACGACTGTCTGCATGTACGGGTCCAAAACAAGCCACGATTTTATGGGACTGAGGCATAAGTGACTCGTATATCACTACCAGTGGTGTGGGTATTATAATAAACAATTTTCCGCCAATTAGTTAATATAAAATACAACCATACTCTAACACATGTTAACTTGCTATCAATGCATACTTTGAAAGCCTATGTACGTCATAATGATAAAAATGATGAAATATTCATGATAACAAATGACCTACTTTGTAATGTAAGACAAATAAAATAAATTATTTGATTCTCATCTGGGCAGTTTATTTACGCCAAGCTAGCTCAGTCGTTAGCGTACAAGTCTACTGATACAAGGATTGTACTAATAGGGCAATTCAAGGACAGGGCATACTTTCATGGAGCTTGGTCATGAAATAATAACTTTGTTGAATATCTATGTCTAGCTTGTTTATTTTTCATTTTATCCTAAATCAAGATTTATATACAAAAATGTATCATAGAATATTAATCTTTTGACACATTAGTGATTCAGTATACATGTATGTCAGTTAATGAACTTTATTTATGCATTGATGGATATCAACTGTTAGCTATTCTGCTTAATTTAACAAATCTTTATCAGAATCAGAAACAGTGGGTATCCAACAAAGGTTAAATGTTTTAAAAAGAATCTAAATATCCAAACTTTTTTGTTAACATTTGTTCTGGTATTGAAATGTCACAAAATGGGCAAAGCATTTTTTAACGGGGTGGGTTGGAATGAAACCCAAACAATTCACTTAAAATATGGCCTTATCTTATAAAAATGTGAACCATATTTTGAGGACATGTTAAAACTAACAACCTTGAGAGGTTAGATAATTTACATGCAAAAAGTTTAAGGACACATAAATTATCAAACAGTTGACTTCATTTTCAAGGTTTACATTGGCCAAGGTTATAGCGATGTTTTCGCATGCAGTTTTTCATGACAACCCATATTTTATCATTCATTGCAATATCTTTAAAAGACTATAACATTATAACTTGTATATAGACACATTGTATAAACAGTAATGTTCCTCTGATAGAATCATCAAATTGGATGGTTTTAACAGGCAAACAGTCTTAATGCAGGGACCCTTTTCTTCTCAAATTAAGCATTCAGGACTTAAAAATCATGAGAAAACAGAAAATTTATAGAAATTCAGTGTCTATCAGCGTAAAAACACAAGACAATATAAATGAGGGTGTAATATGATAGCCTATTAGCCCCTCCTATTCTATGCATGATATTACAAACAGTAGCCAGTGTGGTTTATCAGTCAGTTTATATTGTACATTCATAGAGTTAACTTGTTATAGTATTTGTTCAATAAAGTTATAGTTAGAGCACAAATCTTATCGTCGTTCTTAGAACAATACCATTAACGTTACAGAGGGTACAGTTTGGTATAAAAAATCAAAGTACTGAAAGTACTTACAACAACATTCTTCCAGTTTACAGCCTGCACGTAAAGGTTGGATAATCTTTAATATACCAAAATCACATACCTGAAGATAGAGAATAACATTTCATAAGCGGATCTAGCGGGGGAGGGGGGGGGGTCAGGGGATTCTTTTTTTGTTCTTTTTGCTTATGGATGAATAAATAAACTCAAACCAACTAGATTACTAAAATGTATAAATACACAAGTGACAGATTATACATTATAAAATAATACAACCAGACTACTAGTATGGTTCAATCTAGACTAAATAAGTGATACATGTCAATCAATCAATGGATCAATGGATCAATCAATGGATCAATCAATGGATCAATCAATGGATCAATGGATCTATCAATGGATCAATCAATGGATCAATCAATGGATCAATCAATGGATCAATCAATGGATCAATCAATGGATCAATCAATGGATCAATCAATGGATCAATCAATGGATCAATCAATCAATCAATGGATCAATCAATGGATCAATCAATGGATCAATCAATGGATCAATCAATGGATCAATCAATGGATCAATCAATGGATCAATCAATGGATCAATCAATCAATCAATCAATCAATCAATCAATCAATCAATCAAATCGGGAGGTTTATTTGTCAACTGTTGCCAGTGTTCCAGGGACAGGGGTAGACAGCAGGTGGCTAGATCTTCTTACACCTGACCTCCATGTAACCCTATCTACAGGATCACTATTATGCAGATTGTATGTCTTCAAACCTGCTTTCACACTTTCTAACAAGGACTTTCTTGCCTGTCCATGTTTACATGTATAATTAATATATAAGATAAATTTGTCTTACTTTGACAACATCGTTATTGTTGATAAACATGTTAGCACATCTTAAATCACGATGTAATATAGGTGGTTGTGTTGAATGTAGAAATGCCATACCATCTGCTACTTGAGATAACTGAAATATAATATAATATGATATAATGAAATGTGATGTGATGTGATGTGGTGGGGTGTGGTGTGATAGGGTGGGGTGTTATGTGGTGTGATGTGATGTGATATGGTGTGGTGTGGTGGGGTGGGGTGTGGTGTGATGGGGTTGGGTTGGGTGTTATGTTTTGCGATGTGGTGTGGTGTGATGTTGTATGGTGTGATGTGGTGTATTGTGATGTAGTGAATTGTGATTTGGTGTGGTGTGGTGTGATGTGGTGTGATGTGGAGTGGTGTGATGTGTTGTGATGTGATATGGTGTGGTGTGGTGGGTGTGATGTGATGTGGTAAGATGTGGCTAGATGTGATGTGATTTGATGTGGTGGGTTTTGATGTGGTATGGTGTGATGTAACATGTTGTGGTGTAATGTGATGCGGTATGGTATGATGTGATGCCATGCGATTGGATATGATACAATATGATACCATACCATACAATACACTTCATTGAAATGTATTATTTTCATTTATTGAATAAATTCTATCTATCTAGCTATCTATATGAATGGCTTAAACCTGCAATTAAACCAGAGTCTTTTGTGCAGTTTGTAACACACCTGTGTTTGAAATCTAGTTTCTTGCAGGAGGTACAAGTTTGAATCCCAACCAGGGTGATTATACCCAACTACAAATATTTGCCAATAATAGCAATTTTCATCCATTAATGATGTATTACAGAGAAGTCCAACTATCTTCTGTTTTATTCTCCTGCTGGTAACCAGACCATGTGTGGATCAGGCATGCTCTCATTTGCCTAACCATAACTGGTAACAAATGATAGTGTAATATCATTGAAAGATGAGTCTGTATTGTTAAAACAACTTAGTCTATGTACCATACTTTTATAGTTAAAATCTCAACATCTCGGTTAATAGGACAAAAACTATCATACAATAAACACTACATATTTCATGCAGGATGTGTTCATAAATTTTATAGATAAAAGAACAATATAAGTGCCATAAAATGCAAATTTAAAAAGACCTATTTTTTACAAACAATTTTATTTTGATTCAAGTACATTGTTTTTCATATTGATTTAATCGTGCTTATAAATTCAATCTGTTTTCACTGCAAAATTGAACAAAACTTGTTGCACAGTAAGCAAAATAGTTCAATAAATCATTATTTAAGAAGCACTTAAAATATTATTTCTAAATCAGCGTGTATTTTATCAGAGAGCCTAGGCATATCACATGACTTTCAGCGATCAATGTTGGTTAAAATACCATAACATACATAAAATGAAAATTTTCTTTCATAATTATTTTACAATTTCACTATTTTTATGATAAAACATGAACTGGTTGCTTGTTCTAATATGTAACTCTGTAAAAGGTTTAAACTTTCAACACTGCATTGGGAGCAAGTGCCCCAGGTTTTCCCACAAAAATGGTGAAATAGCAAAAAATCTATAAAAGAAAAATCTACCGCGGCAGTGCAAAGTAAAGTTAAAGTAAACGCATTTTATAGTCTAAGTTTCATGCTCATGCACGTTCATCGACTTTACAGCTATTACCCCTGGTCATCGAGCTACTGGTATCTATCTACCAATCACCCTGGGGAGTTTTTTACTCTGCTTATTAGTGCAGCCAACAAATTGACACAACAGAATGATACCAGTGTGTTGAATTGTCCAAGTTACTACTACATAAAAAGTGTTCTTAATATTGATAAATTTCCTAAATTTCATTGGAAGGACTGGTTTCATGATAAGCATTTCTTTTTTCTTTCTTACTAGAGTAAACGCCGTGTCAACACAATTTAGGTCATTTTACGGCATCCAGAGCACCAAACCGTGCTTTCCTGGACCCTTGTCTATAACCAGTACTCACCTACCCTTCCACAAGGCCGGAAACTTCTCCTTATTATCTAATCAATGGAGGAAAATCGACATTGCCAATTTTCATGGAAGGATATAACCTCCCCGGTGGGATTCGAACCTACACCACCTCGGGCACGAAATTATAAATCCCGGCGCGCTATCAACTGCACTATCAACCCGGGTTTGATAAGCATTTCTGATAATCATAAACAATTGATAAAAATAAATACATTGTATTCAGTGCCACATGCATGTTGATACTTACAATTTTTACTCTATTTGGCCAGGTTAGTTGAGTTCCAGCATTTTTAACAAAATCTTTCATCACCTGACCTGTGATATATTCTTGTATAATATATGGATGTTTAGACTCGGAACAATAACCAAGTACTGATACAATGTTTCTATGTCTTTGTGAACTGAAATAATACAATACAATACAAAATGATACAATACAAAACGATACGATACATTACATGTATGATATGGTACTGTACGGTACGGTATGGTACAGTACAGTACAACACATACAATACAATACAGTAAAATACCATACAAATTGCTGATAGCAATTAGCAAACTACATAAAATATTCAACATAATGTGTCCTTCATTGCAAGTCAATTACAATCTTCCATCAAGTACAAAGTATAAATAAATAACAAAATTAAGAATTTATGATTTGTACACATTGACCTCAGAGAGAATAAAACACGAAACATGTTGTTGACTATATACAACTGTGAACTAATTCAATGTATACAAATGATAATAAATATATATTCTCATCTCAGGTCAAGTGTTTACAAGAGTAACAGGGAAAGAAATATATGCAGCCTGCCTGGGACTCCAACCCAGGACGTCTCACTTACAGTGTGATTGCTCTCCCGACTGAGCTATCCGCCCACTAACATATTCGTCTCCCGATAATGTGAACAGGTAAGTGCTGTGACATACTCCCCCAAGAACTGGAAATTTGTCTCGAATTACAGAACTCCAGGCTGTTTAAGAAGCAATTATTTTATTACAAGCATTTCTAAACTGACCTAGAAATTGTCACCGTCCCACGTTGAGCGCCAAATGTCACAGGGTAAGAAGATATGCAGCCTCTTACTTACAAGACGAGTGTTCTACCGACTGAGCTATCCGCCCACTAACACAATCCGTCTCCCCATAATGTGAACAGGTAAGTACCGTGACACAAGCTATACTTTACCTTAAGAAAGTAACATGTTTCTGTAATTCTGTTATATTTTCTTGATTTGTTTGATATTCATGTACACTAAGTGTTACACGTTTCACAGCCACTTTAATTCCCGTCCATTCTCCAAGATAAGTGTCTCCAAATATCCCTCCACCGAGCCTGTAAGTTAAAATATACAATGTTTGTATTGTTTGTTTTTTCTCAACTGTCAAAATTTGAATAATTACACAGTGACTTCATGTGTTAAAATTAAATCGTTGTCTTTCATACGTGAATTCTCGATAGAGTGTTTTATAGCATGTTAAACTTTTTTGTGTAGTATGAAAGGTTTTCAGTCAAGATATTTCAATTAAGTCAAGAGCACAAGCCAAAATATAATGCGTTCAGCCACTGTGAAATTATTCATGCTTTGACAGTTGAGAAAAAATGGACTATAGTCCTGTGATCTTCTGAAAGTTAACAATAACTCTTAATTTTTGTTCAAATTCTTGCAGTGGCAAAAAAATATAAATGATTCGAATCATGTATAAAATAACAATAACATTTCTTTGTCAGAAAATGTCCCATTAGATTGTGATTGGTAATTTCTTACCCTTAATCTTCTGCACAAATTACTTTTGCACACAACCTAGTTTATCTCTTGATTCAATTGTGTGTTACTTTCTGGTTCTTCAGGCATCCCACAATGCTCTAAGACAGAAAGACAAATGAGACCTTTGACCTTGATGAAACTTCATTCAATTAAAAAAATAAAAATTAAATAAAACACAATGACCTTTGACCGAAATAGATAAAACATAATGACCTTTGACCTAAATAAATTAAACATAATGACACATGACCTAAATAAATAAACAAACACAATGACCTTTGACCTAAATAAATAAAACATAATGACCTTTGACCAAAATAAATAAAACTCACTGACCTTTGACCTAGAGTGAGACACTCTTCAGGTATCCCACAATGCTCTAGAACAGGAAAGTAAATTGACTTTCTTCTAGTGCTAGGTGCACCATCTCTGTACGCAGATTTAGCTGAAAGTGGAACATGTTGACCTGATCTTGCTGTAGATATAATAGGACCCGACATACTGACTGCCTGTTCTACATCATCATCTAGATTTAACTGCCATTCTGGTGCAGCTCTCACTCCTGAAGTTAAATAATGTTTGTGTCAGTTAAATTTTTTGTATTGCTTTGTAACCTAGCTTATTTAAGTACATGTAATTAAATATGTTTTTCCTTACAAAGTAAAAAAAAGTTATACATGTTCAGCCAACTTTACCAGGGGCAGATCCAAGATTTTTTTATAGTGGGGGTCCAACTTTTCTAGGGGGGGGGGGGGGGTCCGAAAGTTATACATGTTCAGCCGACTTTACAATTTTGTATGATAACCCCTGATCATTGTAATCATCGCAAGGCAGGTGATCCCTCACAGTACCCGTTTATACCTGAGTGGAGTGGAACAACTGAAGGTTAATTTCTTGGTCATGGAAAGCAGTGCCCCTAATGAAGATCAAACCCAGAACCTCTTGATCCCTAAGCATGCTTCTTACCACTGGACCACAAGATAGTAAAGTTGGTTGAGCATGTAAATGAAAGCAGACTTTAAACTACACTTTAAATAACTTTTTTAAATTTTTTAGCTTAAGACCTAAACACCCATATCATGGGTTTAGCACAAAACGGCTGTAACTCAATATAAGAAAAGAGTGAGTTATGAACGTTTTGTCCTAAACCCGCAATATACATGTATCAAAACTGATTACACTTGTAATGATGGGATATGTGCCACATACTTGAATTCTAAACCTCACAAGTATAAAAACCCCAACAAAACCTAATTACAGACACTGCAAAATTAAAGTGCAATACAGAATACTGTTTTTGTTTGTTTGTTGGGTTTAACGCCGTAGCAACACATTAGGTCATATAACGGTGGTCAGTCAACCTGCTAGGGGTGTAACGGTTAACCGATATACCGGTTAATATTGCAATACGAGTTCTAACGGTTTTTAACTGGTTCGTTTTTCATTGAACCGGTTTTTGTAGTTAAGTGTCATACTGCTTGTTTGTTATCAGAATCTGATAGATAAATGTTTAAACAAATGTTAAATGAATTGAATCCTTGAAACACTCTTACTGTGCTTTTAAATTTTAAACATTTAGTCAATTGAAAGAAAAATAGTTCCAAGAGTCTGTTTCAAAACACGCATTTTTCTAACATATAGACCATTTTACATTTGTAATTCAAACATTTGGATGAGAGATCATTTGATAATACCCATATGCGTGCTATGCTGATCCAATTAGGACGAGGTACATGCATTAATTAATGCTTTGCATGTCTAAGCGAAAAACCGGTACATATTGCAATATATTGCAATACGGGTTCTGCATATTGCAATATATTGCAATACGGTTTTTACCGTATTGTTACACCCCTACAACCTGCTCACCTCTCCTGGACAGGCTAAATCTCTGGATTTAGCTGTTAACCAACTACTAAGCGCATACTTTCATCAGTGACTGACAACTCCCCTACATAATTAAAAATCATTGGTAGGAGGGAGAATGGCCGTAGAAATAATTTCATGACAAAGCTCCACGAAAGTATGCCCCGCCCGAGAATCGAACCCACAACCCCTCAATCAGTAGACTTGCGTACCAACTGAGCTAGCCAGGCGGCTTACAGAATACTGTTAAAGTATAAAAGACATAAATACCTGGTAATTTAGAATAAATCTCAACATGGGTTCTTTTATTATAACACATCATACCAACGACACCAGCCATTAATATGACCCCTACATTGACCCCTACTATAATCATTACTTTGGTTCTATCAATTTCTTTATGATTGTCTTTATTTGCTACAACAGATGTGTCTGAAATGTATAAACAAGATGAGTAGGCCACAGAGAGCGTGCTTGACTTCTGTGAACCAAAAATTGTTTTACGATTATTAAGTTAGCAACTTTCACTTGACTATTTGCGATGCTTGTCAATCTCCATAGACAGATATCCATAGTATCTTGTGACACTGCTTACAGGGTCATATTGAGATGACCTTTGTGTCAACTTATCAATGTATAGCTTTCATCTAGACAAAACAATATTCTTAGTGGCAATACTATGTGACTATGACATCACAAAACGATACTAAAGCATCAGAAATTCATGATTGCTATGTTAAGATCAAGTTTTGCCAAGCTAGTTTGAAGGTGCATATTATTCACAGACTGTGATTGGACAAGTCTTTGCAAATTGCGTCACATTCTATACATAGAAAATGTAAACAAGTTTTGTTGTTTTTTTTACTAGATTTAACGCCGTGTCAACACAATTTAGGTCATTTTACGGCGTCCAGCGCACCTAACCTAGCTTTCCTGGACCATTGTCTATAACCAGTATTCACCTTCCACAAGGCTGGAAACTTCTCCATATTATCTAATCAATGGAGGAAAATCGACATTATTGTCAAATTTTTATGGGAGGGTATAACCTCCCGGGTGGGATTCGAACCCGCACCCCTCGGGCATGAGATTCCAAATCCCGGCACGCTACCAACTGCGCTATTGACCTGGGTTATGTAAACAAGTCTGTGAGAATAATGATTGTGTTATAAATATTATAATAAGGTAAAGGTCAACTGAAAGTGACCTGTACTGCATGCTTTTCAGCTATAAAAATAAGGGAGAATGCAAGTGAAGAATTTTAGATCAGGTTTTAAACTGATTGTAACAAACTTTAACTATTTTTTACATCTGAATATTATACATTTTATTATAATTAATGTTAGCTGAAAATGACCTTTACTGTAAGCAGCAATATTTTATTTGACCACTATATAATGAATGATGGTTGGTGGGATGCGCGGGCACTGACGCTGATTGATGTTTGGGCGGGGACCTTGGATGAGAATCCAACTTTGCACCTTGCAATCACTAATTTTTTAGGGCATAAAACCAGATTCCCCATCGGCCATTTGGCTGCCTTTCTACCAACAGTCCATTATTACTCATTTCACGATCTTTTACAGTTAAAACCCATTTGTTTCTTAACTACTATGAGCACTTTATTGATCACTAATTCTAAGTTTTATATTAGTTTTCATTTTATTATTTAAAATTTTACCATCTCTTAACTATTTTTATTAAATTGTTTATTCAATATGAAAAGGGCGCTATAGAAATTTGGTATAAAATAATAATAATAATAAAAAATGTAAAATAACTGAGTCTATGAGTGAAGAATGTTATAACATACTTGTACCATTGTATACATCTGTACTATAATCAACATCATCACTATCTAAACTTTCATGTTGTAATTGTTTATAACCATCTAAACAACAACTTATATGTCGTAATTCAGCATGCTGTAATATACGTTCAAATATATATAATCAACTGTGTGAAATTCTGAGTTTTTTTCTGCTTGTCCACAGACATGTGAAATCTAAAAATCAACATGCCCTTATCCAGAAGTGCAATACTAGGGCCACTAGCTCAACAATCCACAGCCCTATGCAATACTGTATGTTTACAGCTAAAAATTTACTTGTCCACGGACACACCCCTGTACAGTACCCAAAGTTTTGAGACAAAAGAAATTTACTGCAAATCTTGAATTTTGCTGAATATTTTTGTAGAATCATTATTTTTAATATATTTAAATATGGTTTGTGATAAAATAAAAACAAATTTCATGAATGCAACACATTTATAAGATTCAGCATCTGACATCCTAAATACTCCAAAACTGTGTTTATTGTAATTATTTTCCATAACATAGCTTTTATGTTATTTTTGTAGTCCCAGTTATAAGCATAATGATATCCCAAAAAAAAAAGCAAAGCTATAAGACATTTAAAAATTAACAGTTACCAAGTTTTAGATAATAACTATTCAGTAGGCATACAAAGGGAAAATGTTTCGAAACTTTTGGTGGGTACTGTATATAATTCAGTCTTCATGACAAAATTCTGTTAGCACTGGACATAGGATCCACCAAAAAATGTTAGTATTTTGTTAAAATTTGCTGTCAATGTTTTGTCCATGATTTAGCATAATGCAATTTATATCCTAAAATTGAATGAATATTTTACACAGGGAATAAATATCTAAAGTAAACAGATTTTTACAAAAATTTTTTCATATGTACTATTTTAATGAATCAAACAATTTTTTATTGAATTAGGAAAATGGTGACCATAAAAATTGACACGAATAAGCTTTAATTACATGAAATAACTTGCATTTGTCCAATAACTTTAGGACAACACTGTACATAAATTATGTTATCAAGTAAACCGATCTTTTATTAAAATTCTTTTTTACTTATATAAGTTATATTTCATCAGCTTAATGCAAGACTCCTCTTACTTATTTAAAAGAAAATCACTTTGCATTTTTAAAAAATAGTTCAATGATAAAATTATGCATCTAACTATAAAAAAAATTGACCAGATTTTAAATTTTAAGGGGCCAAAGGGACCATTTGGCATTTTGCTCTAAATGAAAAAGAGGTTTTATTTAATGTAATATTGCTGAATTTTGAAGCCTCTTAAAATGTTTAAAAAAACTAATTTAGAACAGTGTTGCATTAAACCAACTACGAGGTACATACAATAGTATACATAACAGGTAAAATATTTTCAAGTATAAAAAATTTCAACTAAACAAATAAAATGTTATCAGTCATATTAAGTTCACATCTACCCCTGGTTTAGTATAACTGGATAGTTTTATTGTCATCTGAATGAATCTGTCTTAAAACAAAGACAGCTAGGAATTGCTTGTTAAAATCTATATAAGTCATATAGGCAATTATTATTTTCCCTGTGAGCCAAAAGCCTGGAGTCTGTGACTAGTGAAAACAGAATCAGACTAGTGAAAACAGAATCAGGCTAGTGAAAACAGAATCAGGCTAGTGAAAACAGAATCAGGCTAGTGAAAACAGAATCAGGCTAGTGAAAACAGAATCAGGCTAGTGAAAACAGAAACAGAACCAGGCTAGTGAAAACAGAAACAGAATCAGGCTAGTGAAAACAGAATCAGACTAGTGAAAACAGAATCAGACTAGTGAAAACAGAATCAGGCTAGTGAAAACAGAAACAGAACCAGGCTAGTGAAAACAGAATCAGGCTAGTGAAAACAGAATCAGGCTAGTGAAAACAGAATCAGAACCAGGCTAGTGAAAACAGAATCTGGCTAGTGAAAACAGAAACAGAACCAGGCTAGTGAAAACAGAAACAGAATCAGGCTAGTGAAAACAGAATCAGACTAGTGAAAACAGAATCAGACTAGTGAAAACAGAATCAGGCTAGTGAAAACAGAATCAGGCTAGAGAAAACAGAATCAGGCTAGTGAAAACAGAATCAGGCTAGTGAAAACAGAATCAGGCTAGTGAAAACAGAAACAGAACCAGGCTAGTGAAAACAGAATCTGGCTAGTGAAAACAGAAACAGAACCAGGCTAGTGAAAACAGAATCAGGCTAGTGAAAACAGAAAACAGAATCAGGCTAGTGAAAACAGAATCAGGCTAGTGAAAACAGAATCAGGCTAGTGAAAACAGAATCAGGCTAGTGAAAACAGAATCAGGCTAGTGAAAACAGAAACAGAACCAGGCTAGTGAAAACAGAATCTGGCTAGTGAAAACAGAAACAGAACCAGGCTAGTGAAAACAGAATCTGGCTAGTGAAAACAGAAACAGAACCAGGCTAGTGAAAACAGAAACAGAATCAGGCTAGTGAAAACAGAAACAGAATCAGGCTAGTGAAAACAGAAACAGAACCAGGCTAGTGAAAACAGAATCTGGCTAGTGAAAACAGAAACAGAACCAGGCTAGTGAAAACAGAATCTGGCTAGTGAAAACAGAAACAGAATCAGGCTAGTGAAAACAGAAACAGAATCAGGCTAGTGAAAACAGAATCAGGCGAGTGAAAACAGAATCAGTTTAGTGAAAATAGATTCAGGCTAGTGGAAACAGGATCAGACTAGTGAAAATTACTTTTTACATGGTTAGGCTAGTTAACAAATTTGTCCCTGACTATATCACATAACTGATCAAGCTACTGCTCGAGAAAATTTTAGCTGGACACTAGATTGAAAATCCTGGTGCTCTACCAACTGTACTACCGACCTAAGTTACATAATGGTATTATTTACAATGTATACACCCTGAAGTTGGTAATGTTTATAGGTTTATAAGTACATATTTAAACTTTATTTCATTTTATAAGTTGCAACAATATCTCTAACAATTTTAAAGATTTTTTTTACTTCACGAAGTAGGTCAAAATTGTATAAACTTTTATACCTAAAACTTATCAAATATCAAAGTTATAACAACAGTTACACTACCTAGCATACATGTAACATGATAAGTTAGATCTTACAAATGACAAAGAGCTAGCAAGCAAACTTGTCTTTGCAAACTAAATAACCTCATAACACTCTGTCAGTTGCACATGATTGTCAGACTTGGGGGTGAACCCTTATGAGGGGAAAATTTGAGTTTGGGAGGCAACATGACTGGTTGCTGGCTGGAGAAAGGGGTAAACTGCTTATAAGGGTTGCATTAAAAAGTGCCTTTGAAAGGGACACCGGCTGCCCCTTACAGATACAATGGTTGACTGATAAGAGGGGTTGGACTTGCAATTAAAGGGTTGCCTTATTAAGTGTTTTTCGATGGTCACAACACAGGCTGCCTGTTAACATACGATGACTGCTTACATTGGTTGACCGCTAGGAGGGGTTGGACAGTCTACCAATCTCCGTAAACATATTATCCTGTAGAGTGTTGTCGTACAGGATCTCTACTTTCTCCATGGAAGGTCACATCGAGATGAACTTTGTTTCGACCAATCAATGTGTAGCTTTCATCTAGACGAAAACACTATTAATCACATTTTGATTTCGTAATTTCTATTTTTAGACCAAGTTTTGAATGCTAATTTAACAGTGGTATTATTCACAGTCTTCGATTGGGCGGCTCATATCAAATTACGTGACGTAGACGATGTAAACGAGTTACGTATCATAATAATTTCGTCAATAATATTATGATGAGAAAAGGTGACCTGAACATGACCCTCATTTGAAAAAGGCCAGATCTAAATTAGCGAGTAGGCGAGCGGAAAATTTTAGATCGGGTTTACAAGAATATTATAAAATCCAACATACCACGTCACCTAGACCTTTCAGATCTTTCACTATTGTAAACTCAGCATTGTCTTCCTCAGATCTTGTTGTATCACAGATCAATTTAACATATGTAGTCTTCCCTTTCATTGACCTACAACAAATGTATGTAAATGTATGTAACATGGTGAAAATCTATCTAATGTAGTCAACACAAGCACGAATCCAGGATTCTTGAGCAAGAAATTTACCTACGATTGCTTCACTTCACCCAGGTGTAAATGGGTACCTGCGAGGGTGGTATAATTCTGTTGCGCCAAAGTGTCGGCTGCACTAAGCAGAGTTAAAAGACTCCCCAGGGAGATGAATAGATAGATCCAGTAGCCCAATGACCAGGGGTAATAGCTGTAAAGTCGGTGAATGTGCATGAGCATGCAACTTAGACTCTAAAATGCAATTACTTACTTTTACTTACTTACTAGACAAAGTGGCCCATAAAAACATAAAAACCGAAACAAAAGGTAAGATAACCTACTCTAATCCCTGATACACAATCTGTACACCGGTACCATTTATGTGTTTATATAACTTGAACTCGGCTTCATGTTGATAACCAAGTGGGTAGTAATATTGCCTTACGGTCCCTTTGTCATACTGTTTGCCATACTTACATATCTGTAAGCACATGAAAATGAATGAGAATTAAACATAGCATAGCATAAAAATGAAAATTTGGCATGGGAAAAAATTTTATGCTTATTACATTCAAGATTTTGTCCTGGTTCAATCAAGGCAAGAAAGTAACATGTTTGGTCACAGAACGTATAGCCAGACACCCATAATACACAGAGTAAATAGTCAGCAACTACAGTCCATTTTATGCACCCATTTATCACAAATAACCAATGGTACCATATATTTTATTCATTTTTCTATACTGTAGGGGAATTTCATTGGACAAACAGGTATGGTAGAGAAAATTGTATTGGTTAATAAAATAGATAAAAAGTTGACTTTGAAAACTGCACCAAAAAGTGCTGTAAAAAGACGCTGATTAGGTTGACTGACTCATCTAATATGACAACAATGAGGATATACAAAACACCACAAGTAAAATAAATTAAAATTAAAGAAATAAACATACAGTCACGGATGAACATTTGTCACCAAAGCCTTCTTTACGATCTTCTGGTAGATTAAATTCCTCACAAGGACTATACATGTATTGCCACGTATCATCGTAACTGTCTATAAATTCTCCAATTAATCTGAAAATATAGGCACCTTGAATAATGTCTGTTATTAGGCCATACCATATCGGAATTTTGTTAAGTGTCCGTGTGCACGTAGGTTTAAGAGTCCTCAATCAAAATAAAAAACAATTTTTTTTAAAAATAATTCCGATGTTTCAGGATTCGATACGACAATTTAATTCAGGGAAAATTGTGTTCGGCAACGACATTATTCATCGTAAGCAATTTATCATAACCGCGTTATAAATATAGGTCGTTTGCATTAATGCTGGACCCCTATTTGCCGTAAATATCTTTTAAACTATAACAGCGATTTTGCTAAAAATTTAAATACAATCTTATTTCAAGTTTTCCTTCTAGGATTTAAATTTCCAGAATTTTTAATAGATAAATAAAAAAGTTTTCCATAAGGTACAATGCAAAATATTTGGAATTTTTTATCAAAAATCCGGCGGGAGGTTAAATAAGCTGTTCTGATTAAAACATTGTCATACTTCCAGTGTATTTATACAAAGTCCCGTGCGTTTACTGTAAATTTGTCGCTTAAATAAACACTCGACGGTCTACTGAATTGTAAAGCAGAGGCCCGTCTTTAAAATCGTACGTGTAAAATTTGTATAGATTTTGACGATACAGACGACAGTGATGATGATATTTGAGTTTGTATATACTGTTATACTTTGTTACCAAATAAAATTTCTAACCGGGCCTCATATTTAGCTATTATTTTGTATCTGTTTGTGGCTGTTCTGATTATGGCACATACCCATTTAACAAAAGTCGCTTTTTGGCTTCAAAATTTGCATTGCATGTCTATGGGAAGTATGTTATGTAACTAAAGAAAAATTCTGAATTTTTGGATTTGAAAAGGAAAATGCTAGTTAAGATCACATACAAAATTTGAGTTAATTCCATCCGATAGTTATTGAGATATTTCATGATTTTAGGGGTCCAGCTTTAACGCAAACGACCTTATACATTTATATTCTAATCATTTTATATTAAATTCATACCATTTATTCATATTATGAAGTTATTCCATTGGAAGAAAAATATATAACACATTGTTTTTGTAGTAAAAATATTTGTGTTTTCGGTTTGTGTGTTTTTGTGAATAGGTACCTAGGTTTGTCAAACTTGAGTTGACAATTAACAAAAATTCAATTTGGCATGGCCTTATGGTGTTATTTATAAGTTTGTAGAAGTAGCTTCCCATCAAAAACATAAACTAATATCAGTTATAATTACCATAGAATGTACACATAATAAAACAACATCATTATGAATCATATAAGGCCACAACAAGTTAATCCTATGTTTTATGGATTTGCTCACACCTTATTTTTGATGGTTTTTACAAAAAATATTTTTATTTTCTCGCTCGCCCATAAAAAAGTTAAACGCCTATATAAAGCAACTGAATTAAGATTTTTTTTCTTTGCTCGCTCGCCCCATTTTTTTTTTCAGAAAAGTCTGTAAAACACATGATCAACTTGTTGTGGCCTAACATGTTTTTACGTGTAACAAGACTGTTATATTATCATGATTGTATTACATGTATGTACATTTCACATTACTAATGATGTATGTTGATTCCATGTGTCAGAGACTGATAAAGAAAGGAAGGCGGGGCTAGCTTTGTAAGTAAATCACCAGTCAATAAAATTTAAAGACATTGTTTTAACAAAAAAGTGATCTTGTTGATGTCAAAATTTGCTTTGAACCCCCCCCCTGGAAACTAGTTCTAGGTCTGTGCCTGGAACTTATCATGAATAACAATTCTTTCATCACAGCTTGGAGATACAATTGTATAATGCAGGGATTTTTCGTTATATAAAATCCTGGGTAGTGGTACCTAAATAATAAATTGGGGGGAAAGTTTGTAGTACAGTAAGGAGAAATCCCCTGATTTGAATCACAGTCCGAGTGATTTCTCCTAAGATTTTATTATCCCGTTAGACGATACTGTTAACGTCAATCCCTGGTGCTTACCTTAGAATGAAATAATACACATAGGCGGATCTAGCAGGCAGGTCAGAGGGGTCCGAAACCCCCCCCCCCAGAATTTCCAAATGTACCTGTCCAATAGTGTATTTCTTGACTGTAAGTCATTTTTAGTAGCATAAAGCACTTTTCTCAGTGCTTAACATAGATTTAATGGTTATGTAGGTTTTATTATTAATATGTTGCATTATTCTGCAAAATGTATATAATGTGGTACAAACGTTTGGACCCCCCCCCCTCTAGAAAAAGTTTTGACCCCCCTAGAAAAAAAATCCTGGATCTGCCCCTTTACAGTCTTTCCTTGAACAATGGAATAATCCTGAAACTGTGAATTAGATTATAATTTACCTTTTCTTAATTGGTTCCAAGTTGATTACTTTGTCTCCCAGCCTAGCAGAACAAGAAGTGAGTTGTACTAAATCTTCAGTTACATCGCTGATACAAACATGTATAAAAATACTGCAGAGTAAAACAGTAAACCAGAACGAACACATCTTTGTTTAGTTATTCACAGCACGTCTCCAACATAAAAATGTTAATATATTAATTACACATTCAATATTTTTGTCTATCTTATACATTCACTTACATATAGTAATCTTTACTTAACAGTTAAGACCACATCTCACGAACAAAGGCTCTGCTATTTAAAATGTTACACTAAAAATCTTCAAGATTTATGGTACCGTTTTGGTGAATTAGTAATATCAAATCCATACACATGTCCAATTTCTTTGATAAAACTTGACATCAACCGATGCATAAAAATACTATGCACATTTAAACATCGACACTATCCTGGGTAGTTCATTCGTTATTCCATACCTCTGATATGCTGTAAATCATATCGCCGAAATTATTTTATTTGGTACAAGTGTCAGTACATTTAAAGGTATAAGTTTAAGTCATTGTTTTCGTAGTTTAGATCTATAAACATTTTAAAACGTGTCAATGTCCGTTCATGATATAATAAATTGATGAAAGTAGCCTACGTCATGCACAAGTTCAGTTTATACGCTAAGGTAGAATGAAAGACCGCCAAAAAATCAATGTCAGAATATTAGCACGAGTTTCCGACGTATTTGCCGCCAAAATCACCGTGTCAGTGTCCAATAGGTTAGAACATGCACATGTACGTAATTTATCACTGACGTATCGGTCGTGACCTAAATATTGACCAGTCCGTCCTTGATGAACAAAACAACTTGCTGTCACAATCAACGCACTCAATATGCGCGAGCAATTAATGCGCAAAATGTGCAACACGTGATAATAATCCTGTAAGCACGTGCGTCCTCGTGCTGGAAAAACAACTTCACGTTTTTTTCCAAATGAAGAGTATGAAAAGCGTCCTAGTTAATGTACAGTAGATACAAACGCTACATGATCAGCCCAGATAAACGTATACAAATGTTACATACAGCTTACTAGTGTACGAACTTATATTAACCCATAAACCAATGCATTATATAAAATTAAACATATTCGACGCTTAAACACTAAATATTATCCGTGCCACAAAATAATCCATTGTTCAAAACATAATTTCAATGTCAAAAATCATAATGATATTCAAGTGTCGTCTGCTTATAAGCTTTGTAGTGCGTAACGTGCAATTGACCTATTTTTACCGACGATCAGCTGATTGCCGACTCATACTACATGCTAACAAGTTTTTTTGAGGCAATCATGAAGTATAAACATATACAATGAAGCGAAAAGGAACAGTAAGTGACGAAAAGAAAGATAAAATAACTTTCTAAGAGTAATTGCTACATTAAATTGCCCTGAGAGAAGAAATAAACTGCTAACAGGAGCGTAGCCAGCTTTATTCAACTTGTAGGCCCGTAATAGAGGTTCCCACAAGCCAGAATCCAATGGACATTAAAAAGATCTAAATGTATGTTCCTAAATACACAATTTATTCAAGGAGAGTTATCCAAACAACTATTCTAAACTATACATTTGATTTGATGCAAACTTTATCGAGGACAGTCCAATATTAAAATCAAAGAATTGTAATTTGTGCACATTGAAACCTAACAAATCCATACTAATGATTACTCCTCACACATTAGATTCAATGAAAAATTGAGCAGGGAAAAAATGCCGAAAAGGTGTTTATTGTACCATGTATTACTGGTAAATACTACTGCTTAGTGTATTAATGAGATTTGACTCCGCCCATCAATATATGTAAACACCTGTCAATGATCATTGAAACAAATACACGTCAGTTGATAGACGGAACTACTTTTATCCCCTAGAAATTAACAGCGTAGTAAGTCAGAGACGCATGTATCACTACGCAGGTTAAACTGGTCAAGCATTTTCGACGTCGATAGTTTTCATTTTATGGTAAAACTCAAGCCTTTTGGCGAAATCACTGAAAGTCTAAAAATATTGTTAGCTACGATACAAAATGCATATTTTAAGTGATAAAACCTTATTGAATGAATAGTTCAACACTGAATATAACTGAAACATTGAGACATTTTCATTATTGGAACGATTTATCGTTCCAGAGACATGACAAATCTTAAAACCATTCTGACTCATAAATATTCATATTTCCACGCCTTTCAACAAAGGCAAAGAAGGATAATTTATGCATACTTTCTCATTATCATGTAACTATACGGAGCTAGGTTGTCTCCCCTACAAACGGAAATTACCGAACAACTTCGAAACGACGCAAACTGGTCAATCGTAATTATACTCATTAATTCCCGTTGTGTATACAAATACATTAATATTTCATACGAACTTTAACCCGACCTGATTATTTATTCTATACCGTTGGTTCCCGGCTCATTCGGCTTGTAAGCTATCTTAAACGAAAAAGCAGGGTACTAAACTTTACAAACAAAGACTTCCGTTTGTAAAAATGCATGGTTATCGAGACTATTAAACCTCGAAAAAAATCATGTTTTGACTACATATATCTCTCTTGACAGCATGAAAAATGAATTTGCACATAGCATATGTATAGACTGCGAATGAAGCATAATACTAATCGTGAAAACGTGTTTATCTCAAAGCAGAAGAATGACCTAGTTTCGGAAAGGTAGCGAACGATTCGCACCCAGTTATATTCGCTTGTAGACGATTCGCTCGCACAATAGGGGCGGTTCATCTCCATTAATTTAACCAGTTATTGTGACTATAAGCTTATAAATCCATTCCTTTTTGCACTGTACATACACTTTATCATTAAAGAGCACCCAAAATGTGGACAACAGACTTTCATAAGTGATTAATAAACGGCATGTCACACTTTCTTCTTCGACAATTAACCGCTTCCAATGGGGTCCGGTACAACTCAACCCGTGGACAACTCAACCCGAAATTTGGGACAACTCAACTCGTGGACAACTCAACCCATTATCAACTCGACCCGTAAATATATTATGATAGTTTGATATATAATCTATTTGGTTATTTATCAAAAAAATATGTATTAACAATAAAAAGTAAAATTGAATATATTTCTACCAAGAATTGAAGATATTTTTGGATAAAGTACAGTAATGATATTTAGAGATTGCATAAGTATTGTGTCAATTGTATTGTATGTATTGTATACAAAAATGTAGTACTCATGTACTGTAAGACTCAGCACATGTTTAACCGATTATTGAACATTATTATGAAATTAAACTTCAAATTGACTGAAAAAAATGTGTGATGTGAGATAAACAAAATAGAATTGAACGTATTGTGACGAGTACGGATCCGGATGTCCAGGTTTTAGAGCTATCCAGAGTGATGTCATTTAATCTTAGTCATTGAACGCAATTATAGTCCGAGTTGTGGGACGCTTATTGGCTGTAGTAGAGCCGACTAGTATATAAGCAGAGAAATTCTTTTATTCTGGCAGATCGTGTTTTGCTCTCAAAGTGTTAACATTGGTAAAATAAAAGGTAAAAATAATTATTATTTATTTTCTGCCATCTTAGTAACCTGCGCAGAGCATTGCGTTCTGTTGTAGTAGTGAAAAGTGACAGTTAATAGAATAGTATTCCGTTCTCTTAGTACGACCGCTTGGAGCATTGCGTTCCAATGCATAGGAAAAGGAGCGACGTCTAGGGTATACCTTGTTGAATATATATATATGTAGTATACAGAGAGCTGGTGTTCAGATTAGTATAGCACAGGTGACTGGTTTATCGCCTTCTTAGTACGATCTCTTAGAGCAATACGTTCCTGAGGATAAGAAAAGGGACGAGACCATCACTTTGGGCATTTATGGTTTATTCGTACATATTATATTGATAAGCTGGTGATAGTGTGAGCTAGTTTGGGAGTTATAGATATTTTATGTTGAAGAACCAGCAATAGAGATTCACTTGATGATATAGTCTTGATTATTTTATGACAAACTTGTGATAGCCGGTGAACGTCTTACAATCCCATCCACTCTGTGTATAAATTATCCTGGTCTTGATTATATGTATTAGTTCAGCGATAGAGACTATCCACTTTTGTTGCTCGTCTACTTACTATACATAAATACGGGCTTATAAGTATCGTAGCTCGTTCACTATCACTATCCTGTCCTATGAATAATACATACCTTTCCCTTTGTAATATACTAGCTTAAATTTCATAGCTGTGATCTGGTTGATCGCCCATCCATTTATTGTTCAATACGAGCTGGAAGCCCGTCTTTCTTTGTTGAATAAACCTTTTTCATATTGATAACCTAACATTTGTACATACTTGATAATTTCTTAATGTTTGATGTTATGCCATGATTAGTTTTCACATTTTGTAAATATATATATATTTCATCATTATTTTACGAATCATTAAGCTAAGTAGCTTGAGGAAAATATATTATATATTGAAAACTGTTTATTGTATATAGACCATTTCTGTACGTCTAGTAGCCGGTGCACGTTACAGAAATTTGGCGCCCAACGTGGGACCCGATTAACGTCATTAAAATATATAGTACCCACATAAATATTTATATATATATATATATGAAATATGGATAGTGCTATTGATAAAAAAGATTTTAACTTAACCCATGATACTGTCATGCATGGGAAAAAGCTAGGCTCTAGCCGACAATTAGTAAAATTAGAAGATGAGATCATGGCCTTACAGCGTGAACTAGATCATACCATGTCGTTGATAAAAACTTCGACGCCTGCTCGTGCTGCATCTAGACATGATAATAGAAAGATACGAGATACGAGATCGAGTGGCCAAAACGATGACACTTTGCCAATTTTTACACCGGGCATGAATGACAAGAAGCATGATCAATTTGTAACACAGCGAAAAAGAGTAGCCCTAGCTGCTACATCTGATATAGCCGAAAGTAGAAATAAACAAGAAAGCAACAAAACGTATATGAAGCCAGCAACATATGACGGCATGAATAGTTGGAACGATTACAAGGCTCATTTCGACGCCTGCGCTGAGTTGAATGGATGGGATTATCACCAGAAGGGCCTTTACTTGTCTGTATCTTTAAGAGGTCAAGCTCAAGGTGTGTATGGAAATATGATGGATAAGACCACTGATTATCATGCACTTGTACGAGCGTTGGAAGACAGATTTGCTCCACGCAATCAGACAGAATTACATAGAGTACAGCTTCGCAGTAGGCGACAGAAAGCTAATGAAACGTTGTCTGAACTGGGCCAAGATATTAGACGATTAACTAATTTAGCATACGCCAGTGCTCCTATAGACGTTAGGGAGACATTGGCAAAAGAACAATTTATTGACGCATTATATAGCTCGGACATGAGGCTCCGTGTGAAACAAGCTCGGCCTATTGACTTAAATGATGCTATTAGGCATGCTGTGGAACTTGAAGCCTTCTTCAAGGCCGAAAAGAGGAAGATTGAAAATGAAGGTGCATGTCTCACTACGGCATATCAGGAAAAAGATGATGAAAAATATGCCAATCTTGAGTCCATGGTACAATCTCTGAAGAGTACTGTTGAACAGCTGGTTTCCAAACAGAATGATAAAAACGTACCAGATCAAACAAATCAGCAGAACAGTTATGATGGCCAGTACCAGAGAAATGGGTATAGACCACGTTCTTATAATCGACGGCCATTTAATCCGCGCATGGGCTCGCGTGGATATGGCAGTCGTCAGAGACAGTTTGGTAATAGGATACTAAAATGTTTTAATTGTGGTTCAGAGGGACACATCGCAAGGAATTGTCCACATGACGGAATTGACAATTCAGCCAATGAATATACTAATAAAAATATGAATAGCTCATCTAAAAGATTTTCTGGATTTTTTATTGAATCCTCAATGGATGAAAATTTGGTTGACTGCTTGGTTGATACTGGGGCTACCCAAAGCATAATTTCATTTAAAATGTGGAACTTAATAGAAACGCACCATACCTTAACACCATTTGATACAGAAGTAGTTTCAGCAAGCGGAGATAATTTGAATATAAAAGGAAGCACAGAAATAAAATTATGGTTTAATGATATTCCTTGCTCAATACAAGTACTGGTGGCTGATGTTGATGTAGATGTCATATTGGGCGTCGATTTTATGAAAATACATAATGTAAGCATAGATATAGTCAGCGAAACAATGGTCATACATGGACAAACATTTCAACTGCATAGCTCGAGAAAGAATAGATGTTTCAGGGTCATTATTGGCAACCAGGTACAAATCCCACCAGGAACCGAAGTCATCACTACTGGTATGGTAAAAGAATCAGGTGTTCACCGCATTGAATATGGTTTAATTGAACCTAA
This sequence comes from Mactra quadrangularis, assembly GCA_025267735.1. Taxonomy (NCBI): domain Eukaryota; kingdom Metazoa; phylum Mollusca; class Bivalvia; order Venerida; family Mactridae; genus Mactra; species Mactra quadrangularis. The sequence continues at coordinate 46,760,382 of CM046294.1, forward strand.
CCCAAGAGCAGTTGAGCTTGGGGAAGGAGTTGCAGCAAGGGTATTAGTTAAAGCTGGCAAGACCGTCCCAATTAGGATTGCCAATTTTTCAGAAGAGAATAAGGTATTGTACCCAGGCACAAACATTGCAACCCTTAGTGAAGTAGATTTGATTAGCGCTAATAAATCAGTACCAACGAAAAACGCATTGCCTGATCATATGAAGGATTTATATGAACGTGCATCCAGTGACATGACAAAAGATCAAAAGAAGCAGATAAGGCATATGTTGACAAAATATGCACACATTTTTTCGGAAACTGATAATGACTTAGGTCGCACTGGTATTATAAAACACAAAATATCCACGGGTAACGCCCATCCAATAAGACAACCAATACGTCGCGTACCAGTGCATCTACAGACAGAAGTCGATGAACAAATTGATAATATGTTGAAAAATGATATCATTAGACCATCTACGAGTCCTTGGGCCAGTGGAATTGTCCTGGTGAAGAAGAAGGATGGTACTAGGCGGTTTTGTATTGACTATCGTCGTTTAAATGAAGTTACAGAAAAAGATGCATATCCCCTACCCAGGATTGATGAGTCACTTGACCAATTGTCCGGCTCCACATGGTTCTCTTGCCTAGATCTAAGTTCTGGATATTGGCAAGTAGAAGTTGATGAACCAGATAAAGCTAAAACAGCTTTTGTAACAAGGAGGGGTCTGTTTGAATTTAACGTTCTTCCTTTTGGATTATGTAATGCACCAGCAACGTTTGAGCGGTTAATTGAGTCAATATTGTCTGGACTTCAGTGGCAGATTTGTCTTGTCTATCTAGACGATATCATAATCATTGGCAAAACGTTTGATGAGATGATGACGAATCTTCAAATGGTATTTGATAGGTTTGAAGAAGCAGGTATTAAGCTCAAGCCTAGAAAGTGTCAATTGTTCAAAAAAAGAGGTTGAGTTTTTGGGTCATATTGTAAATCAATTTGGCGTACGAACTCATCCAAATAAAATAGCTTGTATTAAAGATTGGCCAGTGCCAAAATCTGTCACTGAAGTTCGTTCTTTCCTAGGTCTTTGCAGCTACTATAGAAAGTTTATCGCGAAATTCGCTGAAATAGCTAAACCACTGCACAGGCTCACGGAGAAAAATAGTAAATTTGATTGGACTGATGAATGTTACAATGCTTTCAATGTGCTTAAACAGAAACTGGTCACAGCTCCGATGTTAAAGCATCCCAACTTTTCTCAACCATTTATATTAGACACAGATTCTAGCGACTTTGCAATTGGTGGAGTTCTGTCTCAAATAGTTGATGGCAAAGAAATGGTAGTTGCCTATGCTAGCAGAGCTCTTACTAAAACGGAATGTAAATATTGCGTTACCAGAAAAGAATTACTGGCATTGGTTTATTTTGTAAAATACTTTCGTCATTACCTTTATGGTAAGGAATTTACAGCACGCACAGATCATGGCTCGCTGCGTTGGCTTACCAAATTCAAAGACCCTGAAGGACAAGTCGCCAGATGGCTCGAGACGCTGTCATCGTTTCAAATAAACATAATACACAGACCAGGACGCTTACATGGTAATGCTGACGGATTAAGTAGAATCCCTTGTCGACAGTGTGGTTTAAGTAATTTCGAAAAACATAAATATATACAAGCTGAGACAAATATTGAATATCTTAACCAACTGACGACGACAACTATTGAGGCAAATAATGAGGATATACGGACTATGCAAGCTGCCGATCCTGATATTCGGTTAGTTTTTAACTGGGTACAAGCAAATCAAAGGCCACCGTTCCAACAAATAGCTTCAGGTAGTTATGTAATTAAATCGTTATGGAATCAGTTTACGAGACTAACAATTAAGGATGGTATATTATATAGACAATGGGATAAATTTGAAATGGACGAAGTTGCTTATCAAGCAGTTATCCCATACAAATGTAGGCGAAAAGTGTTAACATTAGCACATGATATAAAGTCTTCAGGACATCTGGGTATAAGGAAAACTTTAAACAGACTTAGAGAAACATACTACTGGCCTGGGTTACAGAATGATGTCCGCACTTATGTATCTGGGTGTGAGACATGCATGAAAAGGAAAGGACCAAACCAGACTAAACAAGCCCCAATGCAAATTGAAAGGAGTGGATATCCGATGGAAAGGGTGGCTATTGATATTTTAGGTGAATTGCCAGAAACTGAGGCTGGCAATAGATATATACTAGTCATAGGTGATTATTTTACAAAATGGACCGAATGCTTCCCAATGAAAAACATGGAAGCAAGTACGGTCGCTAAAATTTTAGTTGAAGGAGTTATCACGCGTTTTGGTATACCAACTAAAATTCACTCTGACCAAGGCCGCCAGTTTGAATCAAAGCTTTTTCAAGAAATGTGCAAATTACTTAATATAGAAAAAACGCGAACTACTCCGTATCACCCTCAGTCTGATGGTATGATAGAGAGATTTAACAGAACATTAACAACAATGCTAAGTGCATACGTAGACGAAAACCACCGAGACTGGGATCAACATATCCCATATGTAATGATGGCCTATCGTAGTGCTGAGCATGAGACCACTGGTATGACACCGAATATGCTCATGCTTGGAAGACAGACGTCAACCCCCTTAGACTTACTATACGAAATGCCCGGAAGTATAAAAACTATACCTAATAGTGAATGGGTATGGGAATTACAAGAAAAGATCGAAAGGGCTCATACTTTCGTTCGGCACCATACTGGAAAAGCAATGCAACGACAAAAGCTGATTCATGATAAGAAAAATTGTTATGAAACTTTTGCTACTGGCGATAAGGTTTACGTTTATTTCCCCGTAAAAAAAGTTGGTACTTCCTCAAAGTTTACATCCTTTTGGCGTGGTCCATACAAGATCATTAGTAAATTATCAGACGTTTTATATAAAGTAGATTTTGGCCATGGTAAGCCAGTACAGGTCATTCACTGTGATCGCATTAGAAGATGCAAAGAACAGACATTATTTGGCGAATATGACGATTCTATTTTGAATCAAGATTGTAAAGAAAACACTACCAATGATGAAAATGACGATATTAGTGATGATAATTGCTTATCTGATAACAATATAAGTGACAATAGTTCTGATCACGAAAGTACAGTAAGAAAACGAAGACCTCCTGTGTGGGCTAAAGATTATGTTTTCCACACCAATGAACTAGGTTCATAATGAGCTCAGAAAATAAATATACTTCTGAGCAATATAACAAAAGTTATACAGGGATTATATAATGTAATCCTATGTCCTTGATAGAAGACAAATAAAAAAAAAAGAAAGATAGATAACTTTCATAACTCGTTGATGAAACAATTATATTTAACTATATTATTTGATTTTAATCAAGTCAATCATGCGGGACGCATGAAATCGGAGGGGAGGGCAATGTGACGAGTACGGATCCGGATGTCCAGGTTTTAGAGCTATCCAGAGTGATGTCATTTAATCTTAGTCATTGAACGCAATTATAGTCCGAGTTGTGGGACGCTTATTGGCTGTAGTAGAGCCGACTAGTATATAAGCAGAGAAATTCTTTTATTCTGGCAGATCGTGTTTTGCTCTCAAAGTGTTAACATTGGTAAAATAAAAGGTAAAAATAATTATTATTTATTTTCTGCCATCTTAGTAACCTGCGCAGAGCATTGCGTTCTGTTGTAGTAGTGAAAAGTGACAGTTAATAGAATAGTATTCCGTTCTCTTAGTACGACCGCTTGGAGCATTGCGTTCCAATGCATAGGAAAAGGAGCGACGTCTAGGGTATACCTTGTTGAATATATATATATGTAGTATACAGAGAGCTGGTGTTCAGATTAGTATAGCACAGGTGACTGGTTTATCGCCTTCTTAGTACGATCTCTTAGAGCAATACGTTCCTGAGGATAAGAAAAGGGACGAGACCATCACTTTGGGCATTTATGGTTTATTCGTACATATTATATTGATAAGCTGGTGATAGTGTGAGCTAGTTTGGGAGTTATAGATATTTTATGTTGAAGAACCAGCAATAGAGATTCACTTGATGATATAGTCTTGATTATTTTATGACAAACTTGTGATAGCCGGTGAACGTCTTACAATCCCATCCACTCTGTGTATAAATTATCCTGGTCTTGATTATATGTATTAGTTCAGCGATAGAGACTATCCACTTTTGTTGCTCGTCTACTTACTATACATAAATACGGGCTTATAAGTATCGTAGCTCGTTCACTATCACTATCCTGTCCTATGAATAATACATACCTTTCCCTTTGTAATATACTAGCTTAAATTTCATAGCTGTGATCTGGTTGATCGCCCATCCATTTATTGTTCAATACGAGCTGGAAGCCCGTCTTTCTTTGTTGAATAAACCTTTTTCATATTGATAACCTAACATTTGTACATACTTGATAATTTCTTAATGTTTGATGTTATGCCATGATTAGTTTTCACATTTTGTAAATATATATATATTTCATCATTATTTTACGAATCATTAAGCTAAGTAGCTTGAGGAAAATATATTATATATTGAAAACTGTTTATTGTATATAGACCATTTCTGTACGTCTAGTAGCCGGTGCACGTTACAGTATTTATTGTTATGATTTAAAAGCGCGAAGTTGGTTGACAAACTGTTATGTTGAATTAATTAGAAAGTGATTATTGATACATTGTAATTGTAAATGCAATTAATCATAGTTGTATTAGTTATATCGAACCGTCAAAATTTACTTCTTGAAGATTTAATTATGATTGAAGTGTGCCGAAACCATTCGGCTTATAACAAGATTAAAGAATTGTTCCGGTCCCTTCCATTGTAATATCAAAGGGACAAAATGATGTTTCACGCCTCCAAATCTATGCGTAATATGAAGGACTCATTACTTTCCAGTAATATTCGCAATTTCATGAAACAAAATGGACTACCTAAAATATATACACCATTGGCGATACCACTGATTCTAAAGAAAGTGCTACTTTTTAAAGCAATTTTTGGAAAATTTTGTTTCATAAAAAAATTGTTAATTTTTCACATAAATTGATGGTATCAATCACTAAACCTTGGTGTAAAAGAGACCAAAAAGGACAAAAAAAATCACCAAAATATTTTTTTTCATATTTTAAGGCACAAATACCACCGGAGAATCTGTGTCAGATAAAATTGCCTTTCCGGCGTCAAAATGACATGTGCTGGGGATACTGTTAATAACTACGTGTTGTACTAGGTTATAAATCTTTAAAATGGTCCACTTAGCAGATAACATTTTTACCTTAAGCCACAGACAGTTTTGTTCGCACCTTCAAACGAATGCCTCAAATGAAAGACTAATGGCTTACAAAAAAAATATGCGCTATTTCATGAATCAAAATAGACTACCTAAATATATGCAGCATTTCAGCCGATACCACTGATTATCAGAGAATGGGACTTTTTCACACTAGTTGATGTCAACCATCGAAATATCCTTATTTTCCTCTCTTACTAAGCCGCACAGAGTAGGCTCCCCTTGTAATCAGTTTTTGTGATCAAAACACGGTGTATTCATTACTATTTTCACTGTTTTATAAATAGGAAAAACACTGTCAATGGCATACATACACTTAATAATTACAATGCACCTTAAATGTGAACACCATACACTTTCAAGTGATAAATATGGGTTATATGTGTAAACGGATTAAAGATCTCAAATCGACTTAAATATGACGAATGGAATGAATGCGAAAATAATATCAAATGAATAATGCAAATGTCACGCTCCCTCATTCATGTCTTAATCTGTTAGTTCGCTTTCATTTTGATATATATAAATTGATACAAATAATTTCGTGCTAGACTTTCAGCAAATCTTTGGCTTTAATTCCCCAAAAACCTATATCATCCATGTAAGTATTTGCTAGAAGTTCAACATTACTCAGCAGCATCAAGATAAAAGTTTGCAGAGAATCTACCTCAAAGTTCTACAGAAGAGCAAACTAGTCACAGCACATCTTAAGAAAAGACAATTACTGAATTTTAAGTGTATATACTTTTGTTGTATAGTTTACTTGCAATACCTTTGAATTTGCAAGATTTTTGATAATATTATGTTCTTGATATAACAACTTATTACTTGTGTTAATTTAGAAATTATATCTTAGACATGGTACCTACACGCTTTCAAGAATCGTTCCTACAGCACTTTCAGTGCTTTGATTAAGTATTGCTATGTAAGTGTATTTACAGCTTAAAAATATCACTTGCCTGAAGACAAGTGGGCTGGAAATATTCACTTGTCTGCACACATTAATGTAGGAATTCCATACCTTTGAGAACCATAAATCAAAGTATTGAAATACAGAAAGACTTTCATGCACATTGGAACCAACGAATCCATACTAATGATTACTCCTTACACAATAGATTCAAGTACAAACCGAGCAAGGCGAAAATGCGAACGAAGTGTTTATTCTATCCTGTATAACTGGAAATACTACTGTTTAGTCACAGTGTATTAACGAGATTTGACTCCGCCCATTCACACGCTTATCAACATAAGTAAAATACCCGTCACTGACACTGAAATAAAGACGCGTCCATTGATTGACAGAACTACTTTTATCGCCTAGAAATAAACTGCGTAGTAAATCAAAGACACTTGTATCACTGCACAGGTTAAACTGGTCAGGCATTTGAATCTATGACAGTTTTCGACTTGTGGTATAACTTAAGCCTTTCAGCGGGAAATCGCTGAAAGTCTAAAAACAATGGTCTAAATAAGGGATTGGACTTAATATAGGGCTTTTTTTCAAATTAAAGTATTTAAGACTTAAAAATCATCTAAAAGTCCCATGATTTTGATATAACTAGTGGTCTTTATTACAGAATTTTACTGCATTTGTGGTTACCTCAAGAAATGTTTCTGTTCTACAATAACAGGCGCATAGGAAGGGTCTGAATATTTGGGCCGCAAATGTGGTGGCTACGGGAGGGGTTTCCCCTCCCACCGGTCAAATTTTTTTCTGAACGCAAGCCTCTGAAACTCAATTTTCAGCACTTTCAGTACCCCTTGTTTAAGAACAAATCTTTGTATTAGACCTCAAGATGTTCAATATGTGTCATGAAAGATGAACTCGTGGCCCTATATCCGCTGCTTGCCAGAATATTGGGGCCGTGGCCCCTGCTCCTACGCGTCTGAATAGACAAAATCTTCAATCATCCAGCTAGCTGTAGTGTTTACATGAATGCTTACTCTCCGGCACATCGGCCGAATGTTTTACTCTAGTTTACTTTCTATGTGTGAAGTTATGGTAGAGAATTCACTAAGCTGCAAAGGGAGGGTTATTAATGCCAGATTAAATGAAAAATAAAACAACAGTCGTATAATGTTTATATTTTATTCAACAAAATATATCAATATTTCACAAAAGAAGCCATAAGACACAACATGTAAAGCACTGGTTATACAATCATGTATCAAGGTTCTCAGATGTAGGGGTTAGATGGAAAACTATAGTAAATAAGATTTTTAGTTTAAGAAATATCAAATTTCTGGTACCAACCAAATTAAATCCCAAGTTTTTCAATTTACCGTATATTTTGTATTAAACACACTAAAGCCCAACTGTAATCTAGTATTGTTTTATGTTTTTTTTAACATCTCATTCAACACATATATAGGTCATATACACGACGGCCAGCTCTTCCTACTATAGGTTTCCTGGACACTTTTTTTCTATCACCAGTACTAACTTACCCTACCACGAGGCTGACAACTCATGTATAGGGTATGACCGGCCACGACCGGGTTTCGAACCCGCGATCTCCGGATTCAAAGTCAGACATGCTAACCACTACGCCATGGCCGCGGCTAAATCTAATTCACCCATTGTCCAATCTAGTATTGGACAATGGGTGAGTTTCCTAAGTATATCACTAGCCAGCCCTTTGCCCCCTGGTACCCTTAATTTGATATCACATAGGTATTTCTTTCGGTGTAAAAAGGGTACCTAAGCACAAAGCACTAGCTAGGGTGATATGCTTAGGAAATGCAATGTGAAAAAAAGAAAACTTTTGTTTAAACTGAACCATTGCGAAAATCATTGGCTGCAACAGTTTTTCATCAAAGCCCTAATTTATAAAACATAAACAATATAGGGAGTAAGTAAATGGATACCTTAGTGTTTCATTCTGTCAAAACAATTACGAAAGTGTCAAGTATAAATGTTGCATATAATATATATAAAGATTTAAATCCTGACAGAACAAGGGTAAAACAGTATACCCCCCTCTTCTTTGAAGCGGGGGTATAAAAAAGGACAATACAAATATCAGGCACTTATAAGTTTATTTTCTTCATTTTAAGAATTTACATTCAGTGCAAAATACATGTAATTCACTTTATCAAACAACAAGAACACGTGAAAATTTATTTTTCAGCTAAAAACTAATAAAATTTGAAGATCAAAATAACTTAGTAATATGTTTAAAATGTAAGTAAATCTATAAACAAAGATAAGAAATTATAAAATAAAAACCTCTAACATGCTTAAGTTATAAGTGTATGGGCCATTGGCCTTGTAACACTTTGAAAATAAAGTAAGTTAAAATGAATCAAATTTGGCAATAAAATGGCAGTGAGAAGTATTTTATAATCTAACTCTACTTCAGTTTGTAGGTTTTTCAGGGCTCGAATTTAAGCTCGCATACTCACAAAATGTGAGTGGATTTTGAAAATTGCAAGTAACTTCTATTTAAGCTCACAAATTTTCACGAGTTGAAATTGCTGCAAAATTATTCACAGTACAAACATGTTCGATAGTCTACATATCCCACAATAACGCCTTTTTTCTATCTAGAGTTAACTATAGTACTATGTTGTTTTTATATTGCATATATGAATAGTTACTATACATGCAATTAAAATTTGGAGAAAAAATGCGAGCGATTTCTTTATTTTTGCGAGTCTGATATTCTGTTAAATTCGAGCCCTGATGTTTTTACCAAGAAATCTATCTACATGTAACAAACTACAAGACAGTCAGGGGCACGTCAAATAAACTAATAGAGCAGGCTATCGACTGCAGAATTTCAGAGTTTAACCGAAAATTGTGGTAACTCCATTTTTGACGAGAGATATTAACAGTAGTTAGTGAGAATGTTTCAGCAATGAAACAAAGACCAAACAATTGCCATAACTCAGTCTATAAAATTAGTGGGTGTTTGGTTGTCCGAGACAACCACTTTTTAGTTTGGATACGAACAATTGATTTTGGTTTCAACAAAAATTCTGCAAATGAAATACATGTATATACCAGTAGTGCTTGCTCTTGAAAAGATCTGTTCAGACAACCACTTTCATATCCTAATTTCAAGCTGCCCGGCTAGCTCAGTTGGTAGCATGCAAGTCTACTGATCGAGAGGTCATGGGTTTGATTCATGGGCGGGGCATACTTTCCTGGAGCTTGGTCATGAAATTATTTCTACGGCCATTCTCCCTCCTACCAATGATTTTTAATTATGTAGGGCAGTTGTCAGTCACTGACTAAAAGTATGTGCTTAGTAGTTGGTTAACAGCTAAATCCAGAGATTAAGCCTTTCCAGGAACAGTGAGTAGGTTGACTGACCGCCGCTGTATGACCTATACAATGTGTTGCTATGGCGTTAAACCCCCCCCCCCCAATAATAAAAAATCCAAATTTCATAGACTGATTACAAAATGATACGATACCACAGTTTTCTGTTCAGCTCAAGGTATATAAAGTACATTAACCCTAAATATACAAATACTAATTCTACTACAATAATATAGATTTACAAATGATATCAAGAAAGTCAATGAGATACAACTAAAATATAAATTTACAAATACATGTATTACAATAATTTTTTTTATCAAAATGAAAGACAAAAGTATAACAGAAAAAGAAAACATATTTCTTTTATGCTTTACGATGAAACATCTTGTTATTCAATGGAAATATTTTCATCGGCAATGACGTCACGGAGAACAAATGATGTCACATTGTAATTTGTGTAAAAATATCTCCAACAAAATTAAGCATGAAAGAAACAGAAAATTCGTCATGACTTTAGTCTCGGAGATTCTTGTTAACACCAGCTCTCTTGTCCATCATATTTATGAATGAGTAAATACAAGTAATATCTCATACATACAAAGAAAATTTATCTTAAACTTTTAAATCACAGAATTCTCATAAAATATTATTTTCTATCTAACACAGTAATATCATATTGCACATAACTTCATCTTAATGTCTAATTATATTAAAGTTTATAAATCAACATCTGAATTGTGATTCATTTTTTATTATAATTATTTCAAAATGTCAAAATATATTATAACAACCTTGATGAAGACTGGGTGATACAGTCGAAATATTTAATTGCATTTTATAGTCTAAGTTTCATGCTTACGCATGTTCACCGACTTTACAGCTATTACCCCTGGTCATTGGGCTACTGGTATCCATCAATCAATCTCCCTGGGGAGTCTTTTTACTCTGCTTATTAGTGCAGCCGACAAATTGGCGCAACAGAATTATACCACCCCCGCAGGTACCCATTTACACCTGGGTGGAGTGAAGCAATCGCAGGTAAATTTCTTGCTAAAAAAAATTAGCAGTGCCCCTGGTAGGATTCGAACCAAGGACCTCTCGATCCCTAAGCGCGCGTCCTACCACTGGACAACTGCTCCTGCTCCTAATATTAGATAAATATGTGACCACTGTTAACCCTCAAAGTTAAAGAGATTCTTTAAAACAAGGCTTCAACAAGTTGATCATATGTTCTATGGATTGGGACAATAATTTATTTAAACTGAACCTATCACTGAATGTGATAAAATACCCCCCCCCCCACAACTAGTCTTTTGTCAAGAAATTGTGTGGTGAGAAAATGAGAAAACAAGATTTTTCATCAAAGGGTCATAACTCTGCAATAATCAATGGACTGTAACCAAAATGGGATATACACATGTCTGTCTGATATCTGGTATATGTGTGAAGTTTGAATCAAATCTGTATAATAGGTGCTGAAAAATGGAGCAGACACTAAAAAGCTACAGACTGACCAATGGACCGGCCGACAGACAAGCTGAATCCTTTATATCCCCCTCAAATTATTTTTTCTGAGGGGGGGGGGGGTATAATAAAAGTTGAACACAACTCTCAGATCAATACATAAAATAAAACTTTGGTCAATTAATAATTTCATCAATTAAACCAAAGTCAATCATCAAATGTACTTATAATATACATGAATACACAAGTCTCATAAATATTTGTAAGTTTTTCAATGATACAACACTATTTATAATCACAAAAAGAACCTACAAGTTAGTGGAGATTATGATTGCATCAGGAAACAGACACCAGGCTTGGAAAGGTCTCTCCTACCACTTCATCCCACTAACCAATTTTTAATTTCTTTGTTGTAAATAGTTCAGGCTGTCAACCAACAACTTGTTAAAACATTTGAATTTATATAGGCATTTATTTTCAAAATTCAAAATATAGGAACTTTTGACAAAATATAGTATACACATAGAAATACAGGACACTTTTTAAAATAAAGGAATAAAAAACAGCAATGCTTTTCACAAAAATTCTTACGAAAAAAATCTTTGTAAGTCAGATTCATATAATTAGCAGTTCTAAGTCAGATGGATAGTAAGCATAACTATGATATGTTATTCAAAAGGTATACACAATTCTACACAATTTGTATAATATTTAGATTTAATAAGCCAAAAAATGAGCATATTATTAATGTTTTTTGCTTTTGACTTACGAAGATTTTTTTCGTAAGAATTTTTGTGAAAAGCACCACAGGAATATAGGAAAATATAGGAACTGGTTGACAGCCTGAAATTGGCTTGGGGTAGGAGATGGGAGATACTTGTATCAGAGAGCCTGTCAATTAGGGCTGTCATGATACGCCGATACATCATAATAAAAAAACAAAGTAAAATTCTGGATTAACACAAGTGTAAGTTAAAAAGGTTTTGTAAAGTAAAAAAGTGAAATAAAAATGAGTATAGTACAAGAGTGTAAAATTTATAAACACAGCAGTTTTAAAACATAAAATAAAAAGGATTACACATAAGGCATTTTTCTTTCACAACACAATTTACAAATACATTAGTAACACAGACAAAATATCAACAAATAGAAATTAAGAAAAATAATATTATTTTTTAAAAATCTTGTATCCAAGCACCATTTTATATTTTGTGTCAATATATTTAAAAAATATAGTCAATTAATATGAAAAATAAAAGTGCAGTGCGTCTGTGCAGAGTAAAGTAATATTGCATATTATTGGTGCAAACGTAAGAAGCACGTTAAACTATTTTGTCCACAATTTTTACTTTAACGGTTTTCTGCACACATCAAATCTGTCGGCTCAAAAAAAGTTTTGTATTGTCTGCATTCAAAAATCAGAAAACAGTTTATTTATTTTAATGTTATAATTTACCAGACAGCATTTCATTCTCAGTTAATGCGGAATAATAAAAGAAAGGCACTAATAGAGATCAATGACTTTTGACATGAAAGAGTCACCCCTTTTTTCACAAAAAGACAAAAATACAATATATATAGTCCATTTTCTTCTCAATTGTCCACACATTAATAATTTCTCAGTAACTGAATATGATATTTTATATTATTAAGAAGGCAATGTTGACTCAGCTAGCAGGTATTAAACTGTCAGGGGCGGATCCAGGATTTTTTTCTAGGGGGATGGGGGGGGTGTTCCGAACTTTTCTAGGGGGGGGTCTGAACTTTTCATTGGGGGGGGGGGGGTTCCAAACTTTCGAACCACATTAACCTTATACATTATTTGCAGAATAATGCAAAATTTTGATAATAAAAACTACATAACCATTAAATCTATATTAATCACCAAGAAAAATCGCTTCATGATACGGACCCCCGCTGTATCTACCTATGACTGTTAACCTTTTTATCTGTTCTACCAGATCTTAAAACAGGCTACTTCAGTATCACAATATTATGTTAAATAACAACTTTTCACTAAATGTGATGATATACCCCACAACAGGTCTTTTGTTAAGAAGTTTGAGTCAAATCTGTAAATGCTGACATGATTTTTAATGTATTGACAATTAAGAAAGAACTAACTATATTAAGTATATATTCAAATTTGTGGGTGGGGGTAACACTTTCATGTTGATAGCCATTGAATAAAGGTCAGCAGAAAAATAAGGTTTGCATCAAGGCTAGAAAATGTACATACATTTTTATATCATAACAAATTATGAAAATACAGTACCCACAAAACGTTTGGAGACATTATCATTTTGTAGATCAACTGAATAACTTTTATCAAAAACTTGATAACTGTTTATACTGAAATGCTTTTTAATTTTGTATTATATTTTAGTTATCGTTATGATTATAACTTAGACTACAAAATTAGCATTAACATTATGTTATGGTTTTGGTGGTTTTAGGATGACAGATGCTGAATTTTATAGATGAGTTGCATTCATGAAATTTGTTTCATTTTATCACAAACCATACTTAAATAAATAAAAAATAAAGTAAAGTAAAAGTAATTGCATTTTATAGTCTGAGTTTCATGCTTACGCACGTTCACCGACTTTACCACTGGTCATTAAGATCCGGTTGAAAATAATGACTCTACAAAAATAATCACCAAATTCAAAACTTGTCATAAATTTCTTTTGTCTCCAAACTTTTGGTGGGTAGCGTATAAACAGAGGTGAAAATATATGCTTAAATATCAATGTATACAGTAATAGCTAACTTCTAAAAAATAAGGCAGATAAAAATTTGAGATATTTAACAAATATGGCATACTTAGAAAAATATCATTATACATTCTAAATTATAATATTATACACGCTGAAACTTCTGTTGAGTCAAAATTCTGCATCAGTACCCCAAATGCCGAAAAAACTTATGTTTTTATTTCTGTGAAAAAAATTTAGATGATTGAATGCAAACTTCATTTCCATTGCCCTAAATCTTCTACACCAAAAGTACAATCTATTGAGTTCAATTGCCAAAGGACAAAACAGTTAACTAGCCAAACTACAGAAAATGAGAAACTTTTGGCTAATGGGTTAAGTCAATGAATGTTTTTGCAGCTCAACCAACAAGCCCAGAAACCCAGGGGCTGCAGAAATAAAGATCCAGTTGAAAATTCAGCCAACAGATATATATAACACCATATTTTACAATCTATACAAACAAATCTCATAAAAGAAGGCTATAAAGTTTTGACATTGTAATAAAAATACATATTTGGTAAAAATATAATCATCTTAATGCTGAGTACAAAATTACTTTATCAGTTGAATTGTCCACAAAAAATCTTAATGACCAGTTTCTCCATAATAAATTAATCTATTTCAGGTATTGATACACGCATACATTTGTCTCAGAACATAGCTAGCCATCTACGATACAAACAACCACAAAATGAAGCAAATATTTAAATAACCATTAATCAAATAATGAAAGACAAAAATGTCACAAATGATTGGCAAAAATTGACACAACAAAATGCACAACAAGTAAATTTACAATTAAAAATAAAATAAAAAAAATTTGTTCACAAATAAATGTGAAAATTGCAGCCAACAGTATACAGATTAATTTAAATGATCAACTAATATCATATTTTTGTAATTATGACTATTCTAAATAGTGAATCAAGGTGCAAATAGCGCTGTCAGACATAGGAACCTTTACCTTACATAAGTCATATCATATACAGTGCCCACCAAAAGTTTGGAGACATTTTCACTTTGTAGGCTTTCTGAATAGCTTTTATTTAAAATTTGATCACTGTTTTTTTTATATGCTTTATAGTTTTGCTTTATTTTTTTGGTTATCATTGTAATTATAACTGAGAATAAAAAATAGCTTAAATTCTTTGTTATGGAAAATAATTACAATTAACATGGTTTTTGAGGCTTTAGGATATCAGATGCTGAATCTCAAAATTGTGTATCATTCATGAAATTTGTTTCCATGTTATCACAAACCATACTTAGATATATCAAAAACAATGATTCTACAAAAATAATCACCAAATTTCAAGAATTGTAGTAAATTTCTGATGTCTCCATACTTTTGGTGGGTACTATATATATGTACTTTAATTGCACCAACAGCATATACTCTGCTTGTTAATGCATTATGAGGACTACAATAATTGCAGAAGTAATTATCCCCTAAAAAAAGGTGTAAAGTCAATAATTTCCCCTAGTATACTCTTCAAATAGGTAGGTCTAATTAGTTGGATTACTCGGATTTTACCCTTAATTTTCAATGTCAGTTTGCCAAAATTAATCTTTAATAACTTTTTTGTAAATCGTTTAATTTGTTTGAAATTCGAGCTAAGAATTTTTAAGGTAAAGAACTTTCTAAATTTCATCACTTTTGTTAATATCTTCATTTACAAGAAAGATATTAGATAAAATATTTTATTATCCTTACATAGGACTTCAATGATAAAATCCGAGGATTCCAACTGTAAGGACCTACTTACCAATTGGATTGCTTCAGATATTATCAGGGAAAGATAACTGACTAAAGTCGCTAATTGCGGGAGCGGACCTATTGTAAACATCTGCTGCGTATTTTGCTACAATCTGCTACTCCATGTAAAAATGTTAATAAATAATAAAAGAGTCAAGGAACGTGATCAGATTTCATACACAACCCGTATTACAAATATAAAAATCAAAGTTAAAATTTTGATAAATAAAAATTTACAGTAAAATTTAATGCCGTAAAATTTGCATAAAATCAGTAAAATTGTGTCATAGTTGATTATGTCAGATAAATGAGATAATAAAATCTTACATTAAACTATAAATAAATCATAACATGAATGGTTTTACCAAAGTAAGTCATTGCGTAGCACATTCTAAATAATTGAAGCGCTTTTTGAACTACAAAGCCTACGCAACAGGACACTGGTATGTAAATAAAGGTTTTTTTTATACAAAGTGGTTACTAGAGCTATCACAGAAGTGATGAATACCCCCACCATCGATCTGTTGTTAAGTTAATGCCCGGACGACCCAATTTTCAACAAAATTTGACATTTGACCCCATTAATTGATCACTCCCTTAGAGGTATCCACACAGTTTATGCCCGTAACACAGTCTCGTCACTGTTAATATTTTTCCAAACTTATTTTAAAATACATCAATCCATGGGAGAGTTAATGCCCTAACAAGTTTCTGAGCAGACGGACAGACAGACTAAGTGACTCCTATATAGTCCCCATCACTAGTGGTAGTGGGGATATAACAAAGGCAAAGAGCATTCAGAACATCCTCGGCCATTCGCTACGAATAACCTCGGACATATTTAGGCGCCATTTTGAAACTATGTAAACAAGTACACGATCGTTTAGGCGATGACTAAGGTTTTGTTTTTAGTCTGTAAATTTGAAATTACTCATTTCCATGGTACCGATGAACAATATTTGGTTCAATTTAAAACAAATAAATATGTTTAGACAAAGATCTGTGTGTATACTACAAGAACTATTTTATGTAACCGTTACGTGCTTCGCCTCGCGTAGGTAGTAAAATCACCAAAATCCAGTGAAGATCCCCCACAAATCCTTCCGAGATTATTCATTCATGAAAGGTCGAGAGTGTTCCGAATGAGACAAAGAAATCAGTAATTACAATATCAATGTAAGTTATATAATGTAAGTAAAATAAGATCATATCTTAAAGCAGGCTGTCAACCAACACCTTGTAAAAATATAGAAATTTATATTTTCAATTTTATTAAAAATCCACCCAATGAGCAATGAGGCCATTACGAGGGCAACTGTTACAAATTGTGTGTTCAACCAGCGTACGCTCATTTCAGTTCTTGGAAATTGTAAAGAACCAAATGGAACTATTGTTATATTGTTTTGTCTTAAACGGTGTAAATAATGTTTGTAATATCTTAAAATTTGTGTAGCTCTCCAATATTGGAGGAAATAAAGTCATAAAGTATTAATATAGGACTCTATTTAAAATATAGGAATAAAAACAGGAATATAAGAAAATATAGGACACTTTTTAAACAATAGGATTGAAACTTAAATACAGAAAAATGGGACATTTCTAAAACAGAAGAAATAAATGTAAAATATAGAAATATAAAGTAAAAATTAGGAACATGTTGACAGCCTGTCAAAGAAGACTTAAATTAGTTTAGTGTAATATTGAGTTATTCAACATCATGAGAATAAAATAAACAATGAAGATCATACTTTACAAGTACAATAACTACTTTTTAAAATTTTGAGTCTCTAAAGTTAGTTTTTTCTCAACTGTCAAAACATGAATAATTTTATGGTGACTTCGTGCTCTTTATTATACACCCATGGTATTGTGATAGTATGTAATCAATCACCGTGAAATTATTCAAACTTTTACAGTTGAGAAAAAATAGACAATAACATAATTTACATACAGTAATAATAATATACAAATTTATTATTTAATAATGTTTTTTTTGTGTACAACTTGTAAAACAAACTTGAAATCTTACTAAAGACCCAATCAATTAAAACTAATGAGTAAGAAATCTAAATTGCACAAGAAAAATAATTAAACATGAAAATAATATTTGATAAAATAATTTGATTGTTTCTCATCAACATAGGTTTTGAAAATTGACAAAAAAACTCTTCAGAGAATCCTGATTCTATTGAAGAAAATGTTGTTACCTTTTTTAGAAAAATGCCTCTATTTTAAGGAAATATTTCCTATTTCAGAAAAATGCCTCTATTTTAAGGAAATATTTCCTATTTTAGAAAAATGCCCCTATTTTAAGGAAATATTTCCTATTTTAGAAAAATGCCTCTATTTTAAGGAAATATTTCCTATTTTAGAAAAATGCCCCTATTTTAAGGAAATATTTCCTATTTTAGAAAAATGCCCCTATTTTAAGGAAATATTTCCTATTTTAGAAAAATGCCCCTATTTTAAGGAAATATTTCCTATTTTAGAAAAATGTCTCAATTTTAAGGAAATATTTCCTATTTTAGAAAAATGCCTCAATTTTAAGGAAATATTTCCTATTTTAGAAAAATGCCTCTATTTCAAGGAAATATTTCCCTTTTTAGAAAAATGCCTCTATTTTAAGGAAATATTTCCCTTTTTAGAAAAATGCCTCTATTTTAAGAAAATATTTCCCTTTTTAGAAAAATGCCTCTATTTTAAGAAAATATTTCCCTTTTTAGAAAAATGCCTCTATTTCAAGGAAATATTTCCTTTTTTAGAAAAATGCCTCTATTTTAACAAAATATTTCCTTTTTAATAACCAATGTTTCTTTAGTGTTTCTATTTTTAGAAACACTATTTCTATTTTTAGTAACACTGTTTCTATTTTTAGAAACAATCTTCCTATTTTGGGAACAATGAGCCACCATTAGGACCAGGTATTTCAATACCAGCCTTGGACATGATGAACATTATAAGAATTGATCCCCCAACAAACATCTTGGTACCTATCACTGCTTTCATCGTAGATTTCCAGGTCGGAGAGAAGAACGCAGGAGCTATGGTTGACAGCAGAGCCGTACAAACTGTCAGTGAATACAGTATACATACTGATGTGTTGATGGCAATGATTTCACCAAATTTAGCAAACGGTTGGATGGTTGTCCTTGTCAATGGTACCGCAGCAATGATTGTAGTGAGGGCGGAGCTAATTATAGACACGCCTATATGACTTAAAGTTGCTCCTGTTCTCCACTGTTTAGCTTTACTTGCATTCTGCGATATAAAAAGTTTATTATATTAAAAATTTTAGAAAATGAAGTTGAATTCTATTTATTCATATACAGTATGACCTGAATAAACGGTCTACTGCTGTTAGTGGTTACTTGCTGTAACCAGCCAGTCTGGGCTTCCTTCTAATAAAAACCTTAAACCAGTAGTATAAAAATTTGGTCAAATGGCTATATAAAGCAGCTAAATTAAGATTTTTTTTCTTCGCTCGCTCGCCCCATTTTTTTCTAGAAAAATACGTAGAACATATCATCAACTTGTTGTGGCCTAAAACTCTTAAATCAGTCAAAACAAATTAACAACAAACTAGTTCTAAATTTATGTAGAAATTGATCTAAATTGATATAGAGAAAAATCTTCATCATAAAATATATTTATTTATTGGAGTTAACGCCGTGTCAACACAATTATAGGTCATTTAAGGGCGTCCAGCCCACCTAACCTAGCTCTCCTGGACCCTTGTCTATAACAAGTACTCACCTACCCTTCCACAAAGCCGGAAACTTTTCCATATCATCTAATCAATGGAGGAAAATCAACATTATTGTCAAATTTTCATGAAAGGGTATAACCTTTGAACCAGCACCCCCTCGGGCACGAGTATCCAAATCCCGGCGCGCTACCAACTTCGCTATCGACCCGTGTTTTCATCATAAAATACTCACATCTTTATAAGGACATGCCTCAGCAGCCAGTATATAACCTTCTACAAGATGTACACAGTAATCAACAGATGAACCAACTAATATAGACAATGAAATAGCTTCTACTCCTCCGATCTCCCAACCTACCACATAAAATATACCAACAACCAAACATACCATCTCTGTAATATGTAAACATGAAATATCTTTAAAAAAAATATTTGGTTCTGTGCAGGGTTTATCTTGTTTGAAGTATAACAAGTAAATCTGTGAGCTAATGCTCACTAGTGATACCCCCGCAAAAATCTAAAAATATGCGACAAACAGAAAGTAGATGAGCAAGGAGCATGAAATCGCTTTACACCACATGGGACTATGGGATGAAGCAATATGCAAAGTATTAGGTTGCTGCATGTTATAGTTGCTGAGAAAACTGCGACGGAAATTTCGTAACGGACGGACGGATGGACGGACGGACGCACGGACAAGGGTAAAACAGTATAGCCCCCTCTTCTCATATTTACTGTTCAGTCATACTGACAGGAGTGTACCACGACGAATGTATAATCAGTAAGCGTAAGTGAGTCACCCATAATGCACAAAGAAAATAGTCAACTACTACTGTCTGTGTTATGCGCCTGTTTATCACAAATAACCATGGGTACAATATCTTTTATTCATTTCTCTATACTGGAGGAGAATTTCATTGGACACACTGGCATGGTAGAGTAATTTGTATTGGTTAATAATATAAATCAAAGTTAGAAATACTGTACTTCTGATGTATCAATACAGTTTAATCCAAATAAAAGATATGCATTGATCCATCAACACTCTAGTGGTTACTTTTTTTACTCAATTGTCATCAAACTTGGTCAGGATGCTTGTTTAGGTCGGTAATGGCTTAAATGCCTTCGAACGAGGGTCATCTTAAATGAAACTAGGTCACAGGAGCTGTTAACAGTTCCTAACCAGTGATAAATACAAACACCCCATATAACAATATGGTCACTGGGGTCAAAAACTAGGTCACAGGAGCTAAAAGCAATATCTTACCAGTTATACTTATAAACACCACCAGCAACAATTTTACATGTCTTGTAAACAAGAACACAGCAACCATACATATCACCATTGATAAAACAACACTATATATAGCACTATTGACTGCCACAATCTCCATCAAAACCTGAAATTTCAAAATACATTTATGAATACAGTGTCTTCCAAAATCCTTCGGACAAAATTCCTGTTTTTAGGATAAATTGATTCTAATAGCAAATTTGAATGAAGTTGACTTGTATCAGTCCCTGCAAAACATGGCAGACCAGTCCCTGCAAAACATGGCAGACCAGTCCCTGCAAAACATGGCAGACCAGTCCCTGCAAAACATGGCAGACGGTGAGACCAGTCCCTGCAAAACATGGCAGACGGTGAGACCAGTCCCTGCAAAACATGGCAGACGGTGAGACCAGTCCCTGCAAAACATGGCAGACCAGTCCTTGCAAAACATGGCAGACCAGTCCCTGCAAAACATGGCAGACGGTGAGACCAGTCCCTGCAAAACATGGCAGACGGTGAGACCAGTCCCTGCAAAACATGGCAGACGGTGAGACCAGTCCCTGCAAAACATGGCAGACCAGTCCTTGCAAAACATGGCAGACCAGTCCCTGCAAAACATGGCAGACCAGTCCCTGCAAAACATGGCAGACCAGTCCCTGCAAAACATGGCAGACCAGTCCCTGCAAAACATGGCAGACAGACAAGTCCTGTAAAAAATTTCATGGTCTGTCTTGATCTGCAGGTTTACAGGACCAACTGTATGGCCAAAAATTTGATCTCATCCACACAGTTTTCATTTATCAAAATACATGAAATGTCTCTGGTCCTGCAAGACTTTGTCTGGTTCAAATATATTTTGATCTTCACATGAGCTACTATCCAGTAATAAACTGTCAAGTTTTGTGGCAAATGAAGTTTTGAAAAAAAAAAACATTACAGAGTTGAGACTTGTTGCATTACATCAATAAAATAAAAACCACCATTTACCTCAGGCCAGAATTCTGAAGTCTGGAACATATCTTTAAGTGGACTATTTGTAGGTAGTTGTTTTTTAACCTTTTTAATAAACTCCTCCCACTGTTCATATTCTTTGAATGCTTCAAAATAAGATTTACTCTTAGAGGTTGTCTGAAAAAATGAAGATAAAAAATGATTGAGTAAACTATTTAAAACAAGTTATGATTTCACATCATGGTTAAGTAAAATCTATGGTTAAGATCATTGAATGTCTGGCGTCTATCAGCCTTCACATTTGTTTTGCCTCAGTTATCATCAAACTTTGTGAGGATGCTTGTATAGGTGATTGCTGGTATGGATTTGAACATGGGTCATTTTGGCTAAAAACTAGGTAGAAAATCTTATCACTCTAGTGGCTACTGTTTTGATCCAAATATCCTGGAAATTGGTGTGAAAGGTTGTCAAGAAATATTCGTAAAGTTCGAGTTTGAGAACTCCTATATATCCCTAAAACATAGTTTTGGGGGTAAAAAAAAAACATACTTACAGATTCAAAAGCAAAACCAAGCCATAAGACAGCATTCCTATCATTTGTTAGACCTCCTATAGCGTGTGCTGGTTGTTGATTGTGATATATATAACTTGTTTTAGGTAAATCTTTACATTCTTCAATCTTTTCTATCATATCACCAAAATGGTATGGCATGGAATCTGTAATATAATGACATCATCATTATTTGAGTACATTATTGGATGACATCATCATTGTTTGAGTACATTATTTGATGACACCATCATTATTTGAGTACATTATTTGATAACATCATCATTATTTGAGTACATTATTTGATGACATCATCATTATTTGAGTACAAAAGATTGAATCAAGTCGGTACAATAGGTGCTGAGAAATTGAGTGTACAAGTAAAAGCTACAGACAGACTGACAAGCTGACTCCTATATACTCCCAAAACATTATTTGAGTGGTATAATCGGTACAGATTATCAGATTAAACAGGGAAAGAGAACATTAGTTCAAAACTTCAATAAGATAAGAATTTTTCTCACTAACCTGACAAGAAAGTCAGTTCAGAAGTATCACATTGTACAGTTGTAGCGTAGAAAAGACTCTAACCTTTCTTGAGACAACACCTACTCTGAGGAACTAGTGCGTACCTATTCAGAGGTTGTTGCTCTACAGAGGCTAAATTCAATTAAATCTAGACCTATCACTGAATGTGATAAAAACCTTTCAAAATTATTTTCAGGGGGTATAATTATGCACAAGGGAAATATGAAAATCTGTTGTTGTTAAGGCTGTCACGATATACCATTATATTGCAATATCCAGCTGCAGCAATGTACCGCAGTACAATTTTAATGCACTGGTATTTGGCGATATTTTTTATTTCATTGGAAAATTCTTCCCTTGGCAAAATAACAGTAGCAAAACGTCAGTTTTTCCATTGATCATACCATCTAACCTGAATTTGCTAGAATTTAACCGATTGGGGCGCGTCTCAGTCCTAAATGGCCGTAAATACTTAAAGAGGCTAGATTCTATAAGTAGCTGCTTTTAAGATTTGCAATTTTTCTGTTAAATACAGCGGAGGAACAACATATCTAAAAGCCAACAATATATCGTGGTACATATTGCAACACGATGACAGCGTATTGCAATATATCGCAGTACACTTTTGGTTTATCGTGACAGCCCTAGAAATCATCGTACAAACCTGGTAAACACTGAACACTACCATTTCTAACAAGATCACTATTGTTAGCTATCATCTTACATAGTAGACATAATTGTTTCAATGAGTCTGTTATAACTGGGTTACTAAAGTTAAATGCTTGTGAAAATCTCTTGTCATATTTCACTTCACCCTGAAATGAGTAACATAATGACATCATCATTATTTGAGTACATTATTTGATGACACCATCATTATTTGAGTACATTATTGGATGACATCATCATTATTTGAGTACATTATTTGATGACACCATCATTATTTGAGTACATTATTTCATGACATCATCATTATTTGAGTACATTATTTCATGACATCATCATTATTTGAGTACATTATTGGATGACATCATCATTATATAAGTACATAATTTGATGACAACATCATTATTTGAGTACATTATTTGATGACATCATCATTATCTGAGTACCTCACCCAGAATTCAATAATATACTTAAAATGCTGAGAATTTTTAAAATGTGGGACACAGGGCCCAATTAGAAAATATGTTCCTGACAAACACATGATTTCATTCATATCGTGACGGTCAGTTGTTCAACTCCCTGGACCTAAATGTCTGGACACGTTTTTTGAGTCTAGAACTTGGCACATTAGAGGTTGACAACTGAACTATTTAAAACTTGACTGAAAATAATATTTCACATGCAAACTCTAGGCAGGTATGTTGGTCCCCACTGGGATTGAACATACAATTCCTAGGTTTATAGCCAGCCACTTCAATGAGCTTTAACACTGCAATGAGCATATGCGGTTCTAGCGTGGGGTCAGGGGGGTCCAGCCCCCCCCCCCTAGAATTTCCAAAATGTACTTTTCTATTAGTGTATTTATTGACAGTAAGTCAATTTTAAGTAGCATGAAGTAATTTTTCTCGATGCTTTACATATATTTAATGGTTATGTAGTTTTTATTATTAATATGTTGCATTCTTCTGCAAAATGTGTACTTACACAACTATATAATGTGGTTGTGGTTCGAAAGTTTGGACCCCCCCCCATAGAAAAAAGTTCAGACCCCCTCCCATAGAAAAAAATCCTGGATCCGCCCCTGATAAGCTAAAAGGCAGTTACCTTAAAATAGAAAATAAATCAAACACAATCTTACCACATTGTCGGCCATCACATGACCTAGATCCTGATTCCTCCATTTAAAACTTTTCACACCAAGTATCAGGTAAACTGTTGCTCCTGATTCTAATAAAGGGCGTTTTTTAGCCGTACCACAATTAGAATGTTCGCACACATCATAATCCTCCGGTACGGATTTGGGCGTCGGCTTATCTGTATGACTTGGTTTCGGTGGATAAGAGGGAGCGGGCGGGATTGGTTTCCAATCATGTGTGTGACTCTTAGGTTTAGCTGAAATATGGTTGGTAATTTATCAAGCATTTTCATATCATAATTGCCAGGCACGGTTCTGAGGCAAAAGCATGATAAATACCTATAATGTGTATTTTCCCAAGTTCAATTAGTGGTCAGTATTTTCCATAATAAAGAAATAATTATAATTTACAGGTTTATACAGGTGCATACAGCTAAGGCTTTGCTTTTTCTAATGACATCAATATCTTTGCACATTCATATGTCATCTAATGACATCAATATCTTTGCACATTCATATGTCAATCTGAATTATAACAATCAATGCAAGTTTCATTTTAGTCAACACAAAAGTCAAAAGACCAAGATTGACAATGTTGATGGCATATTTTGAACATTAAAAACAAAATAAAGTAATAAACAAATGTAGCAAAGGTATAATACGGCACTTGTACTCCCTTGCCTTCAAGCTAGCTTTTATGGCAACAGGGTAGAGTGTCTGCTTATGACTCAAGAGGTCATGGGTTCGAATCCTAGTTGGGACCATGGATTTTTATCGGGTTACACAAAGGAAAAGAAATATTAAACAGAAAAAACAAGTAAATCTGTGAGCTAATGCTCACTTGTGATACCCCCGCAAAATTCTAAAAATATGCGACAAACAGGAAGTAGATGAGCAAGGAGCATGAAATCGCTTTACACCACATGGGACTATTGGATGAAGCAATATGCAAAGTATTAGGCTGCTGCATGTTATAGTTGCTGAGAAAACTGCGACTGAAATTTTGTAACGGACGGACGCACGGACAAGGGTAAAACAGTATACCCCCCTCTTCTTCGAAGCGGGGGTATAATTATCTATTTATTTACTTAAAAGTTTTTATTCAAATTATCTATCTAATTATTTGCATAATTCATTTATAAAGTGCCATTTTATTATGTACAGAAATAATTATTCATTTTTCAGATATTTTTACAATTGTTGATTTCATACATTATGTTATTTTATTTATAGTTGGTTAAAAAGCTCACTACAACTTATGTTATTTATATATATCGTCCCTTGAGCGCAAAAAGGTTGTGACTACCTTTTTGACAATTTTACAGGAGAGACAAAAAACATAACCATAAGTTAAATAATTAATAACAGCAAAGGATATTTAAACTTCTGTTTTCAATTAATAAATCAAATTTGTGGATAAATAAATAAAATTGAGAAAGTTGATAGTTAAAGAGTTATTTGATAAAGTTTGAGTTACAACCTTTTTGCACTGAAATTCTACACATTTTTCAATAAAAGGGGGTGCAAAGAAGGTTGTATCTCATTTAAGAGTTTAAATAATTTTGATATTTATATCATTTTATTTGATGTTTTGTCACTATTACATTGGCAAATTATAATATATATGATGTTACATGAAATAAATAGCTTCATGTCCAGTTTTAAATCATTGATTAAGGAGAATTTTGATTTTCAGCAAAAACCATTTTTCTTAAATAAAGTCATTTGAACTGATAGTTATTATATTATTATGACTCAAAATAAAGATTACTCTATTCTATCAAAATCTATTGATAATTATGTTTGATCTACGGTCAGGGGAACTTTACAGTACCTGTTGTAGTCTTAGGTTTCAGAGTGATAGGAGGAGATCTGGTAGTTAGTCTAGTTGTTGTTTTTGATGTTGTAACTTTTTGTTTTGTAAATGGTGAAGGTTTCTGTGTGGTTGGTGGGCGTGTACGCGGTGGTGGTTGAGTTCTGGGTGCACCTGTCATAGGATGAATAACTGGTCCACTCTGAAAATGAAAAAAAAATACCACTGAACAGAAATAAAATTTTAAATAATTAATTCCAACTTTAAAATTCTTTATGAAATCGTTGAATGATAAAATAAAGCTGATTTTTTGGTAAACAAATAGTTTGAGAGCTTTACCCAGCAACATCACCGAAAAAATATTGAAAAAGTAGCATACAAGCTGATTAAAAAGCGATCTAAAATCAACCACTTGTTTACTGCTAAATTATGATCTGGCTATTTGAATATGAAGTGCACATTGAGGTGACCTTTATTCATTATAATATTCATGACGCAATCATTATGTTTAGTAACTTGTTTACATCATCTACGTCACACAATTTGAAAATTGCCTTCCAAACACAGCCTGTGACGAACATCGCCATCAAATTTGCTTTAATCCTTAAAATCAAAAATTCAAAACAACCAATCTAAAAATCTTAATTTTAAAGTGAAAGTAAAACGTACCTGTTCAATGCTATAAATGGCCGAACAATCGTAACATTTGACGGTATCTATAGCGCTGAATTTAGATTTTAAATCTAATAATTTCTGTATATTGGTATTTTCTTTAAAAAACTGTGGAGGTTTTGTTGATGTTTGTAATTTTGTCATTAAACCAATAGATACACACAGTAAGACAAAGGATGTAACTGGAAATACAAAACAGGAAAGTATTAATGTTTGACAATTTTCACAACAAACTTCCATTAGTAGTGGACACTTGGGGCACGTTGCCTAACGATTTCGCTCTTATCGCTATAAAAAAGCGTTTTCTTGTAGCGCTTCTTCTTAGGAAACCGCTTGCTATTTACGTCACAAACCAAGATGGCGGACTGTGCAGATAAACACTTTTGCGCTCATTGCAAATGCATGTTTTCGGGGCGATTTCAAACAAAATAAGTCTTTAATAAGTATAAAATCATAGCAAAAACATATGTTTAAATGAACAATTACAAATATTTATTGATTTCAATTCATCTTTAGTCAGTCAAACATAAAAACCAAATAGTTGGCAAACTGGAAGTTACATTACTGCGAAGGCAGCCATTTTGATTTGATACAGCGCTCTAGGGTAGCGAAGATTATTTTTGCTAGCTTTCGCTACGTAACGAATTGAAGTGATATCTTGTAGCAAGTCGTTTCCTATGATTTTGCTTTCTAGCGGTACCTAGCAAAATGGTTAGGCAACGCACCCCTGGTCAAGCAAAATGAAATTACTGGACCAAATGAAAATTTATGAGACCAAGAAATCTTAATGCTTCGTCAAAATGATTTATTTATATACCCCAAATTGAATTGTATACATGTAAAAAAATATTTCAAATTAAATAGAGTTTAACAAATCGTAAGTTGATTTTTGTAAGTTTAAAACAAGATCTCACGTTCATTAAGTCACTAGTTTCTATTTGCTGCCTCGTGAATCAGAAACAATGTTTAATAAAATAACTTATGGCCAGTAAGGAAATGATCTGCTTCATACGCAATTCATGGAAATTCATATTCAAGAAAGCACTGGTCAATTTTCCAAGGATCCTAAAAGGATCCCCACCTGAACATCACAAAGATTCCTCCAAAATTGTTGGAATCCTTGGAATCTAGGGACAAAGTTTGTGTCAAACCCTAAAGCTACAGTCCCATAAACATAAAAATAGCCGCGAGGGCACCGTACGGGTCCTTGCAGAGTTTAATCGAACTCTTGCGTACCCGTACAGACTGTTACGTTTTTGCCAGAGTCCATGAGATGAGCCCAGGATACACGTATTGGTTTCAAAGTCAATTCCTGAACAAAATCGTGACCGAGTATGAATTAAACTAGCATATCTTCCAGCTACAGCTCTGTACGGGTGTATTGTTTTGTGCCATGTGCGTACTGTCACCTTAATACGCAAGGCTTCCCACGATCTACAGCTGTCTGCACGTACGGGTCCGCAACAAGACTGAGGCATAAGACTAACTTACCCAAGATAATCCAACGTATTTTAATCACAGGTATAGCAAGACCGTAGTACAATATAGCTTGTAGTTTGGCACCAAGATGACTCTCAGTCTTCTCTCTATCTTCATCATTATGAGGAACTACTGCATCTACTATCACCATCGCATCATCATCATCATCGTCATCTGTACAAAACATTAGAAAATATGAAATCATTTATAGCTTTTACACATTGGCTTGAGACAATGATGTTATTCCATGGAACATAATTTAAAGAAAGTTCACATTGACCTGAGGCTGAGAACAATTATATATTTGATATGACAAGATTTATAGCTTGTTCACATTGACCTGAGGCTGAGAACAATTATATATTTGATATGACAAGATTTATAGCTTGTACACATTGACCAGAGAAAAGGAATAATCTTGTATAATTAACATTAATTTAATCCATAAAAACATAACTGAAAAGTGTAGTAATTGATATAAATAAGTGTCCAGTCAAAATGAACAGTCTGTAAGTAAAATACAATATTTTAAAATTATTTGGTTAGCCTTCACACTTTAACTTCAAGTTTAACAAACACCATTATTAATTTTATATGTATTGATGTCATTGTAATTACATGGATAGTATGTTATGCCCTAAGGTCAGTTGTGTCAAACAATATCAATTCAACATAGACAAGCAGATTTCATATAGATTCTGTCAGTGAATGTTGCTGTATACATTAGCCTACATGACAGTCTCGACCCGATGTATCTGACATTCATTACAATAATACCATTACAAACCTAGAAACTGCACATAGATTTACACATAGTATAATATGTCATACAGCAATGTACATGTATCGTAAAATAATACAAACTCTCATCATTACCTATAAACAACTCAACTTTCATTGTGTGCACTAATTGTTTTATACATGTTTATATACTAATAGACAAAAGAAACTGGACACTTACATTTTGTGTAATATTTTTATAATTAGGAAACCCTTTGAAACGAAATTTATACACAAGTTTCATATCATGTATTACTAAGATTACCCACGATTTTGCGACTTATCACTCAACCGATTTCAATTTATAGCGCTTTTGTTGAAAAACGTGTTTTCCTCGAGCACATCAAGAAAATAAACATGTCATTGTGTTGACATCGTTTTTCGTTTACCCTTTCAACACGACTATTGAAAAATTAAAATAATTTCATTGCTTTATCCGCATAAAATTTGCAAAAGTTAAATGAAACTGATCGTATCCGAGGTCTGATGCTCTTGGCGTCAGGGCAAAGCGTAGTAGACGTTGCTTGTACGCTAAACTGCAACTGAAAGACTAAAATGAAAATCATTGAGCTGTTTGACACCATGGGATCCATAAACGACAAAGCTATGTCTGGTCGACATAAAGTTACGAACGTCAGAACTGACCGAGCTATTACGTTGGCTCACGTCTGTTATATGTTCCGAACGGCGACTGCAACTGCTGTACAGTATGGGATCTTATACAAGAGGATAAGACAATGTCTAAAAGTAATGCTCGGCCCATACGTTAAATGCGTTCATACATTGGATAGAAGCTACATCTGTGACATAGACGGGTGGGAATATTGTTTTCACAACGTTAATTGCGTTATAAATGACGAACATAAATATGTTGAAAAAATTTTGCAACCTGTTCTAGAGACATAAATTGCACGAAATGGACTGGCTGTGCTTCGCGTCGCGTTGTTGGAGGAATGGGAACGTCTTTCAAATGCCGATGTTTTAAAGTATGTTGGAATATTTTAAAAGATAGTCTATCTCACAGTTACTTCCTTGTTCTATCTAGTTAAATGTAGTACTATGTTGTTTTTATATTGCATATATGGACAGTTACTATGTGTGCTATTAAAATTTGAAGAAAAATGCGAGTGATTATTTTCATTTTGCGAGTGAAAAAAAACTCGCAAAATTTGTGAGTCCAATTTTTTGTTAAATTCGAGCCCCGATGTCATCACAAAAAAAAACCATTATACAGTAGTGTATAATTTTCTATAAGAAACCTCTGTTTACCTATATATTGAAGTCTAGGGTCCATAGATAACATCGGGACGTCATCTTCATCTTCCTCATCAACGACATCTGGGGTCAAGGTCACAGGCATTGTATTACTTTGGTTTTTATCCATAAAATGAGCAACGTCAGATGGTAAGGTTAGATTGTAACATAGGCACCGTGGTATACACCAACATCTACAATATCAGAATAAACAAGAATCTTTATTTGTTTGTTTGTTTGTTTTAATTTTTTAACGCCACATTCAACACATATTTAGGTCATATATACGAGGGCCAGCTCTTCATACTATAGGTTTCCTGGACACCTTTTTATCACCAGTACATGTACTAACTTACCCTACAACCAGGCCGACAAGTCATGTATAAGGTATGACCTACAGCGACTGGTCTCGAACCCGCGATCTCCAGATTCGAAGTCAGACATGCTAACTACTACGCCACGGCCGCAGCTCAACAAGAATCTTTAGTGACCTTGAAATGTAGGAATGTGGCAACACATTTTTAGCATTTAATTGATATTTTTTAATTAGCAACAACCCTAAATTCGAATTTCATACAATTATTTATATTCCCAAGATGAGGTCAAAATTGCTAGTACTTTCCACAGACTGGAAACATGTTACCATTTTGTGCCATTTTGCTGCACTCAATGAGCCCGTTTTATTCTGGTGATGGGCTCTATGCCCCCTATACACCTAATCAACAGGGCCCCCCCCCATAGACATCTTTTATTTAGAAGGCACATAAGAAAAGTCATTCTTTTAGGCAACTTTCCGTAAGTAAAATTCTCCAAACTCAGTTAAAACACTTATTTCAAGTCCTGTGGCGACCATTCTGAAGGGGAAAGTCTTCAGACAAAAAGCACCAACAAGAGATTGAGCATTAAATTTAAAGTATGTTTCAAGACATGCTTGCATACTTACATAATATTGACAAGTTTAGTTTCACATTTCCAGATATATACCATATATATAATATACTTACATAATATTGACAAGTTCAGTTTCACATTTCCAGATATATACCATATATATAATATACTTACATGATATTGACAAGTTTAGTTTCACATTTCCAGAAAGATATATACCATATATATAATATACTTACATGATATTGACAAGTTTAGTTTCACATTTCCAGATATATACCATATATATAATATACTTACATGATATTGACAAGTTTAGTTTCACATTTCCAGAAAGATATATACCATATATATAATATACTTACATGATATTGACAAGTTTAGTTTCACATTTCCAGAAAGATAATACCATATATATAATATACTTACATGACATTGACAAGTTTAGTTTCACATTTCCAGAAAGATATATACCATATATATAATATACTTACATGACATTGACAAGTTTAGTTTCACATTTCCAGAAAGATATATACCATATATATAATATACTTACATGATATTGACAAGTTTAGTTTCACATTTCCAGAAAGATATATACCATATATATAATATACTTACATGACATTGACAAGTTTAGTTTCACATTTCCAGAAAGATATATACCATATATATAATATACTTACATGATATTGACAAGTTTAGTTTCACATTTCCAGAAAGATACCATATATATAATATACTTACATGATATTGACAAGTTTAGTTTCACATTTCCAGATATATACCATATATATATATATATAATATACTTACACGACATTGACAAGTTTAGTTTCACATTTCCAGAAAGATATATACCATATATATAATATACTTACATGACATTGACAAGTTTAGTTTCACATTTCCAGAAAGATATATACCATATATATAATTTACTTACATGATATTGACAAGTTTAGTTTCATATTTCCAGAAAGATATATACCATATATATAATACAGGAGGCATTACAATCATTACTGTGATCCAACAATTAGCTACAATTAATGACATAAATAAACCAAAGTCATGGACGGCAGGAATCTGAAATAAAAACAAGTTTGTTTGTTTGTTTGGGTTTTACGGCACACCAACACAAAAAGGTCATATCGCGCTAAAAGCAATCAATGATACTATTAATTCAAACGATATAATGCTCTATATCTTATTATATACATTTATTTATATCAAAAAGTTAAGTATCGCATATGATGGTACAGACTCAAAAAGTTCTTTAAGTGAGTTAACTTTAAAATGTTTGTCACAGATGTATTTAAGATCCTGACAGTCAAGGAGAACGTGTTTTACATTGAAATGCTCGTCACATGGTATACATTTAGGTGCTTCCTCTCTTTTGAGAAGGTATGAATGTGTTAATCTGGTATATAAAAACAAATACAGCTAGACCTATCACTGAATGTGATGAAATACCTCCCAACGGGTCTTTGTTGAGAAATTGCTGAGAATGAGCAGATATGATTTTTCATCAAAGGATTACATTACAAAAATTAATGGACTGTAACCACAATGGGATATGCACATGTCTGCCTGATATCTAGTATAAGTGTGAAGTTTGAATCAAATCAGTAAAATAGAGCAGACAAGTAAAAGCTACAGACGAACCAACCAACAAGCTGACTCCTCTATACCCGCAAACATTGTTTGGGTTATAATAAGAAGTATTTATACATGTATATATTCCCTGACCAAGGCTTTAATGACCAAACTTTAGAAATAAAAATAAGTTGATAATAAAATGTCATAAAGTATTTTTGTACGTCAACTTGTAATATGGTAAATCTACAAAATTTAAAGTTAAAAGTTAAAGTGCGGTAAAAAGTCTGCTTCCATATACATATTCAGCTGACTTTACAATCTTGTATTATAACTGCTGATCAATGAAATCACCCTCAGGCAGGCAATCCTTCACAGTACCCATTTACACCTGGGTGGAGTGGAACAATTGTAGGTAAATTTCTTGCTCAAGGAAATTAGCAGTGCCTCTAGTGGGGATCGAACCCAGGACCTCTCAATCCCTAAGCGTGCGTCCTACCACTGGACCACTGCTCCTAAATTTGTTATAGATGAAATACAGAGAAGCAGTCTTATTTATTTGAGATTAAATAGCAGCAACCAGAAAATAGCAGCAACTAGAAAATAGCAGCAAATAGAATGTAGTGACATACCATAGAAGCAATATTAGCAGCAAAAGCAGCAGCCGTAGTAAACGATGTAAAGAACGTTGCCTTCCCAGCAGTCTTTATTGTATAAAGAGTTCTCTCCCTTGGATCAGTCACATGATCAGCTTGTCTAAATACATTAATAAAAACAAATACATCGTCCACACCTGGAAAAAACAAAATGTCTTATTTACACCTAATTGAATTTCAAAATAATTTTCAATCTCTGAGTAATATGCAGTCTGGCCCAGAAATGGAACGATAAGTCAGT
This sequence comes from Mactra quadrangularis, assembly GCA_025267735.1. Lineage (NCBI taxonomy): Eukaryota > Metazoa > Mollusca > Bivalvia > Venerida > Mactridae > Mactra > Mactra quadrangularis. The sequence continues at coordinate 46,794,151 of CM046294.1, forward strand.
AATCCAGCGCAGAAGTGCAGTTGGTAGGGCTTGAATTGGTAGGGATTTTGAATGTGTTTCTAAGGGATTACAGGTTCAAATCCCACCCAGGAATTTTATACCCTTCCATGAAAAATTGACAATTATGTCAATTTTTTTTTCATTAATAAGGTATATGTAGAAGTTTCCGGCCTTGAGAAAGGGTAGGTGCATACTGGTTATAGACAAGGGTCCAGGAAAGCTAGGTTAGGTGTGCTGGATGCCGTTAAATAACCAAAATGTGTTGGCAGGGCGTTGAACCAAGAATAAATAAATAAATATAAAGAAACAGTGTTCTTACCTATGCCAATAATGACGAATGCTGCGGCACCATTCAGTATACCAAGTCCTATCACATTAAATACAACTCTATAGAAGAACAACGCTAACGGGGCACTCAGTAATATAGCTATCAAACCCCAGATTGTCAACCACACAGAACCCGACGTCAGTATTAACATTAATAAAAATATAGCAATAAATGCATAGATGGCAAGTTTAACATCGTTCCAGAATGTCATCTCAACTTCATAGTCGAAGATTTCTTGTCCTCCATATAACACAGATATGTCACTGAAAATATAAAATATAAGTAGACTTAAGAAATAACTAAATAATGTATAGTAAAGCAAGGATTCTATATAACAGGGATTTGTAACAAAGTGCTTTTTTTTATTTTCTCGGTCGTCACTGTCTATAACTGGCTGAAGCAAGCTGTACAAGCTATTCAAGAGTTTAAAAAATTGATTTATTTTTTTGTACATGTCTTCCATGCAACTCGTGAATGTTTCTGAAGTTTTTGACAAAATGTTTTTGCAATTATGACCGAAAATATGACTTTAGCTGATGTAAAAGGGGCTAAAAATGGCAGATCGGCAGGAAAATGCATTATTTTGTGAAACAGTCTGTGAGCGTATTTTACCTCAAAATCATCTAGAAACACATTTTTTCTAACATTTTAATATGTCAATATAAATGGTACTGGTACACAATTTCATGTGAATATCTTTATTTAAACTTGTTATAATTGTTTTCCGTGTTGGCCGAAATAAAAGCGACGTCAGTGAAATTTGATGAAAATCTATTACTTTTATTTATCGTTACAAATCCCTGTTATATAAAAACCCTAAGTCAAGTAATTCAATTGAATTGTCAACTATCAAGTGTTGATATAAATACATAAAAAGATTCCTCTTTCATATTTTGGGCCCCTTCAACATTTTTTTATCTCCTCCCAAATTTTTGGGGCTTTTCTGAATCTCAGAACACATTAAGTGCTAAAACCTGATTTAAAGTAACTAAATAATGTAAAGTAAAGTAAAGTAATGTCAACTAAAGTTACAACATTTTATTGTCCAAGATTCAAACTGATGCAAGTTTATGGACTTTACAATAAATGTAATGAGGGTACTGGTTTCTATCTATTTATTTTCCTTAGGAGCCTTATACCCTGCAAATGTGTGGTGGACAAATTGATATAACAGAAATATACCATCCTTGCAAGTACTCATTCAGACCTGGGTGAAGTGAAGTAATCATAACAAAATTTCTTGCTCAAGGAAATTAACAGTGAACCTGGTTTGATTTCACCAGTAAATCATGAAACTTCAAAATGACAGATAAGAAAAAAACTCAACAATTATGTAATTTATAAAGAGAGGCCAAAAACAAGCTTATAAAATAAAGGGGAATACTTACTCTGTGGATTGTTTAGATAATAAATCAATATAAGACACCACAAAATCTTTAAATACTTGTTTTTGTTTCTCCCTATCACTGTGTGACTGTGTAAAACCTGAAATAATCATAACATTTTTTCAGTTTACAGGGTTGCCAGCATCATATGTAAATAAAATTCCCTGACTTTTCACTGACCAAACTTTGTTTTTCAATGACCAAAATTACCAAACTTAATCGGCTTCCACCACCCCTACAGCTGTCCAGTTTACCCGTAAGTATGTTTGTTTGGTGTTTCATTTATTCTTTTACAGTATGGTATTACTTTTTTACAACTAAAGTATGCTTTCAGGGCACCAGACAGGTACCCATATGCTCAGGAATGGTAATTTTGCATTGTTTAAAGACAATATTGGGAATTTTCAGTCAACTCATAAATTTGTATAGTTTTGACTTACCAGTCACATTCACCCTAAACTAAATTATTTGAATAGCTAGTTTAGATTGTGACTGTTGAATGACAAATACAAAAACTACATTAAGTTGTTCTTTCTTAACTTCTATTATCTTGGTACCCGAAATTTTTATGAACAAGTAGTATTTACAAACATAGTTTCATTTTCATTTTTTTTTTAAATTGAAGGGGATCAGAGCCAGGGGAAAAATACAAATATGATTTTGAGAGAGGAATGGGTCCCATATTATTCCCAAAATATATCAAACAAGTGCCCTGGCTATTTATAATAGATCTACACAAAGTTTGGTAATTTTATATGAGTTGAAAAAATGAAATTATGCATATTATAAGCATGCACATCTTAAATGATTATACTAATAATTCTATCATTGATGAACAATGTAATGTTTAAGCAATAAATGAGGAATCAAAGTATCACAAAACATATAAATTTTGCTTGTCGAATAAAACAACAAAAGTCTAAACTGAAGGTTAAGTATCTTTTATGGAATAGTCGACTAGAATAATAACTAAATGCCTAGTAAAAAAATATAACAAAAAAAAATATATCATAAACTGTAAAAGCACCCAACAACATATCTCATTACACAAGTAAAACCACTGCTTGGTGTTGAGACTCAAACATGTTCCTACAACTTGTAAAAGAAACAAAAATGACACACACAAAAATCTCAAAAACTTAAAATTCAAAGGTAACTTGACCACAAAACAAGTCAATAGTCATGTTAAAATTAACTATTACATTTGTAAGTGAAGCTCATTATCAGGTGTGAACAAATACAAGTCCCTACAAGTTAGTAAAGAAGGTTAATAAGCTCAAGGGGCAAGGGTTACAAAGCCTTTCAGTCTTCAAGTATTTAAGTAATTATATTAGAGGGTTTTTTATAATAGATAAGATATAAAAGTAGAAAGAAAAACTCAAAAAAGTAGTTGTTAAAGCAATGTTATATACAATGAGACTGCCATAGCTTTAGAAAACATAAAAAAGTATCCATTGAATTTAATTTTCCCTGACTTTTCACTGACTTTTCAGGAATTTAATTTTTCACTGACCAATTTCCAAAATTCCCTGACAATTCCCTGACCTTGAAAAAATATCAGATTTCCCTGACTTTTCAAGTCTGCTGGCAACCCTGGTTTAGTCTCCTGAAATAATCATAACATTTTTTCAGTTTAGTTTAGGCCACAACAAATTGATCATATGTTCTATGGATTCGCTTGCACCTAAATTTTGACGGTTTTTACAAAAAAATATATTTTTATTTCCTCGCTCGCTCGTAAAAATTTGGTCAAACCGCTATATAAAGCAACTGAATTAAGATTTTTTTATCTTTTTTCTTTGCTCACTCGCCCCATTTTTTTCTAGAAAAATCCGTAGAACATATCATCAACTTGTTGTGGCCTTAAACTAATTTAGATTAGCTTGATTGAGAAACAAGTTATTGATAATCACTCATGTGTCCCCATCCTGGTCTTCGTTATTAAATTTAAGTTATTAAATGAATTCTTTGTATGTTTTCCATTAACATGTGATTCGTGGTTCGATTTGTGAATCGCTACACATGAATCGTGGTTCGGATCGGATCACCACTTGCTCAACAATCCACAGCCCTATAAATAACTTTATGACACTCAAGTTAAAATCCACAAATCAGCAGATTAAATGTTATTTTATATTGAAGGAAATCACAATCTGCAAATACCAATGGAACCAATGTTTAGACTATCAATATTTCAAACATATACAATGTGTATATAACAAACCTTTTAATGGAGCACCGAACAAGACCTCAGTTCTGATGAGTTGACTTTTCTTGTATGTAGTGTTGATTTTATCATCAACATAATAGTAGAAGTGATCCGAAGTCATGGCAAGTTTTAGGGCACTATCAATATTGTCCACATTGTCCCCTAAACCATCATAGTATATATTTCCTGTGGCATCTTTTGATGGGAAAAAGTAGGTCATTAGAGAGTTCAAAGGGGCACAGCCATTTAAGGCTTTGACTGCGGGATCCTGGACTATAGTTGCACGCGTATCATCTTTGTAACAAAAATCAGAAAAGTTCTGATGAGAAATTATTTTTTTCTCTATTTCATGAATTCTCAGTAAATTTTCTTTGGTAAAAATATTCTTATCGACATCTGTGACAAACACGACCTGAAATAAATAAACAAGTATCATAATTATTGTGATATGAGAATACAGTGTTACCTCCAAATATCAGCCACATTTTATTGTACATCAAATAATGTTGTCATATAATGATGATGTCATCAAATAATGTTGTCATATAATGATGATGTCATCAAATAATGTTGTCATATAATGATGATGTCATCAAATAATGTTGTCATATAATGATGATGTCATCAAATTATGTTGGCAAACAATGATGATGTCATCAAATAATATTGTCAAATAATGATGATGTCATCAAATAATGTTGTCAAATAATGATGATGTCATCAAATAATGTTGTCAAACAATGATGATGTCATCAAATTATGTTGCCAAATAATGATGATGGCATAAAATCTTGTACTCAAATAATGATGATGTCAATAAACATTACCATCTCTACAGTCACCTTACTATAAATAGAGCTGCCCCACTAGGTCAGTTGCTAGCACGTAAGTCAACTGATCGAGGGGTCATGGGTTTGATTCCCGGGCGGGCATACTTTCGTGGAGCTTGGTCATGAAATTATTTCTACGGCCATTATCCCTCCTACGACAGTCAGTCACTGACAAAAGTATGCACTTAGTAGTTGGTTAACAGCTAAATTCAGAGATTTAGCCTTTCCAGGAGGAGTGAGTAGGTTGACTGACCACCGTTATATGACCTATACAATGAGTTGCTACAGTGTTAAACCCAACAAAAGCAAACAAAACAAATAATATGAACAGTCAGTTTAGTAAATTTCTGACAGTGGCCATTTAAGAAAGGTGTCACTGTATATAAAGCTAACATATCACCTATCATAGTACTGAATAAACTACAGACAGGTTCTGTTGTATAAACGTGTCAAGATATCACAAGACATATTATATATTCTATACAGTAACAAGAGAGTAAAGTCATGATTTTTGTTCCATTTATAACACTGAGGGGGGGGTCCATCAAGGAAAATCAGAGATCAGGATCTCATCCCCCCATCTTAAAAAATGCAAACATGCTGCCAGTGCAGCCAACGGGAAAGTTTATTGGAAGGGCAATGGGGCTTAATTTTGACCCTAAAAGGGCCTGAAAAAAGCTGTATGGCATTTGGCTTGACTTTCTTCTCTTTTCTTGGAAACAAATCTGGATTCACCAAAGATTTCAATCAGAAACAGATAGATGATTCAACCCATCCCTGATGTTTTATATACATTGTATACATATTACAGCTAGTAATACGAGCGTCAGTTACCATAGAAAAGTCCTGATGAAAACTTATATTTCAATCATTGGTTAGATGAATACATGAGAGTTTATATAAGTATATAATAAATAGAGTTATTGATCTAGATTGTAAGTTCTGCTATTAGTTTTATCATAAATGATGCTATCTGATATCTTGTACAATGTATTCAGTAATGTCAGGTACAAGAACATAAAACTTTGTATAAAGGTATGAATATAAGTTCAATCTTTCTTTTAGGAGGGGGCGTGGCTGAGTGGTTACAACGTTGGACTGGTCATCATCGGATAGCCAGTTTCGCGTTGATTGTAATCCCATTCAAAACCTAAGAAACTTAATCTTATTAGCTTAGTACTGGGGGACCAGGAAGCAGACACAAAAGTGTTAATCTAAGTTATAAAAACCTTATTTCACGATCAAGCAAATAGATTAGTAATATGTACATATAATCTTTCTCAGTTATGTTTTCCAACAAGGCCAGTCCACAGACAGGGTTGCAACTACATGTAGCTGGCACGGTTCTAAGTCATACAGGCACTATATACACATATAAGGCATATGATGTTTTATTGCCAAGGGTAGTTTTTGGAAAAAGAACTTGTAAAATAAATTCATATTTCTCACCTCCTAAACAGAAAACATACAGTGAATGTTTGCAACTACATTAAGACTTTTTTATAGCTTAAAGTAATCTTGCTAGTAATAGTGAAATTTTCTGTAATGTTTTTGTGAATTTTCGTCATTTTTTCCATTGTGTAAAGGCCTAAATTTGACCCTACGCAGGGCTTTTTCAGCCTATCTCACGGGGCCGAATATGGGCCCATTCCCAATGCCAAATAATGACCATTTTTCTTGATTTCAAGAAATAAATTCCCAATCTTGTTTAATAATTCCCTTTGAACCAGATGTCTTTTGCCTTTACGAAAGAAACCACAAGATTTCATGTAAAAATAATAAATACATGAGAATTTGCATTAAATGCCTCATTGAACTGTCAGAACAAACTCTTTAAGAGCATTTTAACACTTTCAGAGACACCAAAGCAAGGCATATTAAGATTTAATGCAGAAAAATTAATGATGAAATTTCCATATTGGGTTGGTTTGTCGATATTTTTTTCCCAAACAAATTGGACTATTTACAGCGTTAAAAATTCCCAATTTGGGCAGCAGCCTTTTTCCCAAAATCCCCTGAAAAAGCCCTGCAATGTTGAGTGGAAATTGTCACATACCTGCATTTTCCATTCAGGATAGTATTGTGTTGGTGCATTAAGTACAAGTGTATTACTGGACCTCTTTCTTCTGTTCAGAAATCTGGAATTGGTCTCAGTGAACACCTTGGAATTCTCTTCTGAAATTGATCATAGGAAAATATATATAGAACAAAGTTATGTGAGCAGTAGTCACGAGGGTCAACATATCAACATACATCATATGGTCCTTAGTTCAAACCCCCATAACAGGTGCTAATAAAATTATAAAGAAATTTATCAACAATTGATTTATTCAGCCTCGTGTCAATTATTACCAAAAAAGGATGACAATTCTATTTGACTAATATGTCAGCTGCACAAATGTGAAGTAAAAGACTGCCCTAGAATAATGTAACTGGGTATTCGACCTCAAATGTATAACTGTATAGTCCGATTTTATAGGTAACACAGCTTATCCACCAACCAACTGATTACTGCCTTTATCATGATTATTCAAGTTTGATTTAAGTGACTCAATAGTCGTGGCGGTAAGACACTCGGATTGATAGACATTGCTTTTGCTACCCCGGGTTCGAATCCTGCTTAGTATCCTTTATTCTTTTTTATTATCTTTATTTTTTTATTTTTTGCAATCATGGAAACGTACAACTCGATTTCTCTGTGCAGCACGAAGCCAAATGTATATAAAATAGAATATGCATATTTGCCTGAGTTTGTGCTTAGTTATTACTTTGATGTCATACACTTAACTGTCTCGACCGTGTCTTATAGAAATGCTTCTAAGCACATGCATTTTATAAGAAAGACAATTGAAATGGAATGCATGTAACTTTGGCACATTCGTTCGATTGTATCCTAGTTTGATTTCTATTCAGCCACTGCATTTGAAGCCGAATGTATAATATAAATGTATTATTATTCGGTACAATGTAAATTGCTGGATATAAAAAATAAAGAACCAATGAAATAAAACAAATAGAAACTAAACAAAATCAAATTATAGCACAACAACCATTATATGATTCGGACAACTATACATGAATTTAATAATAAATTTAAAAATGTGGAGGCGGTGAGGTTCGAACCACTGCAGTAAAATTTAAGCATTGGCCATATGTTTCTGACTCGTTACCGACTGCGCTATTTTGAACAATGATTTTGAATTATTATATCATGCATACATGTATATACTTGAGATATTATAGTTTGTATTGATTTTTAGTGTAGTATTTACTGGTTATACCTATCGTCATGGTTATGATTAGACTCATCCAACCTGTCACGGCTCACGGAATAAAATCAGACTATAGACATGTGTGAAGATTAAAATAAATCTTTCAGTGGTTATAAAAACATAACATTGAAAACCTTAACCTAGAAGTGAAACTTACACCAACATAAAAGACTACAAGTGAAATGAAAGTCTGACTATTTGGCAATCTGATTAAAACCCGATCTAAAGTTTTCCGCTCACATACTCGCTAATTTAGATCTGGCCTTTTTCTAACGAAGGTCACGTTCAGGCGACCTTTTCTCATCATAATATTCATGACAAAATTGTTATGATACGTAACTTGTTAACATTGTCTACGTCATGCAATTTGAAATGAGCCGCCCAATCGCAGCCTGTGAATAATACAGCTGTATTAGCATGTATTAGCATGCAAAACTTGGTCTAAAAATAGAAATTACGAAATCAAAATGTGATCGAAACAAAGTTCATCTCCATGTGACCTTCCACGGAGAAAGTAGAGATCCTGTACAACAACGCTCTACAGGATATCTGTTTACGGAGATTGACTATTTGCTGAATAGTCAGTGTAAAATATGGATACCTTACAACAGTAAGTTGATATTTAGTCTGATATGTGTTATATCTACAATGCTGCTAAGCCTCACCTTAACAATGAGTCAATAGATTTAACACCTGAAACAATGATATATAACACATATAATGTCAAAGTTTCAATGTTTTAGCGAGGGTGTGTTTTTGTGTCTTTTTGTGCAATTATTTCATAGATAGCACAGTGGGGTCACAGTGGGGTCAGTCATGTAAGTTTTTTACACAACCAAGATGGATCTGTAAACCTTTGTTTATATTTTTTATAATGAAGTAATACCAAGGTATTTTATCAATACTACAATCACCCCCTTTGAATTTTTTGACACCAGCCCACAGGGCTTGAATTAGACCCCAGACCTCGGGTTTTGACGCAAGATAATTCCAAAATTAACCTTTTTGACCCTCATTCAAAATCGCCCGTGCATCAATTTCACCTGCGTTGGGCTGCCCAACTGGTACATTATAAAGTACAGAGCAAATTCTTCACTAGTCAAGCAATATGTAATAAATAATTATCACTAGGCTAGGCAATCTCCGTAAACAGATATCCTGTAGAGCGTTGTCGTACAGGATCTCTACTGTCTCTGTGGTAGGTCACGTCAAGATGAAATTTATGTCGACCAATCAAAACGTAGCTTTCATCTAGACAAAACTCTAATAATAACATTTTGATTTCGTAATTACTATTGGCAAGCTAATTTAACAGTGGTATTATTCACAGTCTGCGATTGGACGGCTCATTTCAAATTGCGTACATAGACAATGTAAACAAGTTACGTATCATAACAATCTCGTCATGAATATTATGATGAGAAAAGGTCACCTGAACGTGACCTTTGTTGGAAAAAGGCCAGATCTAAATTAGCAAGTATCAGATTGTAGGCTAGGCCACTTGCCCAGATCAATAGGTCATATAAAGTAGCTTACAAGGATAATGATGGGAATAAAAAAAACAAAGAAACAAACAAACCTGAGGTTGATTTCTTGTCCACAACTGATCTTTTATTATGTCTAAATTGATAGAATGAAGTATGATTCTTCTTGACAGCCTGTAAAGCGCCATAGTTTAACGATGCTTCATGATTTGGAATTCTAAACGCCTGATATGATTTATCTATCACTAGAGATGGTTTCTGTACAAATATAGCATGGTAACCAAGTACGACACATACAGACAGAATCGTTACTAAGGTAAACAAGCATATCACAACATCACAAATTGTTTTTCTTTTCTTGGCCCCACATCTAGCGTCTATGTACGCAAAGTTAATTCTTGGTATTCGTGTACGCTTTACTACAAACATAAGTTTCCTAAACCCCTTGACCCCTTCTTGGTTAAGTACCTCCTCATCAGTGGCAAAGTCATTGTCCATACTACTTAATCTCACATTCAAGTCTTCGTTGAAATCTTGCGTATCATCTAAAGGGACATAACTCCTGGGTTGAGAGAAGAAATGGCTCATTGCTGATTCTAAAGAACTTTACTATCACTTATGTTTCATAATTTAATCTGCAAAGAGACAGGAAAAAAATATATTTAATATTTTCGATACGATTTAATTTGATGCATCATTAGTATATTTGCAATGGTTGCCAACTTGATTTTGATTCAGTACCCATGATTTCCAATTTGACACCCTCTCTTTACACAAGTTTCTTTGAATAACATTTATAGTAATTTTGAACCTGGTTTTCCCTGGTGGTAGGGGAGACACTGAACTAAGTCAATAAAGGGTCGACCCAACAGTAAGCTGCTAGAAATGACAATAGTGTAGTAGATTGCGAGTACTAGTGTTCGCCCTATAGGGTACGATTAGGTGGGGGACAAATCACAGTTATTGGAACCAGTCATCGGAAGAATACAGCGCTACCCAACTCTATCCTGTCATGGGTGTATCACGTGAACAACGGATATATATGCTGCATGGTCACTTGGATTCTCTCTTTGCTGTCTACATTGTTACATCAAGACGTGTGTTTTTGCCGGCTGAGGGCACAGAGCATATGGAACACAGGATTGGCGTGGGTTAGGTCAATATATCCCCCCCCCTCTTTGGACCCGCTCAAGACCCATCTACAACCCAAAACCCCTTAAACACATCTTATAACACATAATTCTTAATAAAAAAAAACATATCAAAACATAACAAAACAATTCTCAAAAAATAAACAACACCGATACTATATACTAAGAAAAGGTATGTAACTCTCAAGCTTATTTCTGTAGAAAAACAGACATGGTTGTAATCCATGCCTCATAGATCAGTCAATTTTTGGCCGATTTCAGTCAGCCCGATCTTAATCAACTCAGAAATAAATATTCTTTTCATTGCCATAAAGACCTACTGTCTATCTACAACTACAGCAGCAGTGCGAGGGTCAAAACTGCTCGAAATACGATCTAGGACACCGTGTGACAATGTGCTTTCAGTCAAGTCAAGTCAAGTAAATTTTATTTATAAGTCAGATATATATAACAAATAACATAAGCTCTGTAGTCTGTTGAGCTTTTTACACCGACTACATGCTTTAACTTTGTGACAGTTTTATTTTGATACAAAAATGCATTCACTCTGTTTCTGTTTACACTTTTATTTAAATGATTAACTACAGAAAACATTATCAGAATAAAAATAACTTGTTGAAAAATTATTGAATTTCATCAAGTTGACTACAAGTGTCAGTGAATTGTTGAGGCTATGATTTTGTCATGATTTATTTCAAATTTTTTACTGATACATTATTCAAAAAAATTAAATTATTATCAATAAATGTATCAGTATTTTGCAACAATGCACGTGCTACAAACATGCATCTGATAATATGATAACATCAAGATAAATATGAAAACAATAACAACGCACTTTCTGTCATTTTATTCCATAAACGACCACGCGCAGTGACGTCAACTTTGATCGATATAGAACGCTAAAATATATCTAAATTAACAAAAAAATAGAAACAAAATAAAAAATAACTCAACTGTCCTGGTGTTACCTTTGTTAAATCCAGCGATCATCAGATAAAAAAACAAAGGTCTTTGTGGTTTTGTTTACTTCCTGTACGAACGGTGTCACCGTGTAATTTAGTACGCGATAAAAAAATCCGCTTTAATACAAGGGAGGTAACAGCGATATATTTTTCAATATACTCGTATTTGTTACCTCCCTTGAAAAATGAATTTTTCCGTATATTGTTTTAAACATTTTGAACAGTGTTTGTATTCAACGAATGAAGCTAGATGTTACACTATCATAAGAAAATGTCCAAAAATGCGATCAAGTACGTATATGATATAGGCTTCATCAAGCAAAGCTTCAAAGCGAGCTCAGCGAAGTTATTTTTTATATAAGTATGCCTACATCTAAATTGACATGTATATGACTTCATTCTCGTTTCCAGAGCCTAGTAAGATTCTCCATACTAAATCGAGAATCTTGATAAACTCGTGGTACGAGAATGATATGACTTTGACCACCATACATTATGTGCATATTCGTAGAAATTGCATTTACATGTAAATACATTGTACATTTGGGGTTTTTTTCTCATAAAACTAAAGTAGAGGAAAAAGACCGAAAGAAGAAAAGGGCGGGCTTGAAGATTTTTACACTGTGTCCCACACACTATATTAAATTAACCCTAACCCTATCTCATTGTGTTACACTAAATTTAGAACATTTTATCATATAGATACTCTATAGCTTATGTCAACTCAACACTCGACGCAGCAACCTTATAGATAACTTAAATCCTATCAGTCATATCTAAAATAATCATAGGCGGATCTATCGGGGGGTCAGGGGGGTCCGGACACCCCCTAGAATTTCCAAAATGTACCTGTCCATTAGTGTATTTCTTTATTGTAAGTCATTTTTGAGTAGTAAGGAGCAATTTTTTTCGGTGCTTGACATAGTTTTAATGGTTATATAGTTCTTATTATTAATAAGTTGCATAATTCTGCAAACAGTGTATAATGGGGTTGTGGTTCGAAAGTTTGGACCCCCCGTAGGAAAAGTTCGGACCCCCCCCCCCGTAGAAAAAAATCCTGGATCCACCCCTGAAAATAATGATACTGGTGCTTGTACATGAAATCATCTTGTCCATGAAATATAACATTTATATATCTCGTGAATATGATAACAAGTTAACCCTGGATTTTAACCTTAAAGGCCCTTTATCATGATATACAGTACCCAACAAAAGTTTGGAGACTTGATTTTCACTTGTAGGCCAACTGAATAGCTTTTATCTAAAATTTGATAACTGTTTATTTTGAAATACTTTTTTAGGAATGCTTTATTTGTTGGTTATCATAATACTTATAAATACATGAGACTACAAAAATACATGTAGCTTAAACATATGTTATGGAAAATAATTACAATAAACATGGTTTTGGGGGCACTAGGATATCAGATGCGCAATCTTATAAACATGCTGCATTTATGAAATTTGTTTTCATTTTATTACGATACGTACTTAAATATATTAAAAATATTGATTCTACAAAAATAATCATCAAAATTCAAGAATTGCAGTATATTCCTTTGACTCCAAACTTTTGGTGAACACTGTTCACGTAGGCATGTATTTATATACATCATGCACAGATCTACGGATCAGCTCTCAGGAAATAAAGCGGAGTCAGGGGCGAATCCAGGATTTTTTTCTAGCGGGGATCCGAACTACAACTACATTACGCACATTTTGCAGAATAATGCAACATATTAATAATAAAAACTACATAACTTCTAAATATATGATAAGCACCGAAAAAAAAATGCTTCATACTACTTAATAATGACTTACAGTCAAGTAATACACAATTGGACAGGTACATTTTTGAAATTCTAGGGGGGTCCGGACCCCCTGAAACCCCCCCCCCGCAAAATCCGCCTATGGGAGTTTTAGGTGAAATTATACTTTGACATTATTTTATCGGCTCAGTCATTTTAAAATCATATGAAGCACAGTTGTAACAATTCAATGCTTTAATCTATTTTGCAATCATAAGGGCAACGTGAGTCTTGATGCTGGGGCTTTGTGTATATACTTGAACACGTCATGTGATACAGTTATATATGCTACTTTCTTCCCACACTTTTCTCAACAGTAACAGTGTTAATTTTAAATTATATTAAAACAGATTAATAAAAAATGGAATTAAAATATCTTATTGCACTTTCGGCGACTCTTTTTACGTTAGACGCTGGACTTGCTGCCTCGCTGAAAGCTAAAGAACGTGACGCGAAGGAACGGGAACAAATAAAGGACATACGGTCCACGGTGGAATCGCTATTCAGACGAGTGGAATCAAGTCAAGTGAAACAAGACACGCCCTTCCTACCACCAGCATTCTGGCAGAAAAGACGTGGAATGTGGGAGAGTGACGTCAGGTTTTATTTCCATGGACACGAGGATTTGTTTCTAATGAGAGAAGCATTCAGTATCTACGATGACAACATGTTTGCTACAGCCTGGATCACGTCTTGCTTGCTGGAATCTTATCGCTATGGAAACGGACCAAAGCCATCCGATGATAGGATTCTGGCAGCGGTGCTAGCTATTGAGGAGTATCACGATAAAAATGTCAACTATTCTAACTCACTGATGACCTTTTGGCCACAGAAATACAACGCTACATACAAAGCTTGGACTAGCTTTCCTTACAATCTTCATCATTTCTTTGACTTCGCTGCTGGAATTAATGCAACTGAACTGGAAAAGATTTTCGATGCATTAGGCTTACATGACATTGCTGAAATTGCTATTAGACTTCTACATAGTGAGTAAGTAAACGATAATTTCTGAGATTCACAACTCGTTGTTTCCTTGAACAAGAAAACTTTATCTTTCTAACTTAGAACCAGAAAGCGGACTCGACAGAGATAAAGCTAAGTTGCTAGAATTAGGGACTTTAGTCAGTTAACTTTCCCTGATAATATCTGAAGCAATCCAATTGGTAAGTAGGTCCTTACAGTTGGAATCCTCGGATTTCATCATTGGAGTCCTATGTAAGGATAACAAAATATTTCATGTAATATCTTTCTTGTTATTGAAGATATTAGCAGATGTGATGAAATTTAGATAGTTCTTTACCTTGAACATACTTTCAAACAAATTAAATGATTAACAAAAAAAGTTATTTAAAATTATATTTGGCAAATTGGCATTGAAAAGTAAGGGTAAAATCCGAGTAATCCAACTGATTGGACCTACTTATTTGAAGAGTATACAGGGGGAAATACTGACTAAAGTCCCACAAAAGTTTCACAATCAACCAAAACTACACCAAACAGTTAATTAATTGATAAAAGTAATGTTTTATTTATGTATTATTTACATGAATAAATGTACAATGTATCTTAACAATTCATAAACATGGAGTGCATAGGCGACCGATGTATAATCACAATCCGTCAAAGATATATTAACATATGTATAGATTCCGTGGCCTGTCTTTCAGAACCGCGTCGATACTCGATAGCATATGTCGGACTCTCTAGGGCGGCTACACTAAAATCGATTTGAAAATTCTGTGTGTATATTGTCTTTTTGACCAGTTTCTCAAATTGCCCATCAATTGTATGTAATTGTCTTTTATTAACGTTTTTTTAATGAATATTTACACCTTTTTTTACAATAGACTATGTGCCCAGACTAGAAGTGTACGTAGAGTCACAAGATATGTTCTAAAAACTGATAATTGAAAGTATGGTAGCATATTTATGCCTCAAGTGGCTAGCTTGTCACGAAATTGGTATTGTCCGTTTTTTCTCAACTGTCAAAGCTTGAATAATTTCACGGTGACTAAATGCATTGTTTTTGTACTAGCGGCCTAATTGTTATTAAAAATATCTTGTTTAACATTTTCGGAAATTCATGGATGTATTACAACAATAATTTTAACAAACACATTTACCGTGAAATTATTCATGTTTTGACAGTTGAGAAAAAACGAACAAAAAAGCTTCGTTATGTTGTTCAAGCCATATTTCTTTTAATCTTTCAGACATGGATATCTTCATGCTTTTATGATACCTCCAGATTTCGACGATACTTTTGTCAATATTGGTTTAGGTTCATTGTTAGCGGAAGTTAAAGAAGATTTTCCGGAGGCGCATGCGCAATGGCAGTCTCAAAACACAAATATATCGTCAGTTTATTCTGCTCTTAAACAATACGCTTATCGTCCATTATCAAACGATTCCAATATAAACTCTATTGACTGCCGAACTTATTTTTATCTGAGATATTTCTTAGAAAAAGCTGTAGAAAATAAACAAGACGTAGCATTGGTGCCAACTTGGGTAAGTGTAGAAATTTTTAAAGACATTTCCAAAATTGCCCGATCGAGTCATGGCAGTCACGTCAAATGCAATGTACGTGTGCGTGACGCATGAATTTAAGCCTTGAATCACCCTCACACACTAATTTGCTTATAATATCACAATAATTTTTAAGTTGCAAATGTATTTTAACTGTTGACAAGCGCTTCCGCTTTGCTAAAAACACCCCGAATATTTACGAACATATTTACGTAAAACAAGCATTTCAATAGCCAGGTATACATATGTTTATATACATTAAAGGGGTCTTAAAAAGCTATATTCCAGGAGCTTCAATGGGGTCTCCGGTCTCCAGGACCCCTGGCCACGGCGTTGCCCTGGACACACGTGGGTCCTAGAGGTCAACAATTTAGCCGAATCAAAAAAATATATCTGTATGTAGTACATACATTTGTACATCATTAGAAGTGAAACAATATGTTGCGTGTTATGGTATTATCAGTCGTTTTTTCATTCGTGGTTCGATAAAAAACAATCTTAAAAAATACATGACTTGTTTTCAAAATGGCACCTGTTTATTTGTTTGCGTTTTGTATAATACGTGGCCATTTTGATTCTACAACCTTGTTTAATGAGATTAAATTGAATATTTTAGATACAGAATGCAAATGAAACATTAACGTGGGGTAGACGTGGTGTTGATATGCCATTTAATACAAACAATATAGATGTGACAGTAGCAGCTAATGGGGTATTTGGTACAACGTCTGGTATACTGAATGGAATTGTTGATCCTAAAATATTAGATGACCCAGATATACAGGTTTGTATCCTGAATTGAAATGTTGATACTAAAGTATTAGATGACCCAGATATACAGGTTTGTATCCTGAATTGAATTGTTGATCCTAAAGTATTAGATGACCCAGATATACAGGTTTGTATCCTGAATGGAATAGTTGATCCTAAAGTATTAGATGACACAGATATACAGGTTTGTAGAAGGTCAAACTAAGTTTTCACACAAAAGATTTTGACATTGTCACGCATCAGGTGGCAACTAATAAGTTTGTGTAAACCATTTATATTACTAGAAGAGTTAGAGTCTTTTATTGCGTGTAGACAACATTTTAAGGGTTCGACAATTTTATATAACAAAATGGTCGGACGGAATACTTGCAAGAAAACTTTTGCCAAAGTCTTTGAAAATGAAGCTTAACTTTGTATGGGTCACATTTTGACACAATTATTTATCATGTACAGAGTGGTTATCAACGCGACTTTAAGTGTATATTAACTCATAACTTACCATAAAAGCGACTTCAAATTTTTAAAACTTGTCATTAGTGGCCAATCTCGCCGATTTCTCTAAACCGGCTAAAGACGATTGTGTAAAACGTCGTGCCGGTACTAGGTTTGCAAAATGGCGTAACGGATATCCTCAGATTTCTGTCGTTGTTGTTTTTTCAGCAAATTTATCTGAACACTACTAGTCTTATAGCTGACATGATAGAGACCAACTTTAGTTCAAGACATGATTTAGCTTTGTTATATTATCCATCTGCTATTGAATTCTACTGGTTTGTTGCAAGAACATTTGGTGAAATCAGACGAAAAGAAGCGAAAGGACCTTTACCTCACCCGGTGAGTTCCATTTCCGATTTTAAACTTTAAGTTACTTCGAGCGCTTTGATTTTAAGTATGTCATGTTTGTATACAAATATTTACAGAAAAAACTGAGGACTTTTATGTTTCTTTCCCTTTTTCCAGTTTTCTGTAAAAGATTTTACACAAGAATCATTTAATTTGACGTCATTTATTTTTTTAAAGATGACGTCAGATACAGCTTATATTTCTATCGAATTATGTTTCCATTGGATGGCGATTCGGACATTGAGTAAAACCACAATGTAACTATAAATTAAAAGAATGTTTAAATCATGGAAACTATGGAGGAAATTGGGGTAAGATCTATTTTTATTTTACTGAGTAAGCTCAGAAAACATATTTTCAGGAGTAGCAAAGCCATGAGTGAAAATGTCGTTTTCTGAGTTCACGAGTTGAAATAAAAAAGGGCCGCGGCCGTGGCGTAGTGGTTAGCATGTCTGACTTCGAATCCGGAGATCGCGGGTTCGAGCCCTGTCGAGGTAGGTCATACATTTTGTACCCTGCACATGAGTTGTCAGCCTCGTGGTAGGGTAAGTTAGTACTGGTAATTGAAAAGTGTCCAGGAAACCTATAGTAGGAAGAGATGGCCGTCGTGTATATGACCTAAATATGTGTTGATTATGACGTTGAAAAAAGCGTACACCTAAGTTGACAAATGTTTCTTTCATGTTTAATAATGTGTTTTGTATGAGGTATTTTACACATTAATTTTTATATTAGGTATTGTATCAAGTTAAAGAAAGACTCGACAAATCCTTACATGAAGATATGACATATGCTGTATTAAATCAATCAAAGACAGACACTGATGGTTCTATTTATTTTGATGATTTTGTTGGAGATGGTGATTTAGATGCACACAATAATACTATAGTAAGTTATACATTTACTAAAAGAGAGATATGTAGCCTGTTCAATTACCCTAAACGTTCCAAAACGTTCCGTAACGATACATTCGGAACTCCTCGGCCATTCGCTGCGAATAATCTAATCTAATAAACAAATATACGATCGTTAAGGCAATGAGTGATGTTTCAAAATTGATGGACTAAAAACGAAACATCCCTCATTGCCTAAACGACCGTATTTTTGTTTACTTCAAAACCGTTAGTTTCAAAATAGCGTCTAAATATGTCCGAGATTTTTCGCAGCCCAGAACCAAGCTTCGTGCGCTCTTTTTAGGAATATTGATGTCAAACAAAACAATCCGGAACCAGTCAAATCTGAAATCTTTATTCTATTGACTTCTCAAAAAATAGTTAAGAAGTGTCACTGAACAATCTTCAAAATTTTGTTTACTCAAACAGGTCCGTGGTCAAGACAGACTGTTTACAACGGGCATGGCAATGAATGCTTTACTAAGTACATGGACAACATTTGATGACACGTCACGAAAATTGTACTGGGAACAAAGTAAGTGACTTTATACTATACTTAACAAAACTTCTAAGTACTCCGATTTCAGTATTGTAGGAAGTCTTATTTTTCCACATCAAAGTCTGATCGATGATGGGAATGTGTTTTGGACCATACTGACCTTTGCGTTAATTGTTTTCAAGCTACTTTATCAATGCAAAACCATTTTTTCTTATTGTTTTGATTGAACAGAAAATAAGCAATTAGAAGTCTTATTCTGCAGGTGACGCGCCGTCTGGCAAAATACTTATGGCAATTTTTCATTCTTGAAGGGACATTCGAGCCATTTCTTGATTTTTCGTTGTGCATATCAACACACTAATGATTTTCACTAAAACTGACAACGTGCAATTTTTGCACGATAAGCACGTTTGCATTTCCGCTTTTCTGCACATGCATGACAAAACCAATTTTGCATCAATTATGAAGCACGAAAACCATGCAGACAGACGACAGTGTAGTCCTGTACACATTTCCATTAACGTTTGGACATAGATATTGAAAAATGAAAATTTCTGACAACATTGAAATCGATGTACTTAGAAGTTTCGTTAAGTATATATGTATGAAGTAATGAGTGGTAAGATTTGATTTAAAAAATGTCGTACGTCGATATTAAACCACATTACCGGCGCTAAGTTTTGTTACGCAGCTGTTGATTTCACTTATGACGGTAAAGAGACTTGGGAAAGTGTCAACAATTCCACGCAGAATTACGCAGACGACTTTTTGGCCAATTTACGAGTAACACATGGTATTAATCATGTTTATGAGCATTAAACAACTGATTCTTGTAGGGAACTGTGTTGAAATATTGTTTGAATATTTTGGTATAAAGGAGTTTTTTAGCCTTATAACTTGGTTCATAAGTTTGTAGTTGCTCGCCGATTACATGACCGGCGGACACCTGAAAGATACCCGAACATGCAAATAAAGCAGTTCCAAAAAACGGTAAAAAAATCCGGTATCGTGTCTTGACTCTTTAGCGCATGTAAACGAAACAGTGAACGTGAAAGTGAAATATGAGCCAAAAATGTTTCAGCACTTTGATAATATGTGAAAATTAATGCCTATATGATTTGCTAAAAGATGGATGCTACATTAAGTGTAATGACTATTGTCGCAAATTGGTCGAATCAGGGATTTTATACAACAGGGATTTGTAACGAGAAGTAATTGTAATAGAATTTCATCAAATTTCACTGTCGTCGCTATTATTTCGGCCAGTACGGAAAACAAGTATAACAAGTTTAAGTAAAGATATTCACATGAAAGTTTGTACCAGTACTATTCAAATTGACATAAATGTCAGGACAAATGTGTTCCTAGATGATTTTGAGGTAAATTACGCTCACATACTGTTTCACAAAATAATGCATTTTCCCGCCGATCTGCCATTTTAGCCCTATTTTACATCACCTAAAGTCATATTTTCGGTCACAATTGCAACAATTTTCTGTCATAAACTTCAGAAACATTCAAATGTGTTATGGAAGACATGTACAAAAACATAAATCAATTTTTTAAACTCTGGAATAGTTTGTACAGCCTGCTTCAGCCAGATATAGACAGTGACGACCGAGAAAATTAAAAAAGCACTTAGTTACAAATCCCTGTTATATAGAATTCCTGGTCGAATGCAGTTTAATTAAAGCTTTTCTTTTCCTGCAATATGGTAAAAACGTGGAGCAGAATAAATCAATTTATTCAGATTGTGGTCAGCTGTTTACAAATATATTCATGTTTTGTTTTAGATACTCCACAGAACGTCAAAGACACTGTTACCAAGGCAGCACAATTTCTACAAGGAAATGTTTTCAGTTTTAAATATCAATCATGGAATGCATTCTTCTCAGGGTCGGTTAAAGGAATGACAGTAAGTAATTACAACGATAATGTCCGAGTAATACGAATGTTGTGTTATTTTTCATCTTTATCTCGGACTGTGAATACAAAAGTGTCCGAGTAATCCGAAAGAAGCGTTTGCCTTATGATTATCTTGGACTTTGATAACGACGATGATGTCCAAGTAATCCGAATGGAGCGTTATTTTTATGATTATCTTGGACTTTGATAACGACGATGATGTCCAAGTAATCCGAATGGAGCGTTATTTTTATGATTATCTTGGACTTTGATAACGACGATGATGTCCAAGTAATCCGAATGGAGCGTTATTTTTATGATTATCTTGGACTTTGATAACGACGATGATGTCCAAGTAATCCGAATGGAGCGTTATTTTTATGATTATCTTGGACTTTGATAACGACGATGATGTCCAAGTAATCCGAATGGAGCGTTATTTTTATGATTATCTTGGACTTTGATAACGACGATGATGTCCAAGTAATCCGAATGGAGCGTTATTTTTATGATTATCTTGGACTTTGATAACGACGATGATGTCCGAGTAACCTGAATGTAGCGTTCTTGTATCTTTTTTATCATTTTCGTATAATGAAAACAATTTTTGGACTGTGCACTGTCAGGATACCGAACAAAGTAAATAATCAGAAGTTTCATCAATTTGCATTAGCTCTTTGAACAAAACCAAATCACTCCGATTCAAAATACTTCAAACCTCACGTGGGTTATCTGTGTTTATCCATATATTGAGTTTATCCAATCCGACCAATGAGCGTTGTTGCTTTCACTCTGAACACGAAAACAGATATTTTTGTCTGTAGGCTGCGTTCCATTAACGATCCTAGGACGAAATTTGGTCCTAGGATCGAGAAAAAAATCCTAAATGCGTTCCATTTAAATTCCTAAATAAAATCCTGAGACAAAAACGCTCCTAACTTTAGGAGCAGTCTTGGACAGTCCTAGAAGGGTTTTTAATCCTAACTGCATTGAATTCTAGAATAAAAATGCGGTAGAATCAACAATGGCCGATCTTGTTCTCGATATAGTTCACTTTTAATTAAATAATGTTGTCTGATCCTATTGGGGCCCTCAAAAATCAGAATAATTACTTATAATAAGAGCTTCGAAGATGATTTTCGTCCTAGGACTTTTTGTTGAAATGCACCTAAGACAAATCCTAGGATTGTCCTACAACCGATCGTAGGAGCATGTCCTATAGGATTATTTTAATGAAACGCACCACAGGGTTCTACAATAGCTATATTTGAGGAGCTTCTGAAGACTGTCGGTTCCCTGGACTCTTGACCACGTGGTCACCCTGGACCAACCTCGTGGCCTCTCTCCGACAGTTTTATAAACACATATCTGAAGGCAATATACTATTTACATCTACATTTGTATATCATATCAGTTTTGTACATTTTCAGACACACACCGAGTACCCAAAGAATAGAGTTCATGTTTTAAAAAGTCCTGATTCCTACATGTCAGCCATGGAGGGCGTGGTCAGCGAGGACGAGTACCAGTCAATGATAAAAAATATTTCTAGAAAGTATCCAGTACCAATAGATTTCCATGGTTACAATAATTATCCTGATTATTGGCCATTCTGGAGTTCAGAACCATACACTCACGTGACCAATATGTTGGCTCTGTCTAAGTTCTCTAATACTTACGAACACGTTCCTGATAATGAAGAAAATAAATCTGAAGCCGTGAAAGACATTTACTAAGAATTTCAAAGAAGTTTAGCATTGTGTGGACCCAGACATGTTTCCCAGGGGTTTTAATTTTGACAAAGGATTTCAAGTTTGAAAATATCTTACGAAATCTGACATCAAACTTTAAGGCCATGCCAAATCGAAATTCTGTTAAGCGTCAACTCAAATTTGACAAACCTAGGTACCTATTCACAAAAACACACAAACCGAAAACGTAAACACAAATATTATTTCGGCAAAAACAATGCATTATATATATATATATTTTCAATGGAATAACATCCTCATAATATAAAACAATTGTCTGAATTTTAATATAAAATGACTAGTGTTTTTTTTACGTAAAATATATATTGTTTTAATGACGCGGATATGATAAATTGCTTGCAATGAATAACGTCGTTGCCGAACACAATTTTCCCTGAATTAAATTGTCGTATCGAATCCCGGAACATCGGAATTATCTAAAAAAATTACCTACAATTTTGTTTTTATTTTGATTGAGGACTCTAAAACCTACTCAGACGCGGACGCGTAACAAAATTCCGATATGACATGACCTAATCATAAAATACTTTGTAATACCAACTACTGATGTATTTTAGCGTTTTTATTTAATTTGCAAATGTTTTTTCATTACAACACGGTAATCAGTTTGCATGAATTAGATTAATTAAGCAAGAACATACTGTTGTATTTTATTTTAATAAAAACTTTTCAGAATGAGCGCAAGTTATTATCTATCTTTGGTATGAAAATACATGTAGTGTTATTTTAATCTATTCATAATGTATTGGCAATAATGATGTATGATAAAATTATGCAGAAAATTAACATAATTTTATGCATTTGTATATTTACTAAATATTATAAGATAATTATTTATATATATTTCGCGTCTGTCCAAAAAATGTAAATAAAATAAGAAATTTTATCCCCGATATCATTGATGTCGGTGCGAGGACAATCATAAACGTTTGATCTGAAATATCATCTAAAATGTTAACTTAGGTATGAATATATGAAATTTGATGACTGCTTCATGTACTAAAACGATCTTTGGTCAGTCCTAACTTATTGTTTTCAACCGTTTTAACAGTGTTTGTATTTAACGAATGAAGCTAAATGTTACATTATCATAAAAGAATGTCCAAAAATGAGATCAAGTACGTATTAGACTTAGGCTTCATCCGATAAGACATCAAAGCGAGCTCAGCAAAGTTTGTTTTTCATATAAGTATGCCTACATCTAAATTGGTATGTATACGACTTCATTCTCGTTCCCAGAGCCCAGTAAGATTTACGATACTAGATCGAAAATCTTGATAACCTCAGGGTACGAGAGTGATATGACTTTAACCACCATGCATTTTGTTGATATTCGTAGAAATTACATCTTCATGTAAATACGTTTGTTTTTTCTAATAAAACTAAAGTAGAGAAAAAAGACTGAAAAATGAAAAAGGGTGCGCTTGAAGATTTTTACATTGTGCCCCACACACAATATTAAATTAACCCAAGCCCTATCTCATTGTGTTACACTAAATTTAGAACATTTTATCATATCTATACTCTATAGCTTATGTCAACACAACACTCGACGCAGCAACCTTATAGATAACTTAAATCCTGTGTTCAGTTACCCTGAACGTTTCAAAACGTTCCGTAATGGAAGTGTCAGAACAACTCAACCCATAGACAACTCAACCCGAGACAACTCAATCACCTACTAACGGATTGAGTTGTCCCAACTTTGAGTTGAGTTTTGCACGTGTTGAGTTGTCTTCGGGTTGAGTTCTCCCGCACCCGTAATGTTAGCTAACAGTAGTTACTGAACACGGGGCAGGTACTTGAACATTAAATCATCTTGTCCGTGAAATATATCATTTATATATCTCGTGAATATGATAACAAGTTAACCCTTGATTTTAACCTTAAAGGCCCTTTATCATGATATACAGTACCCAACAAAAGTTTGGAGACATTTTCACTTTGTACGCCAACTGGATAGCTTTTATCTTAAACAAATCTATCAATCTGCTTTTTAGGATTGCTTAATTTTTGGTTATCATTATTTACATACATGAGACAACAAAAATGCATGTAGCATAAAAACTATGTTATGGAAAATAATTACAATAAATATGGTTTTGGAGGCAATAGGATGTCAGACGCGCAATCTTTTAAATATGCTGCATTTATGAAATTTGTTTTCATTTATTACGATACAAACTTAAATATATTAAAAATAATGATTCTACAAAAATAATCATTAAAATTCAAGAATTGTAGTATATTCCTTTGACTCCAAACTTTTGGTGAACACTGTTCATTTAGGCATGTATTCATATACATCATGCACAGATCTGCGGAAATAAAGCGGAGTCAGGGGCGAATCCAGGATTTTTTCTAGCGGGGATCAGAACTACAACTACATTATGCACATTTTGCAGAATAATGCCACATATTAATAATAAAAACTACATAACTTTTAAATCTATGATAAGCACCGAAAAAAATTGCTTCAGGCTACTTTATAATGACTTACAGTCAAGTAATACACAATTGGACAGGTACATTTTGGGTACATTCTAGGGGGGGGGGAGTCCGGAATTCCCTGACCCCCCCCCGCTAGATCCGCCTATGGAAGTTTTAGGCGAAATTATACTTTGACATTATTTTATCGGCTCAGTAATTTTATAATGATAAGAAGCAAATTTGTAACAATTCAATGGTTTAACCTATTTTGCAATCATAAGGGCAACGTGAGTCTTGATGCTGGGGCTTTAACTTTGTGTATATACTTGAACACGTCATGTGATACAGTTATATATGCTACTTTCTTTTTTTTCAAACTTTTCCTAATAGTAACAGTGTTAATTTTAAATTATATTAAAACAGGTTAATAAAAAATGGAATTAAAATATCTTATTGCACTTTTGGCGACTCTTTTCACGTTAGACGCTGGGCTTGCTGCCTCGCTGAAAGCTAAAGAACGTGACGCGAAGGAACGCGAACAAATAAAAGACATACGGTCCACGGTGGAGTCGCTATTCAGACGAGTGGAATCAAGTCAAGTGAAGCAAGACACGCCCTTCCTACCACCAGCATTCTGGCAGAAAAGACGTGGAATGTGGGAGAGTGACGTCAGGTTTTATTTCCATGGACACGAGGATTTGTTTCTAATGAGAGAAGCATTCAGTATCTACGATGACAACATGTTTGCTACAGCCTGGATCACGTCTTGTCTGCTGGAATCTTATCGCTATGGAAACGGACCAAAGCCATCCGATGATAGAATCCTGGCAGCGGTGCTAGCTATTGAAGAGTATCACGATAAAAATGTCAATTATTCCAACTCCCTGATGACGTTTTGGCCACAGAAATATAACGCTACATACAAAGCCTGGACTAGCTTTCCTTACAATCTTCATCATTTCTTTGACTTCGCTGCTGGAATTAATGCAACTGAACTGGAAAAGATATTCGATGCATTAGGTTTACATGACATTGCTGAAATTGCTATTAGACTTCTACATAGTGAGTAAGTAAACGATAGTTTTGTGATTCGCATCTCGTTGTGTCCTTGAACAAGAAAATTTTATCTTTCTAACTTAGAACAGAAAGCGGACTCGACAGAGATAAAGCTAAGTTGCTAGAATTAGGGACTTTAGTCAGTTCACTTTCCCTGATAATATCTGAAGCAATCCAATTGGTAAGTAGGTCCTTACAGTTGGAATCCTCGGATTTTATTATTGAAGTCCTATGTAAGGATAACAAAATATATTATTTCATCTAATATCTTTCTTGTTAATGAAGATATTAGCAGATGTGATGAAATTTAGATAGTTCTTTACCTTAAAATACTTTCAAACAAATTAAATGATTAAAAACAAGTTATTTAAAATTATTTTTGGCAAATTGGCATTGAAAAGTAAGGGTAAAATCCGCGGAATCCAACTAATTGGACCTACTTATTTGAAGAGTATACAAGGGGAAATAACTGACTAAAGTCCCCAATTTGTTTCGCAATCAGCCTTAACTACACTAAACAGTTAATTAATAGATATAAAATAAAAGTAATGTTTTATTTATGTATTATTTACATGTATAAATCAATGTACAATGTATCTTAACAATTCATAAACATAGAGTGCATGGGCGACCGACATATAATCACAATCCGTCAAAGACATTAATATATGTATAGATTCCGTGGCTTGTCTTTCAAAACCGCGTCGATAGCATATATGTCGGCGTCTCTAGGGCGGTTACACTAAAATCGATTGGAAAATTCCGTGTATATATTGTCTTTTTGACCAGTTTCTCAAATTGCCCATCAATTGTATGTAATTGTCTTTTATTAACGTTTTTTAATGAATATTTACACCATTTTTACAATAGACAATGTGCCCAGACTAGAAGTGTACGTAGAGTCACAAGATATGTTCTAAAAACTGATAATTGAAAGTATGGTAGCATATTTATGCCTCCAGTGGCTAGCTTGTCACGAAATTGGTATTGTCCGTTTTTTCTCAACTGTCAAAGCTTGAATAATTTCACGGTGACTGAATGCATTGTTTTTGTACTAGCGGCCTAATTGTTATTAAAGATATCTTGTTTAACATTTTCGGAAATTCATGGATGTATTACAACAATAATTTTAACAAACGCATTTAACGTGAAATTATTCATGTTTTGACAGTTGAGAAAAAACGAACAAAAAAGCTTTGTTATGTTGTTCAAGCCATATTTCTTTTAATCTTTCAGACATGGATATCTTCATGCTTTTATGATACCTCCAGATTTCGACGATACTTTTGTCAATATTGGTTTAGGTTCATTGTTAGCGGAAGTTAAAGAAGATTTTCCGGAGGCGCATGCGCAGTGGCAGTCTCAAAACACAAATATATCGTCAGTTTATTCTGCTCTCAAACAATACGCTTATCGTCCATTATCCAACGATTCCAACATAAACTCTATTGACTGCCGAACTTATTTTTATCTGAGATATTTCTTAGAAAAAGCTGTAGAAAATAAACAAGACGTAGCATTGGTGCCAACTTGGGTAAGTGAAGAAATTTTAAAGACATTTTAAAATAGCCCGAGTCGTCCAGTCACGTCAAACGCATTGAACGTGTGCGTGACGCATGATTTTAAGCCTTGAATCACACTCACACACTAATTAGCTTATATCACAAGAATTTTTTAGGTTGCAAATGTATTTTAACTGTAGACAAGGCTAGCGCTTCCGCTTTGCTAAAAACACCCCGAATATTTACACGACGTAAAACAAGCATCTTAATTCCCATTTAAATGGCAACTGTGCGTATAGCCACGTATAGATTTGTTTAAATTAAAGGAGGTCTCAAACAGCTATATTCCAGGAGCTTCAATGGGGTCTCTGGTCTCCAGGACCCCTGGCAACGGTGTTGCCCTGGACCCACGTGGGCCCTAGAGGTCAATGCCCGAAATAACTTGTCAAAATAAAAAAAATCTCACCTGTATGTGAAATATAAATCATTAGAAGCGGAAAATGTGTTGCGTGTTATGGAATTACCAGTTTTTTTTTTCATTCGTGGTTCGATAAAAAACAATCTGAAAAAAAAACTTGACTTTTTCAAAATGGCGCCTGTTTAATTGTTTGCGTTTTGTATAATACGTGGCCATTTTGATCCTGCAACATTGTTTAATGAGATTAAATTAAACATTTTAGATACAGAATGCAAATGAAACATTAACGTGGGGTAGACGTGGTGTTGATATGCCATTTAATACAAACAATATAGATGTGACTGTGGCAGCTAATGGCGTATTTGGTACAACGTCTGGTATATTGAATGGAATTGTTGATCCTAAAGTATTAGATGATCCAGATATACAGGTTTGTATACTGAATGGAATTGTTGATCCTAAAGTATTAGATGATCCAGATATACAGGTTTGTATCCTGAATTGAATTGTTGAACCTAAAGTATTAGATGACCCAGATATACAGGTTTGTAGAAGGTCAAACTAAGTTTTCACACTAAAGAGTTTAGGCGGCAACTAATAAGTTTGTGCAAACCATTTATATTACTATAAGTAATACTACAAACCAAAGAGTTAGAGTCTTTTATTGCGTGTAGACAACATTTTAAGGGTTCGACAATTTTACATAACAAAATGGTCGGACGGAATACTTGCAAGAAAACTTTTGCCAAAGTCTTTGAAAATGAAGCTTAACTTTGTATGGGTCACATTTTGACACAATTATTTATCATGTACAGAGTGGTTATCAACGCGACTTTAAGTGTATATTAACTCATAACTTACCATAAAAGCGACTTCAAATTTTTAAAACTTGTCATTAGTGGCCAATCTCGCCGATTTCTCTAAACCGGCTAAAGACGATTGTGTAAAACGTCGTGCCGGTACTAGGTTTGCAAAATGGCGTAACGGATATCCTCAGATTTCTGTCGTTGTTGTTTTTTCAGCAAATTTATCTGAACACTACTAGTCTTATAGCTGACATGATAGAGACCAACTTTAGTTCAAGACATGATTTAGCTTTGTTATATTATCCATCTGCTATTGAATTCTACTGGTTTGTAGCTCGAACATTTGGCGAAATCAGACGAAAAGAAGCGAAAGGACCTTTACCTCATCCGGTGAGTTCCATATCCGATTTTAAACTTTAAGGTACTTCGAGCGCTTTGATTTTAAGTATGTCATGTTTATATACAAATATTTACGGAAAAAACTGAGGACTTTTATGTTTCTTTCCCTTTCTTTAGTTTTCTGTTAAAAGATTTCACACAAGTATTTAATTTGACGTCATTAAAGATGACGTCATTTCTGGATTATATTTTCATCGAATTTTGTTTCCATTGGAGGGCGATTCGGACATTGTGTAAAACCACAATGTAACTAGAATAAATTGAAAGAATGTTGAAATCATGGAAACTATGGAGAATATTGGTGTAAAATCGATTTTTTACTTTACTGAGTAAGCTCAGAAAACACACATTCAGGGGTAGCAAAGCCATGAGTGAAAACGTCGTTTTCTGAGTTCACATGTTGAAATAAATAAGCTTACACCAAAGTTGACAAATATTATGTTTCTTTGATGTTTAATAATGTGTTTTGTATGAGGTATTGTGCGTAAAGTTTGACCCCGAACTGACCTTTATGCAAAAATATTCATTACATTGAATACGAATGTAGTATAAATGCTCGATTACTCCGTGATCGTGAGGATTATGTGTTGAAATTTAACACACGAACATACTTCTATAGTTTTACAATCGCTGCCGAAGTGTAGAATAGGCGTAGTGCTGATTTTCGTCGGGATATGTGTAGATAATTATTAAATGCAAATGTGAAAGGTCAGATCGGGGTCAATATTTACGCACTATATTTTACACAAACATAAATGTTTTTATCAGGTATTGTATCAAGTCAAGGAAAGACTCGACAAATCCTTACATGAAGATATGACACATGCTGTATTAAACCAATCAAAGACAGACACTGATGGTTCTATTTATTTTGATGATTTTGTTGGGGATGGCGACTTAGATGAACACAATAATACTATAGTAAGTTATACATTACCTGTAGCCTCACGGTTCAATTACCCTAAACGTTCCAAAACGTTCCGTAACGATACATTCGGAACTCCTCGGCCATTCGCTGCGAATAATCTAATCTAATAAACAAATGTACGATCGTTAAGGCAATGATTGATGTTTCAAAATTTATGGACTAAAAACGAAACATCCCTCATTGCCTAAACGACCGTATTTTTGTTTACTTTAAAACCGTTAGTTTCAAAATAGCGTCTAAATATGTCCGAGATTTTTCGCAGCCCAGAACCAAGCTTCATGCGCTCTTTTTAGGAATATTGATGTACAAAACAAAACAATCCGGAACCAGTCATGTGGTTGTATCTGTCTTTAATCTATTGAATCCTCAAAATATTTAAGAAGTGTCACTGATCAATCTTCAAAATTGTGTTTGCTCAAACAGGTCCGTGGTCAAGATAGATTGTTTACAACGGGTATGGCAATGAATGCTTTACTAAGTACGTGGACAACATTTGATGACACGTCAAGAAAATTGTACTGGGAACAAAGTAAGTGACTTTATACTTTGGGCACGTTCCGCAAGACGATCGCTAGCTGTCGCTTTTTGAAAGCGATATTTTTGTAGCATAAGAGGTCTACAGAACGGTTTGCTTCAAGTTAGCAAAAACAAAATGGCGACTTCCTCAAACAAATAGTTCAAAATTGTAACAAATGAAAAATATTCAAATCAAATCCCCATGAATATTCTTTTTAACCACTTTGACGAAATATATGCATTAAATGAAATATATATCAGTATTCTTGAAAAAGAAACACGTTCCCACATGGGGCAGCCATTTTGAAATAAGCAGAAGTGTTCCGAATAATACGGCTAGCAAGAAATAAACGTTTCGCTAGCTAGCGATTCAATTTGCTCGATCGTAGCAAACCGTTCCGTAGGAAATCGCTACAAAGCGCTAGCTAGCGATCGCCTTGCGGAACGTGCCCTATATGTATGAAGTAATGAGTGGTAAGATTTTATTTAAAAAATGTCGTACGTCGATTTCAAACCACAATACCGGCGCTAAGTTTTGTAACGCAGCTGTTGATTTCACTTACGACGGTAAAGAGACTTGGGAAAGTGTCAACAATTTTACGCAGAATTACGCAGACGACTTTTTGGCCAATTTACGAGTAACACGTGGTATCATGTTTATAAACATTAAACAACTGATTCTTGTTGGGAACTGTGTTGATATTTTGTTTGAATTTGTTGGTATAAAGGAGTTTTTTAGCCTTATAACTTGGTTCATTAGTTTGTCGTTGCTCGCCGATTACTTGACCGGCACACACCTGAAAGATACCCGAGCATGCAAATAAAGCAGCTCCAAAAAACGGTAAAAAATCCGGTATCGTGTCTTTAGTGCATGTAAACTTGAACAGTGAACGTTAACGTGAAATATGAGCCAACAATGTTTATTACGTGCTTTCAGCACTTTGATTGTATGTGAAAATTAATGCCTATATGATTTGCTAAAGATAGATGATACATTAAGTGTAATGACTATTTTTGCAAATTGGTCGAATCAGGGATTTTATATAACAGGGATTTGTAACGAGAAGTAAATGTAATAGATTTTCATCAAATTTCACTGTCGTCGCTATTATTTCGGCCAATACGGAAAACAAGTATAACAAGTTTGAATAAAGATATTCACATGAAATTTTGTACCAGTACCATTCAAATTGACATAAATGTTAGGAAAAATCTGTTCCTAGATGATTTTGAGATAAATTACGCTCACAGACTGTTTCACAAAATAATGCATTTTTCCACCGATCTGCCTTTTTTAGCCCCATTTTACATCACCTAAAGTCATATTTTCGATCATAATTGCAACAATATTTTGTCAAAAACTTCAGAAACATCACAAGTTGCATAGAAGACATGAACAAAAACATAAATCAAGTTTTAAAACTCTGGAATAGTTAGTACAGCCTGCTTCAGCCAGTTATAGACAGTGACGACCGAGAAAATTAAAAAATTTAAAGCTCATCGTTACAAATCCCTGTTCTGTAGAATTCCTGTCCGAATGCAGTTTAATTAAAGCCTTTCTTTTCCTGCAATATGGTTAAACGTGGAGCAGAATTAATCAATTTATTCAGATTGTGGTCAAATGTTAACAAATATTTTCATGTTTTGTTTTAGATACTCCACAGAACGTAAAAGATACCGTTACCAAGGCAGCACAATTTCTACAAGAAAATGTTTTCAGTTTTAAATATCAATCATGGAATGCATTCTTCTCAGGGTCAGTTAAAGGAATGACAGTAAGTAATTACAACGATAGTGTCCGAATTATCCGAATGTTGTGTTATTTTTCTTCAATATCTCGGACTGTGAATACGATAGTGTCCGAGTAATACGAATGTTGCGTTATTTTTCATCATTATCTCGGACTGTGAATACGATAGTGTCCGAGTAATCCGAATGTTGCGTTCTTTTTCATCATTATCTCGGACTGTGAATACGATAGTGTCTGAGTAATCCGAATGTTGCGTTCTATTTCATCATTATCTCGGACAGTGAATACGATAGTGTCCGAGTAATACGAATGTTGCGTTCTTTTTCATCATTATCTCGGACTGTGAATACAATAGTGTCCGAGTAATCCGAAAGAAGCGTTTTCCTTATGATTATCTTGGACTTTGATAACGACGATGATGTCCAAGTAATCTGAATGTAGCGTTCTTGTATCATTTTTATCATTTTCGTATATTGGAAACAATTTTTGGACTGTGCACTGTCAGGGTACCGAACAAAGAAACAATCAGTTGTTTCATCAATTTGCATTAGCTCTTAGTCTTAGAACAAAACCAAGCCACTCTGATTAGAATACTTCAAACCTCATATGGGTTATCTGTGTTTATCCATATATTGAGTTTTTATCCAATCCGACGAATGAGCGTTGTTGCTTTTACTCTGAAAACTAAAAACAGATATTTTTGTGATTGTTTGTAGGCCGAAATCCAGGGTTCTCTAATAGCTATATTTGAGGAACTCCTGGAGACTGTCCGTTCCCTGGACTCTTGACCACGTGATCACTCTGGACCAACCGATAGACCATCGTGGCTTCTGTCTGACAGTTTTATAAACACATATCTGTAGCGTGTTCAGTTACCGCGAACGTAACAGAACGCTACATTACGATACATTCGGAACTCCTGGGTCATTCGCTGCGAATAATCTCATACGTTCGCGGTATCTGAACACGCTACTGAAGGCAATAGACTATTGACATCTACATTTGTATTTCATATCAATTTTGTACATTTTCAGACGTACACCGAGTATCCAAAGAACAGAGTTCACGTTTTAAAAAGTCCAGATTCCTACATGGCAGCCATGGAGGGCGTGGTCAGCGAGGACGAGTACCAGTCAATGATAAAAAATATTTCTAGAAAATACCCAGTACCTATAGATTTCCATGGTTACAATAATTATCCTGATTATTGGCCATTCTGGAGTTCAGAACCATACACTCACGTGACCAATATGTTGGCTCTGTCTAAGTTCTCTAATACATACGAACACGTTCCTGATAATGAAGAAAATAAATCTGAAGCCGTGAAAGACATTTACTAAGAATTTCAAAGAAGTTTAGCATTGTGTGGACCCAGACATGTTTCCCAGGGGTTTTAATTTCTATAAAGGAGTCCAAGTTTGAAAATACCTTACGAAATCTGACATCAAACTTTAAGGCCATGCCAAATTGAAATTCTGTTAAGCGTCAACTCAAATTTGACAAACCGAGGTACCTATTCACAAAAACACACAAACCGAAAAAGTAAACACAAATATTATTTCGGCAAAAACAATGAATTATATATATATTCAATGGATAAAATCCTCATAATATTAAACAATGGTCTGAATTTAATATA
Source organism: Mactra quadrangularis (assembly GCA_025267735.1). NCBI lineage: Eukaryota > Metazoa > Mollusca > Bivalvia > Venerida > Mactridae > Mactra > Mactra quadrangularis. The sequence continues at coordinate 46,828,242 of CM046294.1, forward strand.
AAATGACTAGTGTTTTTTTACGAAAATATATATTGTATTAATGACGCGGATATGATAAATTGCTTGCGATGAATAACGTCGTTGCCGAACACAATTTTCCCTTAATTAAATTGTCGTATCGAATCCCGGAACATCGGAATTATCTAAAAAAAATTATACCTACAATTTTGTTTTTTATTTTGATTGAGGACTCTAAAACCTACGCGCACGCGGACGCTTAACAAAACTCCGATATGGCATGGCCTAATCATAAAATACTTTGTAATACCAACTACTGATGCATTTTAGCGTTTTTATTTAATTTGCAAATAAATTTATTACAAAATTTGATACATAAATGTTTTTTATTACAGCACGTTAATCAGTTTGCATGAATTAGATTAATTAAGAACATACTGTTGTATTTTATTTTAATAAAAACTTTTCAGAATGAGCGCAAGTGGTTTTCTTTGGTATGAAAATACATGTAGTGTTATTTTAATTTATTCATATGTATTGGCAATAATAATGTATGATAAAATTATGCAGAAAAATTAACATATTTGTATATTTACTAACTATTTTTAGATAGTTGTTTATTGGTATATATAATTCGCGTCTTTCACGTAATTGTGAATAAAATAAGAAATTTTAACCCCGTCTTTATTGATGTCGGTGCGAGGACAAGCATAACCGTTTGATCTGAAATATCAACTAAAATGTTAACTTAAGTATGAATATATGACGTTTGATGACTGCTTCATGTACTAAAACGATCTTTGGTCAGTCCTAAGGCGTCAATTACCGTCAATTTGTTAACAAGCGATCATGCAACGATCGAAACAAACGAATTTACACGTGACAAATGTCCTGGCGTTTTAATGACCTTTACTAACAAGAGATCACAAGTCGATCAGTGTTGTCAATAAAGATGATACGTTTTAATACGCTACTAATTACTTTGTCGTCAAAAATTACGTAAATTACGTAATCCGTAGACGGCCATTATTTTCATCAGTATAAAACGCGGACGACTCATTTAGAGAAATGCATCGTTGTAATCGTCAGTGAAGTTGTAATACAGTGTTAGTGCAATAACTGGACTACGAAGATGAATACTAAACTCGTTTGTCTTGGATTGCTTTTACTGGCATCTTGTATGATGGTCTCTGCTAGAGTTGGCGGAGTGAGGAGAGTTCGTAAGTTACTTTTTATTTTATTGTTTAATTTATGACACCATATTATTTTTTTAACAAAATGTATAATACAACATTGTATTTACAATACTTGACTCACAAAACAAACTCTTTTTGTTAAACATAATTACATATCGACAGTTCATTCGTATGGTAGGTCTCAATGTTTTTTATTTCGGAGTAAGAACAAAAATTCAGATTCGTATTTCAATACACAAATTATTGGTCAATAAAGGCGATAGTGAATATCGTTCATGCACTATATGTCCCTAATTTAGGGTTGAATTTCATAGTTTAAATTTCTGTGGTTAGATGTTCTGGCCATTACAATCTCCGTAAACAGATATCCTGTAGAGCGTTGTCGTAAATTAGCGAGTATGCGAGCAGAAAACTTTAGATCTGGTTTTAATCAGATTGTGGCAATTGTGATACAATATCTGTTCAATGTTCTATCTAAAAATCTACAAAATATTATATAAGTAAAGAGCTATCAAAATGTTTTCGTATTGAACAAAAGAAGTTGTTTAGTGAGTACATTGTAAACTGTATTCCTCGTTAAATGATACATTACTAATCAAATAATGCAGGTAAAGTGTTTTATTATCATTACAGCAGCGTGTTCAGTAACAACTGTTAGCGAACGTTACGGATACGGGACAACTCAACCCGAAGACAACTCAACCCGTGGATAACTCAAGCCAAAGTTGGGACAACTCAAACCGTTAGTGAGGTATTGAGTTTTCTCGGGTTGAGTTGTCTTTGGGTTAAATTGTCCCAACCCTGACGTTACGGAACGTTTTGGAACGTTCGGGTAATTGAACACGCTGCTGTATTGCTGAAACTTTTTCATTAAGTTACTGAGGACATTTGGTAATGTGTTTGGTAAACTCATTGTTTTAAATGTTTCAGGTTTACTTCACGGTGATTACGACTGTTCATGTTCGTACCATTGTCCAAGTTACTACATCCAAGGTGGACGTTGCTATGGTGATGATGATTATTGGGGCTGGGGACGTGTAGCACGTTATTGTTGTTACCCCTCATCTCACGAAGACCTTTATAACACAGACTCAGATTATTTCTACAGACCATATGCTGGATCCTATAAGAAATAAACATCAACTCTATAAACATCTGACATGCTTTCTGCAATACTGACCTGGTATGTGTTTCTTTGTTGTTGTTTTTGTCTTCTCCGTAAAAAACAAAAACAATCTTTGGATGTTTTTTATAATTCACTTAAGTTTTGAATCAAAGATCATAAGACTTTCTGAAACACGATATTACAAAGTAGAGTTCAAAAGATCATCAATTTTGACTGTTCTGTATCTAAAATAACAATGTGATACACGTAACAAGATTATTCACATTTTTATTTATAATCAATATGATTTTTGAAAAACAATGATTCTGTGGAAAAAAAGCAATGTACGTAGCACCGTACAAAGAGATTAAAATTACACCGAAGCAAAAATTCTCGAGAACTCTCGAGAGAGTACCGTGTGGGGGGTCATTGCGTACAGATGTAATATAGTTATCTCTCTTTGCATTAGTTTAAACAGAACACTTCGCCAGAGTTATCTCCCTTAGATAGACGAAATCATAACTGACGTAAACGTGTTTGGTATAAAAAATATATTCCACAGTTAACAGACGAAAAGGTGACTGATTGATATGACCAATTTACGTTGTTGTTAATGTAAGAACAAGTTGTGATAACAATTCCCGTTCCCAGAAGCTATCAAGATTTTCGATACGAGAATAGTAGCATCATATTCTATAACAATCAGGGACCTTAGTCAGTTATTTCCCCTTGTATACTCTTTAAATTGGTAGGTCTAATTAGTTGGATTATTCGGATTTTACCCTTACTTTTAAATGTCAATTTGCCAAAATTAATCTTTAATAGCTTTTTTGTAAATCATTTAATTCATCTGAAATTCAAGCTAAGTATTTTTAGGGTAAAGAACTATCTAAATTGTATTACTTCTGTTAATATCTTCATTAACAAGAAAGATATTAGATGAAATATTTTGTTATCCTTATATTTGAATCCACGATAAAATCCGAGGATTCCAACTGTAAGGATCTACTTACCAATTGGATTGCTTCAGATATTATCAGGGAAAGATAACTGACTAAAGTCCCTAATTTGTATTTAACTTATTTTATTCAGGCTATGTTAAGATGTTAAAATAAATTTTGTTTTCTACTTTCAGAGAATTGAAATCATTTGACTTGAATCTATCATAGACCTAGGTTATATACGTGGATCGACTGAGTAAAATGATCGTTCAACCTACATCTTACTATATCTTTACAAGAATTACATTAAATCTTCTGTTGCAGTTACCTCCCCTGATTAAACACATCACAGTGCCATTCGGAACTCCTCGGCCATTCGATACGAGGTGTTCCGAATGATCACAGTGCTTACGTCACATTTAGCTACTTTATTGATTTAACAAAGGGAAGTAACCGCTGCTTGGAATGTGAGTGCCATAACTTTCTAGAGTTACTTCCCTTGGTCAAATAGAAAATTAACTATTAACTGAATTATTCTTTTTGAGAAAATGTTAAACAAATTTAATTTTTTAGAAGAAAAACTCTCAAATTTTACTGGCATTGCTTTTGCAGTCATTCTATAATTGTATTGTTGTCAAATAGCAAAGCTAACTGCGTTCTTATTAAAAATATTCTACATTTTATTGAATTCATTTCTATCAAATATTTAAATACCTTGCGCACAAGTGTTTCAATTTGTCTATAGATATTCTTTAAATACCTAATCTTTATATACAAAAAACAGTAGTCCAAAATTTCCTGTTTTTCAAAATAAAATATAACATTAACATTAAGAATATGTTCAGTAATTCAGACCTCTTTTTCAACAATATAATTTTCTTTTTTTAGTGTTTTTAGAGAATGTTCAATAATTATAGTCAACTTTTAAGTGTATAATGCTACATCTGATTGTGTATTTTCTTGACAAAATAGATTATAGTCTCTGATAAGAATAATTTCTAAAAGCCTAAATGGAAACATAAATATAAATCAAATTTAATAAGCATTGATTACTCCTACGTAACTACAAAATTTAAAATGAAACAAAAAGAATATTTTATGTCAAGCATAAACATGTGATAATTTTTTTTTCATTTAACATTGTTGTTTAGTTTCTGTTAAAATTCTCAACTATTCTAGATCAATGGACAATCATTTACACTTGTTCCCGATCAAAATAGGTCAACCAAGTACCTCACATTTGTCTTATGCTTTACCATTGCAACGACATAGTTTCAAACTATCCTATATTAAGTAACCTTTGTCTCATTGTTACCATGGTAACAAGCATTTGTCTTATTGTTTCCATGGCAACAACATTTAGCTCATTATTACCATGGCAACAAGCGTTTGTCACATTGTTACCATGGCAGCAACCTCTGTCTCTTCCCATGACAACAAACCATTGTCTCATTGTTACTATGGCAACAAGCAGTTGTCTCTTTGTTTCCATGGCAACAGACCTTTGTCATATTGTTTCCATGACAACGAAACTTTGTCTCATTGTAACCATAGCAACAAACCATTGTCTCTAAGTTTCCATGGCAACACTACACTAACATTCCTACATCATCAACATATGTAATTATTTATTTGTTATTATATATTGTTATTATTTGTTGATATAAAAATGTTATAACTTTGACAATAAAAAATAAAATTGAAAAATTATTTCCTATGTTATTTTTATTATTTCCATAGCCCAGAGAGATAAAGCCTAAGTGTGACTCTCTGCCTTTTCTACTGCAGAAAAAAATCAAGATGAACTTTAAGGGATAGACAACAACAGTTTGACAGCCTTTAGCTTTTTTATTCTAAGTAGTTGCTGGAACCTCTCACTGAGGTTTTTGGGCTCAGGCTGATTTGTCTGAAAATTTGTGTAGTTCATTTTAACAAAATTAGCATGGTTGATAAACCACCACCACATGGTATCACCATTCCCGTTCCCAGTAGGATGCTCAATACTAGTATTGATAATCCTACTAGACTCTTGGAATGAGAATGGGTAAATCATGCTTGTTATGGTAGAACACTTTCCATTACACCAACAACTAAGACACAAGTAAAATATATCACAATTGTTTATTTTAAAGTCATCCTGGGCATCCCTCGTCGTGGGTTAGTTCATTGTATTGTTATTATAAAGTGTTTTGTTTTTTTGTTCGACTATATCTCCCCTGACAGACTTCAACAACAACAACAACAATGACAACAACAACATGGTACAATTTTCATTCATTTATTGATTGTCAAAATTTACCATTCACAAAATCATACGTATACCAAAAAACAAACATGTACACAATAAAAATATGACCTATATTTTAATCATTTTCTTTACCTAGAAATAAATGAAGTTTCACTTGAATAAAAGAAACAAAATAACAACATAACTTATTAACTACCTTCACAGAAAACAACAACAAAAAATCATAACAAAAAAGTTTCAACTGCTGCTTTTTTATAAGTATCTTTAAGTAAGTCTTTTTCATGAGCATACCATCCTCTGGTAAACGTGGATGGCCAAGAAAGTCCTAGTTAGAATGTGTAAAAGCAGATTAGAAGACATGCAACCTGCAACATAGTGATCCCCTAGACAGGGTTACATGGAGGTCAGATGTAAGAAGATCTAGCCACTTGCTGTCTACCCCAGTTCCTGGGACACCAGCAGCAGTTGACAAATAAACCATCCTGATTTGATTGTTGCAGAGAGTCCTTAGATTTCAAGCAGCTTGTCAACAGATTTCAACTTAAATATTAACTTTTCTAAAACTCAAAATTGTATAGAAATATTTTGGAAGCAGTAAAGCTGTATGTGAGATAGAGCAGGGTATCGCCAGCTAGTTTGTACCATGATACGTATCACAATACTAGCAATACATACGATATGTATCACGATAGTTTATACGCTACAAATATGCTAAATGGTTGAAAGGAGAAAAAACCAAGCAAGAAACTATCCAATAAATCCAGAATATCACCTCAACACTAATGTTAGACAAGTAGTTGAATACCTACCTATATTTGTGAACAATAATCAGTCAGTCATAGATTTATAGACTGACAGTTTACAGTAAGCAAGATTGTAAACTAATAAAAAGATAAACATATTTAAAACAAGAAAAAGACAACATGTTTAAAACAACATTGAAGTTTAAATTTATCTTGTTAAAAATAATTTTATAGAAATACAAAAGTATTTAAAATGTTGACAATAACCTCTCAGAAACAAGTAGTAGCTACAGTGTTATACATCATAACTAGTTTAAATCATATTTACCAAGGTCAGATAAAGGTCACTAAAGGTCAAAGGTCATGTAAGGTCAATTTGAGTCAAATATTCATTCAATATAGTAAATACTATAACAGTTATTATTAATTTAGAAAGTATGAGGTCAATTTAAGTAAAACAAGGTCAAATAAAATCAATTTTCAAAATTTAAGATCAGAAAGGTCAATTTAGAAAAAATAATATAAATTTTCTTTAATCTAACAACATAAACTAGAGTCAGTGTTTGTCAAATTAATTCATCTAAGGTCATACAAGGTCATTATCAGTAAAATTAGGTTAACTGAGGTCATTATTAATCAAATTAGGTCATCTAAGGTCATACAAGGTCATTGTGTGTCAAATGGGGTCAACTGAGGTCATTGTGATTAAAATTAGGTCATACAAGGTCAGATAAAATAAGATATCAAACATAACATCAATACTATTAAAAGGCAAAGCAATATAAATATTAATATTTGTTTACAATAGAAGCCAAGCATTTATATATTATATAAAAACAATTATTTTCCTGCTAATAGACTAAATAATGCTGATTGTAATACATCAGGTCATAGAAAATTAATTGTTAGTTTCTCATTGCCATCTGTCCGTTCCAAATATATCAACATTTTTATATTCAATTTTGATTAAAAAACATTTTTGCAACAATTTTGGATGCCAAATTTACCATTTGTAGAAAAATGAAAATGGCAGTACACTTGAATATTACAGAGTAAAATGTTTAAAAATTGTTTTTCTTACCAATACAGTTTAACCTCTGGAGAGCGGCCCTCTACAGAACAAATCCTCTGCACAACAACATCTTTTGATATTTCTCTCAAGCATAATTTTCATTAAATATAACCTCCGCAAAACAACAACCTCTATACAGCAACAAACTTTAGTCCCTCCCAATGGGTGTTGTTCAAGAGAGGTTCCTCCCAATGGGTGTTGTACAAGAGAGGTTCCTCCCAATGGGTGTTGTACAAGAGAGGTTCCTCCCAATGGGTGTTGTACAAGAGAGGTTCCTCCCAATGGGTGTTGTACAAGAGAGGTTCCTCCCAATGGGTGTTGTACAAGAGAGGTTCCTCCCAATGGGTGTTGTACAAGAGAGGTTCCTCCCAATGGGTGTTGTACAAGAGAGGTTCCTCCCAATGGGTGTTGTACAAGAGAGGTTCCTCCCAATGGGTGTTGTACAAGAGAGGTTCCTCCCAATGGGTGTTGTACAAGAGAGGTTCCTCCCAATGGGTGTTGTACAAGAGAGGTTCCTCCCAATGGGTGTTGTACAAGAGAGGTTCCTCCCAATGGGTGTTGTACAAGAGAGGTTCCTCCCAATGGGTGTTGTTCAAGAGAGGTTCCTCCCAATGGGTGTTGTACAAGAGAGGTTCCTCCCAATGGGTGTTGTACAAGAGAGGTTCCTCCCAATGGGTGTTGTACAAGAGAGGTTCCTCCCAATGGGTGTTGTTCAAGAGAGGTTCCTCCCAATGGGTGTTGTTCAAGAGAGGTTCCTCCCAATGGGTGTTGTTCAAGAGAGGTTCCTCCCAATGGGTGTTGTACAAGAGAGGTTCCTCCCAATGGGTGTTGTACAAGAGAGGTTCCTCCCAATGGGTGTTGTTCAAGAGAGGTTCCTCCCAATGGGTGTTGTACAAGAGAGGTTCCTCCCAATGGGTGTTGTTCAAGAGAGGTTCCTCCCAATGGGTGTTGTACAAGAGAGGTTCCTCCCAATGGGTGTTGTACAAGAGAGGTTCCTCCCAATGGGTGTTGTACAAGAGAGGTTCCTCCCAATGGGTGTTGTACAAGAGAGGTTGTACTGTAAATAGTTTATAACTTATGTTTACTGTATTTAAAATAAAACAAGAAATATCTTTAAAAAAAGATATTTGGCACTCTGCTGGGTTCATTTTCAACGGTTTGAAGTTTCTTTATACCGTAAAGGATTTTCATTGGACAAACAGCTATGGTAGAGCAAATTGTATTGGTTGAAATATAGGTCAAAGTTGGTTTAGACAGCTGCGCCGAAAAATTACCAAAGCAGTCCAATTTCTTTCAGAATACTGATGGGAATCCAACAATTTATTTTTCTATGACCCAAACTTATAGAATATAAACTATGTCTATCTAGCTAGCTTTGTAATGTAACAAACAATAATTAGAAGAAAAAACAATTTTTTATAATAATTATACAAAACAAAAGATGTATCACAAACCAGTTTATTTATTACATTTTAAATAAAAAATAAAAATTTATTCCAAATTAAATTTTTTATCAAAATCTGTAATAAACATGAAGAAACCCATCATCAAAATTATAAAAGTATTGTGAAAGATAAAGGTAAACAAATTGTAGTCCAACAATATTAACCTGAGCTTGAACTACCTTATTATAATAATTACACACTTCACTTACATTAAATCATGAGTTTTCATATGCGTGTATACGATTATACACATGTTTAAAACAACCTAGATGAATATGAATCAATTTTGCAAGCATGGCTTGTTATTGTACTTTAAATTTTGGACTCATTCGTTTATGGGAAATACGTAAGTCCGCCATGTTGTGATGCTGTTTAAAGAATTAATTCATATGAAAACAAAATTAGTTGTTCAGATATGTGTATTTTACCAAAAACTTCCGATAAAGCCGTTTAACAAACGAAGACTAAAATAGGCTATAAATACTGAGTTCAATGTATACTTGCATAAAGGTCAAGCTCAGGTTAATTCTGTTGGACTATAGCAAATTTTATCATTAATTACTTAAACTTAAAACAGATTACTAATTCAATACTTTGTAATTTAAATAGTTTATTACATAAAAAAATATTCATCAATTAAACTTTTTCTTCACAAAACAAAAAGTCAAAAGAAGTTAATATTAAAATGATAACAATATTTAACTACATGCAAATCTCTAAACTACATTCAACAAAGCATGTTTGGCAAAATGGAATAATTTTTCATCATACAAATGGTAAAATTCAATCAAAACATAATTAATAACAAACGAAGTTAAAGCCCCTATACCCAGACAAACATTGTCCAAGGACCACAAAATAAATTTGTGTATTAAATATTAACAAATGCTTATTATATCTTATCAAATGACTTAACCAAACAAGTAAATCTGTGAGCTAATGCTCACTAGTGATACCCCCGCAAAAATCTAAAAATATGTGACAAACAGGAAGTAGATGAGCAAGGAGCATGAAATCGCTTTACACCACATGGGACTATGTGATGAAGCAATATGCAAAGTATTAGGCTGCTGCATGTTATAGTTGCTGAGAAAACTGTGACGGAAATTTTGTAACGGACGGACGGACAAGGGTAAAACAGTATACCCCCCTCTTCTTCGAAGCGGGGGTATAATAATTGATGTTAATATCAACTAGGGCTGCTGCGAGTATCCGAGTACTCTGATATTTGCGATCTCGACTAGAAAATCGAGTATGAATATTCTCCACGTCCAAAATCGTCGGATTGCAATCTATTTTTGGAAAAATTGAAAGAACATTTACAGCTTAATTACCACTGAAAATGAGCCACACTACTAATGAAAACTTTCATTATGTAGGGACCATAATATTTTGAGTCAAAAATTCGATTCAAACACATGTAAACAAAAGTGTTATTACTAAAAATTCCCATAAAAGATCTGGTAATAGAAATTTTTAGAGTACATGGTTTTCCATATAGTAAAAGCATCTGTGATTCTTTACTTATTTGTATTACATGAATTCCGGTATGTTTCTCCATTAACAAATGATTTGTGGTTTGATTTGTCAATCGCTACACATGAATTGTGGTTCGGATCGGATCGCCACGAGCTCGACAATCCACAGCCCTAATATCAACTAGCCTGACCATATGAAATTCTCACAAGCCCAAAGCAGGTCTTGGTCGTAAGACTAGTGGGTTAAAGTATTGTCTATGGTATCGGGGGCTTTAACTGTGCTAAAATCACATAAATCAAATAATATAATGACTTAATGAAACAACAAAACTATGTATGAAATATTTTTAAATGTATCCATGGCAACTTTACATTATGTATCTATGTTTCCATAGTAACCACTGAATCCCCTCCACTCTGTAGACTGTCATCACTAGACACGCCCACAGGAGGAGTTAAGACCACGCCTCTAACAGGAACACTTTCAGTTTTAGTGTGAATATCACCGTTAACTAACTTAGTGACCTTTGACCTTGGTGACATCTCAAGGTCAAGAGGTCGTTTGTTTATTTCAGTTCCATTTGGACTGTTTCTGTTATGAGTTTGTTCGCTATTAGAACAGTTCATGTCATTAGTACAAGCTTTAGAATCACAATTGTTACAAACACTGCTACCAGTGGCCGGGTCAGATTCTGAATTTCTCTTAACAACGTTGACAAGTTCATCTTCATTTCTTATAATCCATTTATTTTTACCAACTGAAATAATTTCTAATTCTTTATCAAACAAGTAAAGCATCTCCTTGGTATAAGGTACTTTAGAAGTACTTGTGGCAGGGGAACTTTCCTTCTCCATGTTGTTGTTCACCGTCGACTTTCCTGGAGTCTTGGCGCTCTCGGCTAGCACTTGTGGTAACACCTGATTTACGATTGGTTGTTTCGGTAAAACACTCAGCTTCTCAGATACCCAATGAGGTTTAATCGGCACCTCTTTTACCGTCTTTGGTTTCGGTAATTTAGGCGAAGGTTCACGTACTGCCGAGAGATCTAGTGGAGAACCTGAACTTCTACTATCATTGGACGCTGGGCTATGACCAAGAGCTACAGGCCACTGAGGTGATACGAAACCTAGAACTTGTCCAGGAAGTGATGTCACAGCACCAGGAAATCTAGGCACGGCAACAGCAGGCGAGGAAACATTGACCGATAATGGCGATGAGGTCATTAGAGAGCCAAGACCTCTGTCTGGGAGATTGTAGTTATACAACGGAGAACCAATCTTCTCTACGATAGTTACCGGGATATTAAAGGCTGGATGCGGCATTTTTGACGTACTTCTGTTTGATTTCTTCCGTTCATGAGAACTACCGCCACCGGGTGAAATAGCTGCACCTGGAGAACTTGATACCATAGGACTGACAATGCTTTGTACAGTTGACAAGTTTGGCACTGTTATTTCCACAGATTTACGACTTCCAGGATTCTTGTTTCCATTGGCACCAGGTGAAATGTTTCCATTGCTTGTAACAGTATTAGATACAGATAAGTTACCTCCCTTAGTCGTAGATGCAGCACCAGCCCGATAGTTTGCCATCACTGAAGCAATTAGCTCCCTAGAGTCGCACATATCTGTCACAGATTTTACTGAACTCTCACTACCACTTTTCAAAACAGAATCTTTTTTATTAGCACCATCTTCTTGATTTATTGAAACCACATGTGAACTTATAAGATTTGATAAAACATGCTGCAATGATGACTGAGTTTTATTTGCTTCAACGAAAACTTTACTCTCCATTTTTTCATGATCAAAAACTTCATCACTGTCACTATTCGAGGACGTTGATTTATTAACATTGGTATTAGTTGACGCTAATTTCTCAGTGTTTAATCTACTATCAGCATGTGCTATAAGCGTGGCCCGGCCTTCTTCCATCTGTAGTACAACAGTTTCACCAGCACTTATGTCGGGTACCGAACTAGGCGAGTGAATTTGTAACATAGCTTGAGAAAGAGGAGATTTGGCGCCTGACGAAGAAATCCCGCTTTGATTCTCACTTGACCCAGATGTCGGGGACGACATTGTAACACCCGCTGGTGGTGACGGCATAATTTTCCCACAAGCCTCGCTGTCTAGCATACGTTGTATGGCCTCGTCTAACTGATTTTGTCGTGTATAAATATTGTCCAAATTCTGAAAATATACGTAACTTCGGGTAAAAAATACTGAATCGATACCATAGACTTAGTTCACACATCAAAATAGGTTTTTTCCCCTTAACTCAAGTCATCAGATCTAAAATGTTTTTGTTTATTTGTTTTTTTGACAAGCCTCGTTTTCAATCGTTCTGTATTTGTATGACTATAGAGGGCGCTTCTTTTAAATCACTCGTATTTTCTTTTCCGTCTTGAGTTGAGTTTTCCTCCTCTAATTTGATAACTTTAGCTCTAGGTGGTGCGAAAATCTGCCAAAATGAAACAAAAACATTCTTTTAACCTTGGGTTTGCCCTGATAGACAAGGGAGGCAATTCTTACTATAATGTTTCAATTTTGGAAGATTTACTTCCCTTGATTATATGAACATGCAAAATTTAAGTGGTTTTTTTCCCAATATTTTTTATTAATACTGCAGATTATTAGTTTAATTTTAAAGTTAATTATAAGTAAATAAAAATAAGATTATAATTCTGAATAATGAAATCTTTGTGGATAAGAATATGAAATTTTTAAGCACACATTTTGTGGCCAGTGAGAGCCATAATATAGAGATAACCCCTAAAGGTAGATGGTTTTTTCATAACTACTTGACTGTTTCACCATTTAAGGAAAACAATGAAGTATTAGTACAAGCCCCTTCTTATAAGTTGCATGTAGAAAGTTTATCAAGACTTAAGATTTTTCACAGTCCACAGATGGATTTTTACTGAACTTATAAAAACTGAGACAACTTATTCTCAACTTGACTACAAAAAGTCTTTATTGTTCATACAGACAAAATAATGCCTAGATATGTACAGCATTAAGTAGGATTGTATATGAATGAAAGGAACGGTGCTCAAACCTTGAAACAAGTTGCAGTCAAACATAAGTATAAGTGATAATGAGTCAACATGTTTAAATTACTGACGTTGGATTGACGTAAGTAAAACGAAGATATTATCAGTTGCTCCCATGAAATTAGTTAGTAGAGTGACGGAATGAACTAAGGAGCAGGTTAGACCTGAGATCAATAATTTCTGTGTACTTGAACACTTGTGTAGAGCAGGGTTCGTACAGAATTTTAGTGACAAAATTCAAGCACTTTACAAGGACAAAAAAGCCAAATTCAAGGACTGTTATTCATTATATTTTATGTGACTGATTAAATGTAATATTCTTCGTCCCTAACTTTTCAGTCTATCTCCTTTCATTTTCCAGCCTAAAATTAAAATTAGTTATAATATTCAAGCACTACTGGACTAAAAAATAAGCACTTTTCAAGGTTGCAAATGAAAATAAGCACTTTTAAGCACTCAAAAGCGTTTTTAAGCATTGTTCAAGGTAGACCTTAAAATTCAAGCACCTTTTAAGGTCTGTACGAACCCTGTGGAGGTAGGTTTGACGTAGGTAAAAACATTCACAGTTTTTTATGTGTTCTCCCCAGGATTGTTCTTAGAGAAGAAATGAAATTACAATGGAGTAACAACAATTCCTCCATTAATGTGGTACTTTACAGAAAATGTACCGAAATATTTCTCTATAATACGTGTACGTCAGGAATGATGGCATTTGATTACTCCAGAGCCAGTCGCATATAGGCCCTATAAAAATGATACTGTCTTACCAGTGATATTGACCAGCTAATTTAAATGATCTTTTAAACCAGAGGCTCAGATATTAACACCCTAGAAACACAGTGCCATAGGCCTAGGTTTTGTTTCATTAGGAGCTAAGCAGTGTGCTTGATGACGTTAAAACGCAGGACCTTTTATCCTGAGAACACTTGCCCTACCACTTGACTGCTGTTAAAATTGACTTGAGAAGATTTAATTATTTCATGGTCAAAAAATAGTGTTTATCCATTATTTGGCAAAGTTCAATAATTTCGTAAATGATGCATTATGGGCGAAAGACTGTGCAAAAATGAACCAAACTGTAACATCAATTGCTGAACTTAGACCAATCCCCGTAAACAGATATCCTGTAGAGCATTGTCATACAGGATCTCTACTGTCTCCGTGGAAGGTCACGTCAAGATGAACTTTGTGTCGACCAATCAATGCGTAGCTTTCATGTAGACGAAAACACTATTAATCACATTTTGATTTCGTAATTTCTATTTTTAGACCAAGGTTTGCATGCTAATTTAACAGCGGTATTATTCACTGTCTGCGATTGGGCGGCTCATTTGAAATTGCGTGACGTAGACGATGTAAACAAGTTAAGTATCATAACAATTTCGTCATGAATATTATGATGAGTAAAGGTCACCTGAACGTGACCTTCGTTTAAAAAAAAAGGCCAGATCTAAATTAGCGAGTGGAAAATTTTAGATCTGGTTTTAATCGGATTGAACTTAGATACACAGTTATATTTAGACAGTGAAATGATCAAATTATTCTCAAGTCAACTTGTGATACAATTATCAATATAAACAATACAATATTTACCTCCTCCTGGTCGCTAGAAGACACAGAATATGTTGACAATGTTAGATTATCTAAACTTGTAGCGCTATCTAGACTACGTCGTTGTAAAATAGCTTTATCTCGTATAATACGATTGATTGAACTTATACTTGGTATGTTCTTCTCATTACATATTCCTTCTTCCAATAATCTACAAATATACAAAACATACCACAATATACAACATGTACATGTAATTGTATCTTATCAGGGTTCGATTTAAGTTTGCATACTACCAAAATGCGAGTGGATTTGGACAAGAAATGTTATGTTGAAACCACATTAAAGCCCGAATTGGAAACTTTATCGCAAAGGTTACAAAGGGAAATAATCCATAATAAAGCCAGGTAGAGTTGTGGTTACTTTCTAATTCTGATCACCACATGGTATGTTATCATTGTATGAAGTTTCAAAAAGATCAAAATAAATGGCAGAAATATATGCTAAATTGAAAACTTTAACGCAATTGTTAACAACACCAGACGCCCATCGGACCAACCGCCCGCCGATGTTTCGCCAAACTATTAGCCAAATTTTTTCGTTGAAAAATCTGGCTAAAAATTGCTAAGTGCAGCTGAAAGGGTGAAACAGAGTTAAAATCACTTTCATACATGATATATTAAAATGACATACAATATAACCCCTGAACCAAAAATGTACAAATCTTGCTCCATTAAGCATAGATACAAATTCACAGATGCAATAAATGTTTGAATGGAGCATGACTGCTTTTTTATGTCTTATATTGAAAATAAAACTGTGTCATCATTATTATGAATAGATAAAATTATACTATTCTTCATGCATAGTTACACATATTCAAATTATTAGATTTTATTGGTTCCAGTGACTGAACGCCAGTCTCGATCATGGTGTGATTGATAATTATATAGAACCACACGTATATTACACGAGTACTTGTAGGTAAAAGTTCAAATTCCAGAAATTTCTGAATGACAGGATTTTAGCCTCTTTAAAGTTTATCTATTTATTTATTTATTGGAGTTAATGCCGTGTCAACACAATTTAGGTCATTTTACGGCGTCCAGCGCACCTAACCTAGCTTTCCTGGACCATTGTCTATAACCAGTACTCACCTACCCTTCCACAAGGCAGGAAACTTCTCCATATTATCTAATCAATGGAGGAAAATCGACATTATTGTCAAATTTTCATGGAAGGGTATAACCTCCCCGGGTGGGATTCGAACCCGCACCCCCTTGGGCACGAGATTTCAATTCCGCGCTACCAATTGCGCTATCGACCCCGGTTCTCTTTAAAGTGATAATTCTAGAGCTCAAAAAAGGGCAGGGAGGCAGGTATAAGGAATTGGGACATCAGGTGTTTAAAAGGGACTATTTCTACATAGAGGAGCAAAAAAGGGGAAAGGAGGAAAAAAAATGGGCAAATTGAGTGCAGTGAATAATAAAGTCCCTTTTTTATAATGAAAAAGAACCCTTTTTAATGCAAACAATGAGAGACTTCTTCCCTGCTATCCCTGTCCTTTAAAGGGCTGCTGATGTGGATCTTTTAAAGGGCCTCTGATGTGACTCATCTAAAGGGCCACTGATGTGACTCATTTAATAGGCCACTGATGTGACTCATTTAAAGGGCCACTGATGTGACTCATTTAAAGGGCCACTGATGTGGATCTTTTCAAGGGCCACTGATGTGACTAATTTAAAGGGCCACTGATGTGAATAATTTAAAGGGCCTCAGATGTGACTCATTTAAAGGGCCACTGATGTGACTCATTTAAAGGGCCACTGACATGACTCATTTAAAGGGCCACTGACGTGACTAATTTAAAGGGCCACTAATGTGACTCATTTAAAGGGCCACTGCCATTATGTTAATATGACTATACTTACTTCTGTCTTATTTCCCAAGCAAACATCTGAGGGTTCTGAGCTTTATAGAATCTAACTTTGGCAACTACGTCTGACGTTGTGACCTTTGGCTTACTGCCTCCGATTTGACCCGGATTGATACTTCCTGTTTTACGATACCTGAAATAAATTCAACATAAAATGTACGATAATAAATATTTTAAACGATCCGTGACATACCCAAATATCTGTGACATACCCAAATATCCGTGATATAACCAAATATAAAACAAGCACAAATCATGTTTGCTATGCTTCATTACATTTGGATATATAAAATTAATAATAAAGATATAAATGCTGGTAGAACTGATTATATTTATGCACTAGTTATTTGTGACCTGTACCCTCACAAACTCCCCGCAGCGGTTATTTCCCTTTATTAAATTAATAACCATTGCCACCACAAGTAAATTTGTCCCTCAGAGAGCCAAATATTTTTTTTCATCTTTTCTGTTACATTTCAATATTTTCTACAAATTGAGTCTCCTTGTGGTAAATTATGATGTTCAAAGTACATATAGTTAAAAATAGGTGTAATTAATAATTTGTAAACATAATAAAGCATGACATAAGCACTGTGAGACATTTGGGCATTCTATAAATAGATGGTATTACTAACGTCACGTGATTTACGTGGCGGCAGTGGTTAAGGTAGCAAAGTGTGACGTAAGCACTGTGAGGAGTTTGGTACCCTCACTGCTGCATGAAGAAGAATTTGTTTTTGCATCAAAACTAGCGAGTCTTTAGCTGTGGATATAACCAGATCATGTGTTTTTGTAACTGTTTGCACAGGTTTAGGTCAAGTTTCTGGAGCTGAATACACTTTAAAGCGGTAATTATTGCATCGTTCTAAGAATGAACCCCTTGACTTGTGATTGTGCGAAAACAAATCAAAAGTGTGTTCGCCTGTCCGGTTTACCTGCTATATCTATAGGTCGATTGTTTGAAGTGTTTTGAACTGGAACAATGCTGTTGTACCTATTAAACTAATATCACTGAACTGTTCTTTGTGTACTAACGTTGATGGAGCAGGAAATTCAATTTACTTTTTATATCCCAACAAATTCAGTGCCTTCAGCGCTTTGATTTAAATAAGTAATTTTCACTAGGCCTGAGCTAATCAGGCTTAGTGTGTTAAGGCAAGACAGAGTTTAGAGTAAAAAAGCCTTTAATATAAACTAAGACTATGCTTTTTGTATAAGAAATTCATTCAGCAGAACTTGGGTGCAACTAAGTACATGTTTAACAAAATAAATTACAAGTCAAACATAAAATGACTGCACAAGAAAACAGTTACAATTATACGACACATGATCTTGCATCAAAGGAGTTATTATGTGCAAAACATAAAAAAAACACTCGGTTAAAAACATGTTATTTCTGCTCAGTCAAATCAAGAGAACAATGTTCCTTCTAATTTTGTTGCAAATAATCAAGTGTTTGTCATATCCATCAGTAAAAGAACATTAATTTCCTACGTAGGTCATGGTAAAAGCCAATAACGTGTTCATGCTTAGTAAACCGAAAAACCTAAACGAGAACAAACATATCAGCGTAATTAATCAAGTCTCACCGACACAAGTCATGCATTAAATGCCAAATATCCAAAAGAATGTCATACATAAATAGTGAAACTTGATCTTGAGCCAATGTGTTCATTCACCGTGACTTCCAATTAATTCCATAATACACAAAGGCTATTCACGTATAAATTCAGTATACATTGGTCGCTAAGCTATTGGAGAAGTAATCCATACTATTTCCAGTTCAAATAACCATTCAAGCATAGCCTTTAAACCATTTTAAGTTCCGCATTTTAAACAAATTAGTTTTTAAACCCTGCTTAAATTTCAACAAGTCTCAATATATTTTATGTTTTTAACGTTTAATTTTTTCACAAGCAAGATTTTACCGTTACAACTGAGCGAATAAATACACTGACATTATTGCTTCCAAAGCAAAATCATACTTTAGATCATTTTTCAAAACAATATTTTACACTATGGTTAAAATCCCTGTCTCTCTTCCTTGACTGTTATGAGCTAAAATTTAAAGTCCAAAAAACACAACTGAATACATTTGTACCTTGTTTTTTCTCCCAAGTTGAATGAAAACTTAAAGGTACTAGTTCACAGATTTGGTTAATTTTTTCTATAATTTTAAAAATACCATTCAGTGTTTGTAATTGTGTCAAAAATAATTCTTACTGTTTTAAAACAATTTAACCTATATGTTGCAAGACATACAATAAAAGTCACAAAAATGCACTAAAAGTGTCTATACGGTGACATACAGGGTAGATATTTACTACATGAAACACCATCATATGTAGTTGAATGTCAATTTGCACTAAAATTGTCATTATCAGAACACTTCTTTCCTCCTTCCAAAAATAATTCCATACAAGTTTGATAGTTTTTGAAAAAGTTGATATTTAAGTTGAAATCTGTGAATGAGTACCTTTAAAACTTTTAAAATCATCATCACCTTGAAGTTGCTTTTGATACTCAACAATAAACAAATGAATAGAATTGAAAACTTATCTCTTTTTATCAACTATTGATTCGCATCAATCCATGACCGAGTCCAAACAAGTCTGAACATTTAAATACAAACTACATGTACACTAAGTATAAAGAAATTTATGAAAATTTAAAAGTTTTGATAAACAGATCATGTAATAAACACAAAAGATGTGAAACAGACAAAATATTCATGTTTAAGGTTCATTAATTACACCTCAGTTGAGATATTTGAAATTATTTCCCATTAAAATGAATCATGTTTTTGTTAGACTTTTGTAACACAGTATAATAAAGAAAAATTGTTTGTTTTTTTAATTAGATTTAACGCCATGTCTACACAATTTAGGTCATTTGCGTCCAGCGCACCTAACCTAGCTTCCCAGGACCATTGTCTATAACCAGTACTCACCTACCCTTCCACAAGGCCAGAAACTTCTTCATATTATCTAATCAATGGAGGAAAATCGACATTGTCAAATTTTCATGGAAAGGGTATAACCTCTCCTGGCGGGATTCGAACCCGCACCCCCTTGGGCATGAGATTCCAAATCCGGGCGCGCTACCAACTGCGCTATCGATCTAGGTTAATATATACAAATTACAACCAGAAGATAAGTCATATACATAAACATATAAAGCAACAGACTTAATTGGGAACTCCAATTTATGGGTTTTTCCCATCTGTGCACAAGTGGTACAAAGTTTTTTATACTTTTTTGCTGAAAAGCACAAAATATGGATTAATTCCTGTTTTTCTACTTTTTTATACATATTTTCATACAGTGAAACTTTTTTACGGTAAGTACCACAGGGGAAAACCCAAACATTTAAATTCTGGTTATAATCTATTGGTTTGTGAGGGTGGAGTCTTATGCTGAACACAGTTAAAAATGTTGAAGGGTAGGCGAGTACTGATTATAGACAAGAGTGTAGGAAAGTTAGGTTAGCTAAGCTGGTCACCATAAAATGACCATAACTTGGGTTGAAACAGCATTAACCCCTTTTAAAAAGAGATTGAGCAATGGTCAGTCGTCGGGGTTGAATTAATAAATGAAAGGTTTAACTGCTTAAAAGTCAGCGTCTTTAACGATTTGACTAAGAAAAAGGGTGTGTCCTCCTAATTGACTGACAGGACAAGACGTATCGTACATGTTAGTATAATATAAAAAATTCATGATAAAATTTTATACATACAGGTCTTCACTTAATATAAATATGTATATATACATTAACTTTATACTGTGACGATACTTAACTTGTCCTAAGTAATTAAAAAAGTCGCTCAGGCGTAACATAATACCTTTAGGCAAAATATAACAACTTGTTTAATTGTCGTGTGAACTGAAGCGAACCACAACACAGGTCAGCGGTAATGTAATAGCAATTTGAGTACAGTCAAACCTGTGTAGTGTAGCCAGACCAGTGAAACACAAAAATGGCATCTTAAAATAGAATTCTTTGACAAAAACAATGTTTATGATAAACAAAAATCTAAGAAATGATATCTTGTTTTCACAGTTATTATTTTTCATGGTTTACAGATCAATTTAAGTCTGAAAATTAGCTTTAGGGTTTACAGTTTTAAATCAAATAATTAGAACAACAGAAGACAACTCACTTGGGGTTTAGTGTACATTTGACTTTTGAAGCACTGACAACATTTTTTGTTATGTGACAAAAAGATTTTACTAATTTGATGATAAAGACGAGACATGATCGTGGAGTATTAATATATCGTAACTTATAGCACGCCTCGATTAACTTAAATAGAAAAATTTATACGTCACGGTTAATAAAAGCAAGAAAAATGGCGAACAAATACAC
Organism: Mactra quadrangularis; assembly: GCA_025267735.1. Taxonomy (NCBI): domain Eukaryota; kingdom Metazoa; phylum Mollusca; class Bivalvia; order Venerida; family Mactridae; genus Mactra; species Mactra quadrangularis. Next base: position 46,849,336 of record CM046294.1, read on the forward strand.
CATGAACAATATGATTATATCAACCTTAATATTAAGTTGAACCTGAGAAAACTGAACTCTCTTGGGACAAAACATAAAAAGGGCTGGTTATTGTAGGGTACCCTAATGGACCCTAAAGGTCAACCCCTGATAATATAGGCTAGTGACTCTTCTAGTTTATTTTTAGAAACATTATTATACTGAGAGTGCTCATCCTCCCAGACTACAGTTGTGATATTTCCCAAATAATTCACATGAGAATTTGCAGTAAATTGAATCATACTGTTTCCGTTTTGTTAAAAAGTGCTAATGCAAATTGCAGACACTACAGTCTTTGTTAAACATAATTAAAATGCCAATAACACTGTCAGACATGGGGTTTGGATGGAGTTTATGGTTTCAATCTTCGTAAACAGATATCCTGTAGAGAATTGTCGTACAGGATCTCTACTGTCTCCGTGGAAGGTCATGTCGAGATGAACTTTGTGTCTATCAATCAATGCGTAGCTTTCATCTAGACGAAAACACTGTTAATCACATTTTGATTTTGTAATTTCTATTTTTAGACCAAGGTTTGCGAGTTAATTTAACAGCGGTATTATTCACAGTCTGCAATTGGGCAGCTCATCTCAAATTGCGTGATGTTGACGATGTAAACAAGTTACGTATCATAACAATTTCGTCATGAATATTATGATGAGAAAAGGTCATCTGAACGTGACCTTCGTTTGAGAAAGGCCAGATCTAAATTAGCGAGTAGGCGAGCGGAAATTTTAGATTGGGTTTTAATCAGATTCCACACAAGGGACCTTTCACTTACATCAGTTAGATATTCACGTACTTCAATTGCAAAAACAGCACATTGTTTGCTTGTTAAAGTGTATTGCGGACTACATTGATTGCAGAAGTAATTATCCTTTTAATTGGGTGTGTATGGACTAATGTAATTGTCCACAGCAGATTTCAAAAAGGATTTGCTACAGTCCGCTTCTTAAAATGTAAAAACCAGACTTACCTATTTAATATTTTACTAACACATCCATGTGAAACTTGTAGTTGTCGACTGATCTCACATGGTCGTATACCTTGTAAGGCTAGTTGTAAGATTTGTACTCGTAGATGATCAGGTAAAGGTCGACCATTTGTAAACTCCCTACCATACTGGTTCACATTACGTGCTGTAAAAATATGTAATATTCCATACAGTAAAGTTTCACTACAAAAACCACATTTGTTGCAAAATCATTTATCACGTAGAAAGGAGTCTTAATTAAAAACAACCTTTTTACTAAATGAAATTTATACTTATAATAGTGTCATATATCAAAGCATTTCAAAGTGAAAGTAAACTGAAACTGAAAATAGAATTTGGTTATCAATACTTAAAACATTAGATTTTATCAAAATATGTTTTTAGAAAGAAGCTATATTATGATTGCTGTAACAAAATCCCATTTCTTAAAAATTGGGGTCCTTTTTCAAGTGTACACTATATTTATTTTTTGTTAACAATGACTATATGAGAAAATAAAAGGAAAAAACTTATATTTTACTAAGATAATTATTCGTACCATTTTCAAGCTCCGCCTTTTTTGCAGCATCAGCTTCACTGGTTCCTTCTTCTATCACAATGGGAACAGCTCCCTGAACAAGGCTGGTACCACTATCACTAACAGATACAGTAATGGTTGGTTCCACTTCTTTCTTTATTTCCATGGTAACCACAGGTTTAGCTTGACCGTCAGTCTCTTTAGAAAGGTCAAGGACACTGACTAATTGAGGTTGTTGCTGAAATCACGAAAAGTCAATCATTAGAAAACTGTGACCACACAGTGACACTTTGGTCATTTAAATTTTATGATGGCCAATTCACCTAACCTAGCTTTCCTGTACTTTTGACATTAACCAGTACCCACCCACCTTCCCACAAGCAAGATAAACTACTTCTCTATTATACTTCATTAATACAGAAAAATTGACATAATTGTGGAATTAGCATAGAAGGCAATAACCAGACTGGGTGAAAGTCTAACCCTTTCAGAACACTAAATTTGAAATCTTACATGTAACCCGGGTCGATAGCGCAGTTGGTAGCACGCCAGGATTTGGAATCTCGCGCACGAGGGGGTGCGGGTTCGAATCCCACCTGGGGTGGTTATACCTTTCCATGAAAATTTGACAATAATGTCTATTTTCCTCCAATGATTAGATAATATAGAGAGGAGTTTCCGGCCTTGTGGAAGGGTAGGTAAGCACTGGTTATAGACAATGGTCCAGGAAAGCTAGGTTAGGTGCGCTGGATGCCGTAAAATGACCTAAATTGTGTTGACACGGCGTTAAATCCAATAAATAAAAAGAAATTCTATATGTAGATTCCACATGTAACAATAGATAGTTCTGTAGTGGTTATTTGACCAATGAGAGAATGACTGATCACCACGTGATCATTGATACAGTCTGGTGGCCCGCAGCGTGAGTTAGTTCGGAGAGTTGCTCTCCAGCTCCGGGAGAGAGCGGACGTGTATTTGTATATATGTTAAACCTATATCAATAATAAGTTATCAAACTATGATGTGTTCGTTGTTGTATTGTTGGTGATTTTAAGATACTGAGTTAGTATGTGGACAGGTAGTGTCACACACATTAAATAAAAAGAGGGATAGAAAATAAAACATCAGCCTACCTGAAGTAAAGATTGTTGAAGCTGTAAGAAGTTGATATACTGCTGCTGTAATAATAATTGATAATTTGACAGTGGTAGAATCTGAGCACCGGATACCACTGGCGTTCCTGAAACCACCGGTGTTGCTATGGTAACTGCCGTACCATCAGCTGAGGTCAAGGTCAGTGGTTGAATAATCTGTTGATTATCACCAACGGTGATGGTTGCTATGGTAACATTTCCAGCACCTTGTTGTGTTACAACAGCACTCGGTGACGTTGTTTCACTCTCTGTTACAACAGGTATTGTCAGTTCTTTGATTTCAGTACTATCAGAGTCATCTCCCTTTGGAGAGGAACTCTCCTTTTCAGAGAGTAGTTCATCATTGACTTCCTCCTCAATCATCATGGGTTTTAAAGCTACTTCTGTCATTTTTAATGTTTTAGTTCATCACTTCTCTACATGATCTTGTTGAATCTAAACAATTTTCACTCTTGACAAGAAATTTTGTTCAGTCAAATATTGTTTTCTCTCTGTTTGTGTCACATGTGAAACTGAAATTGAAAAAAAACAACTATTGTAGCATTGTAACTTGTGTTCTGTCATAATTACTGATAATGACAATTTTGTGCAAATTTACACACAAGTTTTAATGATGTCATATACAACTTTTGATGACATCATCAAAACTTGCAAGTGTAGTGTTATTCCTAATATTTAGAGCATACTGGTAGTATACCGCTTTAAAACTACAGCTCTTTTCATTCCATGCAAGGACCCTATACAACATATGTTATATAGGGTCCTTGTTCCATGGTCACACATTCATACGACAGAAAAGTTTCGAAATAAAGACCACCCTGGTCAATGCATAATCATGTATTCATGTGGTATTTGACCAAGTCCTGATTGCATAATTTGAGTACAAAAAGGTCTCTATACTAAGATCATTTTACTGTTAAAACCAACAATTTAAGTTACCTTTATACCAAACTTTATTAAACAGCAAAAACAGCAAAAATAAAAACAAAAAGTTTACTAACTGTATTACTTCAAAGATCTCATTCACAAAATGTTTCATAAAATCCTATATGAATTCATTACCAAAAATGAGCAAAACATACATTTACATAAATAACCAAGGTATATGTATAACCGTACAAAGTTGTTTTACAAATTCAGCATACCTCCAAGCTAACTGAAGTTAATCACAGCATAATTAACTTATCTTATCATTAAATAATAAAATGCTCACGGTTTTTTTAGTCGTTACGGAGCTTACAAGTTTATCAACCGTGACTTGATATACAAGCCTACTATGTAAATATTGGATTTCACCAGGGGCTATATAACATATATATAAATTGCTACATTGTATTTGATGCAAAATTCGAGCACACCCAAACAAAAAACATTTTTGTCAATTGTCATGCGAACATGCATTGTTACAATGTCTCATTGAGTACAGTAAAGTAAGGCTGTGAGACGCACATACTTCTGTCAGTAACTGACAACTGTCCCTTAGTTACTAGGCACATACTTCTGTCAGTGACTGACAACTGTCCTTTAGTAACTAGGCATAAACTACTGTCAGTAACTGACAACAGTCCAATAGTTACTAGGCACATACTTCTGTCAGTGAATGACAACTGTCCTATAGTTACTAGGCACATACTTCTGTCAGTGACTGACAACTGTCCTTTAGTTACTAGGCACATACTTCTGTCAGTGACTGACAACTGTCCTATAGTTACTAGGCACATACTTCAGTCAGTGACTGACAACTGTCCTATAGTTACTAGGCACATACTTCTGTCAGTGACTGACAACTGTCCAATAGTTATTAGGCACCTACTTCTGTCAGTGACTGACAACTGTCCTATAGTAACTAGGCACCTACTTCTGTCAGTGACTGACAACTGTCCTTTAGTAACTAGGTACAAACTTCTGTCAGTGACTGACAACTGTCCCATAAGATACTTCTATTTAGATTACATATATACAACAAGTTATGTTTGACTATCTCAATCAACAGGACAGTAACTTTTCCCTCAATGTATTTTGTATATAGTTTATGGTACATACAATGTATTGTACACCCAAAACTTCATTATACTATTCCTTGCTGATAACTTTGAATAAATTACATAGTTGTTGCACATTTTATTCACTTACTATCACAAAGATAAATGCTATGCATTGTGCAGTGACAGTGAAATTTATGCATGAATTGAAAAAATGAGATGTACAAGATACTGCGGCTGTTGTAAGCAGTTATCACCTGAACTAACTAACTACAGCCTAGGTCTTGTAAAATATGTGCAGGCTAGTGAAAGTAACATATTTAATACAGAGGGGCTGGTTAATACCTTTGCCCTTAACTACATAGTAATTACAATAATAAATTGGGCTCGTGTTTGAGAATATTTTTTTTTAACATCGTATTCAACACATATTTAGGCCATATATACGACGGCCAGCTCTTCCTACTATAGGTTTCCTGGACACTTTTCTATCATCAGTACTAACTTACCCTACCATGATGCCGACAACTCATGTATATGGTATGACCTACCGCTACCGGGCTCAACCTCATGATCTCCGGATTCGAAGTCAGACATGCTAACCACTACGCCACAGCCGCCTCTCGTGTGTGAGATCTTTAGAGGCCCTCAACAATAGTACATACTTTAACTGACATTTTATTACAACAAATAATAAACGAAAATGAAACATTTAAGTGTCCATACAATGTTATCAGACCATAAAGTACTTTAACGTTTTATTATATTATCATTATACTATCATTGTATTATCATTATATATCATTATATTTTATTGTATTTTATTGTATTTTAATGATTATATATTTATTTATAACATTATTATATACAGTACCCACCAAAAGTTTGGAGACATTTTCACTTTGTAGGCCTACTGAATAGCTTTTATCTAAAATTTGATTACTGTTTATTTTGAAATGCCTTTTAGTTTTGCTTTATGTTTTGGTTATCATTAATATTTATAACTGAGAGTACATAAATAGAATTACAGCTATGTTATGGAAGATAATTACAATGAATATGGTTACAGTGGCTTTAGATCGATGTCAGATGCTGAATCTTATAAATGTGTTGCATTCATGAAATTTGTTTTCATTTTATCATAAACCATTCTTAAATATACTAAAAATAATGATTCTAAAAAAAAATCATCGAAATTCAATTACAGTAAATTTCTTTTGTCTCCAAACTTTTGGTGGGTACTGTATCAACTTTTATAACCAATGTTTATGTACTTGTATGCTACATTGACCACAAGACTAACATTTTTATATTTAGTTTATCAATTATTCATCATGTGACTATAATACGTAGACGCATCAGGGAACTTACAGGTTGATTCTTGGTACCAAGACCCCGATTCACACGACCACAATACGTAGACGCATCAGGGAACTTACAGGTTGATTCTTGGTACCAAGACCCCGATTCACACGACCACAATACGTAGACGCATCAGGGAACTTACAGGTTGATTCTTGGTACCAAGACCCCGATTCACACGACCACAATACGTAGACGCATCAGGGAACTTACAGGTTGATTCTTTTAACTGAGACCCAGTTTCACACGACCACAATTTCTAGGTGGTATATAGGCATCAACTAGCGATTTTGCTCTATTATACACCGCAGCAGGGTGCCATTTTGTAAAAACAAACATGACAGATGCCACTCTGCAGAGGTTGCACAGTAAGACTTATGAATTAATCAATAAATTACAACTAGGCTAATCACTGACCACAGGTCAAACAGAATAATTCTTGTTTTTTTGGAGTACAAAGAAAAGTTGAGACAAAGGGATGGAGTTTGATAATGAAATACTTTCTATAGCCGTTCTCTCTCCTACCACAATATCAAGTGAGGCAGTTGTCAATTATTTGCCAGGAATTTGAACCCATGTCCCCTGTCCATGTAGTCTGACCCATTGCCCCTATGAGCCAACAAAACAACCATTATATATTATATATATATTATATAATTAGAGACTTTAGTCAGTTATCTTTCCCTGATAAAATCTGAAGCAATCCAATTGGTAAGTAGGTCCTTGCAGTTGGAATCCTCGGATTTTATCATTGAATTCCTATGTAAGGATAACAAAATATTTCATCTAATATCTTTCTTGTTAATGAAGATATTGACAGAAGTGGTGAAATTTAGATGGTACTTTGCTCTAAAAATATTTAGCTTAAATTTCAAACAAATTAGATGATTTACAAAAAAGTTATTTAAGTTTAGTTTTGGCAAATTGACATTGAAAAGTAAGGGTAAAATCCGAGTAATCCAACTAGTAAGACCTACCTGTTTGAAGAGTATAAAAGGGGAAATAACTGACTAAGGTTCCTTATTAGGTGCAAGATATAGAACCGAGACTAGACTTGGTACAAAATAAAATTACAAAACCGTTAAAGATACATCACTTAAATATCACAAATTAAATGTATAACCATTTTACTCCTAGTCACATTCCCTATCTATCATGAATGATACTTTACTCAAAATAAATATCAAATTACCCCTTACCTTAATAATTAAACGATAAAAACATCCAATAATACAATAGTATAATTCACAAAAATGAATAATATTCACTTTTAGCGATAAAAATCATAAAGCAGGGAAAAATGATCCATTTAATAATTTTTAAATTTGTTAAATCAACGTAAATATCCAAAATTACATGATTATATCGTTACAATCGAGTGATAACCAAGCTCTATATCGAAATGATTATTAAGAGTTAACGGAAATGATTATTTCACGTATGAAATAGCATGATTATTATAAATTCGTCTGATAAATACATCTGTGCCTATGTCGTGTCGTAAAACTTAGCGTATAGTTGACGACCATAAAATTTCAATCAATACAGTAATCTATACCTTGTCACAAAATCATAGACTGTGTCCTAGTTTTTCAATCTTTTGGTTGACTGGTTTACATTCAGTAACTGACAATATTAAATTGTATAATGTTCTATGAAGCAAAAAATATCCGTATAACATTTCTATAAAATAAAATAACAACTAACTTTAATCACACTAGATTCTATATCATATATATTTGTTTTCTTGATATATATTTTACAAAGAAAAAATAACATCTTTTTAACATTTACTGACAAGAGAATTGCAGGTCTGTAGACACAAGGGGGCGGAGCTAGAGTAGTGAGGTGACTAAGCTCCTCCCTAAAAATGGGATACTGAAAGTTATTTGATTTCAAGTCTTAAACTAAAGCCATATGGTGACTTAACCCCTAGTTTTGAAAGTTATGGAATTTTAAACCAAACTGGTCTAAGAAAATGTTGGTTTTCTTTACCAACCAGGCCAAGCTCCTTTACCCGCAAAAAGGTCCAACTTCATCTTAAAATGACTTCTACGGTACCGAACCTTTGTGAGATTTACACACTTAGTGGGGTCACCTGTATAGAACAATGTCCAAACATCAGCAGCCAGAAAAATTGACAACTTTCAAACAAAACATATTCAATGTAGGTTTTCAAACTATAAAACTTAGTTGTCAGGAAATCTAACTTTCAAAATTTATTTATTTACTGGATTTAACGTTGTGTCAACACAATTTAGGTCATTTTACGGCTTCCAGCGCACCTAACCTAGCTTTCCTGGACCATTGTCTATAACCAGTACTCACCTACCCTTCCACAAGGCCGGAAACTTCTCCATATTATCTAATCAATGGAGAAAAATCAACATTATTGTCAAATTTTCATGGAAGGGTATAACCTCCACGGGTGGGATTGGAACCCGCACCCCCTCGGGCACAAGATTCCAAATCCTGGTGCACTACCAACTGGGCTATCGACCCGGGTGCCAAATTTATAGTGACAGTATTAACATAAACAACTTTTAGCTCTTCCACTTTAAATAACAAAATGTCCAATTAAAAAGTTGAAAAACAACAATGATGCATTAAATATAAAAGTCAGACACTTCATAGTAAATGTACAGACACAGTGCTAACAGCAAACATAATCAGTTTGTTCTAAGAACAATATACAATACAGACTATCAAATCATGTGATAACTTAATAAAAGTAACATAAATTCTTACCATATTTAAAACAACTTCAATTGAAAAAATGTTCAGTCCAAAGTCTGTACCCAAACAAATACACGGAAAACATGTAAACGAAACCAAACTGTCACTTTTTCTGTTGAATAACTTTTTTAAAAAATGTCTTCTTTTTTAAAATATTATAAACCTTAAATGTCTAAAATCTTGCGTGTAACAATTGACAATGCTTGAATAAAATGGTTAGGTTTTGACAAGAAGGTCTAAACGAATATAAAACACAGTGATACAATAGATGTTCAACCAAGCGTAACTGACAATACTAAAGACCAAGCTTGAAGCAAACAGTCAAGACAGGATGATAGATAGTGGGGAAAATAATATGCAAAAAATTACTGATGCGTATCATGTATCTTGAGTCTATTTCGTGAACTTAACAGGGGAAATTTATGTCAACATTTAGCTTAAAGACATGTAAACATTTTTTATACATGTTTTTTTTTTTTAGGTAAGGTTATTCCCCTTTTCACAGGGACATAAAGGTCAAGCTCTCTCTAGCCTTTACATGTTAAGTTATTGCCCTTTGCCAAAAATCATACCGATTTCCGGATTAGGTTATTTCCCTTTGCCACAAAAACACATAAATCACAAACTCATCTAAAGTCTGTTTAAATCCCTAAGTATACTGTATAGTATTTAACATTAATTTTTACCGTTACTTTAATTTCAATGATTGTTTTTGTACGAGTTAACTTTCAGTGTCAAAATGAAAATATGTGTACAAAGAACAAAAGGATTTAATTCTTATTTTATGCTTTTCAGCAATAACGTGTAACAAACTATTTGTACCGCCAACCCATGATGGACCCATAAATTTGAGTTCTGAATAAAGTCTACTGACACACAATGTAACAAAAAACTAAATAATACAAATATAGTCAAATGTTGCCTGTGATAGCCTAAGGGGCAAAACTTGTACATCATAAGTAACAAGACAGTATCTTTAATAATAATTATTTTGTAGATAAAAAGTGACAGAAAATATTTTCATGAAGTAAAAACCATGTTTAGTGCAACAGTTATAAACTTTAGTTAATAGAAATAAGAAATTTCAAATTCACTCATGCATGAAGATTGAGGCAAAGAGATATTTATCTAAGAATTTTTTTTAAGTAATATGATCTCCTTTCAAATAAAAAAGTAATCGTTGAAGTTTGGATGTTACATATATAATAAGATATGAATTCATTAAAACTCATTTATTCATAATAATGTACCTAGCTGAATTACTTCCTTTTATCAAAAACATTAATCCAACAGATCTGAATTACCTCCCTTTATAACAGAAAGAAATCCAATAGAACTGAATTACTTCCCTTTTTAAGAGAAAGACATCCAATAGAACTGAATTACCTCCCTTTATTAGAGAAAGAAATCCAATAGAACTGAGTTATCTCCCTTTATTAGAGAAATAAATCCAATTAAACTGAATTACCTCCCATTATTAGAGAAAGAAATCCAATTAAACTGAATTACCTCCCTTTATTAGAGAAAAAATCCAATAAAACTGAATTAACTCCCTATATAAGAGAAAGAAATCTTACAGAATAAAATTACCTCCCTTTATTAGAGAAAGAAATCCAATAGAAATAAATAACCTCCCTTTATAGGGAAATAATCAAAATAGAACTGAATCACCTCCCTTTATAGAGAAATAATCAAAATAGAACTGAATCACCTCCCTTTATTAGAGAAAGAAATTCAATTAAACTGAATTACCTCCCTTTATGATAGAAAGAAATGCATTGTATTTCATGAACAATTAAAATTTTCACACACCCCCCCTCACCGACTGTCTGAGCTATGTTCACATGATTCAATTAAACTAGTTTCATAATTTATTTCACACGTATAAGATAAATTCAATTAAATGTAAATAAAACATCAAATGTAAATTTCAACTACACGCTGTATGAACATACATAATAGATCTTCCTTTACAATATAACAAATAAAAACTTTTCATATAAATTTTTTGTAGTCATACGAAATATATCAATAATCACAATATGATGATATTCGCGCTTCGCTGATTTACAATACGCTCAAACACCCGTGTCCAATGTAACAGAGCCTAAAGACATTTTAATGCATCAATAAAAAACATCTCATCAACGATACATCGTATAATGACAAAATCAGTCATTCATGACCATGAAATACTAGAAAACTAATTTATATGGAAATTTGACAAAAATCTCAGATCTTTCTCTGACACTTCAAATGATTTATTTATTTATTGGAGTTAGTGCCATGTCAACACAATTTAGGTCATTTTACGGCGTCCAGCGCACCTAACCTAGCTTTCCTGAACAATTGTCTATAACCAGTACTCACCTACCCTTCCACAAGGCCGGAAACTTCTCCATATTATCTCATCAATGGAGGAAAATCGACATTATTGTTAAATTTTCATGGAAGGGTATAACCTCCCCGGGTGGGTTCGATCCCGCACCCCCTCTGGCACGAGATTCCAAATCCTGGCGCGCTACCAATTGAGCTATGGACCTGGGTTGACACTTCAATGGCTGCGTTTTTAAGAATCATACAACTGTAAGTACTGCAAGGGTTGTTAAGTATAGAAACTCTTAAAACACGTAACAATATCAAAAATTGCATTAATTACTTTAATCAAAGAGAAACTAACGCTTACAAAAACTATATACAAATTCAAATATTTGGTTTCTTCCCTGCACTACAACCAAACTCTTAACCTAACAAAGAACAATAAGATTATTAAATCTGTTTCTCATGCTTTTCAGCAATAATGAGTAAAAAACTTTGTTTGTACCCCCAGTGCACGGATGGAAAACCCTAGTAATTAGAGTTCCAAATTAGGATGTGCTTTATTAGATATAAAAGTTGGTAAGAGAAAATATTTAATGATAATTCTACAAGTTTATTATTTTTATATCAGAACTGAACCTACAAGTATTTGTAGTCTGACCAAAGAATACAAAGATCTGCAGCGCAGTTGGTAGCATTTCTAAGGGGGTACACACTCGAATCCCATCCAGGAGGGTCATACCCTTCCATGTAAATTTGACATTATTGTCAATGTTCTATCATTTATAAGATATAATGAGAAGTTTCCAGTTTTGTGGAAGGGTAGGTTAGTACTGCTTGTAGACAAAGGTCTAGGTAAGCTAGGTTAGGTGCGCTGGATGCCGTAAAATAACCTAAAATTGTGTTGACTTGGCGTTAAATCCAGTTTAAAAAAAAATATACCAAAAAGATTAATGGGACCACCAGATTTCAATCAATAATATCAAATGACACAAAAATTACAAAATGTGAATAAGATTCAATGAATCTGAAAATTGTTCTCAATGAGCCATGTCAAAAATTGATAAAAAACAAATTATGATATTATAACCGATTTATGAACAGTAAATATATATTTATGATGTTATTTTTTGAAGTTTACAAGTAATAAATTAGTATGTGTATATATCAGCTAGAGAAGTCTACGCTCGCTCCGTAGTATAAAAAAAAATGGTCATGTTAAATATATTTTAAAAACGTTGTACCAGAACTCAACCAGAGAGAATTATAGGTTTAACGACATTTAACAAAATATTTATTGGTCGCGGCTCATTGACTCTGAAAAGTGGTGCGCTATTCAGACATTATAATCTTTTAACCAGCGGAACAATGTCACACTCTGACTACTTAGTGTATTTGCTTTATAACAGTAAATAATAGCTTCATGGCATTTGAATAAGTCGCCGACGGAGCGTTGCGATGACTCGGTGAAGTTAACGTCTTTCCTCATTATTGTTAAATTTCTCAATACAATGGTAGCTTGTTTAAGACTTTCATCAATGACTTGAGCTATTGTTCATAACCATTTAGCATAAAATACTTTAGACTTAAGCATGAAATGAATTCATACAAAATTAGCCGAGAGTGTAAACACGGAGACACGGGTCATCAGGTGCGTATAAAACACTCGGTGTGCTTGCTTCATGACAAAAATTTGATGTGAATGTTCTGTCAAAGTTAACTAGTCACTTTTGAAATCAAATACATGTGCATTTATATCAATGGGTCAGCTATAAAGTGGTCTAACTGCAATTACATTAAAGATGGAGATAGGCTAGTTTTGCACAGATCAATAAATTAGGGACTTCTGTCAGTTATCTTTCCCTGATAAAATCTGAAGAAATCCAATTGGTAAGAAGGTCCTTACATTTGGAATCCTAGGATTTTGTCATTGAAGTCCTATGTAAGGATAACAAAATATTTCATCTAATATCTTTCCTGTTAATGAAGATATTTACAGAAGTGGTAAAATTCAAATAGTTCTTTATCCTAAAAATACTTAGCTTGATTTTCAAACACATTAAATGATTTACAAAAAAGTTATTTAAGATTAATTTTGGCAAATTTACATTGAAAAGTAAGGGTAAAATCCAAGTAATCCAACTAATTGGACCTACATGTACCTATTTGAAGAGTATACAAGGGGAAATAACTGACTAAAGTCCCTAATTCACTAAGTTGTAGTACTACAGTATTACTTTAACATGATTCTTAGAGAATACAGTGACCCCTACGACCCCTAAAATATTTATATGAACATGATAAGGTGTGTCATATGCCAGAAATGAAATCTAAATCTGCAGTATTAAAGTTTTTTTTAATCATAATTAAACAGAATAAATGTTGTTTACCCCTCCCATTTTTTAAGCATTTACAAAATCTTCAAAAATCATTCAATTTCTTCATAAATGTCATGACTTATTATAATACAACAAATCTTCATTAAAACCTTAAAAAATGACAACCAACCATCTAATATTATATGTTTTTCACTATGTAAATATTGTAAATAACTTGTAAATGTTTTAAAAGAGGTCCACATGGAAGATTGGATTTATCCAAATGTGTAGCCTCATTAAATAAAGTCTTTATTATTATTATTATTAAAATTGTGAAAAACTCAAAGCTGTAAGTTCAATTTCTTTCAATAATTATAAAAATCCTGATTTTATCAACATTTACCTAGGAGAAGAAACCTTTCAAAAGTTCCCAAAATCCTGAACACCAATACAAGTCCTGATAACTTGGTTTTTCATGGAAAGTTCAAACTCTGCAAAGAGCTCTTTCAGCCAATCTGACAGGGCAGAATATGGGCCCCATTCCCAATGCCAAATAATGACCATTTTTCCCAATTTCAAGAAAAAGATTCCCAATCTTGTCAAATAATTCCCTTTGAACAGGATGTCTTTTGCCTTCACGAAAGAAACCACAAGATTTCATGTAAAAATAATAAATACATGAGAATTTGCATTGAATGCCCCAATGAACTGACAGAACAAACTCTTTAAGAGCACTGCAACACTTTCAGAGACACCAAAGCAAATCATATAAAGATTTAATGCAGAAAATTAATTATGAAATTTCCCGATTGTGTTGATTTGTCGATATTGTTTCCCAAAACAGACTATTTACAGCATTAAAAATTCCCAATTTGGGCAGGGGCCTTCCCCCCCCCCCCCCCCTGAAAAAGCCCTGCAAAGAAAAGAGTTGAACAAGAAATACATGATCCCAAGGACCCTACATGATCCCATAAACAGATGACTTAGTCCAGCCTACATATAAACTTAAATTACCCAAGATAACAACATACCAGGATATCAACAAGGGTCACAGGTGGTAGGTTACAGGTGATGTTATACCTTCAATTTACAATCTAACAACATTAGCAATATACCATATCTATAACACCAATATGTAACCATAGCAACCAACACTGTCACTGTGTTGTCACTATGTTGTTATTGTTAACAAGTACAGACTATCAGCAGGAAGTCAGTTTATTGGTATTTAGGATTATCTAAGATTAAATCATTAATATTATTCCTTTACTGGTTGCCACGTGTGTGAAAAGTAGCCATTTTTTCACCATTACAAGCTAGGGCTATTTCAAGATGCTCTAATTTCATTACTAATTATCATACAGTTATGCAACTTGGCCAAGTTATTCCCTGGGTGAATGTCTTTCAGAAAAATCAAGTTGAGCCCCAATCCCCGTTACCATGGCAACGCTGGGGCGGAGCAAAAACGGCAAAAAATGCAATTTTCGCTCTTTTTCCACCCCACGTTTGCACTTCAAACAGTAATATTTTCCGAAATTGAGGTCTAAAGTGCCAGGTCTTTTCAGATACTGAAAACATGTTTTCTTATCAGCATTTGGCGCCATTTCTCAGCGCTCAATGACCCCGATTTTTTTTCTGGCGATGAGGGGCGCTGCGCCCCCTTCAAACCCCAGCAACAAAGGGGGGCACATCCCCCCTTCGGAACCCCCCTGAGACATCAATTGATGGGGGAGGCGCGCGAAAACGAGCTCATTTTTTTGGGACAACTATCCTTTAGTGAAATTCGCTTAATCCAGTTAAAAAACACCATTTTCAAGGCTGTGGCGGCCATTTTGGAGGGGGGGTCTAGACACGTAAAAATGCGGGATTGAGCGGTTAAGGGTTAAGGTTTGCACATAATGTAACCTTATAGAGTCGATAAATTAAAACCCTCATTAAAATCAGACAAAAACAAACTCATTTGGCAATGATAACTTTAATAAAGCTACTTTCTCAAAGGTTTGTTATTATAGTACAGTGTATTTTAAAGTTACCTGCCAGAATTTACTTACAGTTGTCAATGATTTATCTATTTATTTCATTTATTTATTGGATTTAACGCCGTGTCAAAACAATTTAGGTCATTTAATGGCGTCCAGCTCACCTAATCCTAATTAAATATCGCATGTTGACGAAACTTGGGAAATAATTCCTACCCATAGCACATATCTTTATTTTATTATATGATAAATCATTGTCATATAAAAAAAATAAAGATATGAGCTTTGATGTGGGTAGGAATTAAGTCCCAAGTTTCGTCAACATGAGATATTTAATTAGCATATCAAATGATTGTACAAATTATCTAAAATATTATGATTTCAACTTGCACTTTTGAAATAACCATGCATTTAAAGGTAAAAAAATGACTTTTAATCAATTAGACACATTTATAAAAATAAATCAACTAAAATTTTATATCAATGTCTTCTAGTCAAAAGACAAATTAAACAATTGAAATATAATGATATCATACAATTTCCCCAACACACTCTATAGATCTCCCAAGAGGTATAAGCTAGATTTCTAACTTGACCTGAAAACTGGCATTTAGCCTGTACCACTCAAAATGGACAATAAGAAGACTTTATCTATAACACCAATATGTTTCCATAGCAACCAACACTGTGTCACTGTTGTCACTAGGTTGTTGATATATAGATATATAACAGATTATCTTTGACAGAATCATCATAACAAACAATGCCAATAAAATATGCTGATGTCAGCACTAAATGACACTTGCTGTTGTCAAATACTTATTATTAATGCACCTGGGTGTGTTGATATTAACAATTATCAAGATTTGAGCATTTTGTAGTCAACACTGGTTGCCTAAAGCCAATCAAAACAATGCATTTGAGGTCACATGATAAGAAAATGGCCGCGAAAAAGTAAAAAAGGGTTGTGTAAATGGACTCGTCTCCACCATGAACAAGTTGTTGACTAAATTCAAGCTAACACATAGTCAATAGCGAGCATCAGCAGATGTTTAGGAAGGCTACACACCACTAAATATTTTAGAGGACATTAACATTTTCATGCAAGTATTTTTGATTGGAAAAAAGTAAAATTCACAAAGATAACTATTCAATTGTACATAGACTTGTTCATCGAAATCAATATTTATTTTATATTCATAACATCCGCCCCGTTAGCAAATGAATATTAACCACAAAATATATACATCTATGGAGAAGACATCAAACATGGCTGAGCATTGATTTCAAGCTTTTTTTGGAAATGCTAATACTTGTAATATTTATAGACATTCATATGGAAAATCCCACATTGGGTAAACACATTATCAAAAATTGGACAAACCCCTTAAGTCAATTTTATCACAAAATCAAGGGAGGTAATTTTGCACTAAAGTCAATTTTATCACAAAAATCAAGGGAGGTAATTTTACACTAAAGTCAATTTTATCACAAAATAAAGGGAGATAATTTTACACTAAAGTCAATTTTATCACAAATTCAAGGGAGATAATTTTACACTAAAGTAAACTATATCGCAAAAACCAAGGGAGGTAATTTTACACTAAAGTCAATTTTTTCACAAAATCAAGGGAGATAATTTTATAAATTTTAGTCAATAATCAAGGAATTTACCAAACAAACTTTGACTTTGTAGTCTAACACACACAACTGTCAGTGGAAAGCATGTGAGTCAAGCTAACTGACTGAAAATCATAACAATATCATGAATACAAAAAATCAACAATTGAACAAGATTGAGGAAGTTAAATTCAAGCATATAAATTTATGCAACGCTGCGTTTCGTTGTTTCACATTGAAACATTATCTACCATTATAAAGTTACATTAAATTTGCATCAAAAATTAAATCTAAAACATCAAAACAATAAGAAATCCCTGGGACAAACTGTAACAGGATGTAGCGCTAGGAAAATAAAATCATGTGAACTCAACCCTGTGTTCAACAACGTCTATCTGGTTAAAAATGTTAAAGTGTGGTTTAAAATCTGCTTCCATATACATGATCATTGACATTACATTTTCTGTATGTTAACACCTGATCATTGAAATCACTTGAAAATTTCTTGCTCTAGAAAATAAGCAGTGCCCCTAGTGGGATTTTAACCCTCAATCTCTAGACCCCTAAATGTGCATCCTACCACTAGACCACTGCTCCTCTGTGTCTCCAGTCCCAGTTTTGTTTGTTTGTTTGTTGGGTTTAACGCTGTAGCAACACATTTTATAGGTCATATAACGGCGGTAAGTCAACCTACTCACTCCTCCTGGAAAGGCTAAATCTCTGGATTTAGCTGTTAACCAACTACTAAGCACATACTTTGGTCAGTGACTGACAACTGCCCTACATAATTAAAAATCATTGGTAGGAGGGAGAATGCCGTATAAATAATTTCATGACCAAACTTCATGAAAGGATGCCCCGCCCGAGAATCTAACCCACAACCCCTCGATCAGTAGACTTGCGTGCTACCAACTGAGCTAGCCGGGCGATCCTCTAGTCCCAGTAGGCTTCAAGCAAGATTTTGATCTAGTGTCTTGAAAAAGTAGCTGGCTGCAAGTGATATAACAGTACAATGCACATAACTTTGCGGTCGGCTGATAACTGTTCCACAAGATTGAGAGGTAGATGGGAGAATATATTATCTACTTGCCCTTGACAGACTTATATCACTAAACTTGTGATTTTAACCTTATACTGAGTATTAACCTATGATGATGGCTAAAAACTTCATTACTTGATACAAAGTTGAGTAGACAATGGGAGTTACTTCATTTTGTGATCAGGTAAAACCTACCACAGCCAGGAATCAAACTTACCACAGCCAGGAATCAAACCTATCACAGCCAGGAATCAAACTTATCACAGCCAGGAATCAAACCTACCAGCCAGGAATCAAACTTATCACAGCCAGGAATCAAACCTACCAGCCAGGAATCAAACCTAACACAGTCAGGAATCAAACCTACCACAGCCAGGAATCAAACTTATCACAGCCAGGAATCAAACCTACCACAGCCAGGAATCAAACCTACCACAGTCAGAAATCAAACCTACGACAGCCAGGAATCAAACTTATCACAGCCAGGAATCAAACTTATCACAGCCAGGAATCAAACCTACCACAGCCAGGAATCAAACCTATCACAGCCAGGAATCAAACCTACCAGCCAGGAATCAAACTTACCACAGCCAGGAATCAAACCTACCAGCCAGGAATCAAACCTACCAGCCAGGAATCAAACCTACCACAGCCAGGAATCAAACCTACCAGCCAGGAATCAAACCTATCACAGCCAGGAATCAAACCTACCAGCCAGGAATCAAACCTACCATGGCCAGGAATCAAACCTACCACAGCCAGGAATCAAACCTACCATGGCCAGGAATCAAACCTACCAGCCAGGAATCAAACCTACCACAGCCAGGAATCAAACCTACCACAGCCAGGAATCAAACCTACCACAGCCAGTATCAAACCTATCACAGCCAGGAATCAAACCTATCATAGCCAGGAATCAAACCTACCACAGCCAGGAATCAAACCTACCACAGCCAAGAATCAAACCTACCACATCCAGGAATCAAACCTACCACTGCCAGGAATCAAACCTACCACAGCCAGGAATCAAACCTACCACTGCCAGGAATCAAACCTACCACAGCCAGGAATCAAAGCTCCTCAGATCTGGAAATCCTGCCCTCTATCTTTATTTATTTATTTTATTTATTTGAGTTAACGCCGTATTAACACAATTTAGGTCATTTTACTGCGTCCAGTGCACCTAACCTAGCTTTCCTGGACAATTGTCTATAACCAGTACTCACCTACCCTTCCACAAGGCCGGAAACTTCTCCATATCATCTAATCAATGGAGGAAAATCAACATTATTGTCAAATTTTCATGGAAGGATATGACCTCCTCGGTCGGGATTCGAACCAACTGCGCTATCTACCCGGGTCTGCCCTCTATCAAAGTTAACCTCATGACTAGAACAAGAGATACATTCATATTTTGTAACTATCTTCTGACACACACACAAAATAAATAAAATAAAATATAGAGAAACAAACAAATAAAATAAATATTCGACAAACATTGTGATTAAAATTCAAGATAACAACATAAATGTGGTTTTTTTTTCAGATACATTGTTGCATTGTATTTTACGATTCAAAACCAAAATTTGATAAATTTTTAAATTATTAAAAACAAAAAATAACTATAAAATTTTACCTTTTAATTCTTCATCCAATATTCACTTTTAACTAAACTAAAACTTTGCCAAAAGTTAAATATCTTGATTCAATGTATAACAATGTCCTAATGCACAATAACTAAACTACAGAGCTTTCATGGAATAAAAAGTTCCAAACTATAACGTTATATATATGTTATATAGATATATACCAATGTATACAGCTCTCTAGATCAACCGTGAAATGAGTTCCCTGATAAACTAGCTTTGTATAAAATTGCCTAGCTTGATTATTGACCAAAATGTCACGCTTAACGGCTTTAAATAAATAACAGTTTGTACGCCACACTGATGTAACTCTTGTAGTATGTGTTTATCAGATAAAAGGTTACTGAAACTAACACAGTTTGTTATCAGTAACGTGTACACATGACAGACTGACTTATCTAGTACAATGTTTGTATTATAACTTAAGGTGGTATGGCTTTTATCACCGGCTTAGTAACAAGCTGTTAACTCGGCCATAAAATCAACAATTATTGCAGTCATTCGTAGTTTAAACATTAACCTTTAGTTAATTAACATAAGATAATGAAGTTAATATCCTGTTAAAAATTTGTACCAAAAACTTGATGGTAACTTAGTAACATAAATAATTAATATTTTATTACATTATTAAATGCTTTTACTTCTTAAAATGTATACAGTAATTAGGGGTGTAACAATACAGTAAAACCCGTATTGCAATATATTGCAATACATATTGTTCATTGTACATACATGCATAGCATGAATTAATGCACGTGTATCATCTTAATTTGATCAACATTGTACATAGATATTTGTATTTTCAAATGATCTACATGTATTATGCAAATGTTTGAATAAATTAGAAAAAAAGGTTTTGAATGGACTTTCAAAGATAATTATTATCTCACTTTATGAAAAAATAGTTCAAGTTTCCAAACAAATTTTAACATTTATTCAAACATTAAATTTCAGACTCTGATAAAATCGATCAATATGAAACATAACTAGAAAAACTGGTTCAGAGAAAACGAACCGGTTAAAACCCGTCAGAATTCATATTGCAATATTAACCGGTATATCGGTTAACCGTTACACCCCTAAAAGTAATATCTGATGATATGTTAATCAGCAAAAATATTATAATAACAGGGGTGTGGAATTTCCCCCAACCCCAATTTATCTGTGGATAAGAAGAATTTAAAAATAAACTTTTCCAAAACCAAAATGCAGTAATAAAAAAGTTCAATACTCAAAATGAAATATTTAGAACTAAATACATCATGAAAGAAAGAATTATTTCAGCTGTTAATTGACTACGAAATTAATGGGTGTCTGGTTGCCCAGGACAACCAATCTTTGGTTCAAGCAACCAACAATTTCTTTTGGGCAACCGAAAACTCTGCAAATGAGATATAGTGCTTGCTCTTAAAATGATCTGTTTGGACAACCACTTTCATATCCTAATGTCATAGACTGTGTTAATAACAAAAGTTCACACTTGAATTTTATTAAAACATAGACATTTTATTATAAAGTAAAATATTTTTATTTTTATATTTATATGTATATTCATACATATAATGTGTGTAGTATATATGAATTCCTGTATGTTTTTCATTAACCGGTGATTCGCATTTGATTCGTGAATTGTTCTACATGAATCATGGTTCAGATTGGATCGTCACATGCTCAACGATCCGCAGCCCTACAACTAATGATAATTTCTTTGCCTGACTCCAGCATCTTATTACATTATTCATGTTTTTTATGCTTATAAATACATATAACATATGCTGAGAAAAAACTAAACATTAATGTATAGGTAATACAACTATGTATTATGTAAGCCTGGCAGTCCTCATCATCGTCATAAGCAACCTTGCAGTCATGGTTGGATGAATTTTCATTAAACTTTAAAATGAATAAAATTAACATAATTCAAAATATCATAAAATATATACAAGTATGTAGATAGCAATTAATCTTTCAAAACCTTCAAGCTGTTGATATTGTTCGTTTTTTCTCAACTGTCAAAACATGAATAATTTCACGGTGAATGTATTTGTTAAAATTATTGTTGTAATACATCCATGAGTTTCTGAAAGTGTGTACTATGATCGAGTAAAGCGACTAGACCGAAGACCAACTAAAGCTGGTTCCATACCTGGCTGTGAAATGGTGAGGGTAACACTGACTGGACCGAAGACCAACTGTGGCTGGTTCCAAACCTAGCTGTAAAATGGTGAGGGTAACACTGACTGGACCGAAGACCAACTGTGGCTGGTTCCAAACCTAGCTGTGAAATGGTGAGGGTAACACTGACTGGACCGAAGACCAACTGTAGCTGGTTCCAAACCTAGCTGTAAAATGGTGAGGGTAACACTGACTGGACCGAAGACCAACTGTGGCTGGTTCCAAACCTAGCTGTGAAATGGTGAGGGTAACACTGACTGGACCGAAGACCAACTGTAGCTGGTTCCAAACCTAGCTGTGAAATGGTGAGGGTAACACTGACTGGACCGAAGACCAACTGTGGCTGGTTCCAAACCTAGCTGTAAAATGGTGAGGGTAACACTGACTGGACCGAAGACCAACTGTGGCTGGTTCCAAACCTAGCTGTAAAATGGTGAGGGTAACACTGACTGGACCGAAGACCAACTGTAGCTGGTTCCAAACCTAGCTGTGAAATGGTGAGGGTAACACTGACTGGACCGAAGACCAACTGTAGCTGGTTCCTAACCTAGCTGTGAAATGGTGAGGGTAACACTGACTGGACCGAAGACCAACTGTAGCTGGTTCCTAACCTAGCTGTGAAATGGTGAGGGTAACACTGACTGGACCGAAGACCAACTGTAGCTGGTTCCTAACCTAGCTGTGAAATGGTGAGGGTAACACTGACTGGACCGAAGACCAACTGTAGCTGGTTCCTAACCTAGCTGTGAAATGGTGAGGGTAACATTGACTGGACCAAAGACCAGCAGATCGAGAAAGAAAGTTTTCCAATCAATGTGTCTATTCTAGACTCTTAGATTAAAGTTTGAAGTAAAATTCTAGCTTGGATCTGCACATAATGCATCTTTAGAAGTGGATGGACCCCCATAAAAACTAAACCAAACATCAGAAAGGAAAACAACAAGTTTGTTGACACTAGCGTTGGAGTGGTATTCTCGACACATCTTGATATTAGCAGGACACTTGTGTATTGTGATAGTATCTCAAACTATTGATACATGATGATAGTAACTTTTTATCAGGCTCAAATGAAGACTTAGTTCATTTTTTGTTCATTCACATGTTGCATGAGAACTGCTTTTTTCCTGCATATTAAGTTACAATAAAGAGGTATCAAAAACACAAATAAAGGAGGGCGATCTAGATCTAATGCATCTTAGGGTCAATGGTTTGGTGAATTGTTCATCACACATGATTCATAACTCTGCGGGGATTAAAAATGAAGTATAAAACACTACAAAAAATCTCATTGCCATAGAATTAACAATTAACCAAAAAATGTAAAGAGGTACAGTTAAAACCCCATAGGTGGATCCAGCGGGGGGGGGGGTCAGTGGGGTCCGGACCTAGAATTTGGGAAATGTACCAGTCCATTTGTGTTTTTCTTGCTTGTAAGTCATTTTTAAATAGCATGGAGCATTTTTTTTTCGGTGCTAAACATAGATTTCATGGTTATGTAGTTTTTATTATCAATATGTTGCATTTTTTTCTGCAAAATGTGTATAATGTGGTTGTGGTTTGAGGTTTGGACCTCCCCCCTAGAAAAGTTTGCTCCTCCCCCTAGAAAAGTTTGGACCCCCCTAGGAAAAAATCCTTGATCCGCCCCTGAACCCCCTAGCAAATTGCCAATCAACTATGAAACCACAACATACAAAGATTACACACCTTAAAGTTAAGACTTCAACAATTACCAGGAAGTCTCCACTATTGTTACAACAAATCCTTTAAACAGTTCCGGTTGACTTGATATTTCAAAGTTCAATGATTAAATATAAAAACCTAAATCAAACAGTTAATTAACTGATACTCATAGTCAAAAAATTTGCCTTAAAGACTGTAAAATCTACCCTAACTTGTTAAATAAAATCACAAAATTTGAACAAAATCTCAATTGAAGAACATTTACATTCTTATCATGAAGATTAGAGTATTTGAAGTTTAGTGATGTCCTGTTAGCTGAAGTATGTTCAATTACCCTAAACGTTACAAAACGTTTGTTTTGCAAATAATCTCGGACATATTTAGACGCTATTTTGAAACTACCAGTTTTGAAGTAAACAAAAATATGATCGTTTAGGCAATGAGTGATGTTTCATTTTTAGTCCGTAAATTTTGAAATGTCACTCATTGCCTTAACGATCTCATATTTGTGTATTAGATTAGATTATTTGCAGCAAATGGCTGAGGAGTTCTGAATGTAACGTTACGAAACGTTTTGTAACGTTTAGGGTAATTGAACACGCTACTGGAGTATGAAATATTTCACTTAGATAAGATGTCAAACAACGGCTTTATAAGGCTATAATACAATAAATGTTAAAACTTGTCTTTTATTACATTTCCTTTTAAGGTCATAGCTTATGACATACTTAAGACATCAACCTACACAAGTCAATACTTTAGTTTGTACAGTTATCTATTAGGGCTGTCATGATACGCCAGAAGCGTATCGCGATATACTGCAATAGGCTGGCATAGAATCGCGATACATTGTCGGCTTTTAGATATGTTGTGCTTCTGCTGTATTTAACAGAAACATTGCAAATTTTACATGCAGCTACTGATAGAATCTAGCTTCTTTAAATATACATATATACGGTCATTTAGGACTTTGACGCACCCTAATCGGTAAAATTCTTGTAACTTAAGCTTAGATGGAATGAACAATGGAAAAACTGACGTTTTTCTGTTATTTCGCGAAGGGAAGAATTTTTCAATGAAATAAAAAATATCGCCAAATACCGGTACGTTAAAATTGTACCGCGGTACATTGCTGCAGCTGGATATTGCAATATACCGGTATATTGTGACAGCCCTATTATCTATGATGGGTGCTGTACATCCTGATTTTTATCATTTTGCACATCAAAATAAAATCAACTCACAAAATTCCCATTTGTTGTAAAATTCGAGCCATGATTACACACTAGTTAAGACTGATTTATCCGTTATAGATCTACTAAAAATAACCGAACCATAAATAAATTTATTGTCACAAAACCCTGTAAGTGATAATAAATAATTCAACAAAAAAGAAAAAACCAACAATTATATTTGTCGAGGCCTAAATATTTTTGAAGGCTGAGATAACAAAGGGGGTTTTATTAAATATTGATGTTCTGGTCATATAAATAGCTATCTTATCATCCATTACTATGTTACACTTAGGTCACCAGGCCATATCTGAATTATACATGCATGTCTAGCTTGAATACACGTACAAATATAGCTGGTACCCCGGTCCCCACTACATCATTGATACAAATATAGCTGGTACCCTTGTCCACGCGACA
Organism: Mactra quadrangularis; assembly: GCA_025267735.1. Lineage (NCBI taxonomy): Eukaryota > Metazoa > Mollusca > Bivalvia > Venerida > Mactridae > Mactra > Mactra quadrangularis. The sequence continues at coordinate 46,874,527 of CM046294.1, forward strand.
GCATTGATACAAATATAGCTGGTACCCTTGTCCAGGCACAGCATTGATACAAATATAGCTGGTACCCCTGTCCATGCTACAGCATTGATACAAATATAGCTGGTACTCGGCTCAGCTAATTATAACAAATATGGTTGGTACCAAGCTTGCTTATTATAAATGACTTTATAAAGGATTGGTTCCTAATTCGTTGGTACCTATTTTTATATTAGCACAATGCTTTTCCAGTCACTGGTTCCCCTGTTTTATATTACAGATTGCATGGTTCATTATATGAAATTTGAGACATTTTAAGTAGGCAATGATCATGCATGTCAAGTCACACTCATAAAAATTATTCTGGTTTCCAGCTTAACATTCAAAACCTAGCAATAGTCACTTTACTGGTTCCCTAACTCCATTAGCCACAATTAGCCAATATAAGTACTTTAACATTTTTGAGTTAAACCCTGAACATAATATATTCAAACACACATAGTAATTAGACTAATTTTTTTCTATTTTGTAACAATATCATTTTATGTGCATAGTTTGATATCAGTATAAATCAGCGGTAAAAGTGAAGTTTTTATCTCTGTTTGTTCGTTGGGTTTAACGCCGTAGCAACACATTTTATAGGTCATATAATGGCGGTCAGTCAACCTACTCACTCCACCTGGAAAGGCTAAATCTCTGGATTTAGCTGTTAACCAACTACTAAGCACGTACTTTCATCAGTGACTGACAACTGCCCTACATAATTAAAAATCATTGGTAGGAGGGAGAATGGCCGTAGAATAATTTCATGACCTATCTCTACGAAAGTTTGCCCCGCCCGGAAATCGAACCCACGACCCCTCGATCAGTAGACTTGTGTGCTACCAACTGAGCTAGCCAGGCGGCTGAAGTTTTTATCAATGAGTCTGAGCTTTACTGGTTTAACTACAGTAAAGTCTGTTATAATGACCCAAATTGTAAATTTGAATGGATACAAGTTCTTACGACCATTTTGCTAGTAAGACCATCAATCTTGTAATTTTCAATTTTTAAAAAAATAACTGTACAGTATATGTAAATAACAAAGAAAGAAGTCTATCCCACTCTTGCTCTGACCTATCAGTTTGTTCTTACAAGCTGATTATTTCATTTTTCAAAAAAAGTGGACTCACCTGAGTAAAATTAACACTACAAGACTTTTGTTTACCAGGATTCATTCACACTTTCAAACCAAACTGACAACTTCTCCCTACAAAAAAAAAAATCAACAATCAGGGCTTTTCTAGGGAGTTTTGGGAAAAAGGCCCCTGCCCAAATTGGGAATTTTTAATGCGGTAAATATTCCGATTTGGGAAAAAAATATCGACAAATCAACCCAATTTGGAAATTTCATCATTAATGCTTCTGCATTAAATCTTTATATGCCTTGCTTTGGTGTCTCTGAAAGTGTTGCAGTGCTCTTAAAGAGTTTGTTCTGACAGTTCAGTGAGGCTTTCACTGCAAATTCTCATGTATTTATTGAAATCATGTTCAAAGGGGATTATTTAACAAGATTAGGAATTTTTTTCTTGAAATTGGGAAAAATGGTTGTTTTTTTGCATTGGGAATGGGTCCCATATTCAGCCCCGTGAGATAGGCTGAAAAAGCCTTGACAATTTAAAACGAATCCTTAAAATGATTAAGACATCAGAATAAATACATGTACAATTCTTTAAGCTTGATTCAAAATCCCCACCAACAAACAGAACCCTAGGGTCAATTTGCACAAACCTGGGGTCCAGAGATCAAAGCCTGTATGTGGATAGTGAGTAGGATGACCAAGTCAAGTAACATCATTTATATGGCTAAAAATTACAAGGCCCATCCTGCGCTAGCTCAGTTGGTAGTGCACAAGTCTACTGATCTAGGGGTCGTAGGTTCGATTCCCAGGCAGGTCATATTTTCGTGGAGTTTAGTTATGAAATAATTTCAACAGTCATTCTCCTTCCTACAACTGATTCTAAATCATGTAAGGCAGTAGTTAGTCACCGACTGAAGTATGTGCTTAGTAGTTGGTTAACAGCTAAATCCAGACATTCAGTCTTTCTAGTAACAGTGAGTAGGTGGACTGACCGCCGTGATATAACCCATACAATGTGTTGCAATGGCATTAAACCCTACAAAAAAGAAATCACAACAATTTTGCATAAAGCACTGCACATTACATAACATTTATATAACCAAACATTAAAAAAAACCCTGAGTATATGTAACTTACAAACAGTCGGTACCAAATGGAATAATAATTTACTTAAATCTAAATTACCCTGGCTAAAGACAAAAGGATGCCAAATGATTACAATCACGCCTCATTAGCTTTATAACTCTCATCAAACAACAAAACTAAATTATCTAACTCTAACATCAAATGGGCCGTGAAATACTAATAGGTTTCTGTAAACTTATATTTGACAATTTACACCCTATCTCAACAATTTGATAGCCGACTGGCTAGCTCAGTAGGTAGCACGCAAGTCTACTGATCCCTGGATATAGATTCAGTTTCCAGGTTGGTCCTATCTTCATGGAGCTTTGTCATGAAATTATTTCATGCCATTCTCCCTGCTACCAATGATTTAAAATCATGTAGGACAGTAACTGTTGTCAGTCACTGATGGAAGTATGTCATGTAGGACAGTAACTGTTGTCAGTCACTGATGGAAGTATGTCATGTAGGACAGTAACTGTTGTCAGTCACTGATGGAAGTATGTGCCTAGTAACTGTTGTCAGTCACTGATGGAAGTATTTCATGTAGGACAGTAACTGTTGTCAGTCACTGATGGAAGTATGTGCCTAGTAACTGTTGTCAGTCACTGATGGAAGTATGTGTCTAGTAACTGGCGGACAGTTAGAACCAGAGATGAAGCAATTCAGGAACGGTGAAAAGGTTGACTGACCCCCGTCGTATGACCCATACAATGTGTAACTACCGCATTAAACCCAACAAAAACCTTCTTACAGTCGTAATGGCAATCAGTTCCTCTTCTCACTGTCCTAAGACACGCCATGATCTCTAGAGAGATATTTAACCCTGGTCTTAGTACTAACACTTGGCAGCCAAATTACCTGGGTCAATAGCGCAGTTGGTAGCGCGCCGGGATTAGGAATCTTATGCCCGAGGGGGTGTGGGTTTGAATCCCACCCGGGGATGAAATTTTGACAATAATGTCGATTTTCCTCCATTGATTAGATAAAATGGAGAAGTTTCGGGCCTTGTGGAAGGGTAGGTAAGTACTGGTTATAGACAAAAGTCCAGGAAAGCTAGGTTAGGTGCGCTGGACGCCGTAAAATGACCTAAAATTGTTTTGACATGGCGTTTACTCCAATAAATAAATAAATGACAGTCAAATTATTAGACTTATTTCTATTTATATTGCCGTATTGACCTTGTTTTCCAGTTCCAAATCACTGAATTTTAAGATTTCAGTAGATTTTACAAAGGAAAATCAACCATTATCAAGTCCCAAAATTATTGCACTTCTGACAGGATCCCTTTGAAAACGTTCATGCATACAATTACTTAAAATAACTCACAAAATGTACCATAACATTAACTCTTATCAATAGTGATCATTAAAATTGTTTTCAAATTTCAAGAAAAGTTTCAGATAGATTATTTATACAGACATAACATCCAAATAGTGTAGTTTTAGCAGTGAGGTAATGGCTTGCCAATATTTCTAAGTCTGTATCAATTAAAAGCATGCATGCTGAATAGGGCAAGTTTACTTTAACTTTTAGAGGGGGTAGGGTAAATTCATTTGGAGCACTTAAAAGGTGCTTATACCAAACATTTTGTGAATCGTGTGCATCACAATTAATTTAGGAGGAGTCAAAATTAATCTATGAAGGGGTCATAATAGATTATTTAAAAGGGGTCACAATTACATTTGTAATTTTAGAGGGGGTTGAAATCAATTTATGAGGGGTCACAATTCATTGGGTGTCACAATTAATTTATGGGGGGGGTCACCCTTAATTGATGAGGGATTAATATGTGGGAGGGGGTTACAATTAATTGTATCTAAAATGGTATCTAAATAGTTGCAATAATGAGACCCTATTAGTTGTCAAGTGAATATTATACATGTAGATGGTCAAAGAAGGCTCTCAACTTAGTTGTGATTCGGTACAAAATGGTCATCCCGTCAATTTTACCGCGTCTATTCATCATGTCAATTTCAAACATTGACATTCACGGGTAAATTCATGACATGGTTAATCAAGATCACAAAACGTCCCTTTATCATCATCAATAGATTTAAAATTACTAATCTGTCCGCCACTTTTATCGTTGACGAAGAGTTTTTATCGTAAGCAGTTATCTTTATTGCTATCAACGCTGTATGTGAGATCAATAAAAGCAAAACATGGTGACAGAGGCATGCATGAATAAATCAACAATGTCCTCAATTTCAATGACATAGTCCTAATGTCTCCTTTCAATTCTTTAAACATTCTTTTGTGTCAAACAAAATTGTCCCACAGTGAATATGTGTTCTATATTAAAAGTATTTTATGCATTCTTAAGGGGTGTCACGATCCAGTGAAAGCATGTCTCAATACCTTGCGATATAAAAACTACAATATATGTATTTCAATAGTAATATTCTAATGCAGAATAGCAGGGCACTACACTCTGCCCTTTTGTCTGTCCCTCCTGCATTTTTTGGCCTCCCCATGCAGAAGTAGTTACTTTGAAACATCACCTCTCTGATGGGCTCTGCCCCTTTTCTTCTGCCTCTCAACCCTTAACCTGAGTCATAGAAAAATCATAAGCAATAGATAAGGCAAAAACCCAGGTAAAGTACAATAAATAATAAATAAAAGAACAAATTAAACTTATGTTAAACAAAAATACATGTATATTACATGTTTAAAGCTAATAATATTAGAAGTCCCACGGCTAGCTCAGTTGGTAGAAGCAAGTCTCTTGATCGAGGATCGTGGGTTCCATTCCCGGGCGAGGCATACTTTTGTGGAGCTTGGTCATGAAATTATTTCTACGACCATTCTCCCTCCTACCAATAATTTTTAATTATGTAGGGCAGTTGCCAGTCACTGATGAAAGTATGGTCTTAGTAGTTGGTTAACAGCTAAATCCAGAGATTTAGCCTTTTCAGGAGGAGTGAGTAGGTTGGCTGACGGCGGTTATATGACCTATACAATGTGTTGCTATGGCGTTAAACCCAACAAACAAACAAACAAATGCAGTCAGTAGAATTCAACTGATAGAACAATCTAAGTTGATTTTCTTAATAGTGAAAGGGACCCTTTACTTCTCTAATATAGCATTTGGGAATCATCATATACATGTACATGTATTGCATGATCTCTTAAAATTCTCGGCAGTCTTAACAGCAAAATTTGAAATGAGGTTGTCTCCCTTGCTTTCATTCTTGACATTTATCGATAATTGTACTTTTAGAAGGATCGGTATTTTTAAATTGTGATGAAACGACTGTTAGTCACAGAACGTGCAGCAACATTGAACAAAGAATGTAAGCTTAGAAATGCCTTTTCAGCATTGTTATTATTATTTCCAATTGTACATGTCACTTGATAATGAATTCGTAAACTTTATATTAACGAGAAAAATTTCCATTAATTGTTATAGACGCTACGGGTTTATTAAATCAAATATTACTGTATGTAAGCAAAATGTTCAGAAAAGTTAAAGTGCAGTTAAAAGTCTTCTTCCATATACATGTACATGTTTAGCAGACTTAACAATCATGTACGATAACCCTTGATCATTGAAATCACTTTCAGGCAGGTGATCCCTTACAGTACCCATTTACACTTGGATAGAGTGGAACAACTGAAGGTAAATTTCTTGCTCAAGGAAATTACATGCCCCTAGTAGTTTTTTTTGTTTTTGTTGGGTTTAAAGCTGTAGCAACACATTATATAGGTCATATTACCACGGTCAGTCAACCTACTCACTGTTCCTGGAAAGGCTAAATCTCTCTGGATTTAGCTGTTAACCAACAACTAAGTGCATACTTCAGTCAGACTCAGTGACAGACAACTGCCCTACATAATTAAAAATCATTGGTAGGAGGGAGAATGGCCGAAGAAATAATTTCATTACCAAGCTCCACGAAAGTATGGCCTGCCTGGGAATCAAACCCACGACCCCTCGATCAGTAAACTTGTGTCCTACCAACTGAGCTAGCCTGGCGGCTTCCCCCAGCAGTGTTTCAACCCAAGACCTCTTAATTGATCCTTTATTAAACTTCCTGCCACTGAACCACCACTTCTACTTCACTTTGAAGCTTATATCACCAAGATTTTAGAAATGAAATGTCTTCCTACATGGATTAAAAAAAGTTAATTCAAAAATAAGTTCCAATTTACAGATTTAATTTTTGTAATGATCTCCATAGTTTGATAAAGTTTGAAGGCTATGAAAATCCTGTACATCAAATATCAAAATTCAGGGTTGTCCCCATTTTAGGGTCTTTAACTAGAATAGTCAACTACATATATGCTTTTTTTTTTAAAATGTGTAAAAATGAACACTCAATCTGACAGCCCCAGTTAACAAGAGAAACCCCTAACTCACTGAAAAATTAAGTAACTTCACAATTAAAGAGTGTAACTTATTATACATACAGTACATGAAATTAGGTTAAATATTCACTCACAAAAAAGCTATACAACTACATACATACATACATGCATAATCAATAAACAGTCTTAACTAGTGACACAGTATAACATAAATATAAAAAAAAACACATCTTACCTCGCATGTATAATGTTTATTCAGCCAAGATTTCCTAGAATATTTCTGGAGAAGCACTCAACCGAAAAAAATTTGGTTCCAGCAAAATAAAGTCAATGAGGCGTGTTGTTAAGCCTGGAAAATCGATACCCTAAGAACATTGGCTGCTCTGAGGCGAGCAAGATCTATAATTGAAGCAGAACAACTCAAACTATGGCTGAATAGATCTCTTATCAGATGAATGAATCCAGCTGTGTTCCCGTTACAGCTATTATCAATATCCAGAGGCATCCAGTGGGGAAATTCAAACCACTTGGTAGATTTAGAGGCTCTTGAAGGGAAACTTGAAACTGGAAGTAAAAAAAAGGATTTTTGTTATTGAGCTGAAAATATGAAATTTGTAAGAGATAATTTTTTAAGGAAATGAAAATTGGATTTTGAATTTAGGAAAAAAATGTGATAAAATACCACAGAACTCAATGTTTATAAATATGTGCAGGTTATTTATATATGTTAGTCACTTATCAAAATGTTAAGATTAATTCATTTAAAAAAATAAAATTTACAATACAGTGAAAATAATTTTAACATTATATTGATTTAAATCAGGTTTAAAGGAACGATACATGTTTTGGGGAAAGAAAACATCAAAAATAAAAGAGATACTCCAAATATTGGGAAATGAGGGGAGGTAATCATGTTATCCTAACTTTTAAATACACCAAGAGTTATCCTAAGGTCGTGATTTTTGTTTAATTTGTCCTAAGGCCAATGTTCCTCTGATTTAAATGATTTTTACCTAAAAAGTTAAGCAAAAAAATATGTTTTAATGAAACATTTTCTTCTGTTTTTTGTTCATCGAAAAATTGTTTTCAGTTATTTAATGTTTTTTTCCTCAAAACCATTCTTAGATAATAAGTATAATTTTGTTATCCAATATAAAGAAAGCTTCTATTTACCAGGGCTACAGAGAGAGAGAGAGAGAGAGAGAGAGAGAGAGAGAGAGGTGATGACATTATTGTATTTTATATTTGACAGTTTCCTGTTCCATTCAATCTTGTTCACACTTGTATATGAAATGGTGTGATACACAGGGTATTTTTACCATATAGACTGACCAGTAGGTGACCGATTGACCTATTGTACTAATGGAAAATGGTGATTATGGAATTCAGTGACTGCATCAAATTGATACTGTAAACAAGGACATATCTAGTTTTGTTTCAGTAGGGGTTAGGGATAATAATAAAAATAAATAAATAATAATAATAATAATAATAAAAATAATGATAATAATAATGATAATAATAATAATAATAGTAATAAAAATAATGATAATAATGATAAAATACCAGATATTTAACAAGTGCCTCAAACAAGAACCTATTCTTACCAAGTTTATGATACAAAAAAAATCAAGTATACCTTCCTAAATATTACAACAAAAATCAAGTATACTTCTGTAAATGTTTAGTTTAGAATTGTTTTAGCATTGAGAGAAAAGTATGTTTTCATCATTAAAGTTAGTTAATCAAGCCGTTATTTTATGTTCCGCCATCAGTTACGGTCACTGCTTTATAAGCAAATAAATCAAACATCTGTTTTCTGATCAGACATTACTGCCAACAGACCTTACAGCACAACAAATCTTCAAAGGCAGACGGCAAAACATCAGAAAATGCAGTGAAGCTTGAACAGGTACTCAGTCTGCTGGAAATTTCTTGACAAGGAAAAAAAAACTTATGCTGTTATCATACATATGGTTTATAAGTTTTCCTGATTAATATTGCAAGATATTATAGTACTCACCAAAAGTTTGGAGAATAATGACAAATACAACAAATTTAAAACCAAATATGAACTATTGTTATAATCAAAAAGTACTTGTCCACCTAAACGGATATACTTCTAAACTTTCATCTCTATCTTTGAATACATGTACTTTTTGTTTAACCTTGTATATATAGTGTTAGTTATATAATCTTTGTAACCGTTGTACAAACCTACAAATTACCATTGAATAATTTTGTTTAACAAATTGTACACATTCAAAGTCATGTAGTCTTGTATATTTTTTATGTTATACTATGTTATATGTGGGATTGTAAAGTATGGAAATCTTAATAAAAAACCCTCAAAAAAACCTTAACAGTGCCTTCTGGATTCACTTTTATCATGAAAACCCGAGTTATCTACGCGCGGCCGTGGCATAGTGGTTACCGTTAGCATGTCTGACTTTGAATCCGAAGATGGAGGGTTCGAAACCCCGTCGCGGCAGGTCATACCCTATACATGAGATGTTGGCCTCGTGGAAGGGTAAGTTAGTATAATATGATAGATAAGTGTCCAGGAAACCTATAGTAGGAAGATCAGTTGAATTCTTTGAACTTAAGCTTTAATCGAATGAACCATGGAAAACTGACATTTCATTACTTCCATTTAGCAAAGGAAAGAATTTTTTAATGAAAATAAAAAATATCGCTAAATACCGGTAAGTTAAATTCATACCGTGGTACGTATGGCTGCAGCTGATTATTGCAATATATCGGTATACCAGTATATCGTGACAGCCCTAGTTTTAATATTGGGGCTTCTTCTTTTCAATTTTAGCATTTGAGGTTTACAAAATCATCAAAAGTTGCAAATTTTGCAATAACTAATGCAGTCTACAAACAGAAACTTAACTGTATTATTTCAGACCTAATTACAGCAATATTTGATACGAACAAATTCATTTGTTGCATAACTAACAACTGGTAGAAAATGTTTGTGAATTGAATCAGTGAATGACATTTTTGACAGATGCTGATGATATTGTCTTTACATGCTACTGGTTGTAACAGATAACTAACCATGAATAACTTTCCATCTAAATATATCAATATCTATCATGATAACATTGAATAGTTCACAACACCCACAAATTGGAACAGTTCTATAGGGAGCACTATAAGAAGGGACATCATTGGAATATCATACAGGGGAAAAAAGGGACACAATTAGAATCATACACTGTGGACAAAAAGGGACATAATTAGAATCATACACAGGGGACAATAAGAAGGGACACCATTGGAATCACATATAGGGGACAAAAAGGGCACAATTAGAAGCATACACAGGGGACAAAAAGGGACACAATTAGAATCATGCACAGGGGACAAAAAGGGCACAATTAGAATCATACACGGGAGACAAAAAGGGACACAATTAGAATCATACACAGGGGACAAAAAGGGCACAATTAGAATCATACACAGGAGACAAAAAGGGACACAATTAGAATCATACACAGGGGACAAAAAGGGGCAAAATTAGAATCATACACAGGGGACAAAAAGGGACACAATTAGAATCATACACAGGGCACAAAAAGGGGCACAATTAGAATCATACTCAGGGGACAAATAGGGCACAATTAGAAGCATACACAGGGGACAAAAAGGGCACAATTAGAATCATACACAGGGGACAAATAGGGCACAATTAGAATCATACACAGGGGACAAAAAGGGCACAATTAGAATCATACACAGGGGACAAAAAGGGACACAATTAGAATCATACACAGGGGACAAAAGGGGACACAATTAGAATCATACACAGGGGACAAAAAGGGACACAATTAGAATCATACACAGGGGACAAAAAGGGACACAATTAGAATCATACACATGGGACAAAAAGGGACACCATTGGGATCACATACAAAGGACAAAAAGGAACACAATTAGAATCATACACAGGGGACAAAAAGGGCACAATTAGAAGCATACACAGGGGACAAAAAGGGCACAATTAGAATCATACACAGGGGACAAATAGGGCACAATTAGAATCATACACAGGGGCCAAAAAGGGCACAATTAGAATCATACACAGGGGACAAAAAGGGACACAATTAGAATCATACACAGGGGACAAAAGGGGGCACAACTAGAATCATACACAGGGGACAAAAAGGGACACAATTAGAATCATACACAGGGGACAAAAAGGGACACCATTGGGATCACATACAAAGGACAAAAAGGGACACAATTAGAATCATACACAGGGGACAAAAAAGGGCACAATTAGAATCATACACAGGGGACAAAAAGGGCAAAATTTGAATCATACACATGGGACAAAAAGGGACACCATTGGGATCACATACAAAGGACAAAAAGGGACACAATTAGAATCATACACAGGGAACAAAATAGGGCACAATTAGAATCATACACAGGGGACAAAAAGGGCACAATTAGAATCATACACAGGGGACAAAAAGGGGGAGAATTAGTGAAAGGGTTAAACAAATGTTTCATATTTGTATGAATATTTTAATTATTTAGCTCAAAGTACATTAATCTATATCTGACAGATAAGGCCACAACAAGTTGATCATGTGTTCTATGGATTTTTCTGACAAAAAATGGGGCGAGCGAGCGAAGAAAAAAAAGACTTTATTTACTTGCTTTATATAGCGGTTTGACCAAATTTTTATAAGCGAGCAAGAAAATAAAAATATTTTTTGTAAAAACCGTCAAAATTAAGGTGCGAGCGAATCCATAGAACATATGATCAATTTGTTGTGGCCTAATGTTGCATTAGTCAATAATCACAATTTAAAGCTGAAAACAACCAACTTAAGATTATAATAAATGTACCAATCACAGGGCTTGTCATGAAATTTTAAAATGAGATTGCCAGATTGGACAACAAGCTATATGTTTTATTAACCCAAAAGAAATGATTTATACTAGCAGTAACAAGTTGCCAGAACCCAAATATATGTTGTCAGGGACAATAGCAAAACCTTTAATGTCGAGCTCTGCAATCACATCAAATATATGTTGTCAGGGACAATATGGCAACCTTTAATGTCGATCTCTGCAATCACATCAAATATATGTTGTCAGGGACAATATGGCAACCTTTAATGTCAAGCTCTGCAATCACATCAAATATATGTTGTCAGGGGCAATATGGCAACCTTTTTTATGTCGAGCTCGGAAATAACATCAAATATATGTAGTCAGGGACAATATGGCAACCTTTAATGTCGAGCTCTGCAATCACATCAAATATATGTTGTCAGGGGCAATATGGCAACCTTTAATGTCGATCTCTGCAATCACATCAAATATATGTTGTCAGGGACAATATGGCAACCTTTAATGTCGAGCTCTGCAATCACATCAAATATATGTTGTCAGGGATCGACAATATGGCAACCTTTAATGACGAGCTCTGCAATCACATTATACCTAAATGATATGTTTTATTAAATGCAGGCCTCAACATTAAGATTTTATAAGGTGCCCAGCTATATTTTAACTTTTCCAAGCAAAATGTTAAATAGCAGAAACAGGTTGCCTGAACCCAAATAAAAGTTATCAGGGACAATAGTACAAGCTTTAATGTCAAGTCCTGCAATCACAGAAAAACTTAAAATGACATAGCCACGGCCGTGGCATAGTGGTTAGCATGTCTGACTTCGAATCCGGATATCGCGGGTTTGAATCCCTGTCGCGGCAGGTCATACCCTACACATGAGTTGTCAGCCTCGTGGAAGAGTAAGTTAGTATTGGTTATAGATAAGTGACCAGGAAACCTATAGTAGGAAGAGCTGGCCGTCGTGAATATGACCTATATATGTGTTGAATGCGACGTAAAAAAAAGAAAAAAAACAACAACTTAAAATGACACATTCTATTCAATCATGAATGCAATACAAGCACAACACAAAAATCATTAAAGTTAAATACTCACAGCAAAAAAAAACAAGAATCAAATACGGAAAAAAAAGAAAAAATAACAATTTTCCTTGTATAATCCATGTACTTCATGTTCCATCATAATACATGGATTTTTTACGCACCTGAGAGACAGATCTAAGTAATTACCTGTCGACAAACCTTTATGTTACCATAGTAACGATTCAAACTTTAGTAATCATCAATTTCTCAGCTTCAGTTCCAGGCTGTATAATTCTGTTCATATTGAATGCTTCACTGATATCATCGTGTGACAAAATCAATGATGCAGGAGTAAGGAGTATTATCACAATATAAGAGAGACAATGAGGGACTTTTGTCAGTTATCTTTCCCTGATAAAATCTGAAGCAATCCAATTGGCAAGTAGATCCTATCAGTTGGAATCCTCGGATTTTATCATTGAATTCTTATGTAAAGATAATAAAATATTTCATCTAATATCTTTCTTGTTACTTAAGATATCAACAGAAGTGATGAAATTTAGATAGTTCTGTATCTTAAAAAAACTTAGTTTGATTTTCAAACAAATTAAATGATTTACAAAAATGTTATTTGAGACTAATTGTGGCAAATTGATATTGAAAAGTAAGGGTAAAATCTGAGTAATCCAACTAATTGGACCTACCTATTCAAAGAGTATACAAGGGGAAATGACTGACTATTTTAAAGTCCCTTATAGAAAGAGACAATTAGGAGATGTGTAATTGCTGTCAGCAATAAAAAATATACACAGGCAGATCAGTGGTGTCTTCAATTCATGTTTAAAATGTTAGGGAACCCGGGTCGATAGCGCAATTGGTAGCACGTCGGGATTTGGATACTCGTGTCCGAGAGGGTGCAGGTTCGAATCCCACCTGGGCAGGTTATACCCTTCCATCAAAATTTGACAATAATGTCGATTTTCCTCCATTGATTAGATAATATGGAGAAGTTTCCAGCCTTGTGGAAGGGTAGGTGAGTACTGGTTATAGACAATGGTCCAGGAAAGCTAGGTTAGGTGCGCTGGACGCCGTAAAATGACCTAAAATTGTGTTGACACGGCGTTAACTCCAATAAATAAATAAATATAAATAAATAAAATGTTAGGGTAAGTTTACCCCTTTGGTAAAAACTCTGGAAAGAGTCTTTTAGGGGTATAAAGTAACAATTGTACAAAATTCAAACATGAATTTTTATCAAGCTATGTTATCACTAAGAACTATCACTATGATAGTTTATTTGGGATCACAGAAAGCTTGTATAAGGTTAGAATTACTGGGGAAAACACCATGGTACTAAAGGAACTTTCAATTGAAATATATGGCTATTTAGAGGCCTTTGTAAAATAAGGCAAAAAAGGGAAAAAATTGCAGACTGTAACAAATAACAGATACATATATTTCTACAAAAGAAAGTATTCTAACACAATTGGGTTATAGATATGTAGTAAAAGCTATTTCCTCACAGATTTGGGTAAAGAAATAACAATTTGTTGTAGAAATGGGGGGGGTCCGAACTTTTACAGAGGGGGTCTGAATCTTGAACCACAACCACATTATATAATGTGGTTGTGGTTCGGACCCCCCCCCTAGAAAAGTTCGGACCCCCTAGAAAAGAAATCCTGGATCCGCCGCCCCTGGTGTCAGAAAATGAATTCTTAATATTTCAAGACAAACATACCTATGTTACCTGAGAAATATAAAATAAAAATCACAAGATTCTTGGGGCAGTGGTTTTAAAACAGTTATCAAACAGTTATCAGTACATAAAAATCATCTATGTACCATACCGTTACTAACAGAGTAGGTGTTTAACATTTGTATTTTAATTTGCACTATATATGTCATAAATAGTAATTAAAAGAACACAAGTTACAATGATGTCATCAATAGTTGTGTATGACATCATCAAAACTTGTGTATATTGCTTTCATAATGTTACCATGGATACAACTTTGTGAGTCTTAAAAAAGATGATATTTTAGAGTAAAAATCTGCGTACAAGGAACTTTAATACAGAAACATTAAACCAAATTACATAATATACTCTACTACATTAAACATGGTATAAACTGTTCATATCAAAGATTATCATGTAATTCTAAAATCAACTCAAGTGTTATGAAATTAAAGAAAAATGCTTTTTACCTCAGAAAAATCCATCAACCCTGACAGTGTTTTTTTTCTCCTGCTATAATCAACTCACTGAATTCTATTAACCAGAAATTCATGTAATCAACACAGTACCAGTCTATGTCAGTGAAGTGTAGAGATGAATTCTGTGAACCAGTCAAATCCAATCACCGTGGTAACTGATGCGGAAGCAGAATGCCATGGTTACTGCCAAATCTTTACGCCTCAAGGGTTATTGCAATCTCTGGAAATGGCACAAATTTTACACTGGCATTGAATTGAGAGAAATTTTGGAGCAAATATGATCAGGCAGACAAAAGAAGGTCGAAAGTAAGAGATTGAAAGTTTGTATCACCCTTTTGTGATATGTATGCATGCTTGGTGCATCAGAATAGCTGAACTTGAAGGATTAAATCATTCAAAAATATTGAAATTAATAAATATTTATTTTTTTCATGCATTTGTACTTACTGTGTAGTGGTAATGTACTGAACAGACACTTAATATTGACTTTGATATTGATTTTACCCTTACTTTTTCATGTCAATTTGCCAAAATTTATCTTAAATAACTTTTTTGTAAATCATTTAATTTGTTTGAAATTCAAGCTAAGTATTTTTAAGGTAAAGAACTATCTAAATTTTTACCACTTCTGTTAATCTTACATAAGAATTTAATGATAAAATCTGAGGATTCCAACTGTAAGGACCTACTTACCAATCGGATTGCTTCAGATTTTATGTGGGAAAGATAAATGACTAAAGTCACTAATCAATTTCCATTTCAGATCAAAGTTAGTAAGTTGCTTTATAAATACCTATTGTGCCAATGGCTATATAAAATAATATATTTCTTTTAATCAAATACACAAATTACTAAGTACCGGTAGGCATTCTTTTAGTTCTAAATTCAGATCAAACTTCAAAACTGACACTTTTTCCCCCAGTTTGGTCCTCAAAACTCCCCAAGGAATGTTGAACCACAATTCACATAGAAAGGGACAATATTTGAGATACCGTAACTACCCAACACATTATATTTTGTTTCCTTAACCAAATAATATACTGCATATTATCTCATTGATTTTGTAACACTTATGATTGAATAAATTTATTTCTTATATACTGGCTATGAAGTAGGTCATTTTCGCCAAATAAGTGAAAACCACTCTAATTTTCCCCAAGAAAAAGGCTGTGGCCCCATCCCCCAATATGGTGTTTTGGCCCTGAGAGATTACAATTATATTACACAGTCTCAGATAATAATTTGATTAAATTAAAAATTCAGTGTTTGCGAGTTCCATCACTTTAATCTTTATTTTCTATATTCATGAATCTTAAATGATTAAATTACTTTATATTTAGACAGAAGCTTTGGCAGTTAAGTTTTCAGTCTAGTCTACCACACAAAACGCTTGTAATTTAAAAAAAATTCTATAAATTTATATTTTTAATGCTTTTTCATACCTATTACTATTAGCGCGCTAGACAACCAGAAATACTAAAGGGAAATAACTGATATCCCCCGGTAGTGTATAAAAGACACTATTCCGGGATCAGGACAATCCTACCCGTTAACAACTCAACCCGAAACATTTCGATAGTTGTCGTAAGTAATTAAGGATAGTAGGAGCGTTTCCTGATTAACATTACGCGTCGTAATATATTGCCACTTTTTTATTACGTCTATTTATAAATATCATGTTGAAAACTTGATAGACGTTGTGATTCATCTTAAATTTTAAGAGCCGGGATGAGACTCGAGGCAGTATCCCCTTCCGTACACTAGATTGAAAATCCTTAACATAGTCCAGTCCACAGATCAGGGTTTTGACTGACGCAAACAACGAAAAAATGATGGCACGCGTATAGTCAGATCCAGCGGGGGGATCAGGGGGTCCGGACCCACCCCTAGAATTTGGAAAATGTACCTGTCCATTAGTGTATTTCTTGTCTGTAAGTCATTTTAAGTAGCATGAAGTATTTTTCTCGGTGCTTAACATAGATTTAGTGGTTATTTCTAAAGATTGTATTATACATATGTTGCATTATTCTGCAAAATGTGTATAATGTGGTTGATGAAAGTTTGGACCCCCCCCCCTGAAAAAGTTCGGACCCCTCCCCCCTAGAAAAAATCCTGGATCCGCCCTTTACACATGATTTAATTTGTGTGCAGTGAACTGCACTTAAACACTTACTTTACTATAAATATAGGAAAACACAACTTAACGTATTTAATTTAAAGCGTGGATTAAAATGGACATTTATTTGTGAACAACGTAAATAGGTTTGTTCGTACGCGCGGGGGTGCGTGCGTGCGTGCTGGGGTGCGTGCGTACGTGCGTAGGCATATACATAAACCTCATACTGACTATGCTACTACGCCACATACTATATATACTATGCCGCATATTGACTCTATACTATATCAGTTGAAACAAAGACGTCCCTGAGCGAGAACTGTTCTAGTTTACAGCATCAGTAATTCTGAGATATCTTGAACCAGTCTGATCTAGGTGAGTTATAAGAGAGATTTCCAATAATTAAAGTAAGTCAAGCAGATAAGTTCACAAAGCTTCAGCCTGTCATGCTAAACTGAGCACCAAGTTTCTAGTAATTGAAAATAAGGCCATGGAAAAATAAGGCCTTATGACCTAAGTAATGCAAGATTCTGTTAAGTAGGGCTGTCACAATACACCGGTATATTGCAATATTCAGCTGCCTCAATACGTACCGCAGTAAGAATTCAATGTACCAGGATTTGGCGATAATTTGTATTTCATTGTGAAATTCTTCCCTTCCTGAAAAAAGTAACAAGTTGTAAGTTTTTTAATTGTTTATTCAGTATAAGCTGAAGTTAAAATAATTTTACAGACTGGGGCATGTTATATTAGTTGTACAAAACTTGAGCAAAAATATTATGTTGTTGAATCAAATACTGGGACAGAAAGTTGTGAAACAGACATGGTGTCCAGGAGCTTGAACGCTAGGATGTTCTGCAACGAAGAAGTTGATTGTTTCTTTCAACCTTATTATCTTTTATATTAACAAAACAAATAGCACAGTCCTAAATGACGGTAGATCTATAGACTTAAAGAGACTAGATATTATCAGTAGTTGCATATACATGTAGTATTTGAAATGTTTCTGTTACATACAGCAGAGGCACAACAAATCTAAAAACCCACAATATATCGTGGTACAATGTACCATTACATATCGCGATACAGTGCTAGCATATTACAATCTAAAAACCCACAATATATCGTGGTACAATGTACCACTACATATCGCGATACAGTGCTAGCATATTACAATCTAAAAACCCACAATATATCGTGGTACAATGTACCACTACATATCGCGATACAGTGCTAGCATATTACAATCTAAAAACCCACAATATATCGTGGTACAATGTACCACTACTTTTCGCGATACAGTGCTAGCATATTACAATCTAAAAACCCACAATATATTGTGGTACAATGTACCACTACATATCGCGATACAGTGCTAGCATATTACAATCTAAAAACCCACAATATATTGTGGTACAATGTACCACTACTTTTCGCGATACAGTGCTAGCATATTACAATCTAAAAACCCACAATATATCGTGGTACAATGTACCACTACATATCGCGATACAGTGCTAGCATATTACAATCTAAAAACCCACAATATATCGTGGTACAATGTACCACTACATATCGCGATACAGTGCTAGCATATTACAATCTAAAAACCCACAATATATCGTGATACACTCCTGGCGTAACATGACAGCCCTAATGTAAAGTCATTACATGGTCTTTCAAAAACATTGCAGATTTGAAAATAAAGTATAAGAACATTGAAATGAGCTTACCTCATTGTTTCATAGCAATAATTGATATACCATCACCTTTCATTATGTTGTAAATGACAAAACACAGAATACAAACATGTAAAGGCAGATCGAAAATATAAAGGACCATACCTATGCATACCAAATGCTCTGTGCCTGTCCAATTTAATGTTCAAATTGAAAGTATGTTGATCCTCCTGTCAAATTCATGTTGTCACACAGTTATATAGTGAAAAGCATATTTGAGTTCCAATGCTAAACATCCCCATTTTTTTGGACAAAAGAATGCATCCAGAATAGAATATATCGTTGATTATGATTCTTTTATAGTTTGTTAAATAAATTATATCACATTCTAACATAGGCACGTGCGTTTTCACTCTTTATTTAATGTGACGTCTTCTATGCTTTATTATTCAACAAAATATAGCTCGTGACGGCTGTTGAAATTTTACTCCCCACGTTAAATGCGCAAAGCCGAAAATGGCGCCCGAGTTTATAAGGGTTGACTTTTACAATTTGGTTTCTATTCTATAATTAAGATTTTAATATTTTTTGTTCGGTAAGAAACACCTATCTGTGAGAATTGTGTAAATAAATGCTATTTTCGGCCTTTGCACTGGGGTGATGCGCTTATTAAATCACTCGTGCTAAAGCACCCGTGATTTAATCATACGCGCATCACCACTCGTGCCTATATTTTATTAGACAACAAAATATAGACAACTGTAAGTTATTTCTTAAGTAATATTTCCGTAAAGCTTCTTTATTTTGTTAAATTCATTTGATTGTATTAATTTGACAAAATTTGGCATGTCAAACAAACTGAAATATTACTTCTGGAATCAAAGTTATTAAAACAATTACTAATTTGTTATAATCGTTGTCGTCATATCGTCAAAATGCAAATTTTTAAAAATGATTTTTTATATTTTTTTTCAATAAAAAAACACACGGGCGGAGCCGGTAATGGGGCGAACCTTGGGTCGAAACAGTGTAAGCCCCCTAAATTTGCCCCTGCAGTTTTTTATCATAAAGTATGATATTTTTAATAGAAAAAATATATAAACTGTAAAATATTTTCGCTCGCTACAAGTGCTATAAGTTATATGACTTGGAATATAGTAATATAATGACACAAAGACATAATTAGCATGTTTGCAAGAAAAAACCCTCAGAGAATGCTGTTGCTCAAACCACTTTATATCAGATTAATATAATACATGTATACTATGTTCAGTCAATGACTAAAACTTAAAGGGGTGACCTGGGTTGGTTGTACACGGGGGAGGATTATCAACACATTTTAGGTCATTTTACGGCGCACAGCACATCCAACCTAGCTTTCCTATACCCATTACTGGCCTACCCTTCCACAAGGCCGGAAACTTCTCCATGATTATCTAATCAATGGAGGGAAACTTCTCCATATCGTCTAATCAATGGAGGGAAAGATTATCTAATCAATGGAGGGAAAGATTATCTAATCAATGGAGGGAAACTTCTCCATATTATCTAATCAATGGAGGGAAACTTCTCCATATCGTCTAATCAATGGAGGGAAACTTCTCCATATTATCTAATCAATGGAGGGAAACTTCTCCATATCGTCTAATCAATGGAGGGAAACTTCTCCATATTATCTAATCAATGGAGGGAAACTTCTCCATATTATCTAATCAATGGAGGGAAACTTCTCCATATTATCTAATCAATGGAGGGAAACTTCTCCATATCGTCTAATCAATGGAGGGAAAGATTATCTAATCAATGGAGGGAAACTTCTCCATATTATCTAATCAATGGAGGGAAACTTCTCCATATTATCTAATCAATGGAGGGAAACTTCTCCATATTATCTAATCAATGGAGGGAAACTTCTCCATATTATCTAATCAATGGAGGGAACCTTCTCCATATCGTCTAATCAATGGAGGGAAACTTCTCCATATCGTCTAATCAATGGAGGGAAACTTCTCCATATCGTCTAATCAATGGAGGGAAACTTCTCCATGATTATCTAATCAATGGAGGGAAACTTCTCCATATCGTCTAATCAATGGAGGGAAACTTCTCCATATTATCTAATCAATGGAGGGAAACTTCTCCATATTATCTAATCAATGGAGGGAAACTTCTCCATATCGTCTAATCAATGGAGGGAAACTTCTCCATATCGTCTAATCAATGGAGGGAAACTTCTCCATGATTATCTAATCAATGGAGGGAAACTTCTCCATATCGTCTAATCAATGGAGGGAAACTTCTCCATATTATCTAATCAATGGAGGGAAACTTCTCCATATTATCTAATCAATGGAGGGAAACTTCTCCATATTATCTAATCAATGGAGGGAAACTTCTCCATATTATCTAATCAATGGAGGGAAACTTCTCCATATTATCTAATCAATGGAGGGAAACTTCTCCATATTATCTAATCAATGGAGGGAAACTTCTCCATATTATCTAATCAATGGAGGGAAACTTCTCTATATTATTTAATCAATGGAGGGAAACTTCTCCATATTATCTAATCAATGGAGGGAAACTTCTCTATATTATTTAAGCAATGGAGGGAAACTTCTCTATATCGTCTAATCAATGGAGGAAAATTGACTTTTTAGTTTAATTTTCACGGAATGGTATAACCTCACCAGGTGGGATTCGAACCCGTACCCCCTTCAGGACACAAGATTCCGAATCCTGGTGCGCTGTACAACTGTGCTATATACCCCGGTTTATTTCCCATTTTCACTTACTTCCATTTATATTTTCCTTTGAATAAAGTAAACCAACAAACATGGATGTACCAAATGGGAAACACCCACAAACTCTAAGTATATACATTGTTTTGTGCAAAAGTGTGTTTTTTTTTCTTTTTGTCCCTGTTTGATTCATACAGTAGATAAGAGCTCTCTCACATTTTTTGTATACCCTGTGAACAGATAGTTGAGATTCTAGCATTCGAAACAACCCAACCTTGAACATGAATAAATAATTCGTGGCGATGGCCGAGGAGTTCTGAATTGAGATTTTAGATATGTTCCTGAATCCCTTAGAAATGACCAAAAACTGGGCAGGACTTTGCCTTATTGCTATCTAGACCCCATTCTTGTTCATCTCCAAACTAGAAATCCTTGAGCCGCCTATGTAAGACAAATGCATATTTTAGTGGTTAAGGATATTCTTGCTTTTTATAGAGTAAAATAAAATTATTGAGAATCAAATATGCTAAATCTGAGCATGAAACATGAAGTTTGCATGCTTACATTCTCGTACCCTGAGTCTAGTAGGATTCTCAATTAGGCCTACTAGTATCGAGAATCCTACTAGACTCTGGATACGAGAATGGCATGCTTATCATACCTACCATATTATACCAATCACAAAGTAATATTATATTGATGATTGCAGTGATTTAGAACATTACTGCTTTTAAAATTTGAAAATATTGTTGTTGTTTTTTGTGAAGACTTGGTTTTTTAGGGTGGGTGTAGCGCCCTTGCAACACATTGTATAAGTAGCAACGCAGTGGTCAGTCAATATATATACTCACCTTTCCTAGAAACTTTGGATTAAGCTGTTAACCAGTTACTAGGCACATACACATACTTTCATCAGTGACTGACAACTGCCCCACATAATTAAGAATCAGTTGTAGGAGGGGGAATGGCCGTAGACCTATTTCATGATCAAGCTCATCGAAAGTATGCCCCATACTGAAATCGCATGGAATGTCTAAAAGATTGATGCAAAACAGTTTTAGAGTCTGATTCTTCTAACTAGTTTTCCAGACAATTCCCTTACATGAAACCAAAACAAATATATTCTTACCAAGAAAGTATTTATTTTATTTATTTATTGGAGTTAACGCCGTATCAACACAATTAGGTCATTTCACGGCGTCCAGCGCACCTAACCTAGCTTTCCTGGACCATTGTCTATAACCAGTACTCACCTACCCTTCCACAAGGCCGGAAACTTCTCCATATTATCTAATCAATGGAGGAAAATCGAC
Source organism: Mactra quadrangularis (assembly GCA_025267735.1). Classification (NCBI taxonomy): domain Eukaryota; kingdom Metazoa; phylum Mollusca; class Bivalvia; order Venerida; family Mactridae; genus Mactra; species Mactra quadrangularis. The sequence continues at coordinate 46,897,023 of CM046294.1, forward strand.
ATTATTGTCAAATTTTCATGGAAGGGTATAACCTCCCCGGGCGGGATTCGAACCCGCACCCCCTCGGGCACGAGTATCCAAATCCCGGCGCGCTACCAACTGCGCTATCGACCCGGGTTGTTACAAAGAAAGCATCAACTGCATTTGAAAAGGAAAAGTACAGTTTGTCGAATTTTAAATGTAACACAAGCAGCTAATAGTAATTAGGTTAAAATTATAATCAACTACATGTATCTAAAACAAGTTTGTTTGTTATAACTTGATGTTATGGATTCATTCTGGTTTACAAAAGATGCCATATAGAACTGTTTTTAATAATGCAAAGAAATCTTTGCATAAACTACTGTCAAATAGTAAATAAACGGCAATATCTTGTCATTGAATTAAAATACCTTTAGATATTCTTTAAAACATATGTAAAATCTAATGTATAAAGAAATCCCATATTCTAAATGGGAGAATTCTCCCATGGGAGAAAATTCCCATTTATAGTATGGGAAAATTCTAAAATGGTGTTTAAAAGCTTTATATCTCGTACAAACACCTGTTCTCGGACCTCATCTGATCTCGAACCTTTCATAAAAAAGTTGTTTACTTTGCTATATTATTGCGTATGACGTCATCAATTCGTGTGCACAGATGTTAAGTAAACAATCGACACAACTACAACTGTCAAACGAGAATAATGCACAAGAAACAGGTTTTTAGAATGAATATTTTGTGATGGTGAATATTTTTCAGTAAATCCTTATTACCCTTTTCTGCTATGTCAGTACAATCCATTAAAAATTGTTTAAAAGTATGTAATTGCAAAACAAGCACATGGCAGGTAGCCATTCCTGTCTTCTGCTCATAAAGTCATATGACAGCTAATTATAACCTCACAAATAGCCAAGTTCGGTTAAAATTCGAAATTAGGTCATCTATTGTTAGCCGCCATGACAGTTTTCAGAAAAAGGTCGTGTTTTTTCTGGAAGAATTTGGATATGTTGCAAATATAAAATATCAACAAACATATGATAGAACAGTGGAATATAAGTTAAAAGGTGTGTTTTTAATGTATTTTTCTAAAAAAAATTGTTGCATTAAAATGATTAATTAGAAATGGCTCATTGAGTCCTTAGAGGTTTGAGAACCGGTGTGTCCACCATAAGTGAAAAAGTATGCTTTTTTTATTTGGAATATTGTTATGTACTAATAGATCTATCCAATTCTCTTTAAATGTTTGTTTAAATGAATTTTAAAAACGGGATTTTCTCCCATATTTGTAAATTGGAGAAAATTCCCATTTTCTCTCACGAAATTCCCATGGGAGAGGGAATTTTGATTTTTGGCTTAAAATAAACCATACTTATAGTAAAAAATATCTTAATGAAAGTTTGCGGGTGTTATGCCCATATGTAGATCTACATTTATTGCAAATTTGAAAGAAATCAGATGAAAAATGAAAAAAGGTAAGTTTGCAAGATTTTCAGAATCGCAAACGTATTCTGGACTGTGTTGATATGAAAAATAAACTAAAAGCGACAATACATCACAAAAGAAAGAAGGATACCACATGAGATTAAGTATGATTGCACTCCTAAAATCCAACTCAATGTGTGCTGTCCACCATAAGCTGGCAACAATCACATCCAGTCTAGTAGACGAATAGAGCCAAACCCATAAACTAACAGGGCCGCACCAATTAAATACAAGGCGAGGACAAATTAGGTTACAAATACACTCTAAATAATTCTTTTTTTCAGATCCCAACAGTGTTCAATCTAGAATGGTCCGAGAGGGGGCCCATGGACTTCAAAATAGAGGGCTCAAGGTGAGAAACGAGGGCCATTAATATAATATCAAAGTATTACCCTTTTAATTGTTAATTTCTGTTACTAAGTGTTTCATTTTGACAAATTGAGCAAGGCACGCCATATTTAAATGTTGCTATGTTTTCCATGCATCACCAATAAACTGTATGCACAGTACTTATAATTAATTCTTTGTTGAAATATTTTTTTCATTGAATTGGTTCTTTTATCGTACTTTTTGTAAATATTAATTTGGTAGTGTATGCTTATTATTGATTTTTTGTCTGAAACACAGCGACGATTACTCTTCCATTTTTCACAATTTCAATTTAGTTGAACCAACCAGTGGTTATTCTGGAATTCGGAAAAGATTGAGGAATTTCCCCTTATTTTTTGCTATATTAAGAAAACTTATTAGCAAATTTAAATGGTTTTCAAATAACTAACGTAGATTTAAAAACATTTCAATTAAAATTGCGATAGCGTGGGTCGCGAAAATGTATGACATAACAAACTAATGATTGTAGGAATTTTATTTTTACAAAATGAAATACCATATTATGAATAATTAAAATACAAATAACTTTATTTGTTGTAAAATTATGACAAAGTTGTATGTTTCTAGTGGAATTTAACGAATTAGTTCATTATTAAATCGGAGATTACTGTTATTCTCATCTTAATTTGTCTTTAAAAATCAACTAAGTATGTCCATTTAAACTGCCACACAACACGGTAATAATTCATTACAATTATCAGCTTATCGGCAAACATAAGAGAAAGTTTTATCCACCTCAATCAATGTACATCACAGTTTGTCGCGTGTTTGTTTATTGCAACCATTTGATTACGTTATCAATTATATCGAGCCGTCATATATGTAGCACTATTAATTTTGTAGAGGACGCCTATTGAACATAGGTTTGTTGTACACATAAGCCTTATTGTCAATGATTGTTAAAAGTGTGGCTTAAAATGAATTGCGTATCGCGGACTCTCGGCTGGATTTTTTGCGTCCAAATAAATGCTCGACGTCGGCGCCGTTGTGTAAATCACGAATCACAGAGAATACGGCATAATTATCAAATATGGGAGTAAATTGCTTGTAACTGCAATTTTTATGTTCATTTCCATTTTTATTAATATTGCTATTGAAATTTCTACCATACATACGGTCTTGTGATCCGTATCTTTTTACCGAACCGTCGGCGTTTAAGACGGACTCGGTTTTCGGTTTGGTGGCTAAATTCGAAGACTGAGGCACCCGTTTAATTTAGCTAAATGGATGTAACAAAACTAAATAGCTTAGAATAAACGAAAAATTGTCACATTCGCGATATAGCCATATATTTTCGGCGAGTGCGCCCGACGGGCCCAACAGACGATTGATATTGCGCCATTTGCGTTCAAAAGGGGCCAATGGCGCAATGGCGCGCTCTAGATTGAAACTGGGACCCAATACTGCATAGTTCCCAACATCTCTAAGTCAAAATATTTCCCATGTCCAGGCGATAATCCTCAATTCCTCTCTGTCCTCATAGTTCATAGTTCATTTCCACTGGATATGAGGTGTCCGTCGCGTAGGAAAGCCAAAAATTTGTTAAATAAAAATATTTTTTTTACAAAACAAAATTTTGGCTTTTGGCTGGAACTTTTGTATTTGATGTTTTTATCATAATTAGAGCATGTTTAAGTAAAAATTAACAATTAATTGGAGTTTTGTAATGAGATGGGCACCTGTGGATATGATCAATAGACCATATGTCATATGATATAAACATAAGCTTTTGAAGATGGATTTCTAGTTTGTTTTCCACTTTCTGGTTTTACTGATTATCAGTGTTCAAACCATCCTAAACTAGAAATAAATGAGGTCAATTCAAACTTATAGGCATAACCCAATCCAAAGTCACAATTTGAGGCAACATCGCGAAAACTGATGACAAAAAGTCAAAATGGCTCTTTATATAAAAAGAAACAATAATTCAATAAAAACCCAGTCTATATCAATAAAACATAATAAATATAGACAAAATCCACCAAATGATAGCACAATCTCACCCTATAGAAGATAAAATCCAATAAAAATACATTGTACTTTGACTAAACTGGGTTTTCTTTTTCTTCAACCAGAGTTACCGTTTGTGATTTTCCAACTTTTTGATGACCAAAGAAGAAACAAAGTACTGTTAACAGATATGTTAAAACATTTAAACATTATTATATTACTAATTATGTTTCTAAAATTTGAATCTCATTTAAGTCTCTTTCGACTATAAATATCTTTCGTCTTTATGAAACAAAACCATTTAGATCAACATAAGTAATAACATTATTTACAAAATCCTTATATAAATCTATCCTTATGTTAGATTAATAACAATGGGAATTATAGTAAACCAGGAACCATATCTGTGTAAAACTAAGTAAAATAAGCAAATTTAAGTTAATACTGCACACTTTTTTTGGAACGGAAAAAAACTCTTATAAATAGCATTTCTTTTCTTGGTCGGCCAAGTTCGGAATCGTTTGCCTCGAGCATGCGCACTTGATTTTTGGAAGGTTCTAGTGTAAGAGTTGGAAGTTACAGTACTATGATTGTATACGTTAGTTTTCGAGGCGTAGTGCCGAACTGGCCAGGGTTAAATTTCGTAATAATACAAACTTTGGAGAATTAATTGCATATTTGAGGTTTTAAATATTTACAGTTGCTTTATTTGAAGTCTAAACTGCTAATGTTGCGTTTAAATTATTACGTTAGACTGATTCCAAACATATTGTCCGAGATATAGTGAATGTAAATTCTTAGGAGCTAGGCCAGAATTAACGAGTTAGCACACACTGCCACATACCACCACAAACCTTTACATACTACCTTTATACATGATACCATGCTCTTTCAATAATATGTTTGTTAATTATTTGGCAAAAATATCAAAATAACGTAAATCATTGAATATGTAGCTCGTGATAACACACTTATTTTGAAAAAAATGTTGTAACAAATGCCATTGATTAATCATTGTCTATGAACTAATTCTATCTGTTGTAGTTATAGAACAGCAAAAATGGCCGCCTCATCCTGGTGTCGCAAGGTTTGCACGCGTTTTTTGCTACCTTAATGTAGTTAGTCACTTGTTTAAACACATTTTCCCGATGCCCTACGTAGTTAGCAACCCATTTGCACAAAAATCATACCTGCGCAGTGAGATGCGCAGTGGCAACAGGGCCCCAAATTCGCCCCTCATCCTGGTGTCGCAAAAATTGCACGGGTTTTCTCGGTACCTGAACGTGGTGGGTTTGGTGTTTTAACACGTTTTTCAGGTGCCCTATATGGTTAGCAACCTAACTGCAAAAAATCACAGTCGCACACCGAGTTGCGCCATGGCAACAGAGCCGCAAAGTATACCGTTCAATATGGCTATATAGGGCTATAGGACAGCAAAAATGGCCGCCTCATCCTGGTGTCGCAAGGTTTGTACGCGTGTTTTGCTACCTTAATGTAGTTATTCACTTGTTTAAACACATTTTTCCGATGCCCTACGTAGTTAGCAACCCATTTGCACAAAAATCATACCTGCGCAGTGAGATGCGCAGTGGCTACAGCCCCAAAGTCGCCCCTCATCCTGGTGTCGCAAAATTTGCACGGGTTTTCTCGGTACCTGAACGTGGTGGGTTTGGTGTTTTAACACGTTTTTCAGGTGCCCTAGATGGTTAGCAACCTAACTGTAAAAAATCACAGTCGCACACCGAGTTGCGCCATGGCAACAGAGCCGCAAAGTATACCGTGAAATATGGCTATATAGGGCTATAGAACAGCAAAAATGGCCGCCTCATCCTGGTGTCGCAAGGTTTGCACGCGTTTTTTGCTACCTTAATGTAGTTAGTCACTTGTTTAAACACATTTTCCCGATGCCCTACGTAGTTAGCAACCCATTTGCACAAAAATCATACCTGCGCAGTGAGATGCGCAGTGGCAACAGGGCCCCAAATTCGCCCCTCATCCTGGTGTCGCAAAAATTGCACGGGTTTTCTCGGTACCTGAACGTGGTGGGTTTGGTGTTTTAACACATTTTTCAGGTGCCCTATATGGTTAGCAACCTAACTGCAAAAAATCACAGTCGCACACCGAGTTGCGCCATGGCAACAGAGCCGCAAAGTATACCGTGAAATATGGCTATATAGGGCTATAGGACAGCAAAAATGGCCGCCTCATCCTGGTGTCGCAAGGTTTGTACGCGTGTTTTGCTACCTTAATGTAGTTATTCACTTGTTTAAACACATTTTCCCGATGCCCTACGTAGTTAGCAACCCATTTGCACAAAAATCATACCTGCGCAGTGAGATGCGCAGTGGCAACAGGGCCCCAAATTCGCCCCTCATCCTGGTGTCGCAAAAATTGCACGGGTTTTCTCGGTACCTGAACGTGGTGGGTTTGGTGTTTTAACACATTTTTCAGGTGCCCTATATGGTTAGCAACCTAACTGCAAAAAATCACAGTCGCACACCGAGTTGCGCCATGGCAACAGAGCCGCAAAGTATACCGTGAAATATGGCTATATAGGGCTATAGGACAGCAAAAATGGCCGCCTCATCCTGGTGTCGCAAGGTTTGTACGCGTGTTTTGCTACCTTAATGTAGTTATTCACTTGTTTAAACACATTTTCCCGATGCCCTACGTAGTTAGCAACCCATTTGCACAAAAATCATACCTGCGCAGTGAGATGCGCAGTGGCTACAGCCCCAAAGTCGCCCCTCATCCTGGTGTCGCAAAATTTGCACGGGTTTTCTCGGTACCTGAACGTGGTGGGTTTGGTGTTTTAACACGTTTTTCAGGTGCCCTAGATGTTTAGCAACCTAACTGTAAAAAATCACAGTCGCACACCGAGTTGCGCCATGGCAACAGAGCCGCAAAGTATACCGTGAAATATGGCTATATAGGGCTATAGAACAGCAAAAATGGCCGCCTCATCCTGGTGTCGCAAGGTTTGCACGCGTTTTTTGCTACCTTAATGTAGTTAGTCACTTGTTTAAACACATTTTCCCGATGCTCTACGTAGTTAGCAACCCATTTGCACAAAAATCATACATGCGCAGTGAGATGCGCAGTGGCTACAGGGCCCCAAAGTCGCCCCTCATCCTGGTGTCGCAAAATTTGCATGGGTTTTCTCGGTACTTGAACGTGGTGGGTTTGGTGTTTAAACACGTTTTTCAGGTGCCCTAGATGGTTAGCAACCTAACTGCAAAAAATCACAGTCGCACACCGAGTTGCGCCATGGCAACAGAGCCGCAAAGTATACCGTGCAATATGGCTATATAGGGCTATAGAACAGCAAAAATGGCCGCCTCATCCTGGTGTCGCAAGGTTTGCACGCGTTTTTTGCTACCTTAATGTAGTTAGTCACTTGTTTAAACACATTTTCCCGATGCCCTACGTAGTTAGCAACCCATTTGCACAAAAATCATACCTGCGCAGTGAGATGCGCAGTGGCTACAGCCCCAAAGTCGCCACTCATCCTGGTGTCGCAAAAATTGCACGGGTTTTCTCGGTACCTGAACGTGGTGGGTTTGGTGTTTTAACACGTTTTTCAGGTGCCCTAGATGGTTAGCAACCTAACTGTAAAAAATCACAGTCGCACACCGAGTTGCGCCATGGCAACAGAGCCGCAAAGTATACCGTGAAATATGGCTATATAGGGCTATAGAACAGCAAAAATGGCCGCCTCATCCTGGTGTCGCAAGGTTTGCACGCGTTTTTAGCTACCTTAATGTAGTTAGTCACTTGTTTAAACACATTTTCCCGATGCCCTACGTAGTTAGCAACCCATTTGCACAAAAATCATACATGCGCAGTGAGATGCGCAGTGGCTACAGGGCCCCAAAGTCGCCCCTCATCCTGGTGTCGCAAAATTTGCACGGGTTTTCTCGGTACTTGAACGTGGTGGGTTTGGTGTTTAAACACGTTTTTCAGGTGCCCTAGATGGTTAGCAACCTAACTGCAAAAAATCACAGTCGCACACCGAGTTGCGCCATGGCAACAGAGCCGCAAAGTATACCGTGCAATATGGCTATATAGGGCTATAGAACAGCAAAAATGGCCGCCTCATCCTGGTGTCGCAAGGTTTGCACGCGTTTTTTGCTACCTTAATGTAGTTAGTCACTTGTTTAAACACATTTTCCCGATGCCCGACGTAGTTAGCAACCCATTTGCACAAAAATCATACCTGCGCAGTGAGATGCGCAGTGGCTACAGCCCCAAAGTCGCCACTCATCCTGGTGTCGCAAAAATTGCACGGGTTTTCTCGGTACCTGAACGTGGTGGGTTTGGTGTTTTAACACGTTTTTCAGGTGCCCTAGTTGGTTAGCAACCTAACTGTAAAAAATCACAGTCGCACACCGAGTTGCGCCATGGCAACAGAGCCGCAAATTATACCGTGAAATATGGCTATATAGGGCTATAGAACAGCAAAAATGGCCGCCTCATCCTGGTGTCGCAAGGTTTGCACGCGTTTTTTGCTACCTTAATGTAGTTAGTAACTTGTTTAAACACATTTTCCCGATGCCCTACGTAGTTAGAAACCCATTTGCAAAAAAATCATACCTGCGCAGTGAGATGCGCAGTGGCTACAGGGCCCCAAAATCGCCCCTCATCCTGGTGTCGCAAAATTTGCACGGGTTTTCTCGGTACCTGAACGTGGTGGGTTTGGTGTATAAACACGTTTTTCAGGTGCCCTAGATGGTTACCAACCTAACTGCAAAAAATCACAGTCGCACACCGAGTTGCGCCATGGCAACAGAGCCGCAAAGTATACCGTGCAATATGGCTATATAGGGCTATAGAACAGCTAAAAATGGCCGCCTCATCCTGGTGTCGCAAGGTTTGCACGCGTTTTTTGCTACCTTAATGTAGTTATTCACTTGTTTAAACACATTTTCCCGATGCCCTACGTAGTTAGCAACCCATTTGCACAAAAATCATACCTGCGCAGTGAGATGCGCAGTGGCTAGAGGGCCCCAAAGTCGCCCCTCATCCTGGTGTCGCAAAATTTGCACGGGTTTTCTCGGTACCTGAACGTGGTGGGTTTGGTGTTTAAACACGTTTTTCAGGTGCCCTAGATGGTTAGCAACCTAACTGCAAAAAATCACAGTCGCACACCGAGTTGCGCCATGGCAACAGAGCCGCAAAGTATACCGTGCAATATGGCTATATAGGGCTATAAGACAGCAAAAATGGCCGCCTCATCCTGGTGTCGCAAGGTTTGCACGCGTTTTTTGCTACCTTAATGTAGTTATTCACTTGTTTAAACACATTTTCCCGATGCCCTACGTAGTTAGCAACCCATTTGCACAAAAATCATACCTGCGCAGTGAGATGCGCAGTGGCTACAGGGCCCCAAAATCGCCCCTCATCCTTTTGTCGCAAAAATTGCACGGGTTTTCTCGGTACCTGAACGTGGTGGGTTTGGTGTTTAAACACGTTTTTCAGGTGCCGTTGATGGTTAGCAACCTAACTGCAAAAAATCACAGTCGCACACCGAGTTGCGCCATGGCAACAAAGCCGCAAAATATACCGTGCAATATGGCTATATAAGGCTATAGAACAGCAAAAATGGCCGCCTCATCCTGGTGTCGCAAGGTTTGCACGCGTTTTTTGCTACCTTAATGTAGTTATTCACTTGTTTAAACACATTTTCCCGATGCCCTACGTAGTTAGCAACCCATTTGCACAAAAATCATACATGCGCAGTGAGATGCGCAGTGGCTAGAGGGCCCCAAAGTCGCCCCTCATCCTGGTGTCGCAAAATTTGCACGGGTTTTTTCGGTACCTGAACGTGGTGGGTTTGAGGTATAAACACGTTTTTCAGGTGCCCTAGATGGTTAGCAACCTAACTGCAAAAAATCACAGTCGCACACCGAGTTGCGCCATGGCAACAGAGCCGCAAAGTATACCGTGCAATATGGTTATATAGGGCTATAGAACAGCAAAAATGGCCGCCTCATCCAGGTGTCGCAAGGTTTGCACGCGTTTTTTGCTACCTTCGTGTAGTTAGTCACTTGTTTAAACACATTTTCCCGATGCCCTACGTAGTTAGCAACCCATTTGCACAAAAATCATACCTGCGCAGTGAGATGCGCAGTGGCTACAGGGCCCCAAATTCGCCCCTCATCCTGGTGTCGCAAAAATTGCACGGGTTTTCTCGGTACCTGAACCTGGTGGGTTTGGTGTTTTAACACGTTTTTCAGGTGCCCTATATGTTTAGCAACCTAACTGCAAAAAATCACAGTCACACACCGAGTTGCGCCATGGCAACAGAGCCGCAAAGTATACCGTGCAATATGACTATATAGGGCTATAGGACAGCAAAAATGGCCGCCTCATCCTGGTGTCGCAAGGTTTGCACGCGTTTTTTGCTACCTTAATGTAGTTAGTCACTTGTTTAAACACATTTTCCCGATGCCCTACGTAGTTAGCAACCCATTTGCACAAAAATCATACCTGCGCAGTGAGATGCGCAGTGGCTACAGCCCCAAAGTCGCCACTCATCCTGGTGTCGCAAAAATTGCACGGGTTTTCTCGGTACCTGAACGTGGTGGGTTTGGTGTTTTAACACGTTTTTCAGGTGCCCTAGATGGTTAGCAACGTAACTGTAAAAAATCACAGTCGCACACCGAGTTGCGCCATGGCAACAGAGCCGCAAAGTATACCGTGCAATATGGCTATATAGGGCTATAGAACAGCAAAAATGGCCGCCTCATCCAGGTGTCGCAAGGTTTGCACGCGTTTTTTGCTACCTTAATGTAGTTAGTCACTTGTTTAAACACATTTTCCCGATGCCCTACGTAGTTAGCAACCCATTTGCACAAAAATCATACCTGCGCAGTGAGATGCGCAGTGGCTACAGGGCCCCAAATTCGCCCCTCATCCTGCTGTCGCAAAAATTGCACGGGTTTTCTCGGTACCTGAACGTGGTGTGTTTGGTGTTTTAACACGTTTTTCAGGTGCCCTATATTGTTAGCAACCTAACTGCAAAAAATCACAGTCGCACACCGAGTTGCGCCATGGCAACAGAGCCGCAAAGTATACCGTGAAATATGGCTATACAGGGCTATAGAACAGCAAAATTGGCCGCCTCATCCTGGTGTCGCAAAGTTTGCACGCGTTTTTTGCTACCTTCTGATCACTTGTTTAAACACATTTTCCCGATGCCCTACGTAGTTAGCAACCCATTTGCACAAAAATCATACCTGCGCAGTGAGATGCGCAGTGGCTAGAGGGCCCCAAAGTCGCCCCTCATCCTGGTGTCGCAAAATTTGCACGGGTTTTCTCGGTACCTGAACGTGGTGGGTTTGGTGTTTAACACGTTTTTCAGGTGCCCTAGATGGTTAGCAACCTAACTGCAAAATCACAGTCGCACACCGAGTTGCGCCATGGCAACAGAGCCGCAAAGTATACCATGCAATATGGCTATATAGGGCTATAGAACAGCAAAAATGGCCGCCTCATCCTGGTGTCGCAAGGTTTGCACGCGTTTTTTGCTACCTTAATGTAGTTATTCACTTGTTTAAACACATTTTCCCGATGCCCTACGTAGTTAGCAACCCATTTGCACAAAAATCATACCTGCGCAGTGGGATGCGCAGTGGCTACAGGGCCCCAAAGTCGCCCCTCATCCTGGTGTCGCAAAATTTGCACGGGTTTTCTCGGTACCTGAACGTGGTGGGTTTGGTGTTTAAACACGTTTTTCAGGTGCCCTAGATGGTTAGCAACCAAACTGCAAAAAATCACAGTCGCACACCGAGTTGCGCCATGGCAACAGAGCCGCAAAGTATACCGTGCAATATGGCTATATAGGGCTATAGAACAGCAAAAATGGCCGCCTCATCCTGGTGTCGCAAGGTTTGCACGCGTTTTTTGCTACCTTAATATAGTTATTCACTTGTTTAAACACATTTTCCCGATGCCCTACGTAGTTAGCAACCCATTTGCACAAAAATCATACCTGCGCAGTGAGATGCGCAGTGGCTACAGGGCCCCAAAGTCGCCCCTCATCCTGGTGTCGCAAAATTTGCACGGGTTTTCTCGGTACCTGAACGTAGTGAGTTTGGTGTATAAACACGTTTTTCAGGTACCCTAGATGGTTAGCAACCTAACTGCAAAAAATCACAGTCGCACACCGAGTTGCGCCATGGCAACAGAGCCGCAAAGTATACCGTGCAATATGGCTATATAGGGCTATAGAACAGCAAAAATGGCCGCCTCATCCTGGTGTCGCAAGGTTTGCACGCGTTTTTTGCTACCTTAATGTAGTTATTCACTTGTTTAAACACATTTTCCCGATGCCCTACGTAGTTAGCAACCCATTTGCACAAAAATCATACCTGCGCAGTGAGATTCGCAGTGGCTACAGGGCCCCAAATTCGCCCCTCATCCTGGTGTCGCAAAAATTGCACGGGTTTTCTCGGTACCTGAACGTGGTGGGTTTGGTGTTTTAACACGTTTTTCAGGTGCCCTAGATGGTTAGCAACCTAACTGCAAAAAATCACAGTCGCACACCGAGTTGCGCCATGGCAAATGAGCCGCAAAGTATTCCGTGCAATATGGCTATATAGGGCTATAGAACAGCAAAAAATGGCCGCCTCATCCTGGTGTCGCAAAGTTTGCACGCGTTTTTTGCTACCTTAATGTAGTTAGTCACTTGTTTAAACACATTTTCCCGATGCCCTACGTAGTTAGCAACCCATTTGCACAAAAATCATACCTGCGCAGTGAGATGCGCAGTGGCTACACGGCCCCAAATTCGCCCCTCATCCTGGTGTTGCAAAAATTGCACGGGTTTTCTCGGTACCTGAACGTGGTGGGTTTGGTGTTTTAACACGTTTTTCAGGTGCCCTATATGGTTAGCAACCTAACTGCAAAAAATCACAGTCGCACACCGAGTTGCGCCTTGGCAACAGAGCCGCAAAGTATACCGTGAAATATGGCTATATAGGGCTATAGGACAGCAAAAATGGCCGCCTCATCCTGGTGTCGCAAGGTTTGCACGCGTTTTTTGCTACCTTAATGTAGTTATTCACTTGTTTAAACACATTTTCCCGATGCCCTACGTAGTTAGCAACCCATTTGCACAAAAATCATACCTGCGCAGTGAGATGCGCAGTGGCTACAGGGCCCCAAAATCGCCCCTCATCCTGGTGTCGCAAAATTTGCACGGGTTTTCTCGGTACCTGAACGTGGTGGGTTTGGTGTTTTACCACGTTTTTCAGGTGCCCTAGATGGTAAGCAACCTAACTGTAAAAAATCACAGTCGCACACCGAGTTGCGCCATGGCAACAGAGCCGCAAAGTATACCGTGAAATATGGCTATATAGGGCTATAGAACAGCAAAAATGGCCGCCTCATCCTGGTGTCGCATGGTTTGCACGCGTTTTTTGCTACCTTCGTGTAGTTAGTCACTTGTTTAAACACATTTTCCCGATGCCCTACGTAGTTAGCAACCCATTTGCACAAAAATCATACCTGCGCAGTGAGATGCGCAGTGGCTACAGGGCCCCAAAGTCGCCCCTCATCCTGGTGTCGCAAAATTTGCACGGGTTTTCTCGGTACCTGAACGTGGTGGGTTTGGTGTTTAAACACGTTTTTCAGGTGCCCTAGATGGTTAGCAACCTAACTGCAAAAAATCACAGTCGCACACCGAGTTGCGCCATGGCAACAGAGCCGCAAAATATACCGTGCAATATGGCTATATAGGGCTATAGAACAGCAAAAATGGCCGCCTCATCCTGGTGTCGCAAAGTTTGCACGCGTTTTTTGCTACCTTAATGTAGTTATTCACTTGTTTAAACACATTATCCCGTTGCCCTACGTAGTTAGCAACCCATTTGCACAAAAATCATACCTGCGCAGTGAGATGCGCAGTGGCTACAGGGCCCCAAATTCGCCCCTCATCCTGGTGTCGCAAAAATTGCACGGGTTTTCTCGGTACCTGAACGTGGTGGGTTTGGTGTTTTAACACGTTTTTCAGGTGCCCTAGATGGTTAGCAACCTAATTGTAAAAAATCACAGTCGCACACCAAGTTGCGCCATGGCAACAGAGCCGCAAAGTATACCGTGAAATATGGCTATATAGGGCCATAGAACAGCAAAAATGGCCGCCTCATCCTGGTGTCGCAAGGTTTGCACGCGTTTTTTGCTACCTTCGTGTAGTTAGTCACTTGTTTAAACACATTTTCCCGATGCCCTCCGTAGTTAGCAACCCATTTGCACAAAAATCATACCTACGCAGTGAGATGCGCAGTGGCTACAGGGCCCCAAAGTCGCCCCTCATCCTGGTGTCGCAAAATTTGCACGGGTTTTCTCGGTACCTGAACGTGGTGGGTTTGGTGTTAAAACACGTTTTTCAGGTGCCCTAGATGGTTGGCAACCTAACTGCAAAAAATTACAGTCGCACACCGAGTAGCGCCATGGCAACAGAGCCGCAAAGTATACCGTGCAATATGGCTATATAGGGCTATAGAACAGCAAAAATGGCCGCCTCATCCTGGTGTCGCAAGGTTTGCACGCGTTTTTTGCTACCTTAATGTAGTTATTCACTTGTTTAAACACATTTTCCCGATGCCCTACGTAGTTAGCAACCCATTTGCACAAAAATCATACCTGCGCAGTGAGATGCGCAGTGGCTACAGGGCCCCAAAGTCGCCCCTCATCCTAGTGTCGCAAAAGTTGCACGGGTTTTCTCGGTACCTGAACGTGGTGGGTTTGGTGTATAAACACGTTTATCAGGTGCCCTAGATGGTTAGCAACCTAACTGCAAAAAATCACAGTCGCACACCGAGTTGCGCCATGGCAACAGAGCCGCAAAGTATACCGTGCAATATGGCTATATAGGGCTATAGAACAGCAAAAATGGCCGCCTCATCCTGGTGTCGCAAGGTTTGCACGCGTTTTTTGCTACCTTAATGTAGTTATTCACTTGTTTAAACACATTTTCCCGATGCCCTACGTAGTTAGCAACCCATTTGCACAAAAATCATACCTGTGCAGTGAGATGCGCAGTGGCTACAGGGCCCCAAAGTCGCCCCTCATCCTGGTGTCGCAAAAATTGCACGGGTTTTCTGTGTACCTGAACGTGGTGGGTTTGGTGTTTTAACACGTTTTTCAGGTGCCCTAGATGGTTAGCAACCTAACTATAAAAAATCACAGTCGCACACCAAGTTGCGCCATGGCAACAGAGCCGCAAAGTATACCGTGAAATATTGCTATATAGGGCTATAGAACAGCAAAAATGGCCGCCTCATCCTGGTGTCGCAAGGTTTGCACGCGTTTTTTGCTACCTTCGTGTAGTTAGTCACTTGTTTAAACACATTTTCCCGATGTCCTACGTAGTTAGCAACCCATTTGTACAAAAATCATACCTGCGCAGTGAGATGCGCAGTGGCTACAGGGCCCCAAAGTCGCCCCTCATCCTGGTGTCGCAAAATTTGCACGGGTTTTCTCGGTACCTGAACGTGGTGGGTTTGGTGTATAAACACGTTTTTCAGGTGCCCTAGATGGTTAGCAACCTAACTGCAAAAAATCACAGTCGCACACCGAGTTGCGCCATGGCAACAGAGCCGCAAAGTATACCGTGCAATATGGCTATATAAGGCTATAGAACAGCAAAAATGGCCGCCTCATCCTGGTGTCGCAAGGTTTGCACGCGTTTTTTGCTACCTTAATGTAGTTATTCACTTGTTTAAACACATTTTCCCGATGCCCTACGTAGTTAGCAACCCATTTGCACAAAAATCATACCTGCGCAGTGAGATGCGCAGTGGCTACAGGGCCCCAAAGTCGCCCCTCATCCTGGTGTCGCAAAATTTTCACGGGTTTTCTCGGTACCTGAACGTGGTGGGTTTGGTGATTTAACACGTTTTTCAGGTGCCCTAGATGGTTAGCAACCTAACTGCAAAATCACAGTCGCACACCGAGTTGCGCCATGGCAACAGAGCCGCAAAGTATACCGTGCAATATGGCTATATAGGGCTATAGAACAGCAAAAATGGCCGCCTCATCCTGGTGTCGCAAGGTTTGCACGCGTTTTTTGCTACCTTCGTGTAGTTAGTCACTTGTTTAAACACATTTTCCCGATGCCCTACGTAGTTAGCAACCCATTTGCACAAAAATCATACGTGCGCAGTGAGATGCGCTGTGGCTACAGGGCCCCAAAGTCGCCCCTTAACCTGGTGTCGCAGCACGGGTTTTCTCGGTACCTGAACGTGGTGGGTTTGGTGTTTAAACACGTTTTCAAGGTGCCCTAGATGGTTAGCAACCTAACTGCAAAAAATCACAGTCGCACACCGAGTTGCGCCATGGCAACAGAGCCGCAAATTATACCGTGCAATATGGCTATATAGGGCTATAGAACAGCAAAAAATGGCCGCCTCATCCTGGTGTCGCAAGGTTTGCACGCGTTTTTTGCTACCTTAATGTAGTTATTCACTTGTTTAAACACATTTTCCCGATGCCTTACGTAGTTAGCAACCCATTTGCATAAAAATCATACCTGCGCAGTGAGATGCGCAGTGGCTACAGGGCCCCAAAGTCGCCCCTCATCCTGGTGTCGCAAAATTTGCACGGGTTTTCTCGGTACCTGAACGTGGTGGGTTTGGTGTATAAACACGTTTTTCAGGTGCCCTAGATGGTTAGCAACCTAACTGCAAAAAATCACAGTCGCACACCGAGTTGCGCCATGGCAACAGGGCCGCAAAGTATACCGTGCAATATGGCTATATAGGGCTATAGAACAGCAAAAAATGGCCGCCTCATCCTGGTGTCGCAAGGTTTGCACGCGTTTTTTGCTACCTTTATGTAGTTATTCACTTGTTTAAACACATTTTCCCGATGCCCTACGTAGTTAGCAACCCATTTGCACAAAAATCATACCTGCGCAGTGAGATGCGCAGTGGCTACAGGGCCCCAAAGTCGCCCCTCATCCTGGTGTCGCAAAAATTGCACGGGTTTTCTCGGTACCTGAACGTGGTGGGTTCGGTGTTTTAATACGTTTTTCAGGTGCCCTATATGGTTAGCAACCTAACTGCAAAAAATCACAGTCGCACACCGAGTTGCGCCATGGCAACAGAGCCGCAAAGTATACCGTGCAATATGGCTATATAGGGCTATAGAACAGCAAAAATGGCCGCCTCATCCTGGTGTCGCAAGGTTTGCACGCGTTTTTTGCTACCTTAATGTAGTTATTCACTTGTTTAAACACATTTTCCCGATGCCCTACGTAGATAGCAACCCCTTTGCACAAAAATCATACCTGCGCAGTGAGATGCGCAGTGGCTACAGGGCCCCAAATTCGCCCCTCATCCTGGTGTCGCAAAAATTGCACGGGTTTTCTCGGTACCTGAACGTGGTGGGTTTGGTGTTTTAACACGTTTTTCAGGTGCCCTACATGGTTAGCAACCTAACTGCAAAAAATCACAGTCGCACACCGAGTTGCGCCATGGCAACAGAGCCGCAAAGTATACCGTGAAATATGGCTCTATAGGGCTATAGAACAGCAAAAATGGCCGCCTCATCCTGGTGTCGCAAGGTTTGCACGCGTTTTTTGCTACCTTAATGTAGTTAGTCACTTATTTAAATACATTTTCTCGATGCCCTACGTAGTTAGCTACCCATTTGCACAAAAATCATACATGCGCAGTGAGATGCGCAGTGGCTACAGGGCCCAAAATTCGCCCCTCATCCTGGTGTCGCAAAATTTGCACGGGTTTTCTCGGTACTTGAACGTGGTGGGTTTGGTGTTTAAACACGTTTTTCAGGTGCCCTAGATGGTTAGCAACCTAACTGCAAAAAATCACAGTCGCACACCGAGTTGCGCCATGGCAACAGAGCCGCAAAGTATACCGTGCAATATGGCTATATAGGGCTATAGAACAGCAAAAATGGCCGCCTCATCCTGGTGTCGCAAAGTTTGCACGCGTTTTTTGCTACCTTAATGTAGTTATACACTTGTTTAAACACATTTTCCCGATGCCCTACGTAGTTAGCAACCCATTTGCACAAAAATCATACCTGCGCAGTGAGATGCGCAGTGGCTACAGGGCCCCAAAATCGCCCCTCATCCTGGTGTCGCAAAATTTGCACGGGTTTTCTCGGTACCTGAACGTGATGGGTTTAGTGTATAAACACGTTTTCAAGGTGCCCTAGATGGTTAGCAACCTAACTGAAAAAAATCACAGTCGCACACCGAGTTGCGCCATGGCAACAGAGCCGCAAAGTATACCGTGCAATATGGCTATATAGGGCTATAGAACAGCAAAAATGGCCGCCTCATCCTGGTGTCGCAAGGTTTGCACGCGTTTTTTGCTACCTTAATGTAGTTATTCACTTGTTTAAACACATTTTCCCGATGCCCTACGTAGTTAGCAACCCATTTGCACAAAAATCATACCTGCGCAGTGAGATGCGCAGTGGCTACAGGGCCCCAAAGTCGCCCCTCATCCTGGTGTCGCAAAAATTGCACGGGTTTTCTCGGTACCTGAACGTGGTGGGTTCGGTGTTTTAATACGTTTTTCAGGTGCCCTATATGGTTAGCAACCTAACTGCAAAAAATCACAGTCGCACACCGAGTTGCGCCATGGCAACAGAGCCGCAAAGTATACCGTGCAATATGGCTATATAGGGCTATAGAACGGCAAAAATGGCCGCCTCATCCTGGTGTCGCAAGGTTTGAACGGGTTTTTTGGTACCTTAATGTAGTGTTTTACTTGTTTAAACACATTTTCCCGATGCCTACGTAGTTAGCAACACATTTGCTCAAAAATCATGCCTGCGCACTGAGATGGGCGTTGGCTACAGGGCAACAAAGTCGCCCCTCATCATGGTGTCGCAAGAATTGCACTGGGTTTCTCGGTACCTGAACCTGGTGGGTTTGGTGTTTAAACACGTTTTTCAGGTGCCCTCGATGGTTAGCAACCTAACTGCAAAAAATCACAGTCGCACACCGAGTTGCGCCATGGCAACAGAGCCGCAAAGTATACCGTGCAATATGGCTATATAGGGCTATAGAACAGCAAAAATGGCCGCCTCATCCTGGTGTCGCAAGATTTGCACGCGGTTTTTGCTACCTTAATGTAGTTATTCACTTGTTTAAACACATTTTCCCGATGCCCTACGTAGTTAGCAACCCATTTGCACATAAATCATACCTGCGCAGTGAGATGCGCAGTGGCTACAGGGCCCCAAAGTCGCCCCTCATCCTGGTGTCGCAAAATTTGCACGGGTTTTCTCGGTACCTGAACGTGGTGGGTTTGGTGTTTTAACACGTTTTTCAGGTGCCCTAGATGGTTAGCAACCTAACTGCAAAATCACAGTCGCACACCGAGTTGCGCCATGGCAACAGAGCCGCAAAGTATACCGTGCAATATGGCTATATAGGGCTATAGAACAGCAAAAATGGCCGCCTCATCCTGGTGTCGCAAGGTTTGCACGCGTTTTTTGCTACCTTAATGTAGTTAGTCACTTGTTTAAACACATTTTCCCGATGCCCTACGTAGTTAGCAACCCATTTGCACAAAATTCATACCTGCGCAGTGAGATGCGCAGTGACTACAGGGCCCCAAAGTCGCCCCTCATCCTGGTGTCGCAAAATTTGCACGGGTTTTCTCGGTACATGAACGTGGTGGGTTTGGTGTTTAAACACGTTTTTCAGGTGCCCTAGATGGTTAGCAACCAAACTGCAAAAAATAACAGTCGCACAACGAGTTGCGCCATGGCAACAGAGCCGCAAAGTATACCGTGCAATATGGCTATATAGGGCTATAGAACAGCAAAAATGGCTGCCTCATCCTGGTGTCGCAAGTTTTGCACGCGTTTTTTGGTACCTTAATGTAGTTAGTCACTTGTTTAAACACATTTTCCCGATGCCCTACGTAGTTAGCAACCCATTTGCACAAAAATCATACCTGCGCAGTGAGATGCGCAGTGGCTACAGGGCCCCAAAGTCGCCCCTCATCCTGGTGTTGCAAAATTTGCACGGGGTTTCGCGGTACCTGAAAGTGGTGAGTTTGGTGTTTAAACACGTTTTTCAGGTGCCCTAGATGGTTAGCAAACTAACTGCAAAAAATCACAGTCGCACACCGAGTTGCGCCATGGCAACAGAGCCGCAAAGTATACCGTGCAATATGGCTATATAGGGCTATAGAACAGCAAAAATGGCCGCCTCATCCTGGTGTCGCAAGGTTTGCACGCGTTTTTTGCTACCTTAATGTAGTTATTCACTTGTTTAAACACATTTTCCCGATGCCCTACGTAGTTAGCAACCCATTTGCACAAAAATCATAACTGCGCAGTGAGATGCGCAGTGGCTACAGGGCCCCAAAGACGCCCCTCATCCTGGTGTCGCAAAAATTGCACGGGTTTTCTCGGTACCTGAACGTGGTGGGTTTTGGTGTTTTAACACGTTTTTCAGGTGCCCTAGATGGTTATCAACCTAACTGCAAAAAATCACAGTCGCACACCGAGTTGCGCCATGGCAACAGAGCCGCAAAGTATACCGTGCAATATGGCTATATAGGGCTATAGAACAGCAAAAATGGCCGCCTCATCCTGGTGTCGCAAGGTTTGCACGCGTTTTTTGCTACCTTAATGTAGTTAGTCACTTGTTTAAACACATTTTCCCGATGCCCTACGTAGTTAGCAACCCATTTGCACAAAAATCATACCTGCGCAGTGAGATGCGCAGTGGCTACAGGGCCCCAAAATCGCCCCTCATCCTGGTGTCGCAAAATTTGCACGGGTTTTCTCGGTACCTGAACGTGGTGGGTTTGGTGTTTTAACACGTTTTTCAGGTGCCCTAGATGGTTAGCAACCTAACTGCAAAAAATCACAGTCGCACACCGAGTTGCGCCATGGCAACAGAGCCGCAAAGTATACCGTGCAATATGGCTATATAGGGCTATAGAACTGCAAAAATGGCCGCCTCATCCTGGTGTCGCAAGGTTTGCACGCGTTTTTTGCTACCTTAATGTAGTTATTCACTTGTTTAAACACATTTTCCCGATGCCCTACGTAGTTAGCAACCCATTTGCACAAAAATCATACCTGCGCAGTGAGATGCGCAGTGGCTACAGGGCCCCAAAGTCGCCCCTCATCCTGGTGTCGCAAAATTTGCACGGGTTTTTTCGGTACCTGAACGTGGTGGGTTTGGTGTTTAAACACGTTTTTCAGGTGCCCTAGATGGTTAGCAACCTAACTGCAAAAAATCACAGTCGCACACCGAGTTGCGCCATGGCAACAGAGCCGCAAATTATACCGTGCAATATGGCTATATAGGGCTATAGAACAGCAAAAATGGCCGCCTCATCCTGGTGTCGCAAGGTTTGCACGCGTTTTTTGCTACCTTAATGTAGTTATTCACTTGTTTAAACACATTTTTCCGATGCCCTACGTAGTTAGCAACCCATTTGCACAAAAATCATACCTGCGCAGTGAGATGCGCAGTGGCTACAGGGCCCCAAAGTCGCCCCTCATCCTGGTGTCGCAAAAATTGCACGGATTTTCTCGGTACATGAACGTGGTGGGTTTGGTGTTTAAACACGTTTTTCAAGTGCCCTAGATGGTTAGCAACCTAACTGCAAAAAATCACAGTCGCACACCGAGTTGCGCCATGGCAACAGAGCCGCAAAATATACCGTGCAATATGGCTATATAGGGCTATAGAACAGCAAAAATGGCCGCCTCATCCTGGTGTCGCAAGGTTTGCACGCGTTTTTTGCTACCTTAATGTAGTTATTCACTTGTTTTAACACATTTTCCCGATGCCCTACGTAGTTAGCAACCCATTTGCACAAAAATCACACCTGCGCAGTGAGATGCGCAGTGGCTACAGGGCCCCAAAGTCGCCCCTCATCCTGGTGTCGCAAAATTTGCACGGGTTTTCTCGGTACATGAACGTGGTGGGTTTGGTGTTTAAACACGTTTTTCAGGTGCCCTAGATGGTTAGCAACCTAACTGCAAAAAATCACAGTCGCACACCGAGTTGCGCCATGGCAACAGAGCCGCAAAGTATACCGTGCAATATGGCTATATAAGGCTATAGAACAGCAAAAATGGACGCCTCATCCTGGTGTCGCAAGGTTTGCACGCGCTTTTTTGCTACCTTAATGTAGTTAGTCACTTGTTTAAACACATTTTCCCGATGCCCTACGTAGTTAGCAACCCATTTGCACAAAAATCATACATGCGCAGTGAGATGCGCAGTGGCTACAGGGCCCCAAAGTCGCCCCTCATCCTGGTGTCGCAAAATTTGCACGGGTTTTCTCGGTACCTGAACGTGGTGGGTTTGGTGTTTAAACACGTTTTTCAGGTGCCCTAGATGGTTAGCAACCTAACTGTAAAAAACCACAGTCGCACACCGAGTTGCGCCATGGCAACAGAGCCGCCAAATATACCGTGCAATATGGCTATATAGGGCTATAGAACAGCAAAAATGGCCGCCTCATCCTGGTGTCGCAAGGTTTGTACGCGTTTTTTGCTACCTTAATGTAGTTATTCACTTGTTTAAACACATTTTCCCGATGCCCTACGTAGTTAGCAACCCATTTGCACAAAAATCATACCTGCGCAGTGAGATGCGCAGTGGCTACAGGGCCCCAAAGTCGCCCCTCATCCTGGTGTCGCAAAATTTGCACGGGTTTTCTCGGTACCTAAACGTGGTGGGTTTGGTGTTTAAACACGTTTTTCAGGTGCCCTAGATGGTTAGCAACCTAACTGCAAAAAATCACAGTCGCACACCGAATTGCGCCATGGCTACAGAGCCGAAAAATATACCGTGCAATATGGCTATATAGGGCTATAGGACAGCAAAAATGGCCGCCTCATCCTGGTGTCGCAAGGTTTGCACGCGTTTTTTGCTACCTTAATGTAGTTATTCACTTGTTTAAACACATTTTCCCGATGCCCTACGTAGTTAGCAACCCATTTGCACAAAAATCATACCTACGCAGTGAGATGCGCAGTGGCTACAAGGCCCCAAATTCGCCCCTCATCCTGGTGTTGCAAAATTTGCACGGGTTTTCTCGGTACCTGAACGTTGTGGGTTTGGTGTTTTAATACGTTTTTCAGGTGCCCTAGATGGTTAGCAACCTAACTGCAAAAAATCACAGTCGCACACCGAGTTGCGCCATGGCAACAGATCCGCAAAGTATACCGTGCAATATGGCTATATAGGGCTATAGAACATCAAAATTGGCCGCCTCCTCCTGGTGTCGCAAGGTTTGCACGCGTTTTTTGCTACGTTAATGTAGTTGTTCACTTGTTTAAACACATTTTCCCGATGCCCTACGTAGTTAGCAACCCATTTGCACAAATATCATACCTACGCAGTGAGATGCGCAGTGGCTACAGGGCCCCAAAGTCGCCCCTCATCCTGGTGTCGCAAAATTTGCACGGGTTTTCTCGGTACATGAACGTGGTGGGTTTGGTGTTTAAACACGTTTTTCAGGTGCCCTAGATGGTTAGCAACCTAACTGCAAAAAATCACAGTCGCACACCGAGTTGCGCCATGGCAACAGAGCCGCAAAGTATACCGTGCAATATGGCTATATAGGGCTATAGAACAGCAAAAATGGCCGCCTCATCCTGGTGTCGCAAGGTTTGCACGCGTTTTTTTGCTACCTTAATGTAGTTAGTCACTTGTTTAAACACATTTTCCCGATGCCCTACGTAGTTAGCAACCCATTTGCACAACAATCATACATGCGCAGTGAGATGCGCAGTGGCTACAGGGCCCCAAAGTCGCCCCTCATCCTGGTGTCGCAAAATTTGCACGGGTTTTCTCGGTACCTGAACGTGGTGGGTTTGGTGTTTAAACACGTTTTTCAGGTGCCCTAGATGGTTAGCAACCTAACTGCAAAAAACCACAGTCGCACACCGAGTTGCGCCATGGCAACAGAGCCTCAAAGTATACCGTGCAGTATGGCTATATAGGGCTACAGAACAGCAAAAATGGCCGCCTCATCCTTGTGTCGCAAGGTTTGCACGTGTTTTTTGCTACCTTCGTGTAGTTAGTCACTTGTTTAAACACATTGTCCCGATGCCCTACGTAGTTAGCAACCCATTTGCACAAAAATCATACCTGCGCAGTGAGATGCGCAGTGGCTACAGGGCCCAAAATCGCCCCTCATCCTGGTGTTGCAAAATTTGCACGGGTTTTCTCGGTACCTGAACGTGGTGGGTTTGGTGTTTTAACACGTTTTTCAGGTGCCCTAGATGGTTAGCAACCTAACTGCAAAAAATCACAGTCGCACACCGAGTTGCGCCATGGCAACAGAGCCGCAAAGTATACGGTGCAATATGGCTATATAGGGCTATAGAACAGCAAAAATGGCCGCCTCATCCTGGTGTCGCAAGGTTTGCACGCGTTTTTTGCTATCTTAATGTAGTTATTCACTTGTTTAAACACATTTTCCCGATGCCCTACGTAGTTAGCAACCCATTTGCACAAAAATCATACCTGCGCAGTGAGATGCGCAGTGGCTACAGGGCCCCAAAGTCGCCCCTCATCCTGGTGTCGCAAAATTTTCACGGGTTTTCTCGGTACCTGAACGTGGTGGGTTTGGTGTTTAAACACGTTTTCAAGGTGTCCTAGATGGTTAGCAACCTAACTGCAAAAAATCACAGTCGCACACCGAGTTGCGCCATGGCAACAGAGCACCAAATTATACCGTGCAATATGGCTATATAGGGCTACAGAACAGCAAAAATGGCCGCCTCATCCTGGTGTCGCAAGGTTTGCACGCGTTTTTTGCTACCTTAATGTAGTTATTCACTTGTTTAAACACATTTTCCCGATGCCCTACGTAGTTAGCAACCCATTTGCACAAAAATCATACCTGCGCAGTGAGATGCGCAGTGGCTACAGGGCCCCAAAGTCGCCCCTCATCCTGGTGTCGCAAAAATTGCACGGGTTTTCTCGGTACCTGAACGTGGTGGGTTTGGTGTTTAAACACGTTTTTCAGGTGCCCTAGATGGTTAGCAACCTAACTGCAAAAAATTACAGTCGCACACCGAGTTGCGCCATGGCAACAGAGCCGCAAAGAATACCGTGCAATATGGCTATATAGGGCTATAGAACAGCAAAAATGGCCGCCTCATCCTGGTGTCGCAAGGTTTGCACGCGTTTTTGCTACCTTAATGTAGTTATTCATTTGTTTTAACACATTTTCCCGATGCCATACCTAGTTAGCAACCCATTTGCACAAAAATCACACCTGCGCAGTGAGATGCGCAGTGGCTACAGGGCCCCAAAGTCGCCCCTCATCCTGGTGTCGCAAAATTTGCACGGGTTTTCTCGGTACATGAACGTGGTGGGTTTGGTGTTTAAACACGTTTTTCAGGTGCCCTAGATGGTTAGCAACCTAACTGCAAAAAATCACAGTCGCACACCGAGTTGCGCCATGGCAACAGAGCCGCAAAGTATACCGTGCAATATGGCTATATAGGGCTATGGAACAGCAAAAATGGCCGCCTCATCCTGGTGTCGCAAGGTTTGCACGCGTTTTTTTGCTACCTTAATGTAGTTAGTCACTTGTTTAAACACATTTTCCCGATGCCCTACGTAGTTAGCAACCCATTTGCACAAAAATCATACCTGCGCAGTGAGATGCGCAGTGGCTACAGGGCCCCAAAGTCGCCCCTCATCCTGGTGTCGCAAAATTTGCACGGGTTTTCTCGGTACCTGAACGTGGTGGGTTTGGTTTTTAAACACGTTTTTCAGGTGCCCTAGATGGTTAGCAACCTAACTGCAAAAAAACACAGTCGCACACCGAGTTGCGCCATGGCAACAGAGCCTCAAAGTATACCGTGCAGTATGGCTATATAGGGCTATAGAACAGCAAAAATGGCCGCCTCATCCTGGTGTCGCAAGGTTTGCACGCGTTTTTTGCTACCTTAATGTAGTTATTCACTTGTTTAAACACATTTTCCCGATGCCCTACGTAGTTAGCAACCCATTTGCACAAAAATCATACCTGCGCAGTGAGATGCGCAGTGGCTACAGGGCCCCAAAGTCGCCCCTCATCCTGGTGTCGCAAAATTTGCACGGGTTTTCTCGGTACATGAACGTGGTGGGTTTGGTGTTTAAACACGTTTTTCAGGTGCCCTAAATGGTTAGCAACCAAACTGCAAAAAATAACAGTCGCACAACGAGTTGCGCCATGGCAACAGAGCCGCAAAATATACCGTGCAATATGGCTATATAGGGCTATAGAACAGCAAAAATGGCCGCCTCATCCTGGTGTCGCAAGGTTTGCACGCGTTTTTTGCTACCTTAATGTAGTTATTCACTTGTTTAAACACATTTTCCCGATGCCCTACGTAGTTAGCAACCCATTTGCACAAAAATCATACCTGCGCACTACAGGGCCCCAAAGTCGCCCCTCATCCTGGTGTCGCAAAATTTGCACGGGTTTTCTCGGTACCTGAACGTGGTGGGTTTGGTGTTTAAACACGTTTTTCAGGTGCCCTAGATGGTTAGCAACCTAACTGCAAAAAATCACAGTCGCACACCGAATTGCGCCATGGCTACAGAGCCGCAAAATATACCGTGAAATATTGCTATATAGGGCTATAGAACAGCAAAAATGGCCGCCTCATCCTGGTGTCGCTAGGTTTGCATGCGTTTTATGCTACCTTCGTGTAGTTAGTCACTTGTTTAAACACATTTTCCCGATGCCCTACGTAGTTAGCAACCCATTTGCACAAAAATCATACCTGCGCAGTGAGATGCGCAGTGGATACAGGGCCCCAAAGTCGCCCCTCATCCTGGTGTCGCAAAATTTGCACGGGTTTTCTCGGTACCTGAACGTGGTGGGTTTGGTGTTTTAACACGTTTTTCAGGTGCCCTAGATGGTTAGCAACCTAACTGCAAAATCACAGTCGCACACCGAGTTGCGCCATGGCAACAGAGCCGCAAAGTATACCGTGCAATATGGCTATATAGGGCTATAGAACAGCAAAAATGGCCGCCTCATCCTGGTGTCGCAAGGTTTGCACGCGTTTTTTGCTACCTTAATGTAGTTAGTCACTTGTTTAAACACATTTTCCCGATGCCCTACGTAGTTAGCAACCCATTTGCACAAAAATCATACCTGCGCAGTGAGATGCGCAGTGACTACAGGGCCCCAAAGTCGCCCCTCATCCTGGTGTCGCAAAATTTGCACGGGTTTTCTCGGTACATGAACGTGGTGGGTTTGGTGTTTAAACACGTTTTTCAGGTGCCCTAGATGGTTAGCAACCAAACTGCAAAAAATAACAGTCGCACAACGAGTTGCGCCATGGCAACAGAGCCGCAAAGTATACCGTGCAATATGGCTATATAGGGCTATAGAACAGCAAAAATGGCTGCCTCATCCTGGTGTCGCAAGTTTTGCACGCGTTTTTTGGTACCTTAATGTAGTTAGTCACTTGTTTAAACACATTTTCCCGATGCCCTACGTAGTTAGCAACCCATTTGCACAAAAATCATACCTGCGCAGTGAGATGCGCAGTGGCTACAGGGCCCCAAAGTCGCCCCTCATCCTGGTGTTGCAAAATTTGCACGGGGTTTCGCGGTACCTGAAAGTGGTGAGTTTGGTGTTTAAACACGTTTTTCAGGTGCCCTAGATGGTTAGCAACCTAACTGCAAAAAATCACAGTCGCACACCGAGTTGCGCCATGGCAACAGAGCCGCAAACTATACCGTGCAATATGGCTATATAGGGCTATAGAACAGCAAAAATGGCCGCCTCATCCTGGTGTCGCAAGGTTTGCACGCGTTTTTGCTACCTTAATGTAGTTATTCACTTGTTTAAACACATTTTCCCGATGCCCTACGTAGTTAGCAACCCATTTGCACAAAAATCATACCTGCGCAGTGAGATGCGCAGTGGCTACAGGGCCCCAAAGTCGCCCCTCATCCTGGTGTCGCAAAATTTGCACGGGTTTTCTCGGTACCTGAACGTGGTGGGTTTGGTGTTTTAACACGTTTTTCAGGTGCCCTAGATGGTTAGCAACCTAACTGCAAAAAATCACAGTCGCACACCGAGTTGCGCCATGGCAACAGAGCCGCAAAGTATACCGTGCAATATGGCTATATAGTGCTATAGAACTGCAAAAATGGCCGCCTCATCCTGGTGTCGCAAGGTTTGCACGCGTTTTTTGCTACCTTAATGTAGTTATTCACTTGTTTAAACACATTTTCCCGATGCCCTACGTAGTTAGCAACCCATTTGCACAAAAATCATACCTGCGCAGTGAGATGCGCAGTGGCTACAGGGCCCCAAAGTCGCCCCTCATCCTGGTGTCGCAAAATTTGCACGGGTTTTTTCGGTACCTGAACGTGGTGGGTTTGGTGTTTAAACACGTTTTTCAGGTGCCCTAGATGGTTAGCAACCTAACTGCAAAAAATCACAGTCGCACACCGAGTTGCGCCATGGCAACAGAGCCGCAAATTATACCGGGCAATATGGCTATATAGGGCTATAGAACAGCAAAAATGGCCGCCTCATCCTGGTGTCGCAAGGTTTGCACGCGTTTTTTGCTACCTTAATGTAGTTATTCACTTGTTTAAACACATTTTTCCGATGCCCTACGTAGTTAGCAACCCATTTGCACAAAAATCATACCTGCGCAGTGAGATGCGCAGTGGCTACAGGGCCCCAAAGTCGCCCCTCATCCTGGTGTCGCAAAAATTGCACGGGTTTTCTCGGGACATGAACGTGGTGGGTTTGGTGTTTAAACACGTTTTTCAAGTGCCCTAGATGGTTAGCAACCTAACTGCAAAAAATCACAGTCGCACACCGAGTTGCGCCATGGCAACAGAGCCGCAAAAAATACCGTGCAATATGGCTATATAGGGCTATAGAACAGCAAAAATGGCCGCCTCATCCTGGTGTCGCAAGGTTTGCACGCGTTTTTTGCTACCTTAATGTAGTTATTCACTTGTTTTAACACATTTTCCCGATGCCCTACGTAGTTAGCAACCCATTTGCACAAAAATCACACCTGCGCAGTGAGATGCGCAGTGGCTACAGGGCCCCAAAGTCGCCCCTCATCCTGGTGTCGCAAAATTTGCACGGGTTTTCTCGGTACATGAACGTGGTGGGTTTGGTGTTTAAACACGTTTTTCAGGTGCCCTAGATGGTTAGCAACCTAACTGCAAAAAATCACAGTCGCACACCGAGTTGCGCCATGGCAACAGAGCCGCAAAGTATACCGTGCAATATGGCTATATAAGGCTATAGAACAGCAAAAATGGACGCCTCATCCTGGTGTCGCAAGGTTTGCACGCGTTTTTTTGCTACCTTAATGTAGTTAGTCACTTGTTTAAACACATTTTCCCGATGCCCTACGTAGTTAGCAACCCATTTGCACAAAAATCATACATGCGCAGTGAGATGCGCAGTGGCTACAGGGCCCCAAAGTCGCCCCTCATCCTGGTGTCGCAAAATTTGCACGGGTTTTCTCGGTACCTGAACGTGGTGGGTTTGGTGTTTAAACACGTTTTTCAGGTGCCCTAGATGGTTAGCAACCTAACTGTAAAAAACCACAGTCGCACACCGAGTTGCGCCATGGCAACAGAGCCTCAAAGTATACCGTGCAGTATGGCTATATAGGGCTATAGAACAGCAAAAATGGCCGCCTCATCCTGGTGTCGCAAGGTTTGCACGCGTTTTTTGCTACCTTAATGTAGTTATTCACTTGTTTAAACACATTTTCCCGATGCCCTACGTAGTTAGCAACCCATTTGCACAAAAATCATACCTGCGCAGTGAGATGCGCAGTGGCTACAGGGCCCCAAATTCGCCCCTCATCCTGGTGTCGCAAAATTTGCACGGGTTTTCTCGGTACATGCACGTTGTGGGTTTGGTGTTTAAACACGTTTATCAGGTGCCCTAGATGGTTAGCAACCAAACTGCAAAAAATAACAGTCGCACAACGAGTTGCGCCATGGCAACAGAACCGCCAAATATACCGTGCAATATGGCTATATAGGGCTATAGAACAGGAAAAATGGCCGCCTCATCCTGGTGTCGCAAGGTTTGTACGCGTTTTTTGCTACCTTAATGTAGTTATTCACTTGTTTAAACACATTTTCCCGATGCCCTACGTAGTTAGCAACCCATTTGCACAAAAATCATACCTGCGCAGTGAGATGCGCAGTGGCTACAGGGCCCCAAAGTCGCCCCTCATCCTGGTGTCGCAAAATTTGCACGGGTTTTCTCGGTACCTAAACGTGGTGGGTTTGGTGTTTAAACACGTTTTTCAGGTGCCCTAGATGGTTAGCAACCTAACTGCAAAAAATCACAGTCGCACACCGAATTGCGCCATGGCTACAGAGCCGCAAAATATACCGTGCAATATGGCTATATAGGGCTATAGAACAGCAAAAATGGCCGCCTCATCCTGGTGTCGCAAGGTTTGCACGCGTTTTTTGCTACCTTAATGTAGTTATTCACTTGTTTAAACACATTTTCCCGATGCCCTACGTAGTTAGCAACCCATTTGCACAAAAATCATACCTACGCAGTGAGATGCGCAGTGGCTACAAGGCCCCAAATTCGCCCCTCATCCTGGTGTTGCAAAATTTGCACGGGTTTTCTCGGTACCTGAACGTTGTGGGTTTGGTGTTTTAATACGTTTTTCAGGTGCCCTAGATGGTTAGCAACCTAACTGCAAAAAATCACAGTCGCACACCGAGTTGCGCCATGGCAACAGATCCGCAAAGTATACCGTGCAATATGGCTATATAGGGCTATAGAACATCAAAATTGGCCGCCTCCTCCTGGTGTCGCAAGGTTTGCACGCGTTTTTTGCTACGTTAATGTAGTTATTCACTTGTTTAAACACATTTTCCCGATGCCCTACGTAGTTAGCAACCCATTTGCACAAAAATCATACATGCGCAGTGAGATGCGCAGTGGCTACA
Source organism: Mactra quadrangularis (assembly GCA_025267735.1). NCBI lineage: Eukaryota > Metazoa > Mollusca > Bivalvia > Venerida > Mactridae > Mactra > Mactra quadrangularis. The sequence goes on from CM046294.1 coordinate 46,927,774, forward strand.
GGGCCCCAAAATCGCCCGTCATCCTGGTGTCGTAAAATTTGCACGGGTTTTCTCGGTACCTGAACGTGGTGGGTTTGGTGTTTAAACACGTTTTTCAGGTGCCCTAGATGGTTAGCAACCTAACTGCAAAAAATCACAGTCGCACAACGAGTTGCGCCATGGCAACAGAGCCGCAAAGTATACCGTGCAATATGGCTATATAGGGATATAGAACAGCAAAAATGGCCGCCTCATCCTGGTGTCGCAAGGTTTGCACGCGTTTTTTGCTACCTTAATGTAGTTATTCACTTGTTGAAACACATTTTCCCGATGCCCTACGTAGTTAGCAACCCATTTGCTTAAAAATCATACCTGCGCAGTGAGATGCGCAGTGGCTACAGGGCCCCAAAGTCGCCCCTCATCCTGGTGTCGCAAAATTTGCACGGGTTTTCTCGGTACCTGAACGTGGTGGGTTTGGTGTTTTAACACGTTTTTCAGGTGCCCTAGATGGTAAACAACCTAACTGCAAAAAATCACAGTCGCACACCGAGTTGCGCCATGGCAACAGAGCCGCAAAGTATACCGTGAAATATGGCTATATAGGGCTATAGAACAGCAAAAATGGCCGCCTCATCCTGGTGTCGCAAGGTTTGCACGCGTTTTTTGCTACCTTCGTGTAGTTAGTCACTTGTTTAAACACATTTTCCCGATGCCTTACGTAGTTAGCAACCCATTTGCACAAAAATCATACCTGCGCAGTGAGATGCGCAGTGGCTACAGGGCCCCAAAGTCGCCCCTCATCCTAGTGTCGCAAAATTTGCACGGGTTTTCTCGTGACATGAACGTGGTGGGTTTGGTTTTTAAACACGTTTTTCAGGTGCCCTAGATGGTTAGCAACCAAACTACAAAAAATAACAGTCGCACAACGAGTTGCGCCATGGCAACAGAGCCGCAAAGTATACCGTGCAATATGGCTATATAGGGCTATAGAACAGGAAAAATGGCCGCCTCATCCTGATGTCGCAAGGTTTGCACGCGTTTTTTGCTACCTTAATGTAGTTATTCACTTGTTTAAACACATTTTCCCGATGCCCTACGTAGTGAGCAACCCATTTGCACAAAAATCATACCTGCGCAGTGAGATGCGCAGTGGCTACAGGGCCCCAAAGTCGCCCCTCATCCTGGTGTCGCAAAATTTGCACGGGTTTTCTCGGTACCTGAACGTGGTGGGTTTGGTGTTTAAACACGTTTTTCAGGTGCCCTAGATGGTTAGCAACCTAACTGCAAAAAATCACAGTCGCACACCGAGTTGCGCCATGGCAACAGAGCCGCATAGTATACCGTGAAATATGGCTATATAGGGCTATAGAATAGCCAAAATGGCCGCCTCATCCTGGTGTCGCAAGGTTTGCACGCGTTTTTTGCTACCTTCGTGTAGTTAGTCACTTGTTTAAAAACATTTTCCCGATGCCCTACGTGGTTAGCAACCCATTTGCACAAAAATCACACCTGCGCAGTGAGATGCGCAGTGGCTACAGGGCCCCAAAGTCGCCCCTCATCCTGGTGTCGCAAAATTTGCACGGGTTTTCTCGGTACCTGAACGTGGTGGGTTTGGTGTTTTAACACGTTTTTCAGGTGCCCTAGATGGTTAGCAACCTAACTGCAAAATCACAGTCGCACACCGAGTTGCGCCATGGCAACAGAGCCGCAAAGTATACCGTGCAATATGGCTATATAGGGCTATAGAACAGCAAAAATGGCCGCCTCATCCTGGTGTCGCAAGGTTTGCACGCGTGTTTTGCTACCTTAATGTAGTTAGTCACTTGTTTAAACACATTTACCCGATGCCCTACGTAGTTAGCAACCCATTTGCACAAAAATCATACCTGCGCAGTGAGATGCGCAGTGGCTACAAGGCCCCAAAGTCGCCCCTCATCCTGGTGTCGCAAAATTTGCACGGGTTTTCTCGGTACCTGAACGTGGTGGGTTTGGTGTTTAAACACGTTTTCAAGGTGCCCTAGATGGTTAGCAACCTAACTGCAAAAAATCACAGTCGCACACCGAGTTGCGCCATGGCAACAGAGCTGCAAAGTATACCGTGCAATATGGCTATATAGGGCTATAGGACAGCAAAAATGGCCGCCTCATCCTGGTGTCGCAAGGTTTGCACGCGTTTTTTGCTACCTTAATGTAGTTATTCACTTGTTTAAACACATTTTCCCGATGCCCTACGTAGTTAGCAACCCATTTGCACAAAAATCATACCTGCGCAGTGAGATGCGCAGTGGCTACAGGGTCCCAAAGTCGCCCCTCATCCTGGTGTCGCAAAATGTGCACGGGTTTTCTCGGTACCTGAACGTGGTGGGGTTGGTGTATGAACACGTTTTTCAGGTGCCCTAGATGGTTAGCAACCTAACTGCAAAAAATCACAGTCGCACACTGAGTTGCGCCATGGCAACAGAGCCGCAAAGTATACCGTGCAATATGGCTATATAGGGCTATAGAACAGCAAAAATGGCCGCCTCATCCTGGTGTCGCAAGGTTTACACGCGTTTTTTGCTACCTTAATGTAGTTAGTCACTTGTTTAAACACATTTTCCCGATGCACTACGTAGTTAGCAACCCATTTGCACAAAAATCATACATGCACAGTGAGATGCGCAGTGGCTACAGGGCCCCAAAGTCGCCCCTCATCCTGGTGTCGCAAAATTTGCACGGGTTTTCTCGGTACCTGAACGTGGTGGGTTTGGTGTTTGAACACGTTTTTCAGGTGCCCTAGATGGTTAGCAACCTAACTGCAAAAAATCACAGTCGCACACCGAGTTGCGCCATGGCAACAGAGCCGCAAAGTATACCGTGCAATATGGCTATATAGGGCTATAAGACAGCAAAAATGGCCGCCTCATCCTGGTGTCGCAAGGTTTGCACGCGTTTTTTGCTACCTTAATGTAGCTATTCACTTGTTTAAACACATTTTCCCGATGCCCTACGTAGTTAGCAACCCATTTGCACAAAAATCACACCTGCGCAGTGAGATGCGCAGTGGCTACAGGGCCCCAAAGTCGCCCCTCATCCTGGTGTCGCAAAAATTGCACGGGTTTTCTCGGTACCTGAACGTGGTGGGTTTGGTGTTTAAACACGTTTTTCAGGTGCCCTAGATGGTTAGCAACCTAACTGCAAAAAATCACAGTCGCACACCGAGCTGCGCCATGGCAACAGAGCCGCAAAGTATACCGTGCAATATGGCTATATAGGGCTATAGAACAGCAAAAATGGCCGCCTCATCCTGGTGTCGCAAGGTTTGCACGCGTTTTTTGCTACCTTCGTGTAGTTAGTCACTTGTTTAAACACATTTTCCCGATGCCCTACGTAGTTAGCAACCCATTTGCACAAAAATCATACCTGCGCAGTGAGATGCGCAGTGGCTACAAGGCCCCAAAGTCGCCCCTCATCCTGGTGTTGCAAAATTTGCACGGGTTTTCTCGGTACCTGAACGTGGTGGGTTTGGTGTTTTAACACGTTTTTCAGGTGCCCTAGATGGTTACCAACCTAACTGCAAAATCACAGTCGCACACCGAGTTGCGCCATGGCAACAGAGCCGCAAAATATACCGTGCAATATGGCTATATAGGGCTATAGAACAGCAAAAATGGCCGCCTCATCCTGGTGTCGCAAGGTTTGCACGCGTTTTTTGCTACCTTAATGTAGTTAGTCACTTGTTTAAACACATTTTCCCGATGCCCTACGTAGTTAGCAACCCATTTGCACAAAAATCATACCTGCGCAGTAAGATGCGCAGCGGCAACAGGGCCCCAAATTCGCCCCTCATCCTGGTGTCGCAAAATTTGCACGGGTTTTCTCGGTACCTGAACGTGGTTGGTTTGGTGTTTAAACACGTTTTCAAGGTGCCCTAGATGGTTAGCAACCTAACTGCAAAAAATCACAGTCGCACACCGAGTTGCGCCATGGCAACAGAGCCGCAAAGTATACCGTGCAATATGGCTATATAGGGCTATAGAACAACAAAAATGGCCGCCTCATCCTGGTGTCGCAAGGTTTGCACGCGTTTTTTGCTACCTTCGTGTAGTTAGTCACATGTTTAAACACATTTTCCCGATGCCCTACGTAGTTAGCAACCCATTTGCACAAAAATCATACCTGCTCAGTGAGATGCGCAGTGGCTACAGGGCCCCAAAGTCGCCCCTCATCCTGGTGTTGCAAAATTTGCACGGGTTTTCTCGGTACCTGAACGTGGTGGGTTTGGTGTTTTAACACGTTTTTCAGGTGCCCTAGATGGTTAGCAACCTAACTGCAAAATCACAGTCGCACACCGAGTTGCGCCATGGCAACAGAGCCGCAAAGTATACCGTGCAATATGGCTATATAGGGCTATAGAACAGCAAAAATGGCCGCCTCATCCTGGTGTCGCAAGGTTTGCACGCGTTTTTTGCTACCTCAATGTAGTTAGTCACTTGTTTAAACACATTTCCCCGATGCCCTACGTAGTTAGCAACCCATTTGCACAAAAATCATACCTGCGCAGTGAGATGCGCAGTGGCTACAGGGCCCCAAATCGCCCCTCATCCTGGTGTCGCAAAATTTGCACGGGGTTTCGCGGTAGCTGAACGTGGTGGGTTTGGTGTTTAAACACGTTTTTCAGGTGCCCTAGATGGTAAGCAACCTAACTGCAAAAAATCACAGTCGCACACCGAGTTGCGCCATGGCAACAGAGCCGCAAATTATACCGTGCAATATGGCTATATAGGGCTATAGAACAGCAAAAATGGCCGCCTCATCCTGGTGTCGCAAGGTTTGCACGCGTTTTTTGCTACCTTAATGTAGTTAGTCACTTGTTTAAACACATTTTCCCGATGCCCTACGTAGTTAGCAACCCATTTGCACAAAAATCATACCTGCGCAGTGAGATGCGCAGTGGCTACAGGGCCCCAAAGTCGCCCCTCATCCTGGTGTCGCAAAATTTGCACGGGTTTTCCCGGTACCTGAACGTGGTGGGTTTGGTGTTTATACACGTTTTTCAGGTGCCCTAGATGGTTAGCAACCTAACTGCAAAAAATCACAGTCGCACACCGAGTTGCGCCATGGCAACAGAGCCGCAAAGTATACCGTGCAATATGGCTATATAGGGCTATAGAACAGCAAAAATGACCGCCTCATCCTGGTGTCGCAAGGTTTGCACGCGTTTTTTGCTACCTTAATGTAGTTAGTCACTTGTTTAAACACATTTTCCCGATGCCCTACGTAGTTAGCAACCCATTTGCACAAAAATCATACTTGCGCAGTGAGATGCGCAGTGGCGACAGGGCCCCAAAATCGCCCCTCATCCTGGTGTCGCAAAATTTGCACGGGTTTTCTCGGTACCTGAACGTGGTTGGTTTGGTGTTTAAACACGTTTTCAGGTGCCCTAGATGGTTAGCAACCTAACTGCAAAAAATCACAGTCGCACACCGAGTTGCGCCATGGCAACAGAGCCGCGAAATATACCGTGCAATATGGCTATATAGGGCTATAGAACAGCAAAAATGGCCGCCTCATCCTGGTGTCGCAAGGTTTGCACGCGTTTTTTGCTACCTTAATGTAGTTAGTCACTTGTTTAAACACATTTTCCCGATGCCCTACGTAGTTAGCAACCCATTTGCACAAAAATCATACCTGCGCAGTGAGATGCGCAGTGGCTACAGGGCCCCAAAGTCGCCCCTCATCCTGGTGTCGCAAAATTTGCACGGGTTTTCCCGGTACCTGAACGTGGTGGGTTTGGTGTTTATACACGTTTTTCAGGTGCCCTAGATGGTTAGCAACCTAACTGCAAAAAATCACAGTCGCACACCGAGTTGCGCCATGGCAACAGAGCCGCAAAGTATACCGTGCAATATGGCTATATAGGGCTATAGAACAGCAAAAATGGCCGCCTCATCCTGGTGTCGCAAGGTTTGCACGCGTTTTTTGCTACCTGAATATTGTTAGTCACTTGTTTAAACACATTTTACCGATGCCCTACGTAGTTAGCAACCCATTTGCACAAAAATCATACCTGCGCAGTGAGATGCGCAGTGGCTACAGGGCCCCAAAGTCGCCCCACATTCTGGTGTCGCAAAATTTGCACGGGTTTTCTCGGTACCGGAACGTGGTGGGTTTGGTGTTTTAACACGTTTTTCAGGTGCCCTAGATGGTTAGCAACCTAACTGCAAAAAATCACAGTCGCACACCGAGTTGCGCCATGGCAACAGAGCCGCAAATTCTACCGTGCAATATGGCTATATAGGGCTATAGAACAGCAAAAATGGCCGCCTCATCCTGGTGTCGCAAGGTTTGCACGCGTTTTTTGCTACCTTAATGTAGTTAGTCACTTGTTTAAACACATTTTCCCGATGCCCTACGTAGTTAGCAACACATTTGCACAAAAATCATACCTGCGCAGTGAGATGAGCAGTGGCTACATGGCCCCAAATTCGCCCCTCATCCTGGTGTCGCAAAATTTGCACGGGTTTTCTCGGTACCTGAACGTGGTGGGTTTGGTGTTTAAACACGTTTTTCAGGTGCCCTAGATGGTTAGCAACCTAACTGCAAAATCACAGTCGCACACCGAGTTGCGCCATGGCAACAGAGCCGCAAAGTATACCGTGCAATATGGCTATATATGGCTATAGAACAGCAAAAAATAGGCGCCTCATCCTGGTGTCGCAAGGTTTGAACGGGTTTTTTGGTACCTTAATGTAGTGTTTTACTTGTTTAAACACATTTTCCCGATGCCTACGTAGTTAGCAACCCATTTGCTCAAAAATCATACCTGCGCAGTGAGATGCGCAGTGGCTACAGGGCCCCAAAGTCGCCCCTCATCCTGGTGTCGCAAAATTTGCACGGGTTTTCTCGGTACCTGAACGTGGTGGGTTTGGTGTTTAAACACGTTTTCAGGTGCCCTAGATGGTTAGCAACCTAACTGCAAAATCACAGTCGCACACCGAGTTGCGCCATGGCAACAGAGCCGCAAAGTATACCGTGCAATATGGCTATATATGGCTATAGAACAGCAAAAAATAGGCGCCTCATCCTGGTGTCGCAAGGTTTGAACGGGTTTTTTGGTACCTTAATGTAGTGTTTTACTTGTTTAAACACATTTTCCCGATGCCTACGTAGTTAGCAACCCATTTGCTCAAACATCATGCCTGCGCACTGAGATGGGCGTTGGCTACAGGGCAACAAAGTCGCCCCTCATCATGGTGTCGCAAGAATTGCACTGGGTTTCTCGGTACCTGAACCTGGTGGGTTTTGTGTTTAAACACGTTTTCAGGTGCCCTAGATAGTTAGCAACCTAACTACAAAAAATCGCATTCGCACACCGAGTTGCGCCATGGCAACAGAGCCGCAAAGTATACCGTGCAATATGGCTATATAGGGCTATAGAACAGCAAAAATAGGCGTCGCCTCCTGGTGTCGGGAGGTTTCCACGCTTTTTTTGGTGACCTGAATGTAGTTAATTACTTGTTTAAACACATTTTCCCGATGCCCTACGTAGTAAGCAACCCATTTGTACACAAATCATACCTGCGCAGTGAGATGCGCGTTGGCCACAGAGCCCCAAAGTCGCGTCACCTACTAGTGTCTCGAGATTTGCACGGGGTTTCTCGGTACCTGACGTGCTGGCTTTTGTGTTTAAACAAGTTTTATAGGTGCCCTAGATGGTTAGCAACCTAACTGCAAAAAATCACATTCGCACACCGAGTTGCGCCATGGCAACAGTGCCGCAAAATATACCGTGCAATATGGCTATATAGGGCTATAGAACAGCAAAAATAGGCGTCGCCTCCTGGTGTCGGAAGTTTTGCACGCGTTTTTGGTACCTGAATATAGTTAGTTACTTGTTTAAACAGATTTTCCCGATGCCCTACATAGTTAGCAACCCATTTACACAAAAATCATACCTGCGCAGTGAGATGCGCGTTGGCAACAGAGCCCCAAAGTCGCGTCACCTCCTTGTGTCGGGAGATTTGCACGGGGTTTCTCGGAACCTGAACGTGCTGGCTTTGGTGTTTAAACACGTTTTCAGGTGCCCTAGATGGTTAGCAACCCAACTGCAAAAAATCACATTCGCACACCGAGGTGCACCATGGCAACAGAGCCGCAAAGTATACCGTGCAATATTGCTATATAGGGCTATAGAACAGCAAAAATAGGCGTCGCCTCCTGGTGTCGGGAGGTTTGCACACGTTTTTTGGTACCTGAATGTAGTTAGTTACTTGTTTAAACACATTTTCCCGATGCCCTACGTAGTTAGCAACCCATTTACACAAAACTCATACCTGCGCAGTGAGCTGCTCGTTGGCCACAGAACCCCAAAGTCGCGTCACCTACTAGTGTCGGGAGATTTGCACGGGGTTTCTCGTTACCTGAACGTGCTGGCTTTGGTGTTTAAACACGTTTTTCAGGTGCCCTAGATGGTTAGCAACCTAATTGCAAAAAATCACATTCGCACACCAAGGTGCGACATGGCAACAGAGACGCAAATTGTACCGTGCAATATGGCTATATAGGGCTATAGAACAGCAAAAATAGGCGTCGCCTCCTGGTGTCGGGAGGTTTGCACGCTTTTTTTGGTGACCTGAATGTAGTTTGTTACTTGTTTAAACACATTTTCTCGATGCCCTACGTAGTTAGCAACCCATTTACACAAAAATCATACCTGCGCAGTGAGATGCGAGTTGGCCACAGAGCCCCAAAACACACTAGGAGGGGACGCGACTTTGGGGCTCTGTGGCCAACGCGCATCTCACTGCGCAAATACGAAATTCTATGATAGTTTTGAAAATAAAACAACAGCTTAAATGATATTTAATGATAGTTAAATAAATAGGCGAACAGATAAAATCTCATTTTTCACTACTAAGACACGAATTAAGTATATTTTCTTGATTAAAATGTTGTACGAAATTTAAAAGGAATCTTATTAGACAAAGACACTACAACGCTATAATCAGTTACTACTAAGACACTACAACGCTACATTCAGTCACTACTAAGACACAACTAAGCTATACTAAGTCACTACTAAAACACTATTAAGCTACATTTAGTCACTACTAAGACACTACAAAGATATATGCAGTCACTACTAAGACACTACTAATTTATTTTCAGTCACTACTAATTCATACTAAGTCACTACTAAGACACTACTAATATATATTCAGTCACTACTAAAACACTACAAAGCTTTATAAGTTCACTACTAAGGCACGACTGAGCTACATTCAGTCACTTATAAGACACTACTTAGCTTAATCAAGTCACTACTTAGACACTATTAAGTTATACTAAGTTACCACTAAGACACCAACAAGCTATATTCAGTCAGTACTAAGACACTACTAAGCCATATTAAGTAACTACCAAGACACTACAAAGCTATATTCAGTCACTACTTAGACACTATTAATCTATACTAAGTCACTACTAAGACACTACAAAGCTGTATTCAGTCACTACTAAGACACTACTAAGATATTTTAAGTCACTATTAAGACACTATAAAGCCATATTCAGTCACTACTAAGACACTACAAAGCTACTTTCAGTCACTACTAAGACACTTCATAGCTGTAATAAGTCACTACTAAGCTTTATTTAGTCACTACTAAGTCACTACCAAGCTTTACTTAGACACTACTAAGTCACTACTAAGCTTTTTCAATTCACTTCTAAGACACTACAAAGCTATATTCAGTCACTACTAAGTCACCACTAAGCTATACTTAGACACTGAGGGCTTCTTTTGTGTCGGATCTTAGAAGCAATTACTTTCGACCCAAAATATTCACTAAATTTTGTTATGAAGACTGCTAATAAAATCACTGGATCATTTCGGCTTATTATGGTATTGATTGGTCGCGTATCTAGGAATAAGGACTTGCCAGCAACATTAGCCTAGTCCAAACTTTAGGTCCATAAATTATTTTATGCAATTAACGCTAGGACAGTACAACGATCGTTTTTTCACGATCACATATCTATTACTTTTGACTCATCACGTGTGTTCTGTCAGACATTAGAGCAGTACGAACAAGCTTGTGTCAAGGAAGTTGCTTGTTCTGGAAGCGCTTCTAATATTATTGGGTGTGCCATGTCATGGAAAGACGGAAGTCATCTTTATCAGTGCTCCTTGGTGCTTGACAGGGTCGCGTAACGGACATTTTCGTCAGTTTATGAATTTTTTTTTATTGAATTGCCCATTGTTTTGTTTCATTTTTTTTCAACAGTCATGGACGCATGCACTTACCCCGCTGATTTTTTTTATTCACTATTTTACTTCTGTACTTACGATCGATAAAATATTAATATCAGCGAAGTTATTGCATGTCTTATTGACATTTAAAAATACAATCCATGGAGGAAGTCAATGTACACATAAGTTACATGAAATTATTAGACAGCTAATGTAAATGGGCATTATATAATGTAGCGCCATCTATACACACAACAATATTTCTAATCGGTCACTTTTAATTTCAAAATAACTTTATAAATAAAATCCAGTTCGCTCGAGAGGGGCTCTTAATAGCTGGCTCTAACATTGTTAAAAACAAATGATAAAGATAGGATAATTGTTTCTTAAATTTGTATTTTTTTCTTTTTTTTAAGTCCATGGCGAGTAAATATGTATTTATTTATATATTTATTGACAATAAAAACGGAAAAACATTTTTTTGTATAATTTCTAGATAAAATCTATGTGTTAGATCATGTTATTTGAGTTAAAGTTAGAAATAAAATAATAGGCCCCTGACTCGTCACTGCCAAAATATCTCGTTAACAGGGGAGGTAACACTGCGTTAAGACTTATAAAATCGTCTATCGTAGTTATTTCCCTTAGTTTTGGAACTCGTTAAACAATAACCATTAGTAAATTGTTAATTTCAAGCAAACAATTCAGTTTTATTGTGGAAAATAGACTTGTGATTAATAAAAAACAACAACTAATAATTGACGCATGTAAGTATTCATTTTTTGCATTTCAACATTATGAAATTAACAATTGTTGATCAAGTGTATGTAATTCGGACATGATAGATAGATAGTCCTAAATATAAGACCCTACATAACTATTTTATCATACGGACGTTTTTCTGTTATGTAGGGTCTTAACGGATTGCTTCAAAAACGCATAGCAAAATATTTTTTTCAAAAAGTAAATGAATATGGGTCAAATTAGCACCAAACGATAGATAAAAGTTTACTTTTATTCTTTCCATAAATCAAAAGGTATTAATCAGGTTTTTCGCTTACAAAAACCCTAATTACTTTTACTGCTATCCAGGGTTGTCGCCGTTCGCCGCCATTTTGAACTGAATTCTTAGCGGTAAATAAAGTGTCGCTTCGGTTAAACGAATTTTTTTACAGAGTTGTCGTTCTTGCTCTCAATAGCATACCTTAAAAATTCGTTCAAAATCAATTCTTACAAATCACGTGACCCAATTTGAATTCGGATTGCTTTGGCTATTATCGCACAGTTATTGTGACAAACTGAAAGTACTCGTTAATTAAGGATTTTAAATGGATTATTTGACTGTCTAAGGTTAGAATTTGAAATAATTTTACTATTATCATGTGTATTTTTTGTTTATCTTTCTATTGGTGTATCGTTTTATTGCAAATTTTTCGAATTAAAACGAGTAGAACGTTCAGACCTGATTCGATGTCTGTACACTAAAATTTTTGCTATGCGTTTTTGAAGCTATCCGTTAAGACCCTACGTAACAGAGAAATGTCCAAATGATAAAAAACATACGTAGGGTCTTATATTTAGGACTAGATAGATAGATAGATTTATTTGTGATGCTTTTACAATTTTTACAGATGATACAAATACATGTATTTAATAATAACATAATAACAAGAATATGACATAAGATATCACAGCAATGAATGAAGATATTAGTACAAGTATAGATTGCATCACAGGATAGCCCATAAAGTCCTAGGACTTAATTCCAATGGGGTCCTTTGCCCTAAATCATGAAATATTAAAGTAGGAAAAAAATACACAAATATATCTACCTAGGTTATGGTAATAAAAAATAGATTAAAAAACATCAACATAGTACATATATATATATAAAATCACTGACATAATTAAAAATAAATAAAATCTGATTTATCAACACTGAACATTTGTTCACTTAAGTAATTTTTAACTGCTACTTTAAATGATTTAGTATTTTTCATAATCTTAATTTCATATGGTAATTTGTTCCAATCTTTAATAGCATTATAAAAGAATGTTTTCTTGGTATAAGAATTGATATGGGGTATAAAATAATTATATTTATTTCTACTTTGATGGGTATGTAGTGTTGATGTTAATACAAAATTTTCTTTCATGTATGATGGACTATTATCATTAAAAATTTTATGAACATGGTTTAGTCTTAGAAATTTTACTCTGTTTTCAACATTTAAAAATCCATTATTTGTAAAATCTGTAACTTGTAAAGATGTTCTAAAAGTATATCCATTAATATATCTTATTACTTTATTTTGAACAATTTGTAATTTTTTCTTCATAGAAACAGTAAGATCTTCATACCAGGATGAACAAGCATAATCGAGATGACTTTGTATCAAAGAATTGCAAAGTAATAGTCTTGTTTTCTTATTTAAATAGTTATTGTGCCTGTATAAAAATTTAAGCCTGGAATTTGCCTTTTGTACAATGTTATTAAAAATAGTACTAGCAGAAAAATCATTTTCTAAAAAACTTCCAAGATATTTAACTGATTTTGATGATTTTATTAACTGATCGTCACATTGAATGCCAAAGTTTTCTGTATTAGAAACTTTTTTCTTTGGACCAAATAAAATACATTCCGTTTTCCCTAGATGCAATGATAACTTATTGTCGACAAGCCATTTGCTACAATTTTTCAGCTCAGTGCTTAATGTATTACTAATAACAGACGGATCTTTATGTGAAAAAAGTATGGCACTGTCATCAGCATATAGTATTAACTTACATTTATCACTTATGCTGGTACACATGTCATTAATATAACATAAAAACAGTAAAGGACCTAAGATACTTCCCTGAGGAACTCCACAGGTAATATCATTAAAATCAGACATGGCATTATTTATCATAACAGATTGTTTACGACCATTTAAGTAGGATTTGAACCACTCCACCGATCCCATACCCATAGCTTGTAATTTTTTACATAAAATATCATGGTCGACTGTGTCGAATGCTTTTTGTAAGTCTAGCATAATCATTCCTGTGAACAAGCCTTTTGATGACTGAATTTTAATATGATCTGTCAAATGTATAAGGCACGAGTCAGTGGAATATTTAGACCTGAAACCACTTTGAAATTCATACAGTAATCCTTGATAATTTAGATAAGATTCAAGTTGAGTATATACAGCTTTTTCTAAGATCTTGGAAACAATAGATAGAATACTAACAGGTCTATAGTTTGAGACATCTAATCTATTATTCTTTTTGAACAATGGTTTGACCTTAGCACTCTTTAACTCTACAGGTACTTCATTATTTGTTATGGAACTATTAATTAAAAATGTTATAGGAATCTTTAAAAAACATGCAGCATCTTTTAAAAACTTTGCAGGAATGCCATCTAGGCCCATACTTTTAGAACAATTTAGAGAGCACAATTGCTCGTAAACAAACTTTTCATTCACAGTCTTTAATCTAAATATATTACCATTTTGGTTTCTACTCATGTAAAACTGTGTAAAATATTGAGATACAGTGTCATACAAATGATAAGGAGATGGTAATTTTGAAACGAGAAAAGAAGCAACATTTGTAAAAAAATTATTAAAATGATTTGCTATATTTGTAGCCTCAAAACACTTCTGGCCATCTATATTCAGAATAATATTAGAAGATTTTTTGGTTTTATTTTTATAGCCAAGTTTGCTCAGCTCAGACCATAGTTTTTTTGAATCATTTTTGCTGTCTAAAAGCTTGCTGGAAACATATTCAGCTTTTGCATTTTTAACTTCTCTTTGAACAAGGTTACGATAAAAACAATATTTCGAATGTAAATCTTTGTCTTTGTGCTTTTTGAATTTTGCCAAAAATGAATCACGCATTTTCATCAGACTTAAAATATGAGAGTTTATCCATGGTTCACTCCTTTGTTTTATTCTTACTTCTTTGATTGGAGCAACTTTATCTAAAACATTTAAAAACAGACTTTTAAAAATGTGCCATTGGTCTTCAACACTCTTGGCAAAAAACATAGGTGACCAATCACAAGATTTTAATTCATTGACAAAATATTCAGCTGAATAACGTTTCATTGATCGAACCTTAGCAAAATTATGATCATTGAAAACAGTTTTTTGGGATTTTCTAGTACAAAAAACAGGTAAATGGTCACTAAGACCCACTGGTAAAGTGCCAGATTCAATAATTTTTTCAGGATGGTTTGAGATAATCAGATCTAATAAAGTGGATGAAGTATCAGAGATACGTGTAGGGGAGGTAATAATCTGCTTCAACCCAAAAAAATTCAAAATACTTACAAAACTTTTATATAATGCATGTTTCTTGTCTATGAGACAAATATTAAAATCACCAAAAATATACCATTCATTTTCAGGCCTGAGCATTTTCAAGATAGGTTCAAATAATTCAAGAAAATTAGATTGAGTGGGAGGCCTATAACACGACCCAATAAGAGTGGCTTGCTTCTAGGAAGAAAAATCTCAACCCATACAGCTTCAACATTATCTTTTACAAGATCATTTCTTTCAGAAAATGCAAATTTATCATTGATGTATATACAAACGCCTCCACCATGCCTATTACGATCTTTTCGAACAATACTATATCCATCAATTAGTACTTCATTATCACTAACAGAAGAGTCTAACCAAGACTCTGTAATAGCAATGCAGGTAAAATTGTGTAACATTGCAAGATGCCTCAATTCAGATATTTTGGATAAAATAGATCTTGCATTAAAATGTATAAAATGCATCCCTTTATTTTTAAAGGAAAAAGTCTCAACATTTTCAGAGCTGATTGATGCATCTGCGATGTTACTAGCATCATTATTATTAGTTACATTATTACATTTTTTTTCATTTTCAGTACAAATGATACATATAAATATTTTGATACTAGAGTCATTCACATATTCATTGGATGAGTGTGAAAAATAGTCTTTTTTACAATTATTTGGTATACCTGAACATTTTTTATGTATCCAGTGATTACAAGATTGGCAAAGTAAAGTACGATGATTTTTGTTCACAGTTTTTGTACATACACTACAAGAGTTTATTTTGACACTTTTTGCACCTGTATACACTGATTCTTCTTCAAAGCTGATGGAATGATCAGGTCCTGGATTAAGTGCAACATCTCCACTAACTAAAATCACTATCAATAGTCTGTGTACAGGTTTTTTTAAAACAATTGGTATAGATGGTGGAACACTTCTAGAATGTTTAATATGATAAAATATATTTAAGCTCCAATCAGCAGTAATGTCACTAGAATTGATAAAACTATAATTGCATATGAACAAGTTATTTTCTGTGATTGATAAGGTAAAAGTTATATTATCATAATGTGTTGTTTCTTTATCATTGGGTAAATCATGCGATAAATTCGGATAATTGAAACTCATTGCAGCTTGCTGAAATCAATATCTTGAACCTATGTAGATCATTTTTTATGTTTAATTTTGGATGTAAAGAATTATAGTTTACCATTTAGTTTATGCATTCTCCATTTGTTACCCCAAGGTGCGGGGAAAATTTCTGAAAAGGCTGCGAAAAGAGACATGTTTTTCTTCCAGCTTTCTAGTCCTAAATATAGGACCCTACATAACTTTTTTATCATACGACATTCTTCTGTTATGTGACAAACTAAAATTACTCGTCAATTAAGGAGTTTAAATAAATAATTGACTGTCTAAGGTTAGAATTTGAATAAATTATACTTTTATCATGTGTATTTTTCATTTATGTTTCCATTGGTGTATAGTTTTATTGCAAATTTATCTAATTAAAAGAGTGGAATGTTCAGACCTGAATCAATGTCTGTACACTAAAACTTTTTGCTATGCGTTTTTGAAGCAATCTGTTAAGACCCTACGAAACAGAAAAATGTACAAATGATAAAAAAGTTATGTAGGGTCTTATATTTAGGACTACCAGCTTTCCTGCACCTATTTATATGAAAGCACATTATCCTTGGTGGTTCTGTGATATTTGGTTGTGTTTATTTAGTTTACATAGGTAAGTTTTCTTTAATAGTTTGTTAGAATTATTAGTGATTATTCCAAAGCAGAATAGGAGGGTGCTGCACCCGGCCCTTTTTTCTCTCCTCCCTGCCCTTTTTAGCCTATTTCTATGCAGTAATAGTACTTTTAAGACATTTACCCTCAGATATGCCCTGCCATTTTTTCCTTCCTCCCTGCCCTTTTCTGAGTTCTGGAATTATATTTCATGCCATAGTTATATATTTTCAACTGATCAATCTTGACATATAGGGAAACCAATCTGATTAAAACCTGATCTAAAATTTTCCGCTTGCCTACTCGCTAATTTAGATCTGGCCTTTTTCTAACGAAGGTCACGTTCAGGTGACCTTTTCTCAACATAATATTCATGACAAAATTGTTATGATATGTTACTTGTTTACATCGTCTACGTCACGCAATTTGAAATGAGCCGTCCAATCGCAGACTGTGGAAAATACCCCTGTTGAATTAGCTTGCAAGCCTTGGTCCAAATATAGAAATTACGAAATCTAATTGTTATTAATAGTGTTTCATCTAGATGAAAGCTTTGTATTGATTTGGTGACCTTCCACGAAGACAGAGATCCTGTACATCAATGCTCTACAGGGTATTTGTTTACGGAGATGTAGGGAAACAGTCCGGAAATTGAACATGTTAAAATAATAACCTCAGATAGCCATATATCCGGCATCATCTAAGCTGTTTTTGTCTGTACAACCTTGGTGCCAACATATACGTAATATGGTAACAATATGTCTCAACATGGAATTGCATGTTTTGGTTTGTTTGTTGGTTTGTTGGGTTTAAAGCCATAGCAACACATTTTATAGGTTATATATTGGCGGTCAAATCTTTGGATGTAGCTGTTAACCAAATACTAAGCTCATACTTTGGACAGTGACTGACAACTGCCCTACATGATTAAAAATCATTGGTAGGAGGGAGAATGACCGTAGAATAAATTTCATGACAAAACTCCACGAAAGTATGCCCCGCCTGGGAATCGAACCCACGACCGCATGTTTTGGTGCTCAGGTATTTATATATTTCTTTTATAATACAGTACAACCTCTCTTGAACAACACCCACTGGGAGAGACTTAAGTATATTGCTGTTGAGAGGTTGTTGCGCTGCAAAGGTTAAATTTAATCAAAGTTTACATCTTAAGGAATTATCAGAAGTTGTTGTTGTGTTGAGAATTTGTTCTGTAGAGGGCTAACTCTGTAGAGGTTATACTGTAGTTGAAAGTATTCTCAATTAACCTGATGTTTTGTCTAAGTATTTATTTTCTTACTGCCAATAGAGTATAAAAAGTGATTTTCACAGAATAAAACAAACAACACAGAAGACATGTACTGCATTCCAATTTTTGGGCCTCATAGGGGACATTTTTGGGGCCATGGTTTGTCAAGTTTGTGTTGGACTTCATTGGCCTTGAGACAAGAAAATCCCTAAATCAAGGGAGAGTAATTTAGTCAGAAATTTGATGGACCATACTCAAAGAGTAATACTGGACTTAAGTGATGTCATCAATTTAGTGATGTCATAAAAAAACCAGATAAATTAGTTCCTTGGTTTACATCTAAGAGAGTAACCAGATTTAAATGCTTAAACAGATAGTGGTTTTCAAGACTTCTGGATAATTTAGTAAAATAGACAAAGAGTTGTGTTGCACCCACCCAACAAGTTCTGACTTGTCAAAAGGACAAGGTTCACTAAGGCTGAAATCGGCCCCGTTTCAAGGGTAAAAATGGCTTAACTGTTTTATTCTCTTTGTTATAAATTGAACTCAGTATTCAAGGATGTCAAGTGTTAATTGTTGTTGTACATGTGCTTACATGCGCTGATTTAATTACCGGTACTCATTTCTAATTAAAGAGTCTACATCGTTTAATTTACATATTTGTTATTTATTTTTCGATTAACCAATGAAAATTCAGGAAGCATGCATGATAACGAGTACTTGTACTTAAATATGTATACATAGATTTTTAGATTTTTGAAACCCTTCAGACTTTGTGCATTTTTTAGAAAAAGTATTTCAGATCAAATCATTCTAAGAATGTATCAGTGTTTGTCTGTAAGGTTTATAATTATGTTTATGATTTCTTGTTTATTGATCACATTATGAGTACATGCTGTTTGTGATGGACTAAATAAAATGTATTGACAGACAGGTAAAATTTTAACCTGGTATAGTTTTGCATTTGTAAATTTTCAGCAACAATAGTTTAAAGATGGATTATTATTATTATATTTATTTCATAACATAAAACAAAAGATTTAACAAGTAACAACAAAAATATCACAGGGTGTGAAAATGTCAAAGTAACAAAATGAGGATTGCAATTTGCGTGACTAAGTGAATGTGATAAAATGATAGTGGAATTCTGGTAAATTTGTCAATGAATCTCTCTCTAATAACATGTGTGGCATCCATGGCTGTTAGGAACCGTTTGGCATTGCGTTCTTATGGATCTCTTATACTGATGGAAAAGATTCTGACATATTCCTGCCCACTCGCGCACAACCCTGCCGGGTGGCTCAGTTAGGGGTTGGGCTGCAACATCATGACGTACACAGTTGTTCAATTTATCCCATGCGAGTTATTCTATGTTTAGCTACACATTTCGGCGGTATGCACATCAGCGTGATGTTGTTGTCATGTAGTAATTCTATTGTCGCTATTCCTCACTGTTCTATCGTTAGCCTGCCCATTTTGTGTTTTTTGGATGTATGGATTGTTATACTGTCCACAGCAAATATGTGCAATGTTGATTCAAGCCAATCTCCCTCATGAATATTATGATGAGAAAAGGTCATCTGAACGTGACCTTTGTTTGAAAAAGGCCAGATCTAAAATAGCCAGTAGGCAAGGGGAAAATTTTAGATCAGGTTTTAATCAGATTGGATTCAAGCTAGTCACGAATTCCTCGAGCATTTAATGAATTTAATCGATTTACGGTCCAACCCGCTGGTTAGGTGACTTTCAAAAAAATGACTATGCAGTAATAATTGAAATATAGCCAATAGCAGATGTACAAAATTTCATTAAAAATACTGGTTAATAAAAATATTATACACAATTGAAATATGTAGATTCTATACTTATAAGTTTTGTTAAGTTTATGTGTATTTAGTTTATACTTGTTAAATTTATCAGGGTATGTACAATCATGAAAAAGCCTTATAGTAAGCTCTAACTTTTGTAAAACATGCCCTGAAAAGCCCTAAATATATCTATGAGAAATCTGTATGAACCATGTATAATATTATAACTCTACAGACAAATTTTTCCTTTTATAACAGGGGCTGTTTACAGGCAACTTCCCTCTTGAAAATTCTTAAAATCATGCAGTTTTCCAATTTGGAGTTTACCTTGGATTTTTTCGTTCCACGATCTATGCAATGTGATATAATTTAAAAAAGGCCCCCTGGCCCCTTCCCCAAATACTGAAAAAAGCCTTTCCCTACATAAACTTGTTATCTTGAAGTTTTCCATAAATTAAGGGCCATTTTCAGGGCAAGTTTAACTAAATTTTGCTCCACTACTTGATTCCTATTCAACTGCTGTAACATTTATAGCGTTAAGATTCCCCATCATGAGCAACGTCTTATATCTGGATTGTAAGATTAAATCACAACATGCTGACAATATGGTGACAATATGGTGACAATATGGTGACAGTATGGGGACAATATGGTGACAGTATGGTGACAATATGGGGACAATATGGTGACAATATGGTGACAGTATAGGGACAATATGGGGACAGTATGGTGACAATATGGGGACAATATAGTGACAGTATGGGGACAATATGGTGACAGTATGGTGACAATATGGGGACAATATGGTGACAATATGCTGACAATATGCTGACAGTATGGGGACAATATGGGGACAATATGCTGACAATATGGGGACAGTATGGGGACAGTATGGTGACAATATGGTAACAATATGGTGACAGTATGGGGACAATATGGTGACAATATGGTGACAATATGCTGACAATATGGTGACAATATGGTGACAATATGGTGACAATATGGTGACAATATGCTGACAATATGGGGACAATATGGGGACAATATGGGGACAATATGGGGACAATATGGTGACAATATGGTGACAATATGGTGACAATATGGTGACAATATGGTGACAGTATGGTGACAATATGGGGACAATATGGGGACAATATGGTGACAATATGGTGACAGTATGGGGACAATATGGTGACAATATGCGGACAGTATGGTGACAATATGGGGTCAATATGGGGACAAGATGGTGACAATATGGTGACAAGATGGGGACAAGATGGTGACAATATGGGGACAATATGGGGACAGTATGGTGACAGTATGGTGACAATATGGGGACAAGATGGGGACAAGATGGTGACAAGATGGTGACAAGATGGTGACAATATGCAGCCACATGTACAAACATTATCACCACTAGATAGTTCTATAAGTACAGCTGAGTTTATTTCCGATGGAACAAAAGTTCATGCCTCAACTAACAAAAAACTTACTAAACATATTTATGGTAGAGTGCATGGGTGAAAGTTCAACATTGTCAAAATCGTGAAATTTCCAAATTTCATGTTTTTAAGGTCTCATTACCATATTGAAAGAACCCTTTCTCTGTTCCAAAAATCCTGAACTTCAGGATTTTTCCTGAAAACTTTCACCCATGAGAGTGCCAATTTACAACAATTGATATACAGTTGAACCTGTCTACAGAGATCGCTAAGTGGGAAGAACAAAAGTTATCTTTGTGGACAGGTGGTCTTTGTTCTCAGATTCTATATGCACACAGGGTAACCCCCTAATCGGGCACACAAGGCTAATTTGGGCAATATTCAACACGGTACATTTTTTAATCACAATCAGTGTAAGATTTTCGTTTATTATTATTTTTATATTGTTTTTCATGTTATAAAAGTGGCTCCAATCTGTTGGGCTGGGCTTGGCGTTTTAGCACATTGCTTTATATTTTCAAAAATTGAAAAAGTGAAAAATTATGGGGGTTAAACACAAGATGAATAATGAAAAACATACTTACACTGATAGTGATTAAAACTGTACCGTATTTGAAATCGCCCGTATTGGCCTCAAGGCCTGATTTAGGGGGTTACCCGTTTTGATATTTGTACTAAATTAAAGTAAATCAGTTTATAAACATTTTGCGTAACCCGGGTCGATAGCGCAGTTGGTAGCGCGCCGGGATTTGGATACTCGTGCCCGAGGGGGTATGGGTTCGAATCCCACCCGGGGAGGTTATACCCTTCCATGAAAATTTGACAATAATGTCGATTTTCCTCCATTGATTAGATAATATGGAGAAGTTTCTGGCCTTGTGAAAGGGTAGGTGAGTACTGGTTATAGACAATGGTCCAGGAAAGCTAGGTTAGGTGCGCTGGATGCCGTGAAATAACATAAATTGGGTTGACATGGCGTTAACTCCTATAAATAAATGAAATAAATAAATAAACATTTTGCCATTTTCAGTGATCTTCATTGGAGAAATGACTTGTTATTGTATAGAGTATACTGAGAGGGGATTACAAACAGAGATGAGTGGTGATGTTTTAGTTGCTTTCAAAGTTAAAGACAATCATACTGGCACATGTTTATTTGTTGGAATACTTCTGGTAATGGCTGGTGTTGAACCCAACCCAGGACCAGCAGGTAAGACACTGTTATATTATTTTATGGGCTATTTCTTAATGTTTGCTGTTTGACCAAATGGTAATTTACTGAGAGTTCAGAAAACATATTTTTATGTATGGTTTATGTTACACAAGTTAAAATAATAAAGAGATTTCATGTATTTAAATATTTGATAACAAATTAATGGCTTATGCAGTGTTTTGATATATACTAAGACAAGTTTCATTTATGTTTTTTTGTATAAAAAAAACCTATGCTGTGGGGTACTCCATTATATCGGGGCCTTCTTAGGAACCTGCAGATTTAGCATGTTTAAAATGATGTAGGAGGGGGAAGGGGACCCAACTATTATGGTTTGTGCAACATACTTTTTAAAAAGACTTAGTATAGACCCCAGATTTTTTTTAAGGCCCCAGAATTTTTATGGGGTATTTCTTTTTGGGTATACAATACATTTTATATGTTTAACAGACTGTATATACACTGAACAAAAGTTCTAACAGATCACTTTTCAAATTTTGACTACAAAAACAATCTATTTCATAACGAGCCAATGGATCCTTCAGGGTTGGCAAAAAGGCGGTCAATATGAGTATTGTCCCGGCCAGTGGTCAATACTGGTTTAAACCAGACAATACTGGTCAATACTGGCAAATACTGGTCAATACTGGCAAATACTGGTCAATTGGTTTTCATAACATATAATATGTTAATTTTATGACAAATATAAATAAATGTTGTTCTTAAACTCTTATAACACAGGGAAGCCTTAAAGAAATGAATAAACATAATTAAAGATAATAAAGTTAAAATCAAATTTCTTATTTTTTTGTACATGGATTTTTCATATATATTTTACTCAATGATCAATACTGGTCATTACTGGTTGAAAGTTATTTTGATTTTGAAATATACTATCTGGTCATATCATGACATAAATAATAGGTTACAAACACATATTATGTGACTTTCACACATAACCTCAGCCCCCACATTAGTGTCCCCTCAATAGTGATAGTATTAGCCACCGGATGAATCTTTTGGTAGGGAGGAAACAGTTTTAGTATTGTATCAATTCATTTGATAATGCAGTAATAAAACGATTATTATAATACAATAAAAAGTAACTAGCTGTAAAATTTTGACAAATAAGAAGGCTTCTTTGCTTAAAAATCATGTTAAGAATCATCAATGATGCAAACAATTCTGTTCAATTTTCATTAGTACACAATAATTTTGACCAGTGATGACTAAATAAGATTGAATCACACTAAATGACATCTCTTGAAAAAATTGAAAATGAATATACCGGTAAGATCAACAAAAAGAAACACATAAAGAAGTCATTTTTTAATCTAAAAGTAAAAGTTAATTAAACTTAATAATTATTATTTGTCCACCAATCGACCAGTATTAACCAGTATTGACTACTTTTGGAGTATTGTCCGCGGCGGTTTTTACCGGTAAAAACCAGGGGCGGTTTTTACCGGCCAACCCTGGGATCCTTATTAAATTTTGCAGAGGTGATTTTTGTGTTATTTTCTACCAATTTGTGGGGAAAAATAATCTAATACGATCCGATTCACTCAATCGGCACACAGGGTGTGGTTTACACATTTTGACACGAAATGTTCGTGTAGAGAGTGGTGAGTATTAAATTTCACTTTGCATGAATCCTTGTTAACTTTATAAGTGAAAAAAACACAAAACCATGTAATGAACAGAATAAAAAAGTAACCAAAGATCTTCCTGGCTTTATTTTGGATTATTTCCTTTTGTAATTTTTGCATTAACGTTATTAATATGTTGGATATCTCTGTCATTTATGGTCAGATCTTGAAGAAAATTTGGTTTTTATGTGGTTTCCACATTACATTTCTTGTTGTACAATTCTGTTTCCATAGAAAATAAATCAGCTTTGATAAATGTATAACTGCATTGAAAACTACTATAGTAAGAGTAAGTGAGTCTCTTTCTTAACAAATAATTAAATACTATCAAAAAGTGAGTTACATAACAAATATTTTTCTATCATTTCTATCCCGGAAACAGCCTAATTTGTTCTGTTAATTTTAATGGTAAACTCTACACCCATTGCACAAAAGCTGAGTCGATATGGAAAATAGGTTACTTGTGAAAATGGAGGATTCCCAGTAAATAATAACTGAAAAAAAGTAATAGCTATTTTTGTGCAATTTGATTCTTCTCTGTTTCGACTGGTGTGAGAATTCAATGTGTTTACAATGTACATGTATTTACATTCTGAAGAATATGTGCCAAGATAAAGATATATAAATATATGTAGGGCAGTTGTCTGTCATTGACGAAAGTATGCGCTTAGAAGTTGGTTACATTGGAACAAAATGAAAATGTCTCCAAACTTTTATTGGGTACTGAACATTGATAAGTCTAAATAAGTGAAAGAAAAGTTAAACATAATTTTAGATTGTTCAAAGATAATTTTGTTTTAAATGTCATCATGCTGCTCTATGATGTAGTTTTATTGTTTTTGATATCTCAATTTGGGGAACATTATACCCCCAAAAGAGCTTGTTGGTTGGTCGGTTAGTTGGTCAGTCAGTTGCATTTCCGTGTCCACTCAATATCTTAGCACCTATTGTACAGATTTTATTCAAACTTCACACATATACCAGATATCAGGCAGACATGTGCATATTTGGTTACTGTCCATTGTTGTTTTTTTTCAGAGTTATGGCTCTTTGATGAATCTAGGGTTATTATATAAAATTACTAGACATGTATGGAAGCAAACTTTAAATCAATCTTTATTCTATCATTTTCAGATTCTACAAAGAATGAGTAGTTTTTGTGGGTTTCAACACATTACAGCATTGATAAATCAAGCAGAAAGTATGGAAATAGATGCTAAAATGAAAGAGGAATTTGAAAAAGCTAAAGGAGAGTGATGTCATGAAATAGGTGATGACTAATTTCTTGTTTATAGCTCGACTATTCTGAGAATAGTGGGGCTATCCTACTCAGCTGTGCGTCGGTGTTGGCGTTGGTGTTGGTGTAACACTTATTGGTTAAGTTTTTAGGTGCAACATTTTTGTATCTTTTATATCTTTGCAAGTACTGGATGGATTCACTTAAAACTCTATTTGTGTTTACGGGGTGACCATTGGAGGTTAAATAACAAGTTACATAACTCTTGGATGAATTTGGACTGAATTATGTCCCTTTTATACTTAGAAATTTCTTGGTTAAGTTTTTAGGTGCAACATTTTATCTTTGCAACTACTTAAAGGATTCACTTGAAACTTCACACATGACTACGGAGTTACCATTGGAGGTCAAATACCAAGTTACCTAACTCTTGGATGAATTTGGACTTATGAAGTCTTGTGTTATTTTTACTGAATGCTTGTCTTAGTAGATATATTTGTATGTCAAATACAGATACAATGATTGCTATGTGGACTTTCATTTGATAATGCTGTTGTTTAGACTTAAAATTCCTGGTTCAGGTATTGCATGCTAATTCTAGAATTTTTACTGATGAAAATATACACTTGAAATCTCACTCATCTCAACAGGTTTTGCAAACCAATTTTACTGTTGTTTTCAAGAATACCCGAATAGTCGAGCGCATTATCTGTGGACTGCTCTTGTTTGGTTTCTTCTCATTTATCCAAACTTTTTTGTGAATCTCAATAATTACATCCCAACAAAAACAGTAGAACACAACTATACCAATTTAAAACTGAATTTGCAGCCACAATTTTTCTAACTACTTTCCTAAGTACTTATTCAATTGATAACAAAAGCTTATCATTTTAAAGTCAAATATTTATGCTCTTGTATGCATTGTTTTTCCTTTGTATATGTGTCTAATCATTGATCTGTATTATATTTGTACTTAAATGTTGTGTAAGATCATGTGCCTTTGTTGTACAAATCTTTAATAAATACATCTGTTCTGTTCTAATCAGTGAAATGGATACAACAGAATTTTGAAACCTTCTCTCTAAGCTAGTATGTTTTATCATTTTTGATATGATATGCTCAGAGAATAAAACCGTAACCTTTTGTTGTGGAAGTTGAAGAGAATACTCTAGCACTCAGCTTTTAGATCAGTTGTATAATTCTTTAAATTACAAAACCTGGGTTGATAGCGCAGTTGGAAGCACGCCGGGATTTAGATACTCGTGCCTGAGGGGGTGCGGGTTGCGAATCCCACCTGGGGAGGTTATACCCTTCCATGAAAATTTGACAATAATGTCGATTTTCCTCTATTGATTAGATAATATGGAGAAGTTTCCAGCCATGTGGAAGGGTAGGTGAGTACTGGTTATAGACAATGGTCCAGGAAAGCTAGGTTAGGTGTGCTGGACGCCGTGAAATGACCTAAATTGTGTTGATAGGGTGTTAACTCTAATAAATAAATTGAATTATAAATCATGTACAGTTATATACTTTCAGATATTCAGAAAATACTTATTGATACTTACCAGAATGATATTTGTTCAAGTTTACTATTGTGTCCACTACTAGAAGGTGAAAAAGTTGGTCTATTAGAATTTTGAAGTACCAACAATGTATGTTGTAAACTATCACAAAGTTGAAAAACAACAAACTGATAAATCTCCTGACGAACTAGAGAAAGTTAAAACTTGTTCTGATTTGTTTCAAGTTAAAGACAAAGATTGTAAGAATATATACTTGACAGGTGACACAGGTGTCAGTAAAACATCTTTTTGTAAGTTTTTGTCTTTGTTGTGGTGCAAATCAAAGTTAGGTAAGAAATTGGAAAAAGTTGGTAAGCAGGAGTACATTGATTATCTTGTCAGGTTTGAGTTTGTGTTTTATGTTAACTTAAGAGATACTGGTTCTACAGATTTAAAGGCAATTGTAGTCAATGAGTTGTTTCATTGTCAGAATGATGAAGAATGGAACAGAATGTATAGAAATGTTAAGGAAATTTTAAATTATCATGACTCACTTGTTATTATGGATGGACTAGATGAATGGATCCCTAAACCTACTGACAAATGAAAGTATGAAATACCAATTAGGCCTATATCACTGAAATGTGTTTATTTTACAACTTGTAGGCCTTACAAAATAGAAAATGTTAGATTATCTGAAACAAACTTAGATCACCAAGTAAAAATGACTGGTCTTGGTAAAATAGAAATAGAATCCTATGTTAGTAACTTAATCAATATTATAAATACTGAGTATGTTGAAAACAAAAACAAAGATAAGTTTATGATGGCAGTTAAGGGGGTCAATCTTTTAGATATGTTGCATATTCCCATGCTTACATCACATTTGGTTATGTTATGGTTTGACCGCCAATCGGTAAAACTGTATAGTCCAACAGAATTAACATGAGCTTGACTTTTATGCAAGAATATATTAAACTCGGTATTTATTTTCTATTTTTGTCTTCGGTTGTAAATCGCAATTTATCAGAAGCTTTCGGCAAAATACGAGCATTGAACAATCAATTTTGTTTTCATATAAAAAAAAATACTTTGAAACTGTGCCACAATATTGCAGGCTTACGTGTTTTACCAAGAACGTATATGTGTCCAAAACTAATAGTACAATAACATGCCACTATTACAAAATTGATTTATAGTCACATAGGCTGTAATATACTCGTATACAATCGTATACACCTGTATGGAAAACTCTCTATTAATTGTAAGTGAAACATGCTGTTATTATAATAAGGTAGTTCAAGCTCAGGTTAATATTGTTGCACTATACATATCTAGTATACAATCATACATCAATCCTATAACTAAATTTTTAACATTACCCAGTACGGTTTTAAATACTCGGTACCGGCACAATCTCTTTGTTGTTCTTCTGATGACCTCACATCATTCGGAACTCCTTGGTCATTCGCTACAAATAACCTCGGACGTATTTAGACGCCATTTTGGAAAACCCGGTGTTGAAGTAAATGAATACACAATCGTTTAGGCGATGAGTGAAGTTTCGTTTTTAGTCCGTAATTTTAAAATTACACAGTTCAATGGTATCGATGAACAATATTTGGTTAAATACATAACATAGAAATATGTTTTGACAAAGATTTGTATGTATACTACAAGAACTACTTTGCGTAACCGTTACGTGCTTCGCCTCGCGTAAGAAGTAAAATCCCAAAAATCCAGGGAAGACCCCCTACGAATCCTTCCGAGATTAATTAATGAAAGGTTGAGGTGTTCCGAATGGACCTCACATGTGTTGGTTTATAGACATGTAAAATATTTCCATGTACAAAATATACTTTTATAATACTTTTGTTAACAACTACTATTAATCATTTTGGTATAAACCTAATACTTATTATAGAACTGTGTTGAAATTTGGTTAAGTCCTGTTATCAGTTTTTGTCAAATGGTTTTGAAATTTCAAGTTATTTAATAAATCTAATCAATGCAAAATGATAAACATGTTGTTGGAGTGTGGAATTCCTAGTTTTTTCACTTGTCCTCGGACCAGTGACAGGGGCGGATCCAGGATTTTTTTCTAGGGGGGGGGGGTCCGAACTTTTCTAGGGGGGGGGGCTGAACCTCGAACCATGACCACATTATACACATTTTGCACAATGTTGATGTATTTTGTTTTCTGATTGTACTAATTTCTAATAAATGTTAACTGTAGCAAATGTCTACGTTATTTTGGATCATCCCTCATATTGCAATTTAACCATACATTGGTTAACAATTACACCCCTACTGTACTAATTGTCGGTTATTCTGTGATACATTACTCTGCTATGCTGCATTACTAGGTTAGGAAAATCTCATAACCATTGGTTCGGCAAGGAAACCACTGTGGAAAACTAACCAATGAAATTACGATATGTATCCAAGGTTGGGTTTACCTTAAAAATGGCAACCTCCATAAATTATTTTTTTTTAAAGCAGTGAGAAGACAATCTTATTATGACGTCATTGTTATTGAAGAGTATTTAATTAAAACATGTGATTTTATTGGAAAAGATTGGTCTCCCCTGCCTTATGCATATTTATGATTATGAGATTTTGCCAGTCAAATTACCCACAATACGTATGGAGTGTTACAAAAGAAAGTACTGTGGTTTCCCGATGCATGATGTTCTGTGCTGTACTTTTTTTTAAAATTTATTGTCAATTTTTATATCACATTGATATGTAATTAATGTTTATGTATAATAAATAATGTTTCAATTGTTGAAAAATAAATCAATGTTATATCATAATAGTGTTGTCTCATAGTATTTAGTATTTTGTGTAATTTCTATGCAGGATTTAACTGAAAATATTCTTTGAGGGGTCGTGGGTTCAATTCCCGGGCGGGGCATACTTTCGTGGAGCTTGGTCATGAAATTATTTCTGTGGCCACTCTCCTCATCTCTCCTACCAATGATTTTTAATTATGTAGGGCAGTTGTCAGTCACTGACGAAAGTATGCACTTAGTAGTTGGTTATTATACATTATCTTATTATTAATTATTAATTAATATGACTTGCTAGAATGCTAGATACAAATATGCAATGTCCCCATTATTTTCATATTTCATAGGTTGGTTAAAATGCTCATATGTTCCTTGGACTATATACCACTGGAACAATCTACCAGCACATGTTCCTATTTTATCATCTGTGGATATGTTCAGTGCTGCTGTCTGTAGCATTGAACATGTTTCATCCTAAATCTACTGTCACTACTTTTATTATTTTTATTTTTTTAAATAAACCTATTTTATCCTTATTTTACCTTTTCTTTTACTTTTATTTCCTGCTCTTATTTTTGTACTTTGGCGGTTTGACGGGCACCTGATACAGATACAGATATGTGTCTATTTCCTCGAGAAGGGGTTATGACAGTATAGGAAGATAGATAGATAGTTGGTAATCAAACACTTTCTAAAAAGTTTTGATCTATTTTATTCATGAGAAGTACGGAAAATGATTACATCAAAATTTCACTTATCAGTATACTTATTTGTATATCTCAATTATTATTATTATCAAGCGTTTCATGATTGTCATTTTTGACGTAAATCCTTCTATATTGTATTGTTAAATTGTCATAAGATTTTTGATAATATGCTGCCGTGGTGGGCAATATATATATGTATGTAGACCTAAATCAGTTCTATTAAATATTGTCAAAACTAATGATAAAGATAACTGTTTCGTAAATTTGTAAAATATTTTTATCTCTTTAATACCAAGGCGAGTAAATATCTATTTATTTATATGATTTTTTTTACAATAAAAACTGAAAACAATTTTTTATGCAATTTCTAGATTAAATCAATGTTTGATATCATGTTATTTGAGTTAAAATAAGAAATAAAATATTAGGCCCCTGGTTCGTCTCTGCCAAAATGACTAGTTGATAGGGGAGATAACAACGTGTAGAACTTATGAAATCGCCTATCGTAGTTACTTCCCTTAGTTCCGGAACTTCTGTCTACAAAGCTCATTGTTAACTGTAAACAAACAAATTGGGTTAATTGTGGTAGATAGACTCTTGATTAATTAAAAAAACAGCAAATGATTATCTGACGTATGTAAGTATCCATTTATTGTATTTATAATTAACGGAAATAACCATTCATGAGCAAGTGTATAAAATTCGGACAAGCAAAATTTCGGATAATTGAGACTCCTTGCAGCTGACTAAATAAATAGCTTGGACTTTTGTTGATCCCGTGTAGGTCATTTTTACGTTTAATGAATATGTTGGTAGAAAAGAATAAGAGTTACCCCGGCTTTATTTAGTATATGCAGTCCTGGCTTTTGTTACCCCAAAGTGTGGTGCATAGCCATAGGCTGCGAATAGAGACTAACTTCAAGCTTTCCTACACTGCAATCTTACATCTCTGACATTGTCTTACACCCAAAATGTAAGGATCTATAGATGTGTTATTGGAGGATACTAAACATGTTTTAGAACTGTTGGTGTCCATGGGTTTAGTAAAGCTTAAGGTCTTCAACTAGTTCTGGCTTCCAAAACTTTATAAGCTGCTTTTTTAACATTTTGATTTTCATCAGATGCAGCATTAAACGTTCATTGACAGTATAAACACGGGTTCGTTGAAGATCTTAAGCTAGTCTTCAACGAACCCATGTGTATACTGTTCAAAATGTAAAAAGGCGGCTTATAAAGTTTTGGAAGCCAGAACTAGGTTTAGTAAAGTATTTCAGGAATTGATATAGTCTGGCCCTTACCACTATTGGTATTGGGTCATGCAAGCCATAATCATGGCGGCTTCCTCAGTTTTTGTTCCGATATTACATTTTCTTAATCTTGCATGATCATTTGCTGACGATAGTTACTTTAGTTGGAGTTTGGTACTAAATTGGCTTAATGCAGCATCTGATGAAAATCAAAATATTAAAAAAGCAGCTTATAAAGTTTTGAAAGCCAGAACTAGTACTATATAGGTCATTCGATTTCTTTTTTTCTGTTTACACTTATATTTAGCAAACAATTAACAAAAACATGTCTCAAGATAACACAATTCTGACGTGGATTAGTCTCTTAAGAATTTCGGATACTTTATTAGCATGAATGTAACTGAACAACTAAAAAAAGGTATCTACTGTAATCCTTGTACAAAGATCCTTTGATGTATGTCTGTGTAGTGAGAAATGTTTATTTGAAAACATAATTATGCAATACCTAATTCATTTCATCGGGTGCCGCTGTGATCATTCTGATATACTTTTACCTGTCAAAGTATGACTGGGACAAGAATTGATAGAGCTACACTCTACAAATTACATATTATCATTAGTTCTATGTTATGCATGGAGAAAGAGTGCTTCATGCTACTATAAAAATACACTCATGCACAGGTACATTTTGGAAATTTCAGAGGGGGTCTACACCTTTGCGCGGGGTTACAGTACTTTGATTTTCATCATAACTATTCTCACATTTATCTGATCTAAATTTAGACATGGGAATTCAAAGCTGTTACTAAAATTATCTGTCTATGAATAGATTATACACATTTATCAGTGACGTACTGAAACTATTCAAATATCATATGACTATACTCCCCGTAGTTACAGAAATGATATCAGTCTGCTCAAACCAGTATCAAACGTCACCGAGGTAAGTACGATACTTGTTAGCTTATTTTCATATGCTTTTGTTAAAGGATAGTTAATATAATATGTGCTTTACTATTTTAAGATGATTTATGTTTTGTTGAACAAAGGTTTATTGATTTATTGTAAAATTCAAGTAAAGAATTTACATTTTAAATATCTAACATTATTTTTCGTTGCATAATATTCTATGTGTTGAATTTAATTAAAATTGCCACGCCGTAAAATGACCTCAAATTGTGTTGACACAGCGTTAAATCCAGTAAAAAATAAATGATTAAAATAGCCACGTATAATGTAACCGCTGTTGAGAATTTGATATGAATTAAAACTTTAGTTAGTTAATGGCGGCGAGTATTCTTGAACAGTAAAGAGATGTAAATATTTTTATGAGGTACATTGTCAGACCGCCATAATTGTAAATTTTATATGTTTAAGCCACTGATTGTATCGTAAAGTGTGTTTTATGGACTTAAATTTATAGACATATTGTTAACAAAGGTTAATCTTTAAATTAAAATGGATTTAATTCATTCATTGAAGGAAGGATTAATTCTTTGTTTTGAAAACTGATAAATGTTACATTTCAACTGTTAGCGATAAGGCAAAAGTTGGGATCCCCAAAAAAATCTTATTTATGAGTCAACATCGTATGATCTGATTGACCAATGAAAATACTCGAAACATTAATGATTACATGTACTTAAAAATGTATATGAAGATTTTTGGAAACCCACCATATAATGGCACGCTGCCAGAACAATAGAGGGTTATGTAGTAGTTATTTGACCAATGAAAGCATGACTGATCATCACGTGATCATTGTTCAAGCCCAGTGATTGGTTATCTATTTGATATGGTTGAATATGTGAATTAAGATTGTTACCTACTTCATTTGAACAGAAGATATTCTTAACATACGTATGTTCCTTTTTATTTATATTGTATTGTTGAAGGATAGTTATAACATATGTGCTTGACTATTATAAGATGATTTATGTTTTGTTGAACAAAGTTTTATTGATTTATTGTAAAATTCAAGTAAAGAATTTACATTGTAAATACACTTTATTTTTCGGTGCATAATATCATGAGTTCAAATTTCCTGCTGAGAGAATTTCCCTTAAATGTTGAATTTAATTAAAATAGCCACACGTAATGTAACCGCTGTGGAGAGTTTGATATGAATTAAAACTTTAGTTAGTTAAAGGTGGCGAGTATACCTGAATTGTAAAAAGATGTAAATATTTTTATGAGGTAGATTGTCAGACCGCCATTATTGTAAAGTTAATATGTTTAAGCCACTGATTGTATCGTAAAGTGTGTTTTATGGACTTAAATTTATCTACATTTGTTAACATAGGTCTAACTTTAGACTAAAATGGATTTAATTTAGTCATGGAAGAAGGTAGGGTTAATTCTTTGTTTGTTTTGAAAAACGATAAATGTTACATTTCAACTGTAAGAGATAGGCAAACGTTGGGATCCCAATAAAATCTAATTTAATATGAGTCAACATGGTATGATTTGATTGACCAATGAAAATGCTCGAAACATAAATGATATCAAGTACTTTAATTGTATATGTAGATTTTTGGGAAACCAGTAGAATTTCAAATCATAATTATCATTCTGCAAAAGTATGAGTGTTTGGTTTATACATTTGTAATTACGTTTATGAATTCTTGGTTAATGTTACATTATGAATACACACTTTTTTGTGATTGACTGAATAAAGTGATTAGACAGACAGGTAAAATTTTAACCTTGTAGTATAGTCCAACAGAATTAACCTGAGTATGACCTTTATGCAAGAATATATTAAACTCAGTATTTACAGTCTATTTTTGTCTTCGTTTGTAAATCGCGCTATCGGAAGGTTTCGGAAAAGTGCACGATTTGAACAATTAAAGTTGTTTTTATAAGAATAAATACTTTAAAACTGTGCCATAATACTGCTGACTTACTTATTTACCCAAACACTATGTGTCCCAAATTAAAAGTACAATAACATGCAACTTTTAATAAATGGATATATACCCTCGTCAGTTGTTATAAACACGTGTATAACCGTATACAGGCATACCGAAACTCACGATTTAAGGTAA
Source organism: Mactra quadrangularis (assembly GCA_025267735.1). Taxonomy (NCBI): domain Eukaryota; kingdom Metazoa; phylum Mollusca; class Bivalvia; order Venerida; family Mactridae; genus Mactra; species Mactra quadrangularis. The sequence continues at coordinate 46,961,929 of CM046294.1, forward strand.
ATGAAGTGTGTAATTATTATAATTAGGTAGTTCAAGCTCGGGTAAGTAAGTAAGTAAGTCTAGAATACTCGCGAGAGATGTTGGCAGTATAAATAGATAGATAGATAAGTAAGTAAATTTTATTTACAGTCTGCAAGATAAAATAACAAGAAACACAAGCTATAAAAGCTTTTTAATCGACTATCACAGAGTGCATAAGTTAAAACAAATTACAGCTAATATAAGCATATACAGGGAAAATAATGACATATTCTAAAATAATCAAAATTGCACATAGTAATTAATGGATACAAATATATATCAAAATTAAATATCTATTAAAATCTATGTCTGTACATTAACACAATATTTGGGTTAATTCTGGTGGACTATAACATGATCAAATTTACAATTGGCTAGCTTAGACATTCTTGTACCCAGAGGTAATAAAGATTATCTGTAATAAGTTCAATGTTTGTTTTATTCAAACAGTGTTTAATATGACTGGTATGCTTTAACTTCTATTTTTCTACTTTTGATTTCCTATCACTATTATCAGATGTGTTGATAATGCTGGGCACGTCTCGACATTATAGGTTGTCCCTGACAACCAATATTTTGGTTCAGACAACCTTTTTCTGCTATTAAACATTGGGTAAGTTAAAATACAGCTGGCTGTCCATTCGTGAAACCTAGATGAACAATTAATGCCAAGCCATGTGATTGTTATTAATTTGATGTGGTTGAATATGTGAATTAGGTCCAAAATAAGGTTTGGAAATTAATTGATATGCATGTAATTGGAAAAAATCTATATTTTTCTGCCTTTTTTAATTTTATGTTGTTTGGTTAATTTCATGAATTAAACTGTATTTTAGTGGATAGTGTTACATATACTTCTGAAGGTCAGTGCCTCAGCTTTGATTTGACACTAAGTATATAATTCCAGCTTAATGTTTGTTCAAGTTATATATGATTTTACAAACACTGACAATTTCGACAAAAAACATGGGGTTGCCATGGAAACTGTGACATTTCATGTAGTGAGCAAAGTTCATTTTTTAGAACAACGCGGATTCTGATTCAGTGAACCCTAGGGAACAATTTTACATTGGTGGCAAAAAGTCTAGAGGGGGTGCACGGTGGACCCCACTGGCCTCCGTACTGTCATCCTTATTTTAAGCAAATTAGATGACCATATCTAATAAGTAGGAATAATTTGAATAGCATTGTATTAAACATAAGATGAAATTCATGAATAAGACTTAATTATACATGTACATCTATCACCTAATAAAGAAGAACTATTTTATTGGATCATATGATGTTCCTTATATCAAATAACCTGTATTAAGTGGTCAGAATCTATTTAATTTTAGAATTAACATAGAGTCAAGAACATTTTATAATGACCCATATGTTCAAAAACTCATCTAGTTGAGCTTTCAAACAGTCAACACTAATCAATTAAGTGTTCTCACATAAAGTTATTTACATCAAGGGCTGATAGCCGCTAACAAATAACCAAGAGCTGATAGCCCCTTACATATAGTCAAGGGCTGATAGCCTCTAACAAATAATCAAGGGCTGATAGCCCCTTACATATAGTCAAGGGCTGATAGCCGCTAACAAATAATCAAGGGCTGATAGCCCCTTACATATAGTCAAGGGCTGATAGCCGCTAACAAATAATCAAGGGCTGATAGTCGCTAACACATAATTTAGGGCTAATAGACGCTAATAAAAAATCAAGGGCTGATAGACGCTAACAAAAAATCAAGGGCTGATAGCCGCAGACACATAATTAAGGGCAGACAGTCGCTAACAAAAAATTCAAGAGCTGATAGACGCTAACACATAATCAAGGATTGATAGCCCCTCACATATAATAAATTGTTGATAGCCGCTAATAAAGATTAAGGGCTGATAGCCACTAACAAATAATCAAGGTGATAGTCCCTAACAAAAGTAAAAGGTCTGATAGTCCCTAGCAAAAAGTCAAAGCCCTTAAAGTGTTCCGAAATGAAACGTTGTGTGTGTTCACGTGACATGATGCATGTATGTCACATGGCACAGATATCGTGTGACATGATGTCTCTATACTACATAGTACAGATATCATGCGACATGATGTCTCTATGTTACATAGGACAGATATCGTGTGACATGATGTCTCTATGTTACATAGGACAGATATCGTGTGACATGATGTCTCTATGTTACATAGGACAGATATCGTGTGACATGATGTCTCTATGTTACATAGGACAGATATCGTGTGACATGATGTCTCTATGTTACATAGTACAGATATCGTGTGACATGATGTCTCTATGTTACATAGTACAGATATCGTGTGACATGATGTCTCTATACTACATACACATGTAGTACAGATATCGTGTGAAATGACGTACCTATGTTACTTATTATAACATCCATTTTCAGGGATATGGTTCGTCAATGATAGATTAAATACTTTGGAGCGTTATCATTTATTGGTTAACTACTAGTAATGGCTGCAGTTAAACCTAACCCAGGTCCAGCAGGTAAGACAAAGTGTTATATCATCATATAGGTTATTTCTTTATGGTTGCTGTTGGGCCAAATGTTAATTCACTGAGACTTTGTAAACATATTTTCATGTGTGTTTTTTACGGATAAATATATCATTTATCAGTCACACAAGTTGAAATATAAACGAGATTTTGTGTATTCATAGATTAGAGCCATCATTGGAAATTGCATTACCAATGTATTACCAATTCTTGACAGACCATCCACTACGGATTCGCAGTTCACAGAATTTGGATACAATCTAGCATTTTATAAAGCTGCAAACTAAATGAAAGCGGTGGCCGTGGCATAGTGGTTAGCATGTCTGACTTCGAATCTGGAGATCGCGGGTTCGAGCCTAGTCGCAGTAGGTCATACCCTATACATGAGTTGTCGGCCTCATGATAGGGTAAGTTAGTACTGGTGATAGAAAAGTGTCCAGGGGACCTATAGTAGGAAAAGCTGGCCGTTGTATATATGTCCTTAATTTGTGTTGAATACGACGTTAAAAACTAAATGAAGGTGACATTTAATTATCAACCCTGCATTGTATTTATCTTATTTATATTTCTTAGTTTTCGTGTTTCTGTTAGGTTTTAAGAACAAGAAAATACAGTTTGTTTTAGTTTGTTTTATGTCTGAAACAACTTTTAACATCTTGCATAACATCATTAGGGCATTATATAGTACATATGTACTGGAGTTCTAGTGGCTTCTATTACACTCCTGACTCGATATATCACCAATACTTGCCTTTCGATATATCAATGACAACCCTATCATTAATTTAGTAACAATTAACATGCTTTGGTGATAACAGTGTTTTCATATATAAAGCGACTTAATTTCTCCTCAACAATAATGTGATTTCATTTTATTTCCTTACTTACTTGAGGTACATGAGACATGCCTAAATTGGGACAGTTTAAGTATACACTTACTAATGTTTAAACTTTAACAATAGTTGATATTCACTAAGACACTTGTTCACCAATAATATTTTCTTCCTGTACTTAAAACTTACTTGAAATTTATATGACATTTAATTTCCTCACATGTACACATGTTATTATTGATATCTGAAGGATTAGTTTTGAACAGAAAGTTTGTCTCATTTTAAACATTCAAGTTCTCTAAAGCTGGACCGCCTAACTAAGTATGCAGCACACTTATCTGCTGATTGAGGGGTCGTGAGTACAATTCTCCGGTGGGACAAACTTTCGTGTTGTTTGGTCATAAGATAATTTCAACATTGATTCTTCCTTCTATCATTGATTTTAAATCAAGTAGAGCAGTTGTCAGTCACTGACAGAAGTATGTGCCTAGTAACTGGTTATCAACAAAATCCAGGAATTTAGCCTTTCCAGGAACGGTGATTACGTTGACTGACTACCGGTACTGTGATAAAATATGTACAACATGTTGTTAAATTGGCATCATTTCATAATTTTTTATGTTGCTGAATTGACTTTTTTTCTTGAACAAGTTTGCCATCTAAGTTGAAAAAACACTTTGCTAAATAAGTTGATTTCAAACAAGTAATAATGATAATAATTAAGACTATATTGAAGGAGGCTTCACATAAATTTGGATTAATCCAGTCTTCCATGTGGACTTCTGGTTTGCCTAATAAGTTGATTTCAAAAAAGTTTGCTACATAAGTTGATTTTAAACAGGTTTGCCAAAAAATAATTTTTGTGATAGCTAAGCAGTTTGATACTTAATTAAATGCTAACAAAACAAAAAACAAATTAAAATTGATATAAACATGTAATATCAATTTAACACAAGATATTTGTTGATTAAGACGTTTAATTATTTTAAGTTGTACTTTGTAAATAATCTTTTTTGATTTGCTAATTAACCTTCACAAGCTTGTAGTGTGATGGTAGAGTGGGGAAATTTAAATCTGTATGTTCTTGATTCGATTGCAGACTGCAACAGTTAACAGGTTAAATCTTTGAATTTAAGATTAATAATTATTATACTGAGTAATGATTTCCCTACATAGAGGGTAAAATTATTGACTATAGTCCAATTTTATCAGGTGAACCTTGACTGTACTTGTATATTTATAGATTTTTGGAACATTCCTACAAAAACTTACTTAACCAAACAGTAGATCTTAATTACAATAATACTGTGTTGATTATAATGACTCTTTGCTCGTGACTGTAAGACACTTGGTTGAGATACATGGCTTTTGTTACCCTGGGTTCGAATTTTGCTTGGTTCCATATATTTTGTTTTATTTTTGACATCATGGAAACGTACAATTCAAAATCTATGTGCAGCATGAAGTCACATGTATATAAAAATATTCAATGAACACATTAGTCTGAGTTTGTGTATAGTAATTGCTGCGTTGTCGTACATTAAACTGTCGAGTGATGCATATTGGTAAAATTTACTAATTTACATGTATATTTACTATATCGTGCATCTTTATACTTGAGATAGTATAGGTTGTATTGACTTTCAGTGTAGTATTTACTGGTTATACCTATTGTCATGGTTATGATTGAACTCATCCAACCTGCCACGGCTCACCGAATGAAATCGGATTATACTTGTGGAACATTTATCAACTACTGATAAATGTAACCACAAATATCCTGGAAAGCTGGTTTACTGAGAGGCTAAACATATAACAAAACAAGCATGTATCTATTTCAGGAAAAAAGTACATTTTTAGATATGAATATCTTTTAATTGAAACGGGGACAAAAATGTTAAGAATGGTTTTCGATCACAAAGTTGGTCCAGATTTTAAAGTGTATTTAGATAACAATCCTGATCGAGAGAAAGATTTCAAAAAACTAGTTTCAAGAAAGATACTTACTCCTGTACAACTTCAACTTCTACCACCTAAGGATAACTCACCATCATCAGACAATTTCGACATCACATTGTTGTGTTGTCTGATGAGGAACACGTGTGGTTTATGTAGCTCTACAGATCAAGTATGGTCAAATCCTCAGACAACAGATACACGACTGGAAGCAGACATTACACGTCTAAGAATATGTAGAAATGAGGCAAGTATTGTATTTTCAATTTCTGTATACAAAAATAGAGGAGCGGATCCTGGATTTTTTGCTAGAGGGTTCGAACTTTCAGGGGGGTGCGATCTTAACTTTCGAACCATACTATCTGTACAACATTGGCCGATCTAGCGGGGGAATCAGGGGGGTCTGAACCTGTGTACATACTGAGATAAAAATATACAACATAGGCAGTTCTAGGGGAATATCAGGGGGTCTGGACCCACCCCTAGAATTCCGAAATGAACCTGTCCATTAGTGTATTACTTGACTAAGTCATTTTTAAGTAGCATGAAGCAAGTCTTCTCGGCGATTAACATATATTTAATGATTCAGAGTTTTTATTTTCAATATGCAGCATTAATTTTCAAAATTTGTATAATGTGGTTTGTGGTTCAGTTTGGACCCCCCCCCCCCCTCCTAGAAAAAAATCCTGGATTCACCCCTGTACAAATATGTGTAAGGCAGTTGCTAGTCACTGACGAAAGTATGCGCTTTGTAGTTGATTTACAGCTAAATCCAGAGATATAGGCTTTCCATGAACAATGACTAAGTTGACTGACAGTCGTGATATAACCTATACAATGTGTTTCTACGATGTTAAACCCAACAAAAGATTATTCTACCATGGACACATGAGTTTTCACTCTTTACCTTACATGACATCATCTATATTTTTAATATTGAACGCATACACTGCTGTTATAATTTACCCCCTCGTTCATAGAACTTCATGGAAAACTTGTTTCATATTTCAGTGTTAGAATCGAAATAACATAGTTTTTCCATAGTTTGAATGAGAAATAAAACACAGAAGTTTGTTTCGATGTTCTTATTAAATAACACATGCTAAATCACTCGATATTTAATTTTGACACTTCAAAACTCGTGTCTATGTTTTATTCAACAGCAAATTATAGAAACATGTTTAATATTTCTTAAATATTAGATGGAAAACCATACATTTATATTATTTTCTGTGTTGAAATACAGAGTAAGTACTGTCTTGATATTTATTGTAAAAAATATTTATATGTTTATTGTAAACATTTCAGCTGGCTCATAGTGGAAGTGTGTTGGAAAACGAGACAGTTTTAAACACAAAATGGACTGATTTATGTTCGGTAAATATCATAGCTAAGACTAGTTTATTTTCACGTATTTGTTTACCAAAATAGATTGATAAGTCTAAATAAGTTGAAAGAACAGTTAAACATAATTTTACATTGTTCAGACATTTAGTTGTAAAAATGATTATGATGCTCTATGGTGTACTGATAGTTTTAGTTGATTTTGATAATTCAGTTTGTGGAACAAACACTATTATTATACCCTCCACAGAAAATTGTTTGTTGATAGGTTGGTAAGATGGTCGGTCTGTAATTTTTCTGTGTCCGCTCAATTTCTCAGCGCCTATTTTACGGATTTGAATCAAACTTAACACATAACCAGATATCAGTCAAACATGTCTATATCTCAGTTTGTTTTGCATGCTCATTAAGAACTCCTTGGTCTGTTTGGTTAAAATCCAATCAGGTGCCTTGCTAACTTGGAAATAAACATGGCAAGTCTTCCTCTCTACCAAAGCATGAATAGGTACTTTGAAGGTCAACTGCTTGAATTTAATGTCATTAATCAAGTGTTATTATATATTATTATACCTCACTGGAATTTCCCTATGCTAAAGCCCTATACCGGAGCGGGTGATATTTTGTTCGATCACATGGTAAAATTTCCTGCTATCTAAGGGAGACCACTTATTAACGATTAGTAGCCGTAAATAGCTTCGACCGTGGCGTAGTGGTTAGCATGTCTGACTTCGAATCTGGAGATTGCGGGTTCTAATCCCGGCCACGGAAAGGTATATTAGTGATATAATTCAGTATTTTTATTGTACTGATTGTCTTTTTACAGTGTTGTTATTTGTTGTTCAATAAATATTTACATGTTACAGTTTTGTTCGGTATAATAAAAGAAATAACACATGACAGTGAGGGTGACAGTACAGATTATCAACCCGAGGAAAATAATATCAACTGAGGCGCTAGCCGAGGTTGATATTATTTTTCAAGGGTTGATAATCTGTACTGTCACCCTCACTGCCATGTGTTATTTATATAAGATTACTAGACATGTATGGAAACAGACTTTAAATAAAACTTTTTTCTATTGTTTTCAGATTTTACAAAGACTTGGCAATCTTTGTGGATATTCTAAAATCAATGCATTGATACAGGAAGCAGAAATGAAAGAAATAGATGAGAACTTGCAGGAGAAATTTGAAAATATTAAAAAAGAATGGCGTTGTGAATTGGGTGAAATGAGATTGGAAGTTAAATCAGATATTGAAGAAGTCAAATCGCAAGTAAGATCGGATATTGAAGAAGTTAAATCAACAGTTAAATCAGAAATAAGAGCTGTGAAAAGAAATAGACGACATGATGAAGACAATGAATGCAAAGCAGGTACTGATGTTTATATAATCACTTTATTAAGTAGAATAACTTATTTAGGTGTACCTGTCAATTCACTCACTGAACCAAATGTAAAATTAGAACTTATTCAACACAAGTATTTTATTCATGTGTTTGTGGTACATATTTCACTCAAAACAAGGATATCTTGTCAGAGTTATATTTGGTTATTTTATATCTTTGACATTTTATTGTAATCAATCTGATGGTCAATAATTGTGATATATTTAAGTGAAATGTTTTTGTTAGTTATATCTTAACAAACACATTCTCTAACAAGAGCGCTAAAATGGCATATACTTGTTTTATTGACAAAAGTTACTGTTCTGTAAATCAATAATTAAATCCCATTAAAAACATTAAAGCACAACTATACCAATTTTCGTACTGAAAAACTGAATTATCACCAGCTATCCTTCAAACTACTTTTCATAAGTAATTTTTCAATTGATAAGAAAAACATTTCCTTTTAACGAGTTCAAAAGATTTTAAAATCTCTAAAACCACAGAGCCTACAGCTTCCATATTTTGTAAGTAGCATCACCAGTTCCTCTACAATGATTGTTCGAAGTATTTTTCTGTGTTCCAAGTTTTCGTAGCGGTAAAGTCACAATTTTCACTCAATGAAATATTGAATTTGTGTCTTTTCTGAAACCATAAGCATATACCTTCTTTATTTAGAACCTAGCATCACTTTAAGGTGTATTTCATAGAATTTTCAATGTATGCCTCTGAGATCAATTTAGCCCTAACTTGAGGGGTCACAAAATTAGCCCTAACTTGAGGGGTCACAAAATTAGCCCTAACTTGAGGGGTCACAAAATTAGCCCTAACTTGAGGGGTCACAAAATTAGCCCTACCTTCAGGGGTCACAAAATTAGCCCTAACTTGAGGGGTCACAAAATTAGCCCTACCTTCAGGGGTCACAAAATTAGCCCTAACTTGAGGGGTCACAAAATTAGCCCTAACTTGAGGGGTCACAAAATAAGCCCTACCTTCAGGGGTCACAAAATTAGCCCTAACTTGAGGGGTCACAAAATTAGCCCTACCTTCAGGGGTCACAAAATTAGCCCTAACTTGAGGGGTCACAAAATTAGCCCTAACTTCAGGGGTCACAAAGTAGTAAAAGCATTAAAGTGTTAAAACCTTGTGTCAGACATGCTAATAAAGTTTTTAAGCTTGACTTAACGAAGTAAATGGAGAGCTGTCCAACTTGCCCTAACGTGGGCGTCTGCATCTATATGGTTTTATATAAAAGTTTTTTGAGCAGTAAAATATTTTTACTGTAACGTTTTATTTATTTATTTTACTTGGGTTAGCGCTGTGTCAATACAATTTAGGTCTTTTACGGCATCCAGGGCACCTAACCTAGCTTTCCTGGACCATTGTCTATAACCAGTACTCACCTACCCTTCCACAAGGCCGGAAACTTCTCCATATAATCTAATCAATGGAGGAAAATCGACATTATTGTCAAATTTTCATGGAATGGTATAACCTCACCAGGTGGGATTTGAACCAGTACCCCCTTCGGGACAAGAGATTCCAAGTCCCGGCATGTTACCAACTGTGTTATCGACCCGGGTTACGTTTTTATTTTTAAAGGTATCAACTTCAAACTTTCAATATATGTTCCTTTTTATCAACCACATCTCATGTGACAAGGTTCATAACTCCATAACATTTTATTTTCAATATTGTCCCCAATGAACTTTTTTTAACTAATATTATTTATTTAAATTTAAATTTGTTAAGGTTATATTTTCAAATTTTAACATACTCTGTTCCTTATTATCGTGGAGCTTGGTTATAAAATAATTTCTATGGCCATTCTTAATAAATGACAACTAATTAACTAATTTAAGACCAATATTGGTTGTAAGACTTTTGATAATACTGGCCGGTTTTCTGATTTCTTTTTCGTACCGGGGTGATCGTATAAACGTCGCATGTCCATGGCAGCCATGTTGAAATAAGGCTGGGTATAAAAGCTGTATCCGGAAAAGCGCTGCATATAAAAGCCATATTCGGTACCTGACTGCACCGGGACAATTTCATGCCGATGATCGATTTTGACTAAATTTAATAGATCATCATAATCGGGAGCTTCAGCACGCCGCTAATCGATGTTTTCCATTCATCGGTACATCACTAGTTTGCTGTGCTACCTTTGAGATTGATTGGCTTATTTTAAGGTTTACACAAAATAAGGAAGCGCTGAATTCTTGTTTAATTTGCCTTAGGAGTCTAGTTTGGTACTGAGTCCCTAGGTGCTACATGTTTTAAATCTAGTCATACAGTGTAACCTCTTTTGAACAACACCCACTGGGAGAGACTAAAGTATGTTGCTGTCTAGAGGTGGTTGCTCTGCAGAGGTTAAATTCAATTAAAATTTACCCAAAATTTATGTAAAGGAAATATCAAAAGCGGTTGTTGTTAAGATGAATTGCTCTGTAGAGGACCACTCTGCAGAGATTATATTGTAACATTTATGTACTCCGAAGTGTGAACGGTTCAAATTAATAACTGGTGTAACTAAACATCTGCAAAAAGTGTCTAACCACAGCCTGTAAATAACACCACAATCAAATTAGCTTGCTAACCTCAGCCTAAAATAAAAATCAGGAAATCAGGATGCTAGTACTAGTGTTTTGTCTTAATAAAATATATGTACATGTATTGATTGATTAACACAAAAGTCATCTCGATGTGACCCCTTGAGAAATGACAATATATCATATAAAGCAACCGTGCAGAAGATACATGTATTAGTGTACAGAGATAATGATGTTCACATGTTGAGTTTTACCATACCCATTTTACAACCAACCACAGAGATTATATTTCTTGACAACAAACCTGTGGAATTCTGAAAATACCGTGACACTGCAGTGACTACCCCTGATTACGAATGTCCGGGCCGTATTGCGATATATCGTGGTGGGCCACGATACATATTATGACCCTGCAGTATCAATACGTATCAATATACAATGTATTGACATATTGTCTCATCCTTAATACATGTGATCAGAATGTTATTCACGGTGAGATCATAAAACCAGTCAGTTTTTTAATATACAGTTTAACCTCTGTAAAGGGGCCCTCTACTCAACAAATACTCTGCACAACGACGTCTTATGATATATGCCCTAGGCATAATTGTAATAAAATTTAACATCTGCAGAGCAAAAACCTCTGAGCAACAACATGCTTAAGTCCCTCCCTGTGGGTGTTGCTCGAGAGAGGTTGTAATGTAATGGGCAAAATCACGACAGATAGTTGCAATGGTGGGGGGAGGAATCCCGGGAATTAGGGATTGTATTAAATTAATAAAGAAAACTATATTTGTATTGATTATTGAACATAATGAAAGGCAAATAAACGTTAACACTTTTTTATAATATGTAATGACTGATTTGTTGATTTAAAATTTAGATTAAAAAAGATTTAGAACTTTTCATTAACAAACGTAAAATGTGAAAAATACTTCATAAGTTAAACTTTTTATTATTTAAATGTTTTTAGGGGCTTTTTGTATAAGTTAGTATATCATTTTTGATGTATTTTTAACATTTCGAGATTGTAAATACATAGCTCTAATCGTACGTATTCAAATCGCAATTGTTAATCAATAAATTGGTCATAACATGAATATAGAATAAAGTTTTAATGTTAAATCGCCTTTTATAATCAACACAACAATAGTTTTCCCTATATATTTTTTATGATGCTGGGTCCCGCATCCCGGAATTTTCTCCTCACCAGTCACAAAATCTCACTAACATTTTCAATTTGAAATCTGTTATTTATAGATAATGGTTTTAATTTAGTCCAGTCAATGTATGATTCAAATCATTGACAAACATGTTATACATGTTATAGTTCACAGAACAATATAATTAAATATTTCAGATGTAAAATGTCTGGACACGAAAGAGCAACTTTTTAAATTTTAGATACTGAATAACTGAGTAAAGTAGTAGCCAGTACTATGTTTTATTATTGTTGATATAATACGTTTAAAGAATGAAACCATAACCTACTGTTGATGAAACAAATACTCTACTACAAAAGTCCCAGACGTGGTGTAGTGGTTAGCATATCTGACTACAAATCTGGAGATTGCGGGTTTGAGCCCGGACATGGTAGGTCATACCCTATACATGAGTTGTAGGCCTCATGGTAGGGTTAGTCAGCACTGGTGATAGAAAAGTGTCCAGTAAACCTAAAGTAAGAATAGCTGGGGGTGGGATATATGACCTAAATATGTGTTGAATACGACGTTAATAAAACAAACAACATCTACCACTAAGGTTTTAGGTCAGTTGTACAGATCTTTGAACTATATTTATGTACAATTTTATTCTTTCAGACATTCAGAAAGAACTTATTGATACTTACCAGAATGATATTTGTTCAAGTTTACCTTTGTGTCCACTACTAGAAGATGAAAAAGGTGGTCTATTAGAGTTGTATGAAGTACCAACAATGTATGTTGTAAACTATCACAAAGTTGAAAAACAACAAACTGATAAATCTCCTGACGAACTAGAGAAAGTTAAAACTTGTTCTGATTTGTTTCGTGTTAAAGACAAAGATTGTAAGAATATATACTTGACAGGAGACGCAGGTGTCGGTAAAACATCTTTTTGTAAGTTTTTATCTTTGTTATGGTGCAAATCAAAGTTGGGTAAGAAATTGGAAAAAGTTTATATGCAGGAGTACATTGATTATCTTGTCAGGTTTGAGTTTGTGTTTTATGTTAACTTAAGAGATACTGGTTCTACAGATCTAAAGGCAATTATAGTCAATCAGTTGTTATATCGTGAAAACAAAGATAGCTCAAACAGAATGTATGATATTGTTGAGGATATTTTAGGTAATCATGACTCACTTGTTATTATGGACGGACTGGATGAATGGAGTCCTGTACCTACTGACCCTACTGACAAACGAAGGCATGAAATACCATTTCGGCCTAAATCACTAAAATGTGTTTATCTTACAACTTGTAGGCCTTACAAAATAGAAAATGTTAGATTATCTGAAACAAACTTAGATCACCAAGTAAAAATGACTGGTCTTGGTAAAATAGAAATAGAATCCTATGTTAGTAACTTAATCAATATTATAAATACTAAGTATGTTGAAAACAAAAACAATGAAGAGTTTAAGATGGCAGTTAAGCAGGTCAATCTTGTAGATATGTTACATATTCCCATGACTACATCTCATTTGGTTATGTTATGGTTTGACCGTCCATTAAAATCTATGTCAAAAACTTTGATATATGGAAACATCATGGACATGCTTTTCAAATTAGCTCATAAGAAAGAGATTGACATTCAACAATCTACGCCCTCTAAATTAAAACTTCCTGACAGGTTGTCTGAGCTGAAGCATTTTAAGGATCATTTCTCACAAATAGAGCAACTATGTTCGCTGTCATTCAAATTATTATTTGAACATGATACTGATATAACAAGTCTTGTATTTACTAGGGATCTACTGGCCTCAGTACCTTATTGTTTGTCTGAAGAAGAAACAAACCTTTTCTGTACAATTGGAATATTATCTAAGAATAAAGTAAAAAGGAAGTTTGGTAAACAAGAACACAAACTAAGTTTTTTACATAAAAGTTATCTTGAGTTTTTTGCAGCCATATATGTATCTACCCTTGATACCAGTGACGTGTTAGAACTTTTCAACCAATGTAGAACTATAAATGATGTATTGAAGTATAAAAATTTCCTCATATTCTATGCTGGATTATCTATAGACAATCTTGTATCATTGATGAATAGAGTTTACTCATTGATCTCAAAAGATTTAGATTTAACTAGAGAATTGTCAATTTTCTCTACAGATGATGAAACTTGGGATAAGAGGAATCAATTATTATATTTACAAGATTTAATTATAAAAAGTAATATTGAAGGATCTTATCAGATTGAAAACTCATTACCACTTGAAGATTTTATATTTGGTAGGTACCATATAACTGATACTGAAACCAAGTATTTGAGGAAGTTGATTTTATCAAATATAAATAATGTTAGACTATTAAGTTCACAAAGTGGAGAATATTTTGATGAATTTGATCATTTAACTAGTTTGAAAGGGTTGCAGATTGATCAATATGATAGCAAATATAACAGAGAATTCAACAAACTGTTCAAACAAAATAAATCATCATTACAAATTATTAGTATTATAAGTCCAATTAATACAATACCTACTTTACATTTAGATGATCTCCATTATCTGACATCACTGTCTCTTGATAACATTGAAATGTCACATGAATGTGCGCAATATCTTACCAAGTTCCTTTCAAATAATAGTCAACTAAAACATTTAAGATTGCATTATGTAAGCTGTATTGAACATGAGTGGGACAATGACGTCTGTGGTTCATTTGAATTAGTTCAATGTAATAAGCTTGTATATTTACATATAGAAGATACCAATATTTCATGTACCAATATAAATACTTCATCTCTAGAGTACTTTACATTCCAGCCAGATCCACTCACTAATAGTACTGCTGTGAGTTATAATAATATATTCAAGTCTATTCAGTATGCATTAGAACTAAAATATCTAAATTTATATGGTGAGTATAGTTTAGATGATCATACGGTAGAAACATTGATAACTAATGTTCAATATCTATCTAAAATAGAATCAATAAAACTGGGGTTGTTTACAATAAGAGACATTGTTAGTTTCTTACTTCATCCTAGTGTTAAACAAGTATCAATTAAACTGTGGGGGGTAAGCATGACAGCTAGATGGTTTAAAACATTTATAGAAAGTGTTATATATAAACACTGTTGTATTAGATTAAAGCTAGATCTCTGTGTTATTAGACAAGATAATGAAGATACTGAAGGATATATGTCATATAAAGAATCTCTTGATTACATACATGATTATATAAAGTCTATACCTGCAATAAAAATAGTGGACTTCCCTAGATACAATTTTTGTGATATAGAATTTGTTATAAATGACAATCAGTAAAACTGTACATATCTATGATATAATCATACATTAATAGCAGGACTTAAGTTTTAACATAACAAGGGTCGGTTTTAAAACTAAGTACGGCCACAATCTCTGTCTGTTGACCTCACATGTGACAGTTTATAGAAATCAGTGACAATAGAAACATAATGTAGAATATTTTCATGTACAAAATGTACTTTTCTACTTGTGTGTTAACAAATACTATTAGTCAATTTGATACACATGGAAACTCAATATTTCATATAGAAGAAACCGTTTTAAATTTTGGTTTAAATATTTCAATACAAATATGTTACACAAGTCATAAAACTTGATTCTTACATTTTTTGGTATTCTTTAATCACATGACCGATGTTCTGTGGAATACAACTAGTAAGTGTAAATTAAACAGCCCTCTATATATACATACACACAGTTTTAATCATTTCCTATTTATCCTTTACTAGTTGCGACATGGACAAAATTTGGACATTTTTTCACATTCAATCAATTTTGCTATTTCAAGATACTCGCGATTTAATTTTGACTTATTGACTGACTATGCAACTTGGCCAAGTTATTTCCTGGGTTATTGTCTTTTAGAAAATGCCAGTTGAACCCTGATTACAGTTACCATGGCAATGCTGGAGTGGAGAGAAAATGGCAAAAAAATGCAATTTATGCTCTTTTAAAACTCCAAATTTGAATTTCATTCTGTTATATTTTCTCGAAATGGGGTCTAAAATGCTGATAATTTACAAAGACTGAAAATCTGTTTCCTAATCACTGTTTTCACAATTCTTCTGCGCTCAGTGGGAGGCATATCCCCTTTGGAACCCCCTGAGCTGAGACATCTTGATGGGGGAGGTATGCAGAAACTGTGGGGTTTTCAAACAACTTTCCTTCAGTGAAATTCACTAAATCTGGTAAAAAACAATAATTTTCAAGACTTGTTGCGGCCATTTTGAAGGGGGTCCAGACATGTAAAAATGGGTGATTGACTAGTTTAGGATTAAACTGTGGATATGACTTTTAGTTCATGAATCATGATTGTGTCAACTTATCTCATTACAATTAAGTAATTGGTTGTAGTTATTGATCTTTGTTGCTTTATGATACTCTGTAAGGATCTTATCTGACAGCAGACGGACAGAGGGTTGATTTATAAATGACATATTTTAGTGTTTTTAATTTTTGGTGGTTTTTTATTTTTTGGTAGTCTACAAACAAAAAGTAACTTTACTATTGATTGAGATATTTTTGTACTTTATGTGTAGCAAACGTAGTATAATCATACTTTAAGAAATGTAGATATTGTAACATGAGTATCTCAGCTATGTTTAATGTATATTGTTCAGATCTGACCTTCAATTACTGTATTATCAATGTAACATATTGAACATCTATGTTGTCATTGTTACTGGGACATGAAAATATCTTATTATTGTATAATTTGGACTTGTATAGTCCATTAATTCTTGACTGTCAAAGTTTGAATAATTTCACGTTGACTGAATGCCATGTATTTAGACTTGTTCCCTTGATGTTACTGAAATATATTGACTGAAAACCCATCATAAGACTCAAACAGTTCTATCTGATTATACCCCCGCTTCGAAGAAGAGGGGGGTATACTGTTTTACCCTTGTGCATGCGTGCGGGCATTGGTCCGTTACAAAATTTCCGTCGCAGTTTTCTCAGCAACAATAACATGCAGCAGCCTAATACTTTGCATATCGCTTCATCCCATAGTCCCATGTGGTGTAAAGCGATTTCATGCTCCTTGCTCATCTACTTCCTGTTTGTCGCATAATTTTAGATTTCGTTAAATGAAAGTTACATTATTATAGTCATATTTCTCACTGCGGGAGTATCACTAGTGAGCATTAGCTCACAGATTTACTTGTTATAAAATACACAACCAGAAAAACCTGAATGTAAGACAACAATTATTTTAACACATGAAGTCACCGTGAAATTTTTCATGTTTTGACAGTTGAGAAAAAATGAACAATACTCTGGGATCCATAAGTTTCTTTACACGAGTAATTTCCTTTATTTTGTTTTGCAAAAATTATTGCAAACACATTTAGTTTTATATTTTTATTGTTTCTTTATAATATATGAAAGAACATGATTAACAGTTCATGATAAATTGTATATATAAGTTATGAAACAAATAACTACATATAAAGTATATTTAGGAATATTTCTAAACATCAAAATTTGATATGTGTAAATAAACTTGTGGACCCCAGTGTATATATAAACATATTACATGTATGTAGTTTTATTGTTTAACTTGTATATTGTTACATTTACTTTTATATCAAACTGCCATCAGCAGTTATTTCCCTTAAATAAATCAATTACCTCTGTCACCACAAGTAAATTTGTCCCTCAAGAGAGTCTAATATTTTTTTCCATCTTTTCTGTTACAATTCAATATTTTCTACAAATTGAGTTTTCTTGTAGTAAATTATGATGTTCAATGCCTAAACGACCAAATATTTGTTTACTTCAACACTGGCAGTTTCAAAATAGCGTCTAAATATGTCCGAGATTATTCGCAGCGAATGGCCGAGGAGTTCCGAATGTATCGTTACGGAACGTTCTGTAATGTTCACGGTAACTGAACTCGCTACAGTTCATTCATCATTTTGTCATACATATACATAATTATATAATGTTGTCTCTAAATATTCTATCATATACTTGCATATACAATTTACTTACACACCGCTTCCTTTGTTTAACATGGGTTAATATATTTAAGAATCACGTAGTAAATAAAAGATTTGACGAGAGCAAGTTGTACTTTTTCACGTGAGCGTGTCGATATTTAGATATCAACCTGGCCAGGTGAAAAAGAAAAACCTGCCCTGGACTTCTCAAAATCCTCAAACACTTCGCGTTATCGGATTTTCATGAGAAGTCCACAGCCAGGTTGTTCTAACTCAGAAAACCCTCCTTTACGTATACACAGTGTACATTTGAAAAAAATCAATGTTGTTTTTATTTTTTTATTTTTTAAACATGAAGTCAACCGTACTTAATGTGTTGAATATTTTAATATTGTAAATTTCATAAGTAACTAAGTAAATAAGTAAAGGTATTGGTAATAATGTATCGTATCAGGAGTTTTGGTATTGTATTATTTAGTTTCTAATGATATCCGAATCTTTTTTTTTCATACCAATGTCAACTACATAAAATTGCCTTCTTTGTTCAAAGTGTATATAACATAACCTTAGCATAGGCGGATCCAGGCGGGGGCGGACCCGGCATACGCCCCCCCCCCTAAAAATGCCCAAGCAAAAATTTTTTTCTATCATGAATATGATATTTATAAGAAATATATATGTACATGTCAAAAAAAATTTCGCTCGCTACGCGTGCAACGTGGCACACATCATAAAACAATTCCTTTCATTATTGCAAAGTTTTTAGAGCTAACATGATTCAACGGCTTTTAGAAAATTACATGAAATATTATTCTAGATGCTTTATATTTTATACTCTAGAAAAAGATTTTTGTAGCATGAGAGTTTTACAAACGGTTTGCTTCATGCTGGCAAATAAAAAAAAGAGACTTTCTGAAACAAATAGTTCAGAGTTGTAACAAATGAAAAATATTTATATCACTTATCACCATGATTATTCTATTTAACTACATTGAAGAAGTGTATGCTTTAATAAAATATATATCAGTGTTTATGAAAAAAAAATAGGTTAACAGTTATTTTGAAAAAAAGCAGAAATGTTCCGAATGATATGGCTAGCAAGAAAAAAACTTGCTATGTATTGCTAGCTAGCCATTCCATTCGCTCAATCATAGCAGACGGTTCTGTAATTGCTGTGTACTGGTAGTGATACAAAATGTTCAACTTGCTGAACTTGTCCATAATCTCTTCAATGATGATCACACTTATCTATTTTTTATATTTGTAAGAACTTTGAACCATAAGTGTTAATA